>JAILWY010000014.1:13081666-13733750 GCA_022113835.1 Atopsyche davidsoni
CTTCACGATAGTGTTATGATCGGAAATTGAATGGTTTTTCAAGTGACTAAAAACATCTGCAACTGTGGTTTGCTATGACTCCGAAATTTGCTCTGTTATATACTGGAAAATGTACAATTGATTATTATGTATTTTTTTTCATATTGGCCATACTCTTAAAATTAAACTGTATTTTTGTTCAAAACTCGGAAATAAAAAGTACAAAACTCCATTTATTGGAATAATTAAATAGCACAAGAGCTGCGCCATAGTCAGTGCAAGTTGTAAACAAAAAACAAATGAAACATTCTCTGTCGTTGACGTTCACTTGTTTTGTATACAATGACTTCCATTGTTGGACCAATCATTGTTGTGGAATTCTATTCATTTGCCTGTTTTATTTAATTTATTTTATAAATAAAGTAAGCATTAAGTGCTGTGCATCATTTATCCTGTAGAGCACGAAATGCATCGAAAATCACTCTAAATTTACATTTTGTTATAATAATAAAATGCTTTTATTTTTAGCACATATAGTTATATTAAACTGTTTTTAAAGCCATGCTAAAATTTTGGATATGTTTACTGAATCATAAAAAAAGTAGTATATTCTTTTAAGCAGAATTCAACCTTGATACGATGTCAACAAAGCACTCAGCGCAGAGCAAATCACAATTGAAAATAACTTTGATTAGATGATGAATTTTAAGAAACAATTAACAATTTAAACAGAATTGTTATTGTGAAAACACTCATTGCTTCAACTGAGCTTAAACTCATAAGGTGGATTTTATTGATTCTTCTTCTTGAAATATACTAAATATGCGTTCATGTGCTTAGAATTATATGTTCACGTTTCAAATCTACTTTACTTTACGGGTAATAATGCATTTAACGCTACTGGCTTTAAAATCAATTAAAAGTAGACATTGATTGAACAACACAAATGTTTTACTGTAGATACACAGCAGATTAATAAAGCACGCTTTCTATCGACGCATCAATACTTGCATTACTTACCAAAAAAATGAAAAACATACATTTTAATAATCAGCAGTTACCACATAAAGTTATAGTCAGTAAAAATGATAAAATTTGCATCAGGTAACTATGTACCTTTTAAATGAATAATGTAACTTTTAAACATTATTGATACTAAAAAACATGTGTTGATTTTACGACATCGACATTACAATGCGCTTTAAATACGGGAAAAATATAAAAAAATAACAATATATATCAAACGTATCCTTATGGCATAATTTTCAATGATTTCAGCTGATTATTGGTATTATATTTTGTTACCAATAAGACATGTAAAATTTAAAAAAAATTATTAATTTAGTATAAATGATCAATTTTCATCTCTTTATAAATTTATGAAGAAAAATATTTATTATATCTAAAAAATAAGTGTATTTTTCATACCTAAGCACTACTTAAAACCAAACATACTCTTGTTCACATTTTCAACATAATATAGGTCACAAAATATTTAAATTATCTGATGCCACCATTAACACAATTCTTGTTTTATTCACTTGGATAATATTTGTAAAAGGACACCAAAATACGACAACAACTGCAAGAATCCGGCGCCGAAGACAAGTTGCGCGGCACTTATCAGCTGTTGTCGCTTGACAGGGCAGGAAGTCTTTCAAAGTTGAACGTTTCGCCGTGGCGATAACTAATCGCCGCCGCGGCTGGCCGTCGACTAACCGAAACGAGAGATAAAATATTTCATCGTAATTACCTTTGTTGATATTTTGTGTTGATACAAGCGCCTGTATGGGCCGCGATGAATGCGAGCCTATTCAAACTGCGTGCGCGTGTCTGTGCCCGCTGCACAGGTATTCAGATTTCGTCGTACAATTCGTCGAATAGAAAGCGCTCAAGAATTTATCAAAGTTTTGGTCTCTCATTTAAGCAGGTAAATCAAAGACTTCTTAATTTTATTTGTCACTTATATCCATTACATATGTTTATTTTTTTATTAAACGTCAATCAGATGCGTATTTATTACGCATTACTAATATGATTAGGCACATTAGTTCATACATAGAAGATGATTTCACACACACCCACACAAATCACGATGATATTTTTCTGAGAGTTTCTTTAAATCATCTTCTATGTATGAACTAATGTGCCTAATCATATTAGTATGTACTTATATCCATTGTCATTTTTTTATCATGATTCGATTTGCCTTTATAGGGCGCTAAAGTCTCGCCATCTCAGTGATTTATCCATGAATCTTATTCATCGATATTTATCGATATTTCAGGGTCTTTTTTTATTGCGTGTATGCCACGTCAAAGCTTACAAATACTCCGATGAAATTTTTTTGGTACGAGTGGTGAAGTCGATATTAACCAAAATATAGTTACCTTTGCGACAAAAGTATAAATTTTAACACTTCACACCTTTATACACCTCAAATTATATTTTGTTTTTTGGATTTTAGATATCGATAATTTACTTCAAAATTAATTTAATACTATCAAATCTATCATTTACGATGTCTCGTTTAAAACTTTATCTTTTTAAATTTTACGTAATTGTAATTAATTTTAAAAAACAGAGACTTCGTAACAAACAAAACTCTTTCACTAAACTTAAGTGTTACAAGTCAACTCGATTAGTAACACGGCACACCATTCCCATTACACAAATCATAATATGTTACATTACATCCTGTCAAATAAGCTTTTTGACGATTTCAAAATATATTTTCTTAGAGTTTTCCATCGTGAAATACATACGATGTACGTTTTAAAATATATGGATTATAATGACCATTTTTTTATTAATTTCCTAATACAATTTACTAAATCTGTCGCTTTCGCATCTTGCTTCTACCAATTTCCATACTTTTCACTTCCAACCGATCCGTGACACGCACACAGCTCCGCAGCTAAATACTACCAAGGGTTAACTTTTACTACATGCAGTTAGCATACGCCAAATCCAGTACCTTTAACTATAAAACAATTTATAAGTTATTCGAAGCATTACCTAACTTTTGTCTAAAACGGTAATCAGCTGTGTAAGTCGTCGATACTTTTGTAATCCACAACCATTCTACTATTACATGTAGAGCATGTGAAAATTCTTCGACCACCCTAAAGATATATTTTTTTAGATGTGTTCTATAGTTCTACTTTGCCTTAACTTAATCAACGCTAGTTTTCAAAAACAAAATAAATTGGGAAATAAGTACAAATTAAATTATATTATATACCTACATGACTTCTATTCATGCTTAGTTTTTCAATATCAAAACATAAATTTCAATTTTAAAAAATCTACGTTTTTTATAAACATGGATGTATTGATTTTTTGGGTATTGAACGTATTTTTTTTTAATGTTCTAAACTATAACGCCAAATACTGAAATAGTTTGAGTATCAAATGATTTTGATGATCTTCTAGCTGAAATTTATCATAAAAATCTTCAGATCAATCTACGTTTTACATTTATTCAGGCAACAGGCCTAGTGTGGAGCTGCTGGCACAGCCAAACATAATCTTCAATCAACATAAATTTCATCCTTCATTAGACAGATCCTTGGATCATCTCGCTCAGGACTATTCCTGGAGTTGCGTCACAACTCCACTTATTTTTTCCTTTATTGTTCGCTCCACGTGGGAGAGATTCTGATTATCAATTTATAAATCACTCTATAAGAATAAGAGGCCGTACCAAAAAAGCCCAATAACAAATATTTTAAATAAATTAATAATTTAGGACTTTTTTTTAATGTGTGTATTAATTATTAGTATTTTTATTATGCGCAAACAAATAAACCTCAAAAAACCTTTAATAACCCTAGCAAAAATATAATATTTGAACCCCCACACCTGCTTACAATTGCAGCATGGCGATCACCACAGCCCTCTTTTAAGAATACAATGACTGTATACGTAAAAAATGTTTTTGAATACGAGACTTTATGGTTGGAAAACAAAAATTATAGCCACTGGACCAAGTGTATGTTACAACTGTTGTCATGTTTATTATTATTTTTAGTATTCACTTCTGCTTTCAAATCTCCGGCACTATCAGCGTCGTGTTTGTGTATAGTGTGTGATTATAATGACATTACGGACGATGAGTTTGGAGGAAGTCCAGTACGTACATACAAGGTGTACTTGTAATTTTTGTTAGTGTTTTTAGTCGTGTACATTGGAGTAGAGCCATGCAATAAAAGGTGCAATGGAATACCTGAGAATTACACCATTTTTTGTTTATATTACGTTCAAGTGTGTGCAAGCATTATCTTTGAAGCTATTAACGTAGTTGCGCAATGAGTAAATTTGATAAAATACCTTCAAAGTGTACGTTTATTTTAAGAGCTTTGTTTAATCTAATAATTAGGTTTCATTGAATATTTATGTTTCATCACTTTATCTACTTTCTTTCTTTGTTTTTTTTATTCTAAACTCATATAAAATCAATGAGAATCTATTAACGAGCCAGAGTCGAATAACAGGCAGATAAGCAAGCGGACAAAGCGATAAGAAAGAACTGCTGTGTTTAGCTAATCGCGTCTGTGGCATCTTCCTTGGTGTATAGTAATAATCACTTTTTTGTAAGGTTCAATCATATCCAGGGGTATATAACTTTAACATAATCAGATCACCTCTATTATTAAAAAAAAATGTAGGTTTTTTTGGTACTTGTTTTTTATCCGACCACCAAATTTTTTTAATGTACATGTACTCGCAGAGATAAGAATCTATCATATGACGATGAGTCCCGTTGTGGCGTTTATTTCGTTCATTGCAGATTTCCATGACCGCTCGATTCGTTGGGTTAGGTTAGGTTAAAAAAAAAAGGTTAGGTACAAGTTTTTTGGTGGTCGGATAAAAAACAAGTACCGTTTTTTTTATGGTCAGTACAGATATTTTTACGGTACATTAAAAAAAACTTTTTTTTACAGACAATGAAATCGTAAGTGATATGACTCTACGGCAGATTACCACGTTACAGATGATTTTTTGTAATAATGAAATTACTCTTTTTATAATATAACCCCAATTATTAAATTGAAAAATTGAAAAATCCTTTATTAACAAAATATTCCTCGCTGTGTTGGGCTTGTAAAATGTTGCCTGTAATTGTGTATTGGATAGACTATCTGTCATTAAATCTTCATTTTTCCAACCTTCGCTGCCCGCCACACGTACCCGCGTTTATTCGACATGGCAACATTACACGGCACCACAATGGCGCGGAGGAGAGCGGCGGCAGCTAATTGCGCCGCCCGGCTCGTCCATTGTCACCGGCTTTTCAAAACGGAACCCGACTTCCGGCCCGGGCTTGCCGCGCAAAACTGGCCACTTCCGGATCGTGACGTAACCGCTGACGGCTCCATGGGAACTAAATAAATACACCTCTGCAGCTGGGGTTTATTAATGTGATTTTTATATGCATGTACTAAATAAGTTTGTTTTATGTGTGAATTATTACTAAAATGATCCGCCAATGATCCAATGGGTTCAAAATTTTGTGTATATTCAATATTTTAAAAAAATGTCTATGTATATAAATTTGTAATAATTATTTTACTAGTTTTGTTGATAGCTTATTAAAATAGCCAATATTGTTTGCACAGCCTAATAAAAAAACAAAATATCGGAATCACTGTAATTGTGATTTTAATGAAATTCTATCATGAATTTTCTGTTGTTTTTTATATAAAAATCTTAAATATTTTTTTATGATTAGTGATATATTACATACAATTATTTTTTATTTATATATGTTTATACTGCACAGCAATAATATTTTGATTTACTTTATATACATCATTATTGTTATAATTATTGGTGTTGTTATTTTGAGTACAAAATCCATAAGTGTTTTTATGTATGTATAAAAATTTATATAGTTTGTATGTGTATCCAGTTACGTCCATTATACATTGTGTACTTTTAACCCAGATTATCATTCTATAAAATGACACACATTTGAAAGTCTGCATTGTTTGTCATATTAAAACGTCCACACGAATAGCCTTTCTGTCTAGATATTCTGTTTTTATGTGGCTACTACATTTTTAACGCGCTATCAGTGCAGATAAATATAAATAATGGATGACAATACCTCTCTAATCTAGTTTTCTAATGAGACACAGGATGGTTCATAAAAATGGGTTGTATAGATATTTAAAAAAATTGTTTTAACCTATGTGTATTTTTTTAACCTAACCTTACCAAATGTTTTCGTAGGACAAAAACGCAAAAAATTGGAGGTATGTACATTAATATCAGTGGCGTATGGACATTGTTAGATTGAATATCGTATAAATGCGTAAAAATCACATCTTTAAACATTTTTCGTATACAAAAAAATGTGTTGAATTTCTAAAATATACGACGTTTTAAAGATAATACACTGGAACACCTAACGTATTGTTAAAAAGATACTGTGCAATTGAAACATATCGGTTTGGTTTTATAAAATATATATGCAGTGTTTATTATAATAGAATACAAAATACTACTTTAAGAATTTAAAAAAACTTACCATTCCTTTTGACTTTTACTAATTGTTTTCGTATAAAATTAAAGTCGATTGAATATTTTCTTTAAAATTCAATTTAAAAAAACTGTTACTTATGAAGAGCACATATGGAATTTATAATTAGAAACCGGGTAGATACAAGTTGCTAATCCCCCGAGCAAATCGTGCCTCGGCCAAGAGCACGTGATTGCGAGATTCCGTTCAGGTGTAAATGACAGGTGTGAAGGCCCGCAGCCCCGAGCTGGAACTAATTCCTGAACCACCGCGGCCTTCCGCCCCCGACCCTCGCGCGGGTCCTTCCAGACACACTTGCCTACTATCGCAGTGGCGTAGTCCTCAATCCCAGTAGAACAAAACAATCCTCTTTAATCCTGCTTTTCCAACAACTGTATCCAAAATATCGATCATTTTATACAAATAATGTGTATTTTGAAAATAACAATGGTATATATATATATTTATATATATATATATCAGTTTAGTTGTGCATCTGATGATGGTCTAGTCTATTTGGTCGAAACTAGTAATGCAAAAAATTTAATAAACTCAAAGTGAAGACAAAATACTAAGGTACTTTTATCATTATCAATTTTTTAACTAACCATTATCATCAGTGCTGCAGACCTTGTTGATTATTTTCCCAACGTTTTGTGTTCTACGCTTATATTTTTGATATTTAAATATATGCTGATACTATTAAACGCTTGTACTTCCTTGCTACTTCTAAGGAAAACAAATCAGCTTAAATGCATAAAAAAGAAACTACGATAATTTTCACCTTAAAAGCAAACTTCCATCACATTTCCGTAGTCGGCCTGTTGATAAGTAAATGTTGCATTTCGATATAAAAAAAAACACTCACAATCAATCACGAAGGTTTTATTGCAAAAAAGTAAATTAAAAACTATTTTAAGCATGCTTCTCGTGAAAATAGCGCAAAGTTTTTTTTTTCTATTTTCTTGTTGGTTTGTTTATTTTTTCTAACTCACGCACGTCCATGCCTCAACGATAGTTTTGTAAGCTTGAACGAAGCACTTCAGTGGAGGAGTTTTCTAAGAGCGGGGTGTGAACGCGTTTTTAGGGGAGTTTATTTATTTCATTAGAGATTTCTGTACCCCCTAAATAAAGGAAAGATTTAGATTTGTGTAATTTAAACCACCGTTACGCAACGTGGTTGGAAACAATTGTTTTTAAATATTTACAAAATTAAGTAACAATTTCTATAAAATATATTCCCAAGTGTATATTTGTGTACACAAGATAATAAAAATCATAATTATTAAAACAATATAAAAAATTTATGTGTACATTTGTTTTTTATATATATTTATATAATTGTTTCTTGGTAGGTTAAAAATACCGATTGCTTTATCAAGATCAAATATGGGACCCCATGATCGAAAGACTAATGTTTCAATCACTGAGTCATGAGGATTAGAACATCACTCAATAGTCGTTGAATAGTCGCTGAATACTTGACTTCCTCAATAAAAAAAATGTTGTGCTTTATTTTTTCAAATAAAAAACAAAAACTTTCGTAAAAAAAAGTTTTTTTCATCGCGAGAAAACTCATATTGTATTCTGTCAAATCTTAAGTCTACATCCATTATGTTGACTTTTGAGTTTTTTGTTTGAGTTTGGTCACTTGAGCAAGCACTCTTGTTTCATGATTTTGTACTTTTCTTGATAAATTAGTTTGCATAAATTTCATGTAAAATGTGTACTTTTTAACTTTTCTCCTCACAAGGAACATTTTAATTTAAATTAATATTTTTATAATCATATTCAATGAAATTGAAATTTCAAAAAATAGTTTGATCTCGGCATCGAATGTAAACGAAACAACATAACTATCAAGTAAACGTATATCTATTTTTTGGATTGGACGTCAATCAGATGCGTATTTATTACCCATTACGGGTTTATTAAATTATTACTAATATGTGGATTCAAATCACACACAAATCACGATTATATTTTTCTGAGAGTTTCTTTAAATCATCTTCTATGTATCAACTAATGTGCATAATCATATTAGTAATAATATGAAGTAAACGGTTACATTATTGAGTTTATTTAATATAATTACACTTCTTTTTTTTAAATAAATTTTTGAATAAATTCACACATGAAACGACGAGAAACATAAGATAAACATGTCAATTATAACAAAAGATTTTTTCTGACCTCTCGGAAAAGATACCAAAACAATATAGAAATATACGTTTGCACCAAAACACAAACAAACTAACCATTTTTACTTTTATCAATATCACAAGCTTTTTATCTGGTGTTTTGTGTGCTGTCGTGAGTTTAAAAAACCCGTAAATAACCATCTGAGTGCTAAAAGGTACACGGGGTGGCGATGCACCCCAAAAATGTTAGTTTGTCATTCCCCGCCGCCATTTGTTCCCGCGCCTGACAGCTGACAGCGCGGGAAGCAAGAGCTTTTGGCGGCAAAACCCAACCAGAGACAACGATGCCCGCCATAGATACGGGGAACTTTTTATGGCTATTAAAGATGAAACTGCTGGCTTGATGTAAGACCATAACTTACCGAGCTTGATAAAAATATGAGCGAAACTTGAAACTGGCGGCCGTTATCTTCTACGTGTTATAATGAATGAACATTAAAATTATTTAACCTGCTTTTTTATTTCCTTAAAAACTAAATCAAAATTTATTTTAACGTCCAAGTTGTAATCGTTTTGCTTTAATATCAACGTCACAGACATATTTTAAATTGACTTAATTATTTTAAAAAATTAAAATAAATTTATGAAAATTATTTATACGAAGAAAAACTGATAACACATTGTGGCTTCTTATTTGGATTTTAAATGAGTTTGAATACAATTAAACTACAATGCTACTTTTAAACCCTAAAAGTTTAATTGATAATTAGACAGATTTGGCTTCACTGAACCAAAAGTAATTCTCCGTTAAGTACAGGCAACGTCGAATATATACAATAACTAGACGTTATAATATACGTTAATACCGTGTGTTTTGGAATTTAATTATATATGGACACGACCTTTGATAATATTATTAAAAATATATCAGTTGCCACGGTGGTTTATTAATAAAATCTAGGCTTTCGGCCTTGTATTTTTCGTTAATTTTTAACCTTGTGAACTAATGGACGAATAATATGTTTGGCCGGATAAAAATACCACATGAAATTATAATCCAAACAATGCGAATTGAATATAAAATTGTGCATAATCTAACACGAAATCGGCGACGCGAAATTGTTGGCGCTTTTGAAAGCGTTGAATAAATTCAGAACGATCGTTGTTTATTTCAGATCCGGTGGCTTATCTGAAACTAGAATCAAATTGGAAATCTCCTGTTTGGTTGGAGGGCGGCATGCGCCATGTACCTAGTATCCTGAAACACGAAGCCTTATATTGGGAATTCACCATCAGAATTTGAACAAGCAGCAGGAATCACACCTGGAATAGAAAAAAATGGAAAAATACTCAACTACTATCATTATTCTTACTATAAAATTGAGTCAAAACAGGCTTTTTTGACTTAAGTTAAATGCTTGTTTTTATGTTAAATGACCCCGGTTTTGTCAACAAAAATTAGTTAAAACGAGCTGTATTAGATGGTTACTTTTGATTTTTAAACGTTGTTGTGCAATGCGCAATTTATAAAGCTATAATATATTTGGCATCTGTGCCGTAATTTGGCGGCTATAGTATGGGGTAATACAGAGGACGAACAAAAACAGTTTTATTGACGACCTGTTTATGTAGGACCTAGTTTGGTAAGTCTCATATTTTATTTGTTTCAGTCTCGTGACTCTCCGTAATATTTTTGAGTTCTTATTCTTCGTTACTCCGAGCCCTACTTAGGCTTACGTTACTACAAGCGTTTCATTTATAAATCAATCTCGACGGCAAAATCCCTAATGATGATCGTAATGCAATTGGAGGTACTGATAATCGACGTAACGGTGCCAATCAACTATTTTGCTTGTTGCTTGTACAAGATAGTCATCGTTTATCATGTACTGTAACCGGAGAAATCAGAACTTTATACTGCGTCGTATGAGTCATCAACACCTCGGCTCGCGCTCGAACTTTCAACGCATCCTTAAGGCGGGCAGGTGGTTACGAATGTATACATTCCTGATACAAATAATATTCTAATCTCATCAAAGTAATATGTCGAATAGTTAGAAAGTTCCAGAAACCAAACATCTAAAGCCGCGTAGCTACGCCGAGCTTGGAATTCGACCGCAGATACCGCACAAATATACACGTAGCGTATACGCGCCGGTCTTACTTCCAAGCCGTTTATCGTGATTCCATCAAGTTTGACGAAGTTATTTCTCAACAGCGAAGGATTACCTTTTATAGGCCGGCATGAAGGAAGCCGCGGGAACAAAACCAAACAAAGCACTATAATTTACAAAACACACCGCCATTATCACGCGAGACGTATAATTATTGCGCCAATCAAACGCTCAATTCAGACGGGAAAGTTTTTCTACGTTTTCCACCAGACGCGGCTTTTGGGCATGAACTCTGGAAGGGCTATGATAATGCCAGAGCGTAAACCTCACAAATTAATGTTAAAAATATATTATCTTTCAAATATTTTACCGCAGTTCATAATTAATTTATATGGATTGCTCGACATAGTACAATTGTGATATTTCAACTGAGCATTTTCAATTGAATACTACGACCACCGTCATTAGGGTTTCCACCCTTCCCGTGTAAATGCGCCAGCGATTCTTGCTCAACGAAACTATCCTTGGTACTCAAAGTTTAACTTAAGCACGGCAACCCTCCGATACCCCATTAAGCCGTCTTCCTTTCACTATTCAACACCTTTATCGTCGGCTCTGCATCACACTTTTGTAGACTATCCTGCTAACTGAGTCCTGGTACCGATCATAGAGCTCAGTGTTGTAGTTCGTTTTGTCCTTTTTTCACAGCGTCCATACTTCTGAGGAGTATATGAGCATCAACCGTCCGAGTCCTTGTGACAATCGGGGCGATGTGGCCACATACACATATAGTCCACAGTTCTGTGGTAAATATTATATTATAAATAATAATAAAGTTTATTTATTTAATAGTTTTTTCAACAAACTCAGTGGGTATCAATTGACAGAACCGACTGACCGCTGCGCCAATCAAGTCTGATAAGTCTGTAAAAAATAAATAGTATGTGTTTTATAGTAATTCGCTTACTATTTTAACGGAACTCTATCAAATACTTTCTTTGAATAAATTAGCTAAACTAATATTTAGGTTCTTCCACAAGAATATACTTTCATACCATACCATAAATAGTTCTAAGAGTTCAATAGTTGAACTTCGTCACTATAAAATAAAAAATTCATTATGCGTGACTACTCACTGTGGCAATATTTATGCAGGTGAATTGTTTGGTGTGTGTTTATTTTATTATGGTTGTTGAGGATTGCTACCAGGTATAGTTCTCGCTTTCGAGACTTCTGGTAGACATTCAATTTCTTCGATGTGACTTCACGAATTCCCCAAAGCTCGTGAATACTTAGTGGACTGTATAGTAGGGTAGATTTAAAGACTTCTTTCATATTAACTTTTATTTAAACTTTATTACAAACTTTGTTATAATATATGATTTCCAGACATGTTACATTTAACACTTTTATAAGACACTTATTTAAAAGACTTTCACTTTGAACCGACAACAGGGGTCGGTAACTTAACACTTTCGCTTTGATCGCGAACTTCTTTACGTGACTACGAACGTCACAATATACTTCCGAACTCGCGGCGGTATATTCACTGAGATTTGTAAGATCTCTACTTTAATTACGGCAGGTACGAACATTTCGTAACCTCACCGGACCTAACGGCGGAACGGAATTCGCGTTTACCGGAGTGTAATCTTACGGGCATCGTAACCCCGTGAAGACATGTTGAACACTAGCCCTATAGGGCTCTTACTGGTCTTTATACGGTTCCAGAACAAAGAAGGCATGTTTACAAAAGTTCACACGCTGCAAACATATTAAATTTACCAATCAACGAAAATATCAATTGACCGTATCCAGACCGTCATAAATATAAACTTCGGTTCCTTGGTTATTCCAAATTAACGAGTTCGGTATTTAAACACAAAGACGTACAGTATTTGGCCATATGCAAGGCTTAAAATAAAATATAAAATATCCGTGGGAAGGATAGATTTTAGGAATTATTTCTCTGTATGAATAGCTAACCGTAATACCAAATGTCAAATAAATCTTAATTTTATAGGAAACCGTATGCCTACAAACCTTAAGTTAATTTAAACTTGGTCGCTAAACACATATGTTTGTAATAAAAGAATATTAGGATTTTAACCGTGACCAAGGATTATACCCCGATCGCCTATGCTGGTGTGTTCTCACCATTCAAAGGCACAAAAAATCATCGTAAAAAAAACTAAAATTCCACCCTTGTGGCATAAATCTACTTCAAATTTAAAGTCACTTAAATCTAAGAAAATAAAGATTATTTTTATGGTCGCGTTGGTAACATACCCCCGTTCGCAAAAAATTAATTTTTTGCCCATCTAAAGTAAAAACGAGACTATAAATTAACCGATCTTCACTTGATGGTCAGCGACGTTCGATTCCATCGAACGCTCTCTGTTGTTCCGCTCTGGCGAGCGGTATGTCCGAGGCAGCATGGCCCGGACTACTTGTCTGGGGCGGCGGGTTTTAGGGCGGCGGCGGCACCAGGGCGGCAGCGGCACCAGGGCGGCAGGCGCGAGGGCGGCGGCGGCACCAGGGCGGCAGCACCAGGGCGACAGGCGCGAGGGCGGCGGCGGCACCAGGGCGGCAGCACCAGGGCGGCAGGCGCGAGGGCGGCGGCGGCACCAGGGCGGCAGCACCAGGGCGGCAGGGCCCATGCTACAAGGCGTGGGCGGGCCTCAGGGAGAGGCCCGGGCGGCAGGACAGTGAGGCCCAGAGCGGTGGGGTCCAGGCGGTAAGGCCTGGGTCTGCAGGGCCTAGGCGGAGCCTAGGCGGCAGGGCGGCTGGATTCAGGTGGCAGGGCGGTGGGGCCCGGGCGCGCTTTAGCGGGCGCCGGGCTGCAGGCAGCTTGCGACAGCGGGATGCTTGGCAGAAACACAAATTGAATATGTGTGCTAATGTCAATCACTTTGACAGTTTAGAGAACATCTGGTGGTCTCGCAGGCGGTTCTAACTGGACTGACGCATTTCAGATATTAGGCCGCGCTCCCTTGCGCGCGGGGTGCGGGGGGTTGCCCAAAGATCAACGCTGGCGCAGCCCCCAAGCTCGGCATTCTGCATCAGCTGTGTTATCGACGCGCATAGGTTTTTTGTCGTATTTAACGACTGACCCCCTTTTTTTTTTATTCAACTCGGTCGCGCGAGGCACGGGTGTGCGGGCGCGGGGGTCCTGGTCATTTGTTTACAGATCCCGTGGTCCCGTCTCTGAGTCTCGAAGTGGCTTCGACTCATTAAGGCAAGGCAAGCGGCAACGCAGGGCAAGGCCCGGCGACGCAAGGCAAGGCCCGGGCGACGAGGTACTGGCTGGCCTCGAGTGGCGAGCAGACAGCGCGGCTCAGGCGGCCGGGCGGTGGGGCCCGGGTGCGCCTAGCGGGCGTCGGGTTGCAGGGAGCTCGGGACTCTTTTTTTTATACTTGCTGTCGGGCACTCGACCCGAGGGTGTGGGGTGCGCGGGGGGTCACCGATGACAGATGTTGGTTTGTCATCTGCGACTCGCACCGGCTTGTTTTATTGCCTATATTTGAAAGGTTATTCAACTCACAGCTGTGCGGTTTGTTTATTTAATCTTTAGGTGAGATTTTTCTAATCTCCCTTTTCTGATGCAGTGCGTTTCTATTGTGCAATTACTTTATCGCAGGTCGGCATAATTTGCACAATTTGTTGTGGTACAATTATCCTGTACCGGGTCTTCGTATTTTCCGCAATTTATTTTCAGAGCCAATTCCAGTGCAGTAGGCGCCCTTAGTTTCTGGGGGTGGCTTATCTTGTGGCTTGGGCGGCGGCGTTTGAATCAACGCAGCTGGCTGTTCTTCAGCGATCGACATTTCTTTGAACGCGATATCATAATACGCGATCTCGTCCGGCCTCGTAACATTTACGAGCAATTGCAATTCTTGCATTGACGTGGGCGAAACATCTACACCTTTCATGGGGTAGCTCGACCAGTCAGTTTCTTGATCGTGAGGCATCAGCGATGGCTCCTTCACGGGCAAGTTTTCATTTATAACATTCACACGACGCGCTATCTTAGGCGACGTCGGAATGCATTTAACCGGCTGTATAGCATACAGAGGTGTGGGTGTAATATTTAAGCATTCTGTGACATCTTTCGACCAGCTACCTTCTCGAGGGTGCGGCATCAGCGGCAACTCCTCGGCTGTCGAGATGTCGTTCGTTGGGGCGTCTCGACGCATGGGTCTGGGCGGCGAGACGCTTCGGGCCGGCTGTAATTTATGCAGCGGCGTGGGCGACGTTTGCATCGACGTGGGGGGCGGTTCTTCAGCCATCGGGATTTCTGCGATGGTGATTTCGCGTCGCGCTGTTTTAGGCGGTGTCGTGGGTAGTGACATTTTAGCTGAAGAGATGTCATCAGTGGGAGCGTCACGACGCGCTAGTTTGGGCGGCGTCGGGACGTCTCGGGTCGCCAGCGCAGCCGGAAGAGGTGCAGGCGGCGGCTCTCCGACTGGCGTGACGTCAGTGGCGGCGCCCCGACCCGCGAGTTCGTGCGGCGTCAGGACGCTTCGGACCATTTGCACAGCATGCAAAGGCTTGGGCGGAATCTTTATGCATTCCGCTATTTCACTCGACAACCCATTTTCGTGAGGATGCGGCATCAGCGGCAACTCCTCGGCTGTCGAGATTTTATTCATTATGTCGTCGCGGCGCACTGGTTTGTGCTGCACCGGGACGCTTCGGGCCATTTGCACAGCATGCAAAGGCTTGGGCGGAATCTTTATGCATTCCGCGATTTCACTCGACCAGCCACCTTCTCGAGGATGCGGCATCAGCGGCAACTCCTCGACTGTCGAGATTTCATTTGGGGCGACGTCGCGGCGCACAGGTTTGGACGGCGCCGGGTCACTTTGGGCCATTTGCACGGCATGCAACGGCTTGGGCGGAATCTTTATGCATTCCGCTATTTCACTCGACCAGCCATTTTCTCGAGGACGCAGTTTTAGCGACATCTTCTTGGCTGTCGCGATTTCTTTCATTTGTTTTTTAATATCTATCATTTTCATTTGGGATTTCAAGATTTCTTCCTGAATCTTCGATATGTTTTCCTGTGTCTTCAGCCTTTCTTGCTGTATCTTCGCCTCTTCTTCATCTGCTTCAATCATGATCTGAAGCCTCTTCGCCATTCTGACATAGTGTGCGTAATTGCTCATTGATGATCGACAGCTGAGTTTTTCGGTCGGGACGGCGGTCACGGCGGCGGTCGCGGCGGCGGTCGAGACGGCGGTCCGGACGGCGGTCGTGACGGCGGTCGTGACGGCGGTCGTGACGGCGGTCGTGACGGCGGTCGTGACGGCGGTCGTGACGGCGGTCGCGACGGCGGTCGTGACGGCGGTCGGGACGGCGGTCGCGACGGCGGTTGGGACGGCGGTCGTGGATTCCCCTTTCTGACTTCTGGCAGCTTCTGAGCGTGTAACAACCATCTTTGGATGTTGCACTATGGTTCCAATTCCTGGCATCAAAGATCCATATGTTTCTAGTTAGATCCGGCTCGAAGGACCATGTTGAGGATTGCTACCAGGTATAGTTCTCGCTTTCGAGACTTCTGGTAGACATTCAATTTCTTCGATGTGACTTCACGAATTCCCCAAAGCTCGTGAATACTTAGTGGACTGTATAGTAGGGTAGATTTAAAGACTTCTTTCATATTAACTTTTATTTAAACTTTATTACAAACTTTGTTATAATATATGATTTCCAGACATGTTACATTTAACACTTTTATAAGACACTTATTTAAAAGACTTTCACTTTGAACCGACAACAGGGGTCGGTAACTTAACACTTTCGCTTTGATCGCGAACTTCTTTACGTGACTACGAACGTCACAATATACTTCCGAACTCGCGGCGGTATATTCACTGAGATTTGTAAGATCTCTACTTTAATTACGGCAGGTACGAACATTTCGTAACCTCACCGGACCTAACGGCGGAACGGAATTCGCGTTTACCGGAGTGTAATCTTACGGGCATCGTAACCCCGTGAAGACATGTTGAACACTAGCCCTATAGGGCTCTTACTGGTCTTTATACGGTTCCAGAACAAAGAAGGCATGTTTACAAAAGTTCACACGCTGCAAACATATTAAATTTACCAATCAACGAAAATATCAATTGACCGTATCCAGACCGTCATAAATATAAACTTCGGTTCCTTGGTTATTCCAAATTAACGAGTTCGGTATTTAAACACAAAGACGTACAGTATTTGGCCATATGCAAGGCTTAAAATAAAATATAAAATATCCGTGGGAAGGATAGATTTTAGGAATTATTTCTCTGTATGAATAGCTAACCGTAATACCAAATGTCAAATAAATCTTAATTTTATAGGAAACCGTATGCCTACAAACCTTAAGTTAATTTAAACTTGGTCGCTAAACACATATGTTTGTAATAAAAGAATATTAGGATTTTAACCGTGACCAAGGATTATACCCCGATCGCCTATGCTGGTGTGTTCTCACCATTCAAAGGCACAAAAAATCATCGTAAAAAAAACTAAAATTCCACCCTTGTGGCATAAATCTACTTCAAATTTAAAGTCACTTAAATCTAAGAAAATAAAGATTATTTTTATGGTCGCGTTGGTAACAATGGTGTTTGAACCAACCGAAGCGAAGCTTTATTTTCAATCAAAATACGTGACTTACAGCGTTGCTCTAGAATAACTGAATTATCAAAATAATTGTATTATTTGAATGGGTAAAATCAATACACGTTTGTAGCTAATATGTGTTTGGTGAATCGGAGACTTGCTTTTTAATACCCTTTGATTATTCTGTTATGTTGTTGTGTTTTTATTGCACTGGTTTCCTTTTTTGTGGATACCACGAGAAAGTTTTCCCTGGTAATAATGGGAAAATGTTTCCTTTTTTCTCTTATTATCTCTTTAATGGCTACAAAGTTTTTAAGTTCCAAATTTTCCCTTGCACAGCCAATATATTTATTAATACTAGACGTAGCAACCAAACACACAGATTTAATATAATTTATCAAAGAACTTTTAAAAACAAAAATTCATAGCATTTTCTTAATACATTTTTATTCTTTAAAATCGTCCATAAACGCACGTTGGTTGCTTTTTTTATTACTAAGCAATCGGGTAATACTATTGTTACAGAAACTACAAACCTGTTATTTGTATGAAATTAAAATTAAAAAAACAATTTTATTTTACCGACCAACAAGTATTCAAAAGTTTGGTTAAATAAAAAATCATTGCTTGGATGAAAGAGGTGATATATTTTTGTAAAATAAGCTGCTCTTTAAAACGTCGATTTTTAGTAAAAAATTTTTTGTGTATTTTCATAGATTTTACAGATAGGTTGTTATAATAATAAAACTAAACTAATATATTTTATTTGTGGTATTATCACCTTAAAGCGTTTTCTAGTAATTGTTTTTCTCTGAGTTATCTTTTAATCAAACTCCGGGTAGTAGGAAGAAGCCCCTCGGCGCCGGGAACAGGCAGAGGCTTGTTTATTCACTAGTTACTTCCAAAAGAATCCAGAATGCTCCCCGAGCACGCCAAGGGCTGCCCCTCCTGCAACCCCTCTCTGCCCCAACCAACTTTCATATTTTCAACTTGTATGAAACATTAAAACAGGGAGAACTTGGAAACACTGCGGAGTACATGCGTCTAACGATGTACTTGAAATTATCCAAAAACATCAATAAATATATATATATATCTTCTCAGAGGAAGTTGGCGACTATCTCACTGAGCATATACTTATTCGGGTCCCCGGGTCTTTCTACATCCCATTTTTATATTTGAAAGAAATTTCCGCGTATTATTGCTGCGCAATAGCATTATTATAAATACTTTCATTGCAAAGTTCTCGCGTTTAGATCTGATACTCCTTCTGCAGCAAAATACAGAAAAAATATCAGGAGCCCCCCCACCTCGACAAGGTACTTCCAGAGCACATCCCTTCACAATCATTCCAAGTTCATTATTCCATTACCGATCATTTACAAACTCTCAGGGCACATAATGGCAGCCATGAACAAGCAACAGAATGGGGAGAGCGGGAAATTTTATCAGGTGCTAAAAGAATTTAAAAGATGCTCTTACTTCACAAATGCAGAAGTACCAATGATAACTATTAATGCATTTGCCTCCCGGTATGCCTATTAATAATCGATCAAAATTAACTCAGTGGTATTTATATAAATAAAGGCAAGCAGTGATTTGTAGATATGTTGATATATACATCCATTTGCATGCAGTGTTGCCGTTTGCGCCTGTGCAAGGTCGGCTGGCGCACAAAAGCGCAATTAAAACCTCCGCTATTCCACACATAAAGCAGAAAGTTTATGAAACCGAATCCTAATGAGCAGACTTTGTTCAAAGGTCATGTTTTCTGCAACACTTGAACATAGTTTCTCCTGTAATATGGAAATTTAAGAAGGTTTTTCGCGAAAGGCGTTGTAAGGATATTATATTTATAGACCTCGCTATGAACATTTTATATAATTATACTAATAAACCCAGCAATATGTTTTTTTTTTTTTAATTATCATTTCCAATAATTCAACCTAACTTTTTTTTACATATTTTAAGAAAAACTTTTTAAAGCTTGAATTTTTTTAATATTTACGAGACGTTGAGAAAAAGTTTGTTTGGCCTTTCGTGTTGTTAAAATGCCTTGATGCTTACAATGGCTAAATCATATTTCAAAATACAAAGATCATTTTTCTACAGTTCATTTTAGCTCTTAGTTTTCTCGAAAAACAGACTCCCCTAGTCCAAAGAGGTCTTTTGTCAAGCCATCACGCCATCTCATCCTAGATATTGTTTCCCGTTTACGTCCCTACAATTGCAAGAAAAAGAGGGGCTACGTTTTTAAGATTCATCATTTATAAAAACGTATTTTTTTAATGTATTATGACTATAAAATTATCAATTATCTATAATAATAATGAACATAATCTCTTTGTAGTTAACAAAGACTTCCTCGTGATTTTTGCACCTCTGATGATTTTTATTACTTTAGCACCGTTTCATCAACCCATTAGTATTTAGGGAGTTGTTTTTTACTTGTCTTACTGTGAGGGAGCCTATAAAAAGAAAGTCACATTATTTTCTAGTGATCTTGTAATATTGCCAGTTATAACCCATTGTTATCTTTCTAAAATTTCTCAATTCTTCATTTAATCATATGATCCGAATAAATTATGTTTCAATTATTAGACGATGGTCAGTAATATTATCTATCTACCCTGCTCGTAGAACTATTATATGGATGTTAGCACCATTATCGTAAAAACCGGATTTTGTAAACATTCAACATCATTTATAAAATACAGCTCCCTTACGAACGCATACACTTCGAAATATTTTATAGACTTGTAATACTGTCGTAAATAGATTTATTATAGAGTATAAATAAAAGTTACAATCAATAAATTTAGATTGTGTATTTACGATTTAAAGAAAATAGGTTTAATTGGTTTTAAAAAATATAACAGTTTTTGAAACAATAGTTTTCACGCCACCCCTCTGCGGCTTCAGCCATAAACATCCAATAATACCCCAACAAATATTATCACTGTGCTATAAGTCAGCCATTTAATACTATATTTGCATACCGAGCGATCGGATTTAATTTCTTCCACAACTGCCAGATGCATAATTTTAAGCAGAGCTTAGAACATCTGTTTTTTTTTTTCTTCAATTTAATGCTATCTGAAACATGAAACGCGGTTTAAATAGATCGTATCTTCGAAGGGGTGCGTAGACATCGCGTGCTTCTCCGCATAATAACGGTCTCATACTGCGAGTAACGATGAAATAATGATTGCATTAGCTTAATGTCCGCCACCTTTATCCTCGCGTCTGGATTTATCCATAACAATTGCGAAACTTTTGCATTGCGGTAAACTATCTCGATCCTCTGCTGGCTGAAGATTTTCTCACAACAGGTGGCAATTGAACATAAAAAAAACATCTGGGCTTAGAATGAAAAGCAGCTAAGCCGCTTACAACTAAATGAATTCGATTTGTTAATATGTTTATATTTATATTTTTTTCTTGGGTACGGTGAAGCTAATATATTTTCTGCGGCTTTAGAATGAAGGTGGAAGCAACACTGTCTCGATTGTTATTTGTTAAAGCTTGCGAAATTACAAATAATGTTGACATAATGTGTTATTGTGCAACACAATCGTATTTGCAAAAAAATAATGTGCATTATTTCTCATTATTTACATGTCTCACGTGCCAATGCCATACTATTAAATTAGGTATTTATTTAAAATTATATTCAACCTATTGAAAAATCCTATGAAAACGTAAAATTTTTATCACTCAAAGTACGTAAAAAAAGCGAGTAGTAAACTATTTATGTGGGTTTCATTTATATAATCAATTTTATTTGACCTGTCGTGAAAAATAACCATTGTGCTCTTGTCGGAAAATGTTTTCCAATATGTATTTATTTTAAAATCTTCTGTAGTGACATCTTACGGCAATTAAATAAAACAAAATGAAGTTTTATTGTTAGAAACGTCTGTTTTACCGACCGGACTACTCGCCGGCTGGTGTTGCCAGGTGTGATATTAAGAATAGACTTTGCTCAAATGTGAATGTGCGGCGATTGTTGCCCGCGAGCAGAGACAGCGCGCTGGACCACGGCGTCTGTCAAGTGAATTTATTGTGCAAATTATTTTTTCACACTAACCTATTGATTATCATTGAAAATGTCAAATTTATAAAAGAATATGCAGTATATCTCGCATCATTTGCAAATTTAACGTCCAGCTCCGCAGTTGTATGTTATAAGTCGTGTTGTTTGTCGGCCAGACGTGAGGTTATAATGCAGTGATTGTGTTGTTGATAGTAAAACAAATTAAAAATGAGTTACAACCGCGGGGGTAACGGGCCCAAAGGATTCGGCTTTGCCGGCTTCCAGATGCCCAAGAGGCAACCTAGTACTACATCTCTACATGCTGTACCTCCTCCTCCGTCTACTGGACTCTCCAAGCAAGGATATTCCACTATGACATCCATAACACAAAATGCCATGACCGCTAACTGGGGAGGAGTGAACCGAAAGCGCTCTAAAACGGAGGACGAGTAAGTAAACATATATTATTATTCTTTACTGTTCTCAGACCTCGCGAAGGCAATCCATTAAGACTGACAGCTTCAATGCTATCAAAACAAACAACGCGCCACGCGTTAGGTAAATTCTGCATCCTATGCCTTCCACAATATTACACTGTCTTAGTAATGACCTTGTTTGTATTTGACGATTATGACTAATCAGTCATTGTATTATACAGTCAGTTATATCCTTGTAAGAAGCTCAAAACTATTCTTATATACAGCAATTTTTTAAAAGTACCACTTTAATAATTATTTTACTATGGTATTGATACCTTTTCTTTGTGACATGTTAATTTGAAATTGTCTTTCAAACTGTTACTTAATAATAATAGGTTATTTAAAACAATCGTTTTCACATAAAAGTACTTAAACCATCCAAATAAAATAAAAATCACTCCAGGTACTTTGATGAAGATGATGAATCAGCTTCCACTCCTTCTATGGCTTATCAACCAGCTCCCGGTAGTCCCACATATAATGCCAAACCTTCCGCAAGCAACAGCTCCGACGAGGAGGACCCATTGGATGCTTTCATGGCAGGACTGGAGCAAATGTCTAAAAAAGATGACAAGAAAAAAGGAAAGGGAAAAAAGAACTCAGGACGAGGAACGCGTGGAGATATAGAAGAAGAAGATGATGAAGAAAGCTATTACAGGTATAATTGAAAATCTTTAAAAATAAAATTAAGAATCTCGCGGTCAATTTTTGTAATTAAAAACTGATTCAATCTAATAGATGCTAATACTGCTTACAATACAATTGATTGCCATGATAATATATACCGTTACTCGATCTTATGAATTATTCATTTCTTCAATAAATTAAACAAAACATCAATATGATATGAATAATTTACATTTTTTTAGAAGGATTTAAATAACCAATTTATTAATTTGTAAAAAAATACATTTTATTATTGCATGCTTATTCCATTTTAACAGTAAGTAAGTTGATCAACTGTAATATTACTTAATTGTTTGAAAACAATAGTTGCATGTTGGTCTGCTTGCTTGAAACTGATTTAACATGTCATTTTGACCTAGTTCTCAGCATAACTAGATTTCTTATTTAGCTAGTACGCTCGCTGCCAACAATCGTGGTCCCTAAACTATGTAAAGTGGGTATTTTTACTTATGGCAGCCTCTCACATAACTATAAAAATAATTAAAGTGACTTATGAAAACTTTTATTCCAGATGTTTGCAAAACAGTATTAAGCCTGTAATTTATTATAATATAATTTAATCATTTGAAACATATCTTTTTAGATCTGCCAATAAAGATGCTCATATCTTTGTATCGATGTAAATTAATTTAGTTCTGGTATTCTCTTTTTTTGTTACAATTAGTGTAATTTTAGAATAATATATCCTGAGAAATGCTATTGATACAAAAATTATGATTTTTTTGTTTTTCAAGTCATCTCTAATTTTTCAATCCTGAATTTGAACATTGAAATATTAATTGTTTATACATTTTTAGGTATATGGAAGAGAATCCTTTAGCTGGCACACATGACGATGGATCAGATATTGAAATAGAATATGATGAAGATGGCAATCCCCTGGCACCCCCGAAGAAACGCTTTATTGATCCCCTACCGCCAATAGATCATTCGGAAATCAAGTATGACAACTTCGAAAGAAATTTTTATACACCTCATGCAGACATCCTGGCCCTCAGTAATACTGTAAACGAAGAATTCAAAAAGACTTTAGGAATTAAGGTAAAATGATTTAATATTATAATTATCAGTAGTAATTACTTGAAAGAAAAATCCTAACCAAAAAGGCCTTCGGCTTTGCAGAAGGCTGTGTTCCCAATTACTCAAAAATTTAAAATAAATTAAATTTCAAGATTATTAATGGTAAATTTACAATAGTTCTTATGCGAATTCTATAATAAAAATATCCATTGTGTGCGTGTATGTATGTTTCATTTTTTTGGTTCTCTATAGAATATATTAAAAGATACAACGCTGATTTTTTGCTTGTAAGTTCAGTAAGTTTTTCCGCAGCTATGTGCCGAATTTCAAGACGATAGGATGATATTTTCATTCATAAACTAATCAAATATGCTTTATGTACGAATTATATGATTCTGTTGTTCACAGCGAGAATTTCAAATTTAGAATTTTTACAAAAAAACAAAATATGATGCTTCTAAGAAATTTCCAGTTTATGTCAGCTTGACACAAGTACCAATTTTATTTTTTAGTTGCGTTAGAAATTATTAATCACATCATTAATAACTTAAAATGCCTCCTAAAAAAATAACGCCGTCTAAGCACAGCAAACGTAATTAAAAAAGAATAGCACAATTGAACGTGATAAAGACTGCATCTAATAAAGAACAGTGCAGTGAAAGTGATTCGTTGTTTGTGACACGAAATGTGATATTTTCTAAAATGGCTTTGCTTTCGAAATTAATATCCGGTTATTCAAAATATATGTGTACAAAATGAAATCAAATATTCATCTAATTGTCAGCCAAACATATGTTCAAACACTATTACATCGTTCATCGAATACGTCATTTTATGACGGGCTACATTTCTAGTTAGTAATAATGTCTAAACTAAAAATAAGCAGTCACTCTCTCTGTCTTTATAAATATGTGTAATGTTTAAATTGTATTAAAAGCTTATTTGAATAATTTCATTTTAGTAAAGAAGGACAACTAAATTATTATGACTAGTGCTATATATTTTGTAAAATGCATTTATACCTCACAAGTGTACTTTTACTAAACAATTCTATCATAAGTTTTGTGTTGTTGCTAATTTGTCTATTTCTATGTGAATATGCAACAATACTTTTCAGATACCATGGTACACATGAAATATTTTTTTTAAGAAATGCAAATTATTTCAATATATCACAGTAGAATGATTATTTATCTATTTTTCCTGGTTTTGTAACTACAATTTATAACTATGGTAGGTTACCGGAGCTCAGCCCCCCCAACCTGTGGCTAGTTTCGTGCACTTTGGGTTTGATGACGCACTGATGAAAAGCATCCGAAGAGCTGAATATGCCCAACCCACTCCCATACAGTCAGCCGGAGTCCCTGTCGCTCTCTCAGGGCGAGATCTCATCGGTCAGTTCACAGATCCTTTCAATATATTACAGATGAAATACCTAATGCATATTTTCGATCTTGGGAATTGTATGAATTGGCAATTTTTATAGCGTCAATATTTTATGTACATTATTTTATATTAAAATTTAATATTGCAATTTTTATTGGGTTATTATCTAATAAACTTTTTCAACATATTCTTTCAGGTATTGCGAGAACCGGTTCTGGTAAAACAGCAGCCTACTTGTGGCCTTTGCTGGTCCACATCATGGACCAGAAGGAACTAAAGGAAGGGGATGGACCCATCGGCCTCATCCTTGCACCAACTAGAGAGTTAGCACAACAAGTAACTACATTTACAGAAACTTTAAACTTATCAAGTATCCAAAATCATTTCAGTGTTAAAACTATCAACCATTTTTTTTATCTTTGCGCCAGCAATAAGCAATGCTTGTCCTGATATATATTTGAACATCACCTATCATAGTTGTATGCGGACAATGAATGCTATAAAAAATATTAATGTATAATTTTATCCATCACATTTTCAGATATATATGGAAGCCAAGCGTTTCGGTAAGGTTTACAATATTCAGTGTGTCTGCTGCTACGGAGGTGGGTCCAAATGGGAGCAGTCCAAGGCCCTGGAAGGTTGCGGTGCTGAGATCGTCGTGGCAACGCCCGGCCGAATGATTGACATGATCAAGATCAAGGCCACCAACTTGCAAAGAGTCACGTACCTTGTTATTGATGAGGCTGACAGAATGTTCGATATGGGATTCGGTATGGCAAATATTATTTCTCATTATTGATGAACATAAAAATTCTGACTTTTGATAGGGATAAGCTCCTCTAAACTGTCACTCAAATTAATTTGTTTGGGGGTGAAATATCTGGACAACTCGAATAAAATTAAGCATAAATAAAGCAACTGAGCGAACAAGCTGACTGATCAGCAATATGTCATTGATATATGTATGATCATAATGTGTTATAATTTATTAAATTATTGGTGACTTTATTTTTATTGTATTTTTTAGAAACACAAGTGCGTTCAATCTGTGCTCATGTACGACCTGACAGACAGACTCTTTTGTTCTCCGCGACATTCCCCCGGCGAGTAGAAAAACTCACTCGAGATGCCCTTATAGACCCTGTGCGAGTGCAGCACGGAGATGTTGGAGAGGCCAGTGGAGATGTCGAACAAAATGTCAAGTAAGTTCCTTTCCAAATGTGTTATTGTAAACTCATTGTAAAATACAAAAATTTAAGATTTTATCCATTATTTATTTGAAAAAAGTGTTTACTAAAAATTCTTACCTTGTACTAATAATAAAATATATTAATGGCTCTATTTCAGTTTTGGTTTTCTTATTTTTACAGAATATTCAGAAATCAACAACAAAAGTGGTCATGGCTATTGTCAAACTTGATTGAGTTCACTTCAGCAGGCAGTGTATTAATATTTGTGACAAAAAAGGTAAATTAATTTTTTGGACTTCAGAAAATACTATCATAAATTTTCAGGTTTACCTTCAATCAGCACAATAAATAATATTTGCAATGTTTATCCATCAGCTTGATGCGGAACAAGTGGCAAGCAACCTGACTATTCAGGAGCATGACACACTCCTTCTGCACGGTGACATGGACCAGACTGAAAGGAACAAAGTTATTACAGCCTTTAAAAAGCAAGAGACTAATATTATGGTTGCGACTGATGTTGCTGGTGAGAATTTAATGCACTGTTTACAAAATAGATTAAACTCTCTCAACATACCTTTTTTGTTGTTAGTATGCAGCCAGCCCCTATAGATGTTTTTCAATATGTTCAATCAGCCAGTGTGTTCTCAGGAAATATAAAATCATCAAAAAAATATTATTTGTCGTGATTATCCTATTGTGTTTGATAATCATCTCAAGCTCACCATACGTATAACCTCAAATGAAAGCTTTTAATTAAATTAAAAACAGTATAACATATTTATAACCATTCTAATTCCAGCCAGAGGTCTTGACATCCCACACATCCGAACAGTAGTTAACTATGATGTAGCGCGAGACATAGACACGCACACACACAGGATTGGTCGCACAGGGCGTGCAGGAGTAAAGGGTTCCGCTATCACTCTCCTGTTGGCTGATAAGGATAAGGACTTTGCAGGCCACCTTGTTAGGAACTTGGAAGGTGCTAATCAGGTACAGATTGATTATTTCAGTGCTTGTAACAAATTTTATAAATGGAAGAATAATAATAAATTATTTATTTTTCAGGAAACACCACAGACTCTTTTAGATATGGCAATGCAGAGCAGCTGGTTCAGAAAGTCTCGCTTCAAACAGGGTAAAAGCAAGAATCTCAATATTGGAGGCTGCGGACTCGGCTTCAAAGAGAGACCCGGACTTAAACCTCCCACAGTTAACGACGATGACTCGACGGGGAGTGGGATGGGCTATGACAAAAAAGGTGGACCTGCCACAGATAGACTCTCTGCAATGAAAGCTGCCTTCAAAATGCAGTATTGCCAAGTTAGTAAAATCTTCATGAATTATTATAATCCTAAAAGATTATCTCTACTTGATATGCAAAAAATTGCAAATACTATATAACTCAAACGTTTTATGGATGCAAAGTATAAAATAAACGAGTTATGACAACTCGGCACTTGAATCAATGGACGTTCATAGGGCATAACTACTCTTATTACCAAAAATTAATCATCTCACCTCAATAGTTTAATGATAAATATTAGATATTTAAAGAAAATAAACTTGTTAACTTACAGGTTCAAGTAAAAAGCACTTATCTGAATATATTATAATTACTATTAATAATTTTTTTTTTTTACCATGGAAGAATCTGAAATCTACTTTTCAAAAAAAAGGCCAAAGGATTATTGATCTATATCTTTACAGTTCACTGCCTCATCAGACAATTCATGGCAAAAGACCAAAGCTGAAGAAACCGGAACGGCAACCCCCAGTTCATCAGACAACGATAACTTCACAGTTCCACTTCCACCTGGTTCAGCCTCCAGTGAATCCGCAGGCGAACGCTCAAGAAAAGGTGGCAAGAAGAGCAGATGGGAATAGAACAAACAAAATGTTTTCATATCAAAAAAATTATCATTTTAATGTTCTGTTTCAATTTGTCAAAATAAGTGATTTTAGTTTTACTACAGATATAATAAATAGTACGAACTTTGCTACTCATATAATATATTGAAATAGGATTAATCATTCAATTTTAAAACTTAATTTTGTAAATAATGGAGACGATTTTACGAGAATTTCGTATATTTCCTCAATTATATATATTGAGTCAACAACATGCAAATTCCCATTGCAAGGTGTCTTACAGTAATTATGATCGTGAGCAATTATACTTTAATATTGTTTGTATTGTACCAAAAAAATTATATCTGTAGTATCGTGTAAATCATTCATTTATATTTTATAGTGTAAGATCAACATGCATAATTTGGCTTACCATATTTCGTTCTCGATACGTGTCAATTTGTTTTCTAATTTACCACTTCTCTACCTTGTTTCTAAATGTGAAAAATCAGTGAAGTTATAAAGATACGAGCTTATTTAATATCTGGGCATGTTTTTGAAATAGCATTATAACTTATAGACATCAAACTGTTGGCCCCGTATATATTTTGGTTATCTCAATGAATATTTTAATTCAATTAATACAGAAAACATTTCATAAAAAATTACCACTTAATAATTACAATTTTCTTCATAGCCCATTTAAAATATTCACTGGTATTAAAAATGTATACAAGCAAACCGTTTAATGTGGGTAGGATATCATTTTACTCTTTTTTATTAAAAAAGTAAAAGCAATCAATTTTTATGGACCTGCCTCAAACATCAGTTACTACTGTGAAATGAAAAACCTTATCTTTTTCGTGTCAATACAAAGTTAAGCTGTCTTTCAACACTATTGAGAAGATGCTTGAGGACAAACCCAGTGAGAAATGTCCATCTAATAACCCATTCGCAAATAATTATTTTTTTGAGAGCCATGTTGCCAGAAGTATGTATGACCTCTGCGGATTGTATCAAAAAAATAAAACCGGCAGTGTCTCAGGCAAAGTATTTTTTTGCATTTATATTTGTTTTTTAACAATCCAAATCTAAAAAAATCAACGTATAATGAATTAAAAGATTATATAGCCTAAAGGACTACGTAAGCATAATTATTTATCTGGTTTGTATATATATCTTTCACGTTTTAACTACAGTTCGATCCCGTACAAATGAGCACATATGGTGAGCCTTATTGTATAGTTCTGTTGATTTATAATGCTCTTTCCTGAACTACCAAGCAATTTTTTTATAGATGTAAACAAATTGTATTAATTTATACTTCAGAATAAAAAAATAATTTTAAATTTCCTGATTTTTCATATCATGTGATTTGTGAAAATCCAATCAAAATCAATAAGTAAAAAGTCCTAATGTTTATACATCGCTTTTAAGGGAGACTGCCTCTGGAGCAACAGCAGCTTGAAAAGTCTACAGTTCGCAGTACTAGTCTCACATTAAACAAACTAATAAGTATCGCAAGACTAAATGAATGAGCACACCTCGCAACACCGTGTTGAACCTAAACATGTGCTAACTATGTGACCTTTGTGAGTGAAGGGAACAATTTGCTGTCGGCCGAACGGATATCAAAAGACAAAGTAAACGTTGAAGCCAGCGTTGGCTTGACTCAGTTCACTTCAACAATATGTATTTATAGCGCACAATAGCTGTGCTACCACTGGTAGTAATTGTCAAAGTATTTATATAACTAGATAATTTTATTGTTACAATTCAAATTTTTCAGTGTTTAGCATGATGCTGCAGTCTGACGAAACCCACCAAAACCGCATGACCGTGAGTCCAGCCTTAGTGATCACGTCAGGTGCACTACATCCTCAGGAGGCCGAAGTTATATCGAAATGTGAAAACATTGGTCTCGAGAGTAAATAAATCAAAAGTTTTAAAATGCGTGCAATCAGATACTTATAAATAGTTTATTTTAATTAAAACGACTGTACAAAGATATTTCGTAATACAATATTTGTACTTCGTACAAAATTTACGTTCACTTAAAGTTATGACTTGTTCTTCACAGGAAATTTATGGAATCAAGGTATTTGTCTTTTACCGAGAAACGGTTACTCTTTTTTTATATATAATGACATTTCTTCGGCATATTTTTCTTTTGATCTCTCAAACATCGCTACGTATACCTGCAACAACAAAAATAATATTTTAGGATTTGATTAAAAAGAGATGTCAAAGATCTGAGCACTTAGACCTCTCATATTGAAGATACAGCACGAGGAACAGAAGTTAAGGAATAGAGGCCTACTGAATTTACAGCTCGACATCAGAACTGACGTACTGTGGCTTGATATATAGCAACGATATATTTATATTGCATTATGTAATCCTATAACAGCCGTGGACAGTAAAAAATAAAACAACTAATAATCCAATCCAAAATTAAAAAAAAATAAAGTTTTTTTTTAATATGGCTGTTAGAAATTCATCTTAACCTCACCAGCACAAAATTAAACTTTTATTTTATTGTGAAAGCAAACCGCGTGTATGCGAAATAAAACCGATATTTGAAGTACTAAAAATTAATAATAAGAGTTTTTCTGAAAATTTCATACAATAATAACATAGCATGTGAGTAAAATTTATTTGATAAGTTTTCCAGAACATTTAAAATGATGCCGCGCTGTCTATTCCACGAAGAGAACATTATCTCTTGTTGTTTTGTTTTTATTTGATAACATTATTTAGAAGCTCACAAATAAATTTTATGTGTTGAAATAAAATAATTAAATCCTTTTTTTTACTAAGTTCATATTAAAATGCGACATAACAGAAATAAAGATAGACGTAAAAGAAAACACCACAGGAAAAATAACTACATCGGTATGCTGGTATAACTTTTCACAATCATAATTTTTGTTGTAAAGGAAATACTTTGTACAAAAAGTAAAAGTTTTGTAAAACAAAATCAGAAAATCTTTATTTAAAATTAATTTAGATTGCATTTATCTACGATATATACCAAATGATTAATCAGTATTACATAATTGTAATCAATTATAATTCATTATTCAAGACAAAACATTTGGAGGGTGTCACATATACATTTTACAAACGAGGTACATAATTCACAAAAATTAATCGTAGATGTATTCAGATATTTTGTACTTTAAAAAGATACAACTTCCTACAATACTAAGAATGAATGCAATCTTAAATGACTACGCACTCGCTATTGATTAAATTTCAGATTTTTACACTCATAATTAAAATTATATAAAAAGTATTCAACTGGCATAGTGATCAGACCAAAATTATCATTTAAAAAATAAAATGGTAAAAATGGCCATTGCCTGATGCACTACGAATATACAATACACAAGTCAGGCAGTCTTCATATAATAACAATCAGCTTATTAGTTTAAAATGTCAATATTTGCAATGGACGCTTCAAGATTTTAGTGACGGAACAATAATTTATTTTTTAAAACAGACTTTTTCACTTGGTGTTGGAATTGAATCACAAAATAGTAGGACTCTAGATTATTTTTTTAGAAATGAAGAGGGAAAGCATTTTGTACACCTCAAAAAGGTAATGACAGAACTTTATGAGTGATTAGCAATACAATAATCGGTGGGCTAGTACACACAAAAAACATTACAACAATCAAATTGAAATTGTGACCGGTTTCGCCAAGCTTTCACGTTGGCATTATCAAACATTGGTGAAACCGGTCACCAATAAAATTAAACATGTGGAAAAATCACAAAAGTATTTTATTCAAAATATTAAAAAATGAAATTCCACCAAGTACTCTCTGTCAAAAGCATTGAATATTTTAAAACAAAACATAATATAAGATAGTAACAACAGTAAGATTTAAAAAATCATTTTTATTTCATTCAGTATTATAGGGCCCTGTATAAGTAGAAATATATTACTAAATGACTGACAAAATATTGAATAATGCTTAGTTTATAAAGTACTTTATAGAAAAAACACACCTTACAATATAAAATATATAATTATATAAAAATGTTATCTTGGAGTTTTGTTGTAAGAAAAACCAGCTGTAAGTTGAAGACCGCCCTTGCAGACTGACCCTGATTAGTACACAAACAATATGTGCAAATAAACTCGTGTAACTTGAATCTGCATCAAAACACTTGCAAAACAATAATCTAAGCTGAAAACAAGTTAATGAAAATATGTTGTGTTACTAAAATAACTCACCGATTTGATTTGCAACAATACTTGAATGTGAGCAAGCCACAAGAGACATTTTTTTTAATTTTATGAAACAAATAAAGTGCACTAATTGAATTAGCACCAAGCAGGGTTATGCTGCATAATATACTTTGCTACATTTTTTGTACATAAATAATAAATTGAGAATATTTTGTATCAACTTAAAATATTCAAATAACACCTGTCTCTACACATGGCTCTTCATACTGCCTTTACACATTTGTTGGAATTCGTAGGTATGTGTCTAAATTCTCTGTGCACAGTTGTAAAGTCTATAAACCGTAATTTTTAGGTCTTAGCGAGCTCACTAGTCCGGAAAACCAGCTTAGTTGGATTTGCAATATATATAAAAATCTAACGACCATGGACTTAGAGCGATTTGTTGATCAACTGAGCAATGTGTAGGCAAGGAAAGTTTAATCATGTTTCAACTAGGGTCTCTAGCTTGGCAATCTCACTGACAACTTGCTCCTTATTCTTCACCTTTTCAAGTTGATCCTTCTCGGGGTTTTCAATTTCACCATTCTTTAACTTAATTTCTAAGACTTCAATCTCTCTAAGTTTCTTCTTGAGATTCTTTAACCGTTTAACAGGATCAGATGCAGCAGCTGGTTGTGTTTTCTTTGCTTGTAATGAAACATTTGCGAAAGGTTCGGTAATTTCATCTGCGGCTGAAAATCAAAAGGAAATATTATGAATGAAAAATCATCACGCTTTTTTGTGTTTTAGCTCCATAAGCTGGACAAAGTCAAAATTGTAAATTATGATTGTAAAAATGATTAAATACATCAATCTTGGCTAAAAAATGTAAGTATGTACAATTTCGATTTCATCACACTTGCTGTTTATTTTCACATTATCTGTTTAAAGTGAATTGACAAATAATAAAGAATAACTCACAATTTTTCTTTTTATTTTTCTTTTTGTCATTTACTTGAATAATACCAGATATGTTATGCCGTTGGTTCTTCTCCTTGGCTTCTCTCTTAGCCTTGGCTTCTGCCACAATCTCCGCAGTCAATCCCACAGGGATATTAGAGTTCTGTTTAGTTGCAAACTGGCGACCTTTGCTCTCGTATAAAGGGACCTCTTCCTGCGGTACATATCCGTCTTTTACTCGACGCGGTTTTCTCCATGTTCCATCAGGTCTCTGTGACGCCGGTATGAACTTACCAGCTAAAAAAAAGTATACATGACTCGATAAATAACACTTTCAATGAAATTATAATAATGCGAGGCGGTAAATGCACTGTTTACATCAAATTATGAGCTGTGAATAAATTGCAAGTTTTTAAAATCAGATTGATTCACTATCGAATGGTAAACAGTGTTACTTTACTTACCATCGCCACCCGAAGAATTATTGTCGAAAGACATTTATTTTAAAACAAAATGCGAGTTTTTTAAAACGCTGCAAATATTTACCAACAAGAATAAATCATTTCAACAAGATGTGAAATTCACCGCAGTGCCGTAGACAAATGACAGCCATGTGAACCAACAAAACAAAATAAAAACCTAATGGAGTCTATGATTTGCCTCGACCATATATACATTATGCACTATAAATAAAATATTTAAAGTAATGCATTTCTATTTCTTTAGGGAAAGAGTTTTGTGTAATATAAGACTAGTTTAAATCAGATTTACCAATTTAAGATTTTTTAATTCAATAATAAACAAAAAAATTATTTGAACCTCGCAAATTTCTGACCGTGAAAATCGAAGAATGTAACGGAACTAATTTGAAAATATATTAATAAAACGGTATCTACACAAAACTTTTCAACCTGCAGAACCCCTCCGAATCGAAAAATCCAAACTTAAGATCTTGGACATTTTCATATTTATTATTTTTACATGAAATTTTCAATTAAATTTCAAGACTACACATTATCTGTATAATATTGTAAATCGCTAAGCCAGACTTTCAAGGTCGATCGGATTTTTATTATCAAAAGCATTACTTAACTGACAAAATACTACAAAACAGGCAGACCTTATCTTTCCAATCTTGGTTTTAGAGAAACATTTTAAACCATTGCATACTATTCTTTAAAAATTCTAATGCTAATTGATATCTAAATATTACTTATGATATCAATTTACCTGTGATAAAAATGGGGACCACCAACCAAATTCACACACTTCAATTGATAGAAATAAAAAAAACCCAAATATACATTGAAATTGCTATTATGTAGGTAAAATTCTTTATTATTATTTCTTCCTCTATCATCAATGACATTTATTAATTAAAACTAATCTATTACATACAAAGGCTTTTTAAGTGACAAAAAAAAACAAATTTACAAAATGCCCATGCACACTCCGTTCACACATGGTCAACTCTCCACACTCATGTCAATATAATGATACTAGTATAACAAAACACATTGAATGCTTCTCAGATTTGTTTATAATTTTAAAAAAATAACAATAGAAATTGGCTGATTTATATTTCGACTATGACCAGAATACTATACAGTTTTTTTATAGTTCAAATAATTCTAATAGACATAAGTTAATCAACAAGTAATACAACATTATACAATAACGGAATATTTAATGACAACCATTGCTGTTTTGAAATTATTGTTTTCCAACTGTGAACTTTGAGAGACTCTCGAGAAGCCCAATGTATGCAGAGTGCTCATATGATGTGCTGAAGTCAGATAATTTCTCAGCAAACTCATTACTGATGCCCTTCTCTTCTAACAGGTTCATCAGCAAGTCGTAGAGGTACTAAAAACATGATAAAATCATTAAAAAATTAAATTAACAAATATAATATTTTTAATCAATGAGCTGCGATAGTTTTAATTTCAAATATAAGGTGTATTTACCCCATCCAAAACATCTCCAGCAACTGCGTATACTTTGTCATTCCATTCTCCTTTGTACATTGTGATTTCATCAATACCGAACACATCATCTGAAAAATCTATATGTTAATATCTATGTAATGATACCTTCAAGAAATCATTAAAATTGAAGACAAACAAATGCTGCACAGAAACTAGCTTAAACATTGCGAACGGCCAAATTTGTTACCCAATTCAAGCAATTAAAAGACAAACAATATGTTACATTTTTTAAAGAGTATTAATACATACAAGGCATTAAATTTTCTTTCAATTTCTTTTATTTTTTATTTAAAAAATTTACTAGTTATTTGGATGCTATAATCTAAATAGTACAGTAATAAAGAGTTACAAAAACCACAGATATCAGATTTTTATTTAACTTTGTTATATAATGGAATGATGGGTAGAAAAATTTCACTGTAAAAACAAAATATTGATCAAAGGATGAGCTTTCAGTCCTTGGATTCCAATAACAGCATTAAGTTAGATAAATGAAAAAACCAATACACATATTTTTTTTATGAGTACTATTTCTTCTCCAACAGCTTTTTCATGCGAAACACTGTCTACCAAATTCACTAAATAAATTTGTCAGAATATTCAATTAAAGAAATTTTATACCAATCCATTCATACCAAGATACACATTAAAAGAGTTCATGACAAATGAAAGAGACTCTGGTTAAAATGTTAATTATCCAGAAAGAAAGAGATCTCCATGTTTAATGGATTTAAAAGAAATATTCACTTTATCCCTTTGTATGAAGTGTGTATTATCCGTGGTCATTTTTATAAACTCCTGGTTTCTTTCAAACTGAACAGGTTTAATTTTGATAAACTTACTGTATCCATCGCCTTCTTGTGTAGGTTGTGTCTCCTGGATGAAACTACAAGTAAAGCTGAGAGTTTGGTCTTTCCTTACGATGTCAACTTCAAATTGGGGTTTGGAGCGCATTTCTGAGAACTCTTCCTTTTCTGGCGCCGCACCATCATCTTCAGATGGTTCCGAATCAACCGTATGATTTACATTGAAGCTAATATTCACTCTAAAAATATAAAGGATAGCAAAATTATCAATAAAATGATAGTCAAAAATAAAGAAACAAGCTAACATATTCTACTGTCGCATGCTATCATCGTAAGATTTAAATCTCCCATGAAACTCAGTTGTGAAAAATTATGAAAGATACAATATATTCAAAAGTATAAATTGATTAAAACTTTAAAAGACATGAAAAAAACATACGTTTCATCGTTGGCTTTCTTTGATAATGTAACTTCAGCACCATCGAGAGAAACTTTAAAGCCTTCAAATTGTGTAGGAATAGTCTTGACTTTTTGTGCTTTACGTTCTGCCAAAATTTCTTCAGTGAGGAATTCAACCAATTCTTTTTCACCTAAAAGATTACAAAATAATTATAGTAAAATCAAATCAAATCAGCTCATTTGAGATATTAAGGAGTGGATGGGGTGGAAATTTGGATAGGAGTCTTACCAGAAAGAGGAAGGATTTTTGGTTCGGCAATTGGAGAATCTATACAACAATAAAATCATAATAAACAATCAATTAAAGTATCGTAAAATAAGTAAATTGAATAAAAATAGAAAAGAATGCAAAAGATAAATACTTGTATCCTTTAAAACTTTATATGAGGGAAGAAAAATCTACATATACAGAAACGATTCATATATGGTGATGCAATAATCTTTTTCATTCATAAATAACTATGGATTTGAACCTGGTGAATTTTAATATTTGTGAATCTCTGCAGGATTTTTCCCATTCATTAAATCTCTATTTGGTAGTTAGTTTCATTGAAAAATATTCGAAACTATTCGAACTGGGTACAATTCCGTTAAATTAAAAAATAACTATTAGCATATTGACAGGTGTGCAGAAGAGTTGTAAATTTTGGTTATTTCGACTTTTCTATGGAAACAAAAGAAACATGAAGCTTGAAAAAAATTACATAACCTCAATAAACAAAAAATAAGGTTATCCGTAAGAATCGATGCGTACCTTTCGTATGAACTCCTTTGTAACCACATCCACAGGAGCACATATTTGAGTTTTTCTGGACCATAGCAAGTGATGATAGTCCCTCGGTTTGAGAGCTAGCGCACATGTGCCAAATGCTCCTTGTGAAGTCCCGCTTAACAGGGATCACGGGTCTGCTCATTAAAGGACTGATGAAACCCTTCAATGATGGCAGTCTGATAGCCGCTCTTACGATTCCGTTCATTTTTTTATGGTTAATTCAGCAAACTTCACAAATTATGGAAAACTGCAGAAGTCACCGCCGAACGATTTGAACATAGAGGAATTAAAACAGTGGAGAATGTCAATCTATCATAGAGAATAAAAATTGTATGGCTATTCAAATTAAAAAGTTAACTTAGTATAAAAAAATAAATAAAATATATTTTTAAAGAGTATGAAATAATTTTTATCCAGAACTCGTCAACATTAAAATGTTTTTTTAAATGGTCGAAAACAATGTAATTTTAATGGTCTTTGGGTTGAATTCTCACATAATAAATTAATTCTAGTTCCACGGCCGTCACTCAAACGTCAAACGCGTGAAACATAAGGTTATGTTTTCGAGTTCTCCCTCGTGCTTTTATCAAATATCAATTTAAAATGAAACATTCTAATAGAATACATCCTCAATCGGAATCAGGAGTTCAAGTAATAATTGAAGATCTATCTGAACACCCGTTTTGTCCTCATGGACCTACTTTATTATTTTCGCAAACTAACAAAAAATTTTATGCATGTTCAGCGTGTCGCAATAAAAAGGATTGTAGTTTTTATATGTTAGAAAATGACTGGAAATGCAAAAAGAATAAAAAAAACATTCTGGAATCAAAACGCACTCAATATGTTTTTAGTATATCGGACAATTATGATGAGGTAAATATTTTTCAATTACTTTTCGTTTATATTTAGAGTATTCATGTTTGTTTATATTACTGTTACATTTACAGATGAAGAACTTGTCCGAAGATGAACGGTCATACTGTCACACATGTGGAGTGTTGTTCAAAACTTCTGAAGAAAGCAAGCTGCACTCAGACCACGATGTACACAACTCTCTGTCAACCCATTTATTTACTAATCCATCAAAACTTCTGAAGCCTCTTAATAATGATCAAACTGAAGCTCAGTATTTTTTTTCCAAAACTACAGTTGCAGCGATTGTGAAGATTTTAAAGAAAAACGATCTTAGGTAATAAAACTTTTAACATGTTATGGTCCAGGCTGTCAGACAAAGTGATAGAGTTAGACACTAACTACATGCTTAATATGCTTGTAGTCCCCAACTTTTAGTTTGTAGGATGGTTTGCATCCTCATTTAAATTATCTTTATTGATTTAAAACAGAAAAATAAGTTGACATAAAAGACCACACTATACACAGTTTCTACAATATTGTTCAGCAAATAGATTCACTTTTTCAGTAATCCTACATATGGTACTGCTAGTATACTCTTAAAAAACCTAATACTATAAATGAATCACTTTGAACTCCATCAATCAATTTTAATATATTATTATCTATATTTCAGGAATGTGATTTGCTTGGGAACACCCCGCATACATGAACACATCCAAGAAAAGTGCTTGGATAAAGATATGACATCCATTCTTCTGGACATTGACAGCCGCAGATATGCTTTTCATAAAAAAAAAGAGTTTTGCCATTACAATATTTTCAATAACCACTTCTTCAATGCCGAAGATGGTAAAAAAGTCTTAAAGAAATTCATCAAACGTTCTGGGTAATAATAACATCCTATAACTCATATTTATAATAAAAAAACATTAATTTTTTTCTCTAAAATGTAACTATTTCATGTTTGTGAAGGAAATCAAGTAGTTGTTTTCTGTTTCACACCTCAGGTATCACAATATTCTGCTGTTTTGTACATTTAAATTTAAATCTTTAGGTTATACATGGACCTAATCCTCGATATTTACAATGTAGATTCATTGGCTGCAATCCTTAAATTTCCAAAACCATTCAACTTAGGTAAAAAACTAGTTGGGCAACTTAGTTTTAAGAAAATGGATAAAAGCTTATCCTCTCAGACCAAGAACAGTCTTCACATTTTCAGTTACTCTAAATAGTTTATTTTTTGTAGCGGTACCAACATTTGCATCATTATGGACCCTCCATTTGGTGGTAGAATCGAACCACTGAGTGCAACTCTCAAAAGTCTTACTGAATTTCACTCAAAAGTTACTAAGGCTAAAGAGGTAGAAGGCTTACTGCCCATAATGTTAGTGTATCCATATTTTATGGAACCTCAAATAAGCAACCATATTCCTGAATTAAAAATGTCAGATTACCAGGTATGTGAATGACTTTTTTTTTTACAAAATACTCCATAAATTATTCCAAGAACAGTCTACCTAATTTTTTTGTGTGAATTTATGCAATTTTGAATTTGATTTCGATTATTTCAAAACTATCATAAATTTTCCATATTTATACTTTCATTTTATTAATGATCGACATGTAATCAAGTTAACATAACTTTATTTTTAGGTTGAATATGACAACCATACAACATTTAAACAGAAAAAAACTTCCAAACATGGCTCTCCGGTGAGAATATTTACAAATATTTCACTGGAGACTTTTGTTTTGCCTTCCAAAGAAGGCTATTGGTATTGTGACTACTGCCTAAAATATGTTGGGAAATGGAACAGTCATTGTGCTAAGTGCGAAAGCTGCGTCAGTAAAAACGGAAGCACCTATGTCCATTGTGACTCTTGCAATCGTTGTGTCAAGCAGTCTTGGGAGCATTGCTACAGGTGCAACCGGTGTGCTCTAAGGGAGCACCCTTGCGGTCTTGCCGTAACACCCAATGTAAGACTTCTTTAAAAATAATAACCACTGCCTGTGTGTAGTCATTCAATAAAAATATAGTAATTTCAAAAATATGTGCTATAGACAGACATTTAAAATAGCAATTTGGGGTTAATAAAATTTGTTTTAATATATAATGATTGTTTTTTCAGACTTGCTTCAATTGTAATAAGCCGGGACATAAGAAGCTCGACTGTCCACAGCTGACCACCACTAATCGTAAAAGAGCTCACGAAGAACCAGACAATCAGCATCAGAAGACCAAGCGTTCTAAAACAAAATCTTAATTTTTTATATTCATTTTTTGCTAAATTAGTTATCATATCATATTTTACAAGGGAAATAAAAGTTATTGAAAAAATTATTTTATTACAATTTTTTTGTTCAAATGATAATGAGATATATTTTAGATTTGAATAATTAATGTTAATCTATCAATATTTCTTACATCTCAAAGTCTGCTGTCATTTTCACTAAACATTGACATTGAATCATCATTTTTACACATTTCCAATATAATTTTTTTAATGTAGATTGTAGATCAATCAAGATGTGGACAAGTATCAAAATAAGACATGATATTCGTAATGATTGTTATTTTTATTTTAACAATAGGAAATAAAAATAAAACTATGATATAAAAATACATATTATATTAAGTTGCAAAAGTTCTTTTTTATACAAAAGTAAATTAAGTAGAAATATACATGAATAAAAAAAAAAATTATATAAGCAAAAAATATTATTTTCCATGATCGGAGAGCATTATACAACAATATTGTAGAATGCTGAAAAACATAATAAATTTCATGATTAATATTGATAATTTTCAAAATATCTAATAAAATGTATCTCGATAATGTCAACTGGAGTAAATGATTAAAAATATATAAATATATTTGGGTGATTGAATTACAATGTAAAATTGATATATAAAAAAATTGATAATATTTTCATTCTTCAAAATATTAAATAGATGAAATCAGGAACTGAAAGGAAAAAAATTAAAAAGTTAAAAAACAAAAGAAAACAAACATAAGATAAATAAAAAAAATATTTTCAAAAACCTCAATATCAATTAAAACAGGTATATAAAATCTTAAAATTAAGTTAAAAGTGATATAAGAATTTAAGCAGTGCTTCTTTGGTTAAATGGTACTAAAAGAGGTACAAAGATGGTACAAAGCGTTACTCAAAAGAAATGGACTAAAATCACAAAGTTAAATAGTTTTTTTTCAATTGTCTGTGTTGATAAATAAGTGAGACAGGTGAGTTGTGTTAAAAAAAATTACAAAAAAGATAAGTGTATGAAAATGTGATTAGAATATATTTGGTATATTTCAAATTGATTTTTAAATCCTGGAAAAAAAATGCCAGTTAGTAAATTTATAATAATCAGAAATTATAGATACAATTAATTTAATAAAACTGAAGTTTTACTTACTTCGTATCCATTTCATTGAGAAGCTCCTGCGTTTTATTATACCGAGCTTCGTACTTCACAGCTTGCTCGAGCCACTTTCTTCGAACATTATTCCACCGTACGAGGTGAGCTGACATCAAGACTTCTTTCGAAGGAGGAGGTTTTTCATTCTGGCAACAGATATTAAGAAGTTAGAATACTATTATACCTATTTTTTTTAAAAATCATGAAAATAACATATTATGCATATACTATATTAGCATGTTTGTAAATTAATAAGATGACTAATGTGGCATATGTTTTGGAAAATTGTTAAAACATGTTTTGTAAGCTTGTCTTGCTTTTCCATCTTCAATTTATTATATAAAAATGAGATAATTGGTATAAATTAGTTTACCCAAAGGTTATATTTATAGGTTTTGACAGCCACTGTTATTTGATGATTTTAGGGTTTCTTGTGTGCTAAGCTACTTGATATTCTTTGTCTAGATTTTTATTTATGATCAGTTGTCATTTGCATGAAATAAAAATAAGGTTAAACATACTTACATAGTTGAGATTAATGATGGGCATATTCCGCGTATATTGCTCCGGTAGCAATGGGGGAACACGGGGTACTGCAGGACCTTGAGGATCGGGCAGCTCTACTCCACCTTCTATATCGTCATTGGTGGCAACAGGCGACTTTGGTCTACTAAAAAACAATGTGATGGTTAAAATTATTAAACGTTGAACAAAACAAGTTAGGTTCTAGATTTGTACACAAACATCATTTCGCATATGCATACGGGAACAACTAAAACATACTTTTAGAAATTATTCAATAGTAAATATTATTTGAAAATATGATTTAACTACCTGAAAGTATTTCTAGGTTGATTAGCCATCCAAGCTCTACATATAGGATACAAAGGAGTATCTTCATTGAACTGTGCTAGATCCACACTTCTATCAAATAGCTTCATAACGTAAGAGTTATTCTTGCGCGGAGTAAGTGGCACTTTCCGCCTATAGTTTCTCCTTTCTCCTTTTTCTGAAGATGAATCATCACAAACACCGTATGAATCATCAGCAATATCTTGTTTGGCGCTTGAAAGCTGTTTTTTTTCTACGTTTCTATGAAACAAAACAAAAATAGTTATCTTTAATTGTAAACAAGAACTTCTTTGAATGGTAAAAAATTAACTAAGCAGGATAAAGTATTGATATATTTACTTCTCGGCTTTAACAGGAGTGCGTTCTATTGATGAATCTGTGTCTTCGGCATTAGGGTCCATAGCATCCAACAGTGCCCCCTTAAGCCGTCCTCGGGCCACCCACACATCCGCTAGAAAATAAAACCATTTAATTAAGATTTATATACAAAAATAAAAATATGTTTAAAATTATAAGTGGATGTCAAAACTAAACAATATTAAACATATAACAATAGAACTCACTATCTTTCAAAACATCTTTTGAGTTTTTGTCTGGTGTTGAATTGTTATCAGACGTAGCAGAGTTAGTATTCCTTCGTCGCTTGGGCATTTTATTATTCCTTAAATTTTATTAATATAAATAGATAATCTAAAATTAATACAGTTTTCAAAGGACTCAGTGATTACAAAAGTAGTTTGATTTTATATTTTGAAGCTTTGTTAGAAGTATTGCCAGAAAGCAGAAATTTAGTTATTTACACAATACGTCATACATACACCATTACGTGATAATATTTCGTTTTTATATATATTTTTACGTTATTAGTATTAATATATATTTTTAATATTTGTAAATAAATGTGTGAAATTATTTTATATCTTTGGCTGGTGGTATTTTCATAATAATGATATATAATAATATTTTTCACACAAAATTTTTCATTTTGGCTCTTCTTTTGGCAACATCAAACTTAACTTCAAACATCATGCTCTTGCCATGCGTCAAAGTGCGCGACTTGTAACCTCAAACACAAACATGTTATAATCTGGCTTTGTTTTAAATAGTTAAAATGCCCGCCATAGCTAAAGAAAATAATCTCCTTGTGTATAAAGGAAGTAACTTTTTACGCCAACGGTTATTATTGTCAACGTTAAGCGGTAAACCCGTCCGAATAGTAGACATTCGTAGTTCCGAAGATGAGCCTGGTCTGAAAGAATACGAAATAAGTCTCATTAGACTCCTCGATAAAATAACAAATGGTACAAAAGTAGAGCTGAGCGAAACTGGTACATCGTTGTTTTATCACCCGGGATTATTGATCGGAGGAAACTTTACACACGAATGTTGTATTCAACGAAGTATTGGTATGTATGATTTAGAATTCCTTTACTAAATATTCACCATCAACCGATTTCTCCGTTGGAGTTAAAAAATCCATGTTTTAGGTTAAATATAGGTTGTTCAATATACAATATTGTAATTTAATTAAGTTACAATATTAGGAGTTACTTCAAATGGATATGATATTTTATTAAATATACGGCTTATTGTTTTTTGTTTCAGGTTATTACTTGGAGATTTTACTAGCTCTGGGCCCATTCTGCAAGGATCCTCTTAATGCTACTTTAAGGGGTATCACACAATGCCCTGGTGATGTGTCTGTGGATAGAATCAAGGCTGCAGCTTTTCCAATTCTGCTCAAATTTATACTTGTTGATGATGGACTGTCATTAAAAATAAATAAAAGAGGTAAACATAATTGTGGCATTTATTGAATAATATCTATTATTATTATTTTATTAGTACATTAATCCATTACTTTGTATTATTTTACAAAAGGTTCTGCTCCCTTGGGGGGTGGAGAAGTTCACTTCACGTGTCCTGTGCGTCGGTTGCTGCGACCTCTACAATGGGAGAGTTGGGGACTGGTCAAGAGAATCCGAGGTGTTGTTTATGCCTTGAGAGTATCACCTGCTATTGCCAATCGCCTTGTGGAATCGGCTAAAGGGGTAATTTTTTTTAATTGTCAAATTTTTGTGTATTAAATTTAAAAACTTCTTTTTATTTAAACTATTAACGTAACTAATGCAATTTTTTCAGAGTGAAAGTTCTTTGATTACTTACTCTGATAATAATTTATAAATACGTATACATAACCGATTCTGGATATCTTTGAAGCGTTCTTATAATTTTTATGTTCATAAATGTGGTGGTTTTTCTTACTTTTATGATAATTTGTATTTATTTTTAAAACTATTTTTCGTTAAATAATCGTAGATTAATTTTTGTTACATATTGTTTTTAGGTAATGTTAAATTTCCTCCCTGATGTGTACATCAACACAGATCAGTGCCGAGGAGCATCTGCTGGGAAAAGTCCTGGATACGGTATCAGCTTAGTGGCAGAAACTAACTCGGGAACTTTCTATTGCCATGAAATGGTAATTATAATTAAATGAAGTATATTGTGAATAAAAATTGTAATATACTAAATAGTACTTATAATTTAAAAATTTATTTCCAGACATCTGTGGTACCAGGACCTGGAGTAGAAAACTCAGTCCCTGAAGATGTAGGCAGACAGTGTGCTCATGGACTTCTTGACGAGATTTACAGAGGAGGGACCATCGACTCCTCCTTCCAGTGGTTATTGGCTTTATGGATGGCTCTGGGGCAGAAGGATGTTAGCAAGTGCATGGTGAGTTTTTTGTTTCCCAACTAAATTCTTTTAAATTCTATGAACCAAAATATGTCTTTAGTATTAAAAATAGTTCGATTTAGTTAGCAATATTGTGTTTATGATGAGTTACAGTATTATTCGATAAAAATAGAGCCAAAGTTTTTAATGTCAGGTGAATTTCTTTATGATCAAAATTGCTATTATGTTTTTCGTATTGCTGATTTATACTTTTTTTAATTGTAACATGAAATATACTAAATGAACAAAATATGTTATACATGATTTAGAAAACGTTGCTCGCACACTTTATATAGTATTTTAAACATTTAAATAGTTTATGGCTGCCGTTATGGTAAAAGAAGGGTTAGGACACCATTGGAATTGCTTTTAATCAATTCTAACTGCATGCTCACATACCCACCTTCGGCTTACATTCTCCGATTTTTCATACTCTACGTAAGGTGGACAAAAGGCTCCTCATTGTGGTTTTGGATGTTTTCTTGTGGAGTTAACAATAGTTTTACTATTGTAACGTTTAAATGTTTTAAGATTATATTGATTTTGTTATTACAGGTGGGTCCTCTCTCTGATTATACAATATCCTTCCTTCAACATCTAAAAGAGTTCTTCGGTTGCACATTCAAGTTAGAGATAGCTAAAGGAGCAGCTGATGCCGATGAAGACGATGACGATGATGATAGACCACCAGGATCTCAAAAGGTTGTTTTTACTTGTATAGGAATAGGTTATAGCAATATTAGTAAAAAGACTAACTAAATTTTAAAATTACAACAATAAACAATATGAATATTTTATATAAAACTTTTATTTTAAAATAAAATAAACTTATAACAGTCGTAAGTTTCTTTTTCACATTTTTCATGCAACTTCTTATATTAATTACATATTTAAGTATTAGGTTTACTTTTTTATTCAATAATTTTTAAGGCACTATTTACAATTAAAAGTTCATTCTTTTAAAATAAATCATACCTTGACCAGAGGTTCTATATTTGTTTACTTAAAATATTATGATATATTTTTTTACTGATGAGTTCTGAAGTTCAATGAGAAAAAATATTGATCAATTGCTAGATATTTTGTTAAACAATAATAGAAATAGTTATGTATATTTGAAACTGAAATATAAAAGTAAAAATCTTAACTTATTTAAAGAAATGAAAAACATGTATTATATAATAATAAGCTAATTGAATCACAATTTCTACTATATTCAATAAACTCTTTAATGGTATGATAATATAATATATAAGAAAGCTAGCATTTTCAACTCGTATGAAACTAAATTAATGTAATCTCAAGATGTGCGATGCGTTAACTTGCCGATCAAATACAATGATGACAGTATAAATGGCAAATAATTTGAACTTAAAATTGTTTAGTTTACCCTTGATACAATACGGTAACATGATACCATCTGACATAGGTAATTGGTAATATCTTTGTCTTATCAATAGTGTTTAGTGAGTAAAACCCAAACAATTCTAAATATTTCATTTCATCCTTTACAGTACACTCTCTTCTACAAAATAAATATACAACAATACTTTACGATTTCTTTACATGCATTCTTCTAGTAACGATCTTTTATTCCAATTTATAAGTTTACAATCCTAAACAAGTCAAAACATCTAAGGCTATTTTAAGTCCAGTGGTAGCTCCAAGAAATTTTAGAAAACCTTATTTCCATACAGATCATTTCCACAGCAATAGGAAAAGTATATGTCAACAAAATATTTGAGTAATTGAGTTAACTTTGCTAATTTTTTTTGTTTAGTTCTTTCTAATAGTAATATATCACAAGATAAATCTGTACAATGATAATCTGAACATATTAATAACAATAGGGTAAACACCAGACTCTTTGGGTTTCTAATAATTATTGCCACTAATTCCGAGCCAAAAGGTCTCGGAATTACCACTACACTCAAAAAGCAGCCTATCTCTTAACGTATAGAGAGAATCTATTCATAGCATCCTAGTCCTGCAGACCAGTTGCATATTCCACCAACTGGATCAAAGCTAAGCCCCTTGGGGCAAGTGTATGCCCAACCGTACACTCCTCCGTTCTCCATCTTGGCACAGGATATAAACTTCTTGCAAGACTCGGGATGCGGGAAATTTCCCTGATCCAGACACTGAATTCCACCTACAAAAAATAGTTATAATTTTAATAAACAAATTTATGTGTTCAATTTGGTACGGATTGACTTTAATACTATCTATTTAGTATGAAAACATAATATGTATTAACAAGAAAATGTTTACAAGCACAACTTTGTGTGGCTACCTTACAATGATAAATTTATGAAAATGCTGAGAAAAATAATCATAGCATTGACATTTGAAATATTTATTAAATGGAAAATTTTTCAGTTGTTTTATAACCAATCCTTAGTTGATTACATAAAAAAGCATATTTATATTGAATATAATCTAAATTGAATGAATTACCAAAATTCGTTGTGTTTACTGAAATGTAAATATCAAAAAATTGCATTTCTACATACCTGTACCATGAACAATAACTTTTCCTTCAAATGGAGTTTTCCCCACCACTCTTATATCATCATCGTCATAATATTCATAGTCTATAACTGGCCTGTAGACTTTGGTCACTGGGAGAATCTTTTCAAAAGGCTTTGGCTTCTCAGGTTTCCTTCTTCTCACCACCGGTGGTTCTACACTTGATGAATAAATAATTCTAGGCGCAACCGTAGTTGATATGCGGCGGCTCTGGGTTGGAACTGTAAACTTTACTCTTCTACTGTTTGAGTAATCAGTTGTAGAAATGAAATCTGAAAATGTTTTGATGATAAAATATTTGTAATATTTTAATATGTTGATTGTAATACCTATTGTCATTTATAAACTATAAAAAGTTAAAAATAATTAAAATATGACAAGCACCACTATGCTGAATACTGAAAAATACATAAAATAAATTTATTGTGTATTTAGTTTTAATATGTAGGAATATCTATATTTATTCACTTTACAAAAAAAAACAAGACAATTCAATCATGCAGTCAGATAACTGCGAATAGATATTATTTCCTCGTCAATTCAGTTTTTAGACGCAGTAAAGCTTTTATTATTTAAAATATTATAGAATTCTATTAAACCCTGTCTAATCTGAATAATTGATGATGGTTTTTGGGACACCTTAACTATGTTTTTTTTTATGAAACAAGCATATTTGTGTGAAGCATAAGCATACTTGCATGATATTTGAATTCCATAAAACCTGTTTTTTTTAAAATTTAATTATGAATGATGATATTTTTGTGAATGGTGCGTGATCAAGGCTTGTCAAATGTCGTCGGAGAAGTACTGGAGCTTACCATTAGGGCTTATAATGGGGGATGAAGAAGATGCCATTAGGTATGCTCTTGTGAATTGAATGTCACTTAAATGTCCTGAATGTCTATAGTCATCACGTGCGTATGAAGGAATAGTCGGTAGAGGAGCAGAAAGCAAATGGTGAGCTACAACAGCAACATCTGCTGTTACATCATCATGCACATCTGCAAGAGAATGATTATGTCAAAATGCATTTGGTTAATTAAAAGCTTTTGTGTTATGCCGCAATAAATGTAGCAAGTGACCATTGTTGCACAAACCATTTTTCTTGGAGTCGTCACGCTTCGTGTTATCATAATTCTTCTCTTCTTGTACAAGAGTGTGATCTTCCTTAATGACCGAGCTGTATTTCTTCTCTCCGCTCGGTCTTTCCCCACTTTCCTCATCAGACGTGATGTCTGCTTTGATAAGTTGATTATTTTTGAAGAGCGGTCGCTTTTGAATCTTCACCTTCTTCTTGAAAATACCATCCTCACCGGAGTCTTTCTCTTGGACTTGTTGAATTGTCGAATGCGACTCTTGGTCATGATGTTCTAAAGTGAGAGAGTGATTTTACAGAATGTAAAAATTACAAAATTCCTAAATAACGCCATCTGTTGACGAGTGGATAAATTCTAATTTAGTTTATCTATTCGCCAACAGAGTCGCATGGATTTGTATTTTTACTGCTGCAATGATTTTATGTTTATTGCTGTTTACAATCTACCAGTAATTACCCTTTATTGAGATGACGGTTGAAGGAACTTCTGTCTCACTAGTCTCTGTGACGGTCGTAATAATGGGTACCCCTGTGGTTGTAGGGGTCTGAGTAGCGAGAGGGCCCTGCGCTGGTCTCCGCCGCAGTCCTATGCGGAAGCTTCTCCTGCTCGTCGTCTCCGCATTGGGAGAAGCTGTAGTGAAGGATGGAGGAGTACCTCTAGAATTCGTCCCTATAAAAAGGGAAGAAATATTTGTTTTAAATTTTATTACTTGCAGCATTTAAAAATGCAATGAGTTTCTGTTCATAAACTTTGCCCAACTTTCCTCGCTGGGCCATAACAGAGTCCTGTAAATAGAGGAACACCCTAGCACCCCACGCAAATTTATCTCAAAATAAAAACAAATTGAAAAATCATTATTACTAACTATTTTCACACACACAGGCTTATTGTGTGCAATATTTTAGCAATCGATTCACACATGAAAAAACGAGAATTTTTTTAAAAAGCTTTTTTTTCACAACACCTGTTAAGCTCGAGCCCACTCCACGGCTAAATTTTTAATTTTTCGAGGATTGTTCTCGTCGTTTCACGTGTGAAACGATTTCATAAATGTCGTATAATGATTAATTCACTTAAAAATATTAGTATATATTTAAATTAAATCTAAGATCCGATATGCTAACCTAAATATATCTGCTTGGCAGTCTAATTTTAGCCAGTTGCTATGATAAACGACCCAACATTGTAAAATATTTTGTAAATAATAAAAAAAACAAATAATCTGCGTTTAAATATTTATAAAATTGTTACAACGGGAACAAAACATAGCATATATTTTGCTTATAATCTTATTTTTGGCACACTATGTTTTAAGCATATGCGGCTATTTATTTTTTTAGTATCCTGGTCTATTTTGGAACCAATGTCACCCTCCAATGTGACATACAAACACATTTAAGCACCATAAAACTGCATGCATAATACAAATGCATATATGCATTTTATTCCGGCAGCAATGACGTTAATAACAACATCTCTATTTTGATACAAATAAGAATCAAACCTACTACCTGTGACCGGTCTGCAATTATTCATGCGACGAATAGAACTGGATGCCCGGCGCATAAGTTCATCACGCGTTACAGATAATTAAAACAGGTTTGATTCATACAAAAAGCGTTGTCAGAGTGTGACCTCCGCGATCAATGTTACAATAAAAATAAGGCATCCACTTCTCGCGAGCCGTCCGCGGGAAACAATGCCGGCGGCGAATCGTGGCTGAGTTTCGAAAAGCCGGCCTTGACTTTTGAGAAAAACTAATCGACGCGCACTCAGAATGCAGAAAAACAATACAACAGTCTACACAACTTTAATAAATCACACAAATCCATTTCCACCATGAAAGTGTGCGATGAAACATCAAAAAAAAATAACAGCTCTTCATAACCGACCAATTTTTCATCAGCGCATTTTTTTCATCCCAACGAGATTTTTAATCTACGGCCTGTTAGTGGTATTGTATTATTTATGACTTGTTGTTTGTAGCAAAGCATGCATGCTAATTTACGGATGTAGAAGTGAGATATTCACAAGCTCACCTGGGAACTGGGAAATCTCGAGTTGCTCTCAACTGCAGTAACTCTGAGTTAATAAAAACATATACTGAAGGACGCGCGGAAACAAAAACAATGTCATACTATTTTATACCATTGAAGTTCTTTTAAAAATGAGAAGTTTTATCTTTTAAAAAAATAGCAGCACGAGTAAAAAAATAAAACAAAGGTAAGATAGTTCAGTGGCGCACATAAACAAAAACAAGAGATACAAAAAAAGTCATGAAATGGGAAGTTTTTTTTTATGTTCACTTAAAAAGCAAACAATGACAAAAAAAAGTTTTGTATTGCTAGCATTTCTTTATTTTTGATTTCTGCACATGGAAATTTAATTTGTAAAAACTTCAAAAATCTGATCTAATTATAAGTAAATATGCCAATTATAAATATATATCTATGTAGATACTAAAATAAATAATACTCATAGAGCCTAACAAAAGACTTTCAGTGGCAAAAAACTGAAATCGATTATGAGAAAAATTTGTACTCGTCATGAAAAGTTCACAAAAACATAAAAAATATATTTTAGAACTTTGATATGACAGTGCTAATTGTGGTTTTTCAGTTTAAATTTATTAAAAGTGCCCAAAATTACGTTCAGGTACCGGATCTAATATGCAATGTTTTAACCATCCGATTTAATCTTTGGCGCTTAGTGCAGGTATTTTTTTTAACGGCTTAAATTCGATTAGCTTTATTTCCGTCTAGATAAATCTCCATTGCACGTAACGTGATAGTCGTTATCTCGGCATATTTTAAAGCAACACAAGCCTGATGGATTATCTATCAGTACGTCATACTGCGCGCTGCTTTCTCCTATTACCTGTGTATGATCTTTTATATAAGCAAATCGTTTGAAAGGCTTGGAGACATATGATGTACCCAATAGCGTGATATTACTTGTTATTTTAATTTTAAATATTAATTTCAAGAGAGGGAGACATCGTTTCAGATAATCTGAGAACAACTAAGGCAGGAGGGTGCATATGACAGGTAGGCAAAAAGTACGAAGCCAGGCTTTTTGTCAAAGGATTTTCCTTTCTTTTGAACATGGAGACAATTTATAAATTTAATATGATTTAATAAAACTGAAACAACTGTAACATGCTTGATAAACAACCGTGCTACCCAATGAACCACGAGGCAGTACATATAATATATTTATTACTTCACTTCTTCATCATGTGCCCTCTCCTCAGAGGAGGTTGGCGACCATTTCACTGAGCATATACCCATGCTGAGCCAGTGTTCACGGTTTTCTAAGGGGAAAATAGTGTAGTCGATTTATATGGAAGGAAAAGTCTGCGTATTGCTGCTGCCCAATAGTATTATTATATAATCCTTTCTTTACAAAGCTCTGGCGTTTAGATCTGATACTCCTTCTGCAGCAGGATACAGAAAGCCCCTAGTACTTCCAGAGCACATCCCTTCACTAGTATATATTAATTAAATTGACTTAACTACAGTCAATTTGAAAAAAATTGAATGTAATAAATAGCCTGAAAACTGCACGATTGGAACCGGGTTAAATCGTTTTCATATTGAATTATTCGTGAAATATCAATAGCCCAAGTATTAAACGCGGTTACATTATTTGATTAGTATTATAAAGGGCGTTACGTCACGGCTTTGCGGCCGCCTCGGGGAAGTCATTTTGTAACCGCGCCACGGAGATTTGAATGATTATTACGAATAAAAAATTAAGTACGCGTTTATATCGGATGTATGTATATAATTACCTGGTCGAATATGCTGCTCACTTGGGCGTTGCGTTATGTGAATTACGATTTAAGAAATCAGGTGGCGCACGCCCGCCGTCTATTCCATAACCTGCCTACAGTGTTGTCGAAAAAATCAAAGCGATAGGATCACCTAAAGTGTATACTTGTTCAAAAAATATTTCAGTAAAGAAGACTCCGAGCAAATTACATTTGAAAAAGACTAATCTATCTTTATAACACATGTACTAAATATCACTTATGCGCAAACAATGAAGAAAGAAGAAATGATGAATAATTATAAACGCAAATATTTTTTTTTGTGTATATCATTTTAATCGTTTTGTAGGAATTATATGTAAGAAGATTGATGGTTAAAGCATTATGTGTTTTCCCACGCGAGTTACCAATTTTCTTGTCAACTCAAAAGTTGGGTGGCATGTAGAATGAGTGATACAAAGACCTAGATAAACTAAAAAATAATATGGAGCGTTTCACACGCTAGTCTGGTGAATCTAGAGTACACTTCTTTATTTTCTGTCAGTATATGTGATACAAGACAACTGAAAACAAAATGGACAGAATATTATTATAATAATAAAATATATATATATAGCGGTATACAGTGTTTCAGTTGGGAAAGCTGCATCAAAATAAAATTACATAAAACTAGTAACTCAGCAATATTCTTCTTCATCGGTTGCCTCTCCTCAGAGGAGGTTGGCGATAATCTTACTGACCATAAATATACCTATGCTTAGAGTCCATGGTTTTCTGAGGGGAAAATACTGCAGTGTAGGGGTCCCCAACCTTTTTGCACCCTAGAGCACATTTTAAAGTGCCGATCTGGTGGCGGGCACCGTTTATTTTTTCAAAAGCCATGATATTTTGAAAATATTATACTGAAAGAATTATTATTTTGAAAATTATAATATATTTCTCTGTTTAATTACTAAATATAATTTTTTTCATAAACTTAAATATTTTTTTATCGTGGTCGCACAGCGGCGGGCACACGTAAAACGGCCGGCGGGCGCCATGGTGCCCGCGGGCATAGGGTTGGGGACCACTGCTGTAGTGACTCACCGGGTCCTTCTACACCAGCAATATTAGATGAAGTATGAGCATAAAGGCCGCCAAGTTTGTTTCTTGTTTTAATATTATTCATTAGTTTCTGAACACCCGTTGCTTTCGCCGACAGTGGCGAGCATTACCGAACACGCACGGCCCAGTTTTCCGTGACATCGTAGCCTGCATTGCAATTTACTTATTACTGCATGGACACACGGGCACACAAATACCATAGTCGTCTGCGACAATGCGAAGGTGGTTACCTCACAACTTCCAGAGAGAACATTGCAACAGCACCACGAATGATAGAGTAATTGCCAACTTAAAAAAACTGTATCACATATTTGGGTTTGAACATCGCATGTGACAAAGGAAGGTGCTCTCGTTTCGCAACGCCGCTGCATTGGAGTTTTATTCCTGAGATAAATATATTCGTGTCCGTGCGGTTGTGAGAGATTATCAACTTTAATAGAGGAAAGTCACGCTAGAAAGAGAGTAACTTTCTTTACACATAGTAAAACAGTACTTCGAACAAATTAAATTGTACATAAATACTAGATCAATTAAAATTGCGACGCAAAATATAAGACCGCAGAAAAGAAAAAGCTTCTTTTTTTTTCTTCATTAAATGACCTCACCGAATATTTTCCGCACTAGTGAGACGACATATCAAGTTTTTTCTTATGGTATAATTTTTTATTTAAAAAAAACTCGCCGCACATCAGTGATATTGAAAATTTGCATAGATAATTAGTATTTAGCAAACTGGTTTGTATCCTTGTCGGCCAGATTTTGCTCAAATTTAATCGCCGATTATGAGCAGACGTATAAGAAGAAGATATTAATTGTCCTACCTTACAAGGAACTGAATGTGTTTTTAGCCTTGGCGTGCCATCGGCTTGCCTTTGGCATTTAATCTTTTTACCGAAATATTAAAATATTCATTTTATATAATCAACGCCATTTTTAAGATTTCCAATCACATGTTTACACGCGTTTTTACTGACGTAAGAACTGTGGGCACACCTTACTTTACATATTTATTATTAAAAGTTATTTTTATTTCTATCCGACTAACATTCTTTTATAACTTTCTGACAAGTTTCTATCGTTGTACTTTCGAACTACTTTCATTTCGTCAGTTTAACATGATCATCAAAAATATTAATAAAAATCAAATCGATGGAGGATGATTCTTGAGTAATTCAACTCATCCACTTCTCAAAGGAGTGCGTGTTTTCATCATTGTCAATATATTAATACTTTACCGATCTGCTTCTTTGAAGAAACTTAAAGTTTGAAAAAACGTAACTAAGTGTTACTTTTCATATACCTAATCATAAAGCAAGCGTAAACATAAACTTCTGATAGCTCTTTTGTACAATTTAAAAAAGAAAGCACTTAAGTTTAGCACTAATGATCTCAAAAAAGTTCACCCCCGCCCTTCGTGAGGGATTATGTGTATGGAAGATTCCATCTCGTGTGCTGAAGAATGTGGTCATTTACTTTATAATTAACATTATAGAATTGTTAGTTAGGATTGCGGCTTCATTTGTAATGACCGCATACCAAGAAGTATGATGAGTTATGGCCATTTCCCAACCGCCGCGCACAAGGTAAATAGAAACCCAACTAATGACATCTTTATTAGCAAATATTTATATTCCAACACCTCAAGCGCTGGGTGTGGCTTTTGTTGTGTGTAATTATCGGAAAGTGGCTATAATTTTATTTATTCAATACAATTGAATACGTACGTTTTTTTTTTTTGATGCTCAAAATTTCGAAACGCTTACGTGAAAAAGTCCCAAGTGTTGTTTCTAATAATTTGGACATAGAAAATAAAATGATTGAATGAATGATGAAATTTGGCCGAGGTGTGTTATTATTTATGTGTATTCCTTTATACAGAAATTGTTTTGCAATAAGACTGGAATGATTATAAGTTATTAAATTTTCTGGCATTTTTTTAAACTAATTAATTATTTAATATTATTATCCTTGAGGATATTTTCACATAAGAATGCTATGTAAAAAGAAGTGTAAAATGAAATGTTTGAAAAAATTATTCTCATCAATTATCCAGGCTATGTCTATTATTGTGCAAAACTTACTTTAGGCACCTGCTGAATAATATTATATTTTTTTTATAATAAATACAGTTGTAAATGAGACCAAACTGTGTAAATTTAACGTCAGTTATACAAGAAACAGGGTTTTCAATATTTATATTTTTTATACAAAAAAACTTTTTCTGTCCTAACTATACTTTTAAAAAAGTGCATCCATATCTATAGTCATGTTACAAATTCAGGTTAGGCATCACAGTTTAAATATTAAACCTTAATTGTTTGGCGAGCATTAAAAATTGACCCGTTCAAAGATATCAAATAATTTACTACTCATAATATTATTAATTTACTCAATACTAATTAATAAATCATTCATCATTAAGATTGATAATATGTTAATAACCAGAAGCAATAAAGCAGCACATAAAATTATTTCTAATCAGAAATTAATCACTGATAATAAGCCTCACACTTATATGTTTGACTAACGGCTTTCAAGTTAAAATAAACACTAAACGAATTAACATGTCAGAATTCACACGCAATCAGTCTTCAATGAACGGACGGCACTTCCACTTCCGGCGGGGCCGCTCGGGCCTCGGCGGTGACTTCCTGTCGCTTGTGGCCGTAAAGCCTTAATGTATAACCTCTGGGTGGGCAGTCAACGTGCCACTCAACACTTTCGATTTCTCACAGCCATTCCAGATTACGTTCTGATCGCATTTGCAGATACTGAGTAAGAGGAATGAGATTATCTCATTGTTTGTTTTTGATGTGACCGATTTCGTCAACATACTAAAATGACATATTTCATTAGATCATACGATATAAACTGCATACTTGTTATTTGTATAATGTACATGTAATAATACTATTAATGATTCTAAAATGTGTTTATTTTTAATACGATAGGTTTAATTAATTTAGATTTATTACTAATATGATTAGGCACATTAGTTCATACATAGAAGATGATTCAAAGAAACTCTCAGAAAAATATCATCGTAATTTGTGTGGGATTTGAACACACACCCCCTGGTTTACATGACCGGTATACTAACTTTCTTTAAATCATCTTCTATGTATGAACTAATGTGCCTAATCATATAAGTAATAATATAATAAACCCGTAATGGGTAATAAATACGCATCTGATTGACGTTAATCAAAAAATCGACATATGTAATTTAGATTTCGTGATTTGAGATCTCCCTTTTCGTGCCGTCCTCTGTTTTTGGTGAAAACTGATTCACATTTTATAATTTACAGATATTAGTTAATTTACCAAAAATTATTTTTCATTACTAAGTGATTTTATTTGCTCTTTTGCAGCAATCGGTTATATTTTTTATTCTAAACCAGTCATTCTTTTTTTTATTCAGATATTTTCTAAGTCAGTCATTTCACATTTATTATCAAAAATATAAAAAATAATATATTTATACATTAAATTCTCTCTTTATATTAAGACTGTAGGCAAAACCGAATCAATTATGTAGAGTTGTAATATAGGAAAATTTCTGCTCAAGTGGCGTATAAATCTTTATAGCCCAATAGTTATTAAGGAAACGTGTTTCTAGTTTCTATCCAGTAAAAATAACAATGCGTATAATTAGAATAAATTACACGATGTTCGTTATAGACATGAAAAATATCATTACAAAAATTAACATAAGTAATATACGCAAATTATTTTTTATTGTTATGTGGTATCAATTATTGATGCAAATATGAATAACGGACATGTTGTGTGTATATTATTTGACCCACTATGTGGTTGACTCAGTGTACTTGTGTGAACTCAACCAACGTTATATAAGAGTAATTAAAATTGTTTATTACATAAGTAGTTATATGTCTTGATCGTTGTAAAGAACTCCATAAAAGTATTTTTTTTAATTGGCATGAAAATATTGACACGGCTCTAATCAGAGATTAAAACCACGATAACCATGCAAGTCTTAAGACAAGGCCTATAATTTATTTCAATTTCTTGAGTGGTAGAAATTCATCCAATTTCAGATAATCTGAACAAGGAAGTTTTAGTTATTATAACAAACTTTTAAAAGTTAACAAACATTAGGACACAATTGCGGTCATATATAACATTTCATCGTCTCTTTAGCATTTGCCTTCCTGGTATAAATGAAATCATTCCTGATAGAAGACATCCACTCAGCATGAACTTATAGGTTAAGAAGAAAAGCAATAAAGGGATTGTTCAATAGAATATATAGATATATACTTCCTTATGAGTTTTCTTGTTTGTTCATAAAATAATACTTAAATAAAAATACGACGTCGCAATAGTCACGGCACACTAATTTCCTAATTGATTAATTTACTTTTCCTTGAGTTATTGAGCATCATTATCCCGACAATAGCTAGGAAAATCTCTTTGTGTTAGTGATTATTTTATTACAGCATTCTACAAAACACGCCTGTTAGCAGGCAAACAGCAATATTGTTGTTGAAAATCAAGAGACTTGTTTTTACGTTGCAATGCTGCTTAGATATTCGATTATTTATTTATTATATCTTTAATATTATTCATGACGTATGGTCAAATTATATACAGTGCATCAAATTACAATCAAAGTACTACCTGCAATTCAGGAGATTTTTCAGACTATATAAGGTATGAAAAAAAAATTGAGGCCTTTTGACAATTTACATAAAGTAAATAATCAAATTTACAAGTCATTAATGTCCGTTTGCGATCTGACGAATAATGACTCTGCAAAATTATTTTATTTCGTGAGTGAAAAATCTTTCGTACAGCCTTGAAAAACCTTTACCACCGTGCAGATAAAATCTTAAAAAATATATCGGTTAAACGTGACTAAGGATTTCTTATCTTGGTTTCGATATTTTTCCTTGGAGTTCAGCAAAAACCAATAATACTAAATTCCAAAAGCCACACACACCTGCATAGTTAAGGCATGAATAGACTGAAAAATTTAGCATAACTATGGGTATTAATATATTTTTATAAAATTTGTTTGTCTCTTTGTGAGGTCACTTCTGGGAAAATCGAGTAATCACTATAAATAGATAATTGGCGTTACTGTATAAAACATATAATAGATAAAAAATTTAATAATTTATATGTCCGTTTATTGTTAAAAAAATATATATTTATAAAACATTGAATATTTAGTGATATGTTTAAAAAAATACAAAAAGGCCTATATTTCTAAATCCAAGTGTTTCGATCTTTTGATAATATTTGTACAAGCAATAAATTTTACTGTATCAAAATATACATGCAAGTTACTTCGAAATATTTTTATTTGGCCAAATCGAAACAAAAAAAAACAGGAATCAAACCTGCAACTCTTAGCCAACAGGCGACAATTTTCTAGCTAAATTATTATATCTCATTTCATTGTAGAAGTATATTTGTAGACCTTAAACACTATACTCAAAGGTCATAATCATGCAAGGGCTCCACAAACATACCTGCTATCATAATTTCAAAACTGAATTTATTTCGGCACTTTTCCTTGAAGTTGAAAAAAAATTAATATAAAAGCCTAATATGAATTATTCACGCTCGATGGTTGTTTTTTTGTTGCTGTATGGTTATAAATAGATTTGTATAAAATGTAATGATTATTAACTAGTAACGAGGAGCGCATTTATCGTGTGAGTTGCGAATGACGGTCATCTGTGCGGCCGTGGCTCGAATCTACACTGTCAAGGTGGTGTGACTTTCAAACCAGCTGTTGATCAATACGATATTGAAAATACTTTGACTATATAAATATTTTCCTGCTTTATTTACAATTCAACAGTCAAAAAATACTACCTGATTATAAAAACAAAGTTGATTACTAACTTCGCTAATATATTTTCAGCGTGCTATTTCTGCGGTCGTGAAATAAAAAGTTTTATTAATCACACCTATTCTAACACAAATATATATTAAGTCTAGTTTTACGATATCTATTGATACAAAAACTCATTTATGTTAATACTTACTGCAACCTTGTGGGTTTAGGGTTAATACATATTTATAAAAAGTGCTTCAAGGTTATTTAAAATATTTTCGTAAAAATAATTGCACAGTGATTTTTTTCGAGAGTATGTATAGTAAATCAATAAGAAACGCTTGCGCACGTCACGGAACCTTCAACGCATCGAAGCCTTCGGAGAGCGACCGCGTCGGAGAATGACATGCATCGTTAATTTCCATTGGCTAAGGTCAGACTGCATCGCCATGAAATGCAGCTGCAACTCACGGAGACGCATCCATGCATGTGGGTACGGTGAGAATGACAAATACCTTGTTCGTTTTATATAATCAATTCATCAATATTTTAAATAAAATTACTCAAGTATTTTATTTAAAATATTTATATAAAACTGCACCAAGTACTCTAGGTCAAAAATGCTCAGTATTATATAGGTGTCTCAAAATTAACGCAAGATTTGAATTTGTCGCCATTTTTGCAGTAATGTTTTGGGAACACTTAAAAAAAAAAAACAATTTGATAGCTGACAGTTTAGGGCTAGTAAAAATGGAGCGTTACACGATAGAACAACGTGTCTTCATTATTGAACAATATTTCAAAAATAATGAAAGCTTGAAACGACTAATGAAAGACTAAAACTGCCTTTTCTATTTAATTCAAATCTTGCGTTAATTTTGGGACACTCTATATATCTTTACCTATACAAATAATATGGTAGTAAATTTTATATGCTAAGTAGCTAAGACTTTCGCTTCCCAAGGGTTAACAATTTTTTTTTAAATATTTCGTATGGATAATACGCTAGGATACAGCAATTTGGTTGAGCACATTTATTATGAATGTGTGCTCCCTGCTCTCCCCATTCTGTTGCTTGTGATTAACCCCATGTGACCATGGTGATGGTGATTAACCAAATGAGTCTGAAGGCGTTAAAAGGAAAAAAACTTTGTTTTCTTATTCCGCCGAAAAAACCAAACACATTAGCTAGGTAATGGAGAAGTGGACTTGGAATTATTGTGGAAGTATGTGCTCTGGAAGTACCTTGTCGAGGTGACGGGGGTTTCTTCTATTGTTTCTGTAGCTTTTTGCAGAGGGAGTATCAGATCTAAACCCCAGAGCCTTATTTGGTTATATAATAATAGTATAGGACAGCAGCAATACGCAGACTTTTCCTTCCATATAAATCCACTACACTATTTTCCCCTTAGAAAACCATGAGCACTGCCTCAGCATGAGTATGTGCTCAGTGAAATGGTCGCCAAACCCCTTCTGAGCAGAAGCACTTGATGAAAAAGAAATACTACAGATTACATCGACACAATTTCTAGAATATATTAACATAAAATTAATGATGTTCTGCAGGTAACAATGAATACAGTAATAAGACGTGCAATTAATTAATGCACGTATGAACTGCATTCAGCTATAAGTTATGCGTATCAAAATTAACAATAGTTAATTACTAGTTTTTCCGCTGCGGCAATAAATTGCCTCACAATGAAGATTTTCACTTCCTGCGTGTGTTTTCGCCGTGGGTTTGATGGATCTCTCGATTCTGATAGATTTTTATAATGGGGATATGACGGGGCCGGCCGAGCGTGGCGCATATTGTGTTTTTGCGCTCGAGAGGACGCGAATTTGGAGCATAGCAACTGACCGTGTGGCCGAAGACAATGCAACTCGATCTGCCAAAGTGATGATGATTTTTAATAAATAATTTAATCATTGTATATCTTTTAAATAAAGCCTATAATGGACGCAATAATGGTTGGAAGATAAAAGTACCATGAGTTCGGCATTCGATATAATGTGCGTACATGGAAGGCCTCCGACCATCTGGTCTCCTGCGAGGCGAAACATTTATTATTAATTTAACATTTAAGCTTGCATGTATCTCTAAAAATATACTTTTATTATAAAACATTTTATTTTAATATTTTAAAATAATTTACATGAAAAGTAAAAAATCGTCAAAATACATCAAATCTTGTATTTAATCAGGATCACTGCAAAGCTTTAGCTTTTGGGTCTCTCGAAACTTGAACTAAAAAAATGTGTCAAAATAATTCAGTTACAATTAAAAAAAAAATTACAATATTTAATTAATCGTTGAATTAATAGTTCAACTTTTTAAATTGCATAAAAGCAATAAAATTTATATATAAAAATATATATACGATAATCTATGATTCATAGTGTGCATTAAGAATAAAAAAAATAACCTAAAAAGTCTATAATACATAAATTCATATCAATTACTTTATCCTGTAATCAAATAAATAAGAATGAATGAATAAAAAAAGCTGCTGTTACGTTTCTACGAAATATAATTTGACCAGAATGGCATTATGCATATGAAGCCGATGACGCTCGAACCGGTTACATAATTTAACAAAGCGCATTAGAAATAAATCAAATATGTATACGGTGTTTAAAATATAAAGATAAGTTTGTTTATTTACTTCTAGGTAAATATTATATTTAACTTTTCGTCATGCAGTTCATATTGTTAAAAAAAACCTTACTTTTGGATATAAATATAGAACGAGTTACAATGATTTAATATGACCCATACTACAAAATATTTCTTTTTTCAATGACTCTTAAATATTTATTATGATTAGAAATATATATAAAATCAATTAAAATTTACAATTTAAAAAATATTTCAGGAAAATCGCATAAAGTAGAAACATGTGCAATGGTATTTTAAGTGTGTATTTTTTAACTGTTCGTAGTAAATATCTACAATAATTAATTGCATTTTTTTTTTTAATATTACCTATATTTAAAATTGTCGCAAGCCGCGTACGGAACAAGAGATGAATCAACAAAAGGCGACCGGCTCTTGGGACACGCAGTTTCGAAAGCGGTTACACAAATCCGTGTGGGAACGCGAATGATGTCATGGAATAATACGCCTTGTGCAGGTGAACCGACGGCGTACATTCCCACGGCATCGCAATTCGCAGCTCTGGGCGGTGAGAGCCGGTTTTGCAACGGATGTGCCCCGCGCGGAGCTTTGGGCGCGCTTCAGGCCATAGACAATTTTTATTTTTTTTATTTTAAGGCTGTAAAATATTATTGCATGCATCCGCCATTGAATTGCTTTGCGATAATCTAGTTTACGCTGTAATGGGCGCTGTTAATTTTCTGTATTTATCATTCATTGGTTGAGTTTCTCACGAGGTTTTAAAACGTTTGATATTTCGTAGACCCTTCGTTTGTAGTAAAATATTAGCAATAGCGTTGTTTTTTTTTTTAATAGGTGCCAACTACGATAACAACTGAAAGAACTACGACTAGCAGTAGCGTTAAGGCTGTACAGTGACAATATGATGTTATTTGTATAACAAAGAAGATACTTTTGATTAATCTTTCAGTATATATATATTTTTAAATATAAATAGGCAAACAGATAGGAGACAGCTTTTATTTTACTATATAAGGCCTACATAAGACTTATTCGTAAAAGGCGAAAGCATTTTCAACGGACAACGTTTGCCGTTGGTGATATATAATATTATTTCACAGAGAAAATGCAGAGAAAGAAAACTTGTAGAATTTTTTTATTTTATTTATTGATTAAGTATTCCTTCGTCGGTTTGTAGAAATCTACCATACGCGGAATTCGAACACGCAATCATTCGCATAACATCTGGCGAGTTATCGGCTCGGCGATACCAGTTTGGATATTAAAAATTCCTTGCATAAAAGATCAGGCCAGATAGAGCAATGAACTTGTAACTATAGCATTTGATTAAGAAAAAAATAAAATTAAAAATATTCGTTTACCATATTTTACAATATTAATATATTGATGAGATAAAAAGATATTTTATGAATAAGAAGAAACCAAGCCTTTGAAAACAACACAATAAACTATTATATTTATAAAAATAAAAAAGGGCGTTCCGTGAATTATTTGTGAGTAAATATAATAATGAATATGTGACCAAATAAATAATAACATTACATAAAAATATTTTCCCATCACTAAGAAAATTAAAATATTCCTGATAACTGAATTTTTATAATTTTCTAAAATAAAATTCTAAAGACTTGAAAACATTTAAACTAATCAAAATTATTCTATAGCAGAATATATTTTTTGCCGAATTGTTTCTAGATTCATAAAAACACTAATGTTGATTATTTTTTGTTGGTGAAATTTATTACCACGATGATCTAACATCTTTAAACATGATCAAAGAATATATTTTTAGTACAGAAAACCATAATAAGTGCTTATTAAAATGTACTCATTTTCTCACGAGTGAAAAAATATCGCGTCTAATGCCACAACAAAAAAAGCCTCATTCCAATGTCTTGTATTAATCTCAAGAAAGTCTAATATTTTCGGTTTGGTAAGCCGCAACACTCTAATGAATTGTGCTGTACGTAACGCTACGCTGGTTTTTCCACCTGTAATATTGGTATTCAGTTTCAACTTGAATTCAGTGTAAAGAAAGCGGACGCTTTTGAAATAACCATTCTTGTATGACCTGATTCGTAGTCAAGTATGTAGGTTGAACTAATTCTCATAATTTTTCCATATTGATTGATAATTATCAAATTAAATATTTATGAATGAGAATTTTCTTAGTTATTACACAAAGAAAAAATAAGTCTCAGGTATGCCATAAAAATATTATAAAAGAATATTATTATTTTTAGAAAAGTTTATTTTAAAATATCTGATATTATGTTTGCAGAAGCAGTATAAATTTATCCGTTATCGCATTTTTATACAATCAATTATTTTAGGCAGATTGATGGCTCATTTTAAAAGAAAATATAAGGTGCTAGAATTATTTTTTGTTTTAAAACAACAGAGGAAATCGATTCGCCACATCTAATGAAATTGATTAGCGTCAAGTATCGTAATTAGTCTACAATTAAAGCACTGTCATCCTGTTCTAATGGCTCTATTGAAATTATAAATAATCACCGGGAAGAGAGAAAGCTGGGCATGTTTTTTTATACGAATTATAAGGCTATCTAGTAACAGAATTCACGTAACACGTATTTCTAATCTAACGTTTAGAAAAAATCGATGTTTTTTTAATGATTTTTTAAGATGGCAACAGAATTAAGATGCGCCGGCTTACAATCGTTTTGTAAAAGATGGTATCTCCGTGGAATCATTACGTACACGATTTTTTTGGTTTACTATAAAAACTATTATTTAATTAATTTTAATTTCTCTCTTTCTAGAAAGTAGTGAAGGAGAATCAGTTTCATTGTAATGTCATTCAGTTAAAACGGTCATTAGTTTCGTGAGATGGCGATTACTATTACTCTGGGTGAATGTACATGACGCTTTATAAATATTAGATATATGATCTGCAATTCATATTATTTAATAATCAGTTTTAAATAAATTTACATAATAAATTAATTTGTAATACGTGTTATTTCATTACTAACTGTAATAGATAAAATCTGATTATATCTGTTGAAGATTCACAGATGTGGACCAGGTAAGCATTTTGAAGAATCGGCAGTGTTTACAACTGATCTTTATTATGTTAGATATATATATATATACATAAAGTACCGGTAAATATTTTTATTATTATTTGAGGTCTGGTGCATGCTGTAATTCAGAATTATATAGATAGTAAATGCTACAATTGTTATTATCTGATTTACCAGATGTGGTTGCCTTACATTTCCTTTTCGATTGTTTATTTTGTCACCTTGCTTATAATGACACGTTTCTGAGGTCATTACTCCAACACGCATTTTTGTGCTAACATTAGTAATTATTAAACATCGCTTTAAGCATTCATTATATGTAAAATTTTCTCACGATGGGTATATTTTAAAATATAAACATACACATTTTCTACTGGCTAAAATAAATTACTTCCGATTCTCTAGTAACTATCACACTGAAGCACCTATTGTAGTTATTTTCAAAAACCCAGTAATATTTGCACTTTTTGCTAAAGACAAAAAGATGCTAAAAAATAATCAAAACAAAGCGACAACTAGAAACCATTAATTATAACACAAGTGAATGCCGTGACTTTAATAAAAATGAAATCACTGATTCATAAATCTAAATAGGGTCCTATAAATAAATCCTTAAAACACAAGAAAAATTGTTTTCTATTAATATATAAATGGATTCAAAGTCCCTTTACCTTACGGTATATTCCCAAAATATTAAAAAAAAACTTGCTATCTGGTTAGATTTCTAAATGGAAGTTTTACTAGTCATAACTCGATTTACTTCTCCGCATTTTCAAGAGACGCCATCACTGTATATTGCCTACAATTGCGGCCATTATCAAAGTAAAACCATTACAACAAAATAACTAATAGGCCTATCAATGCTAGGCAAGGGCCGGCGCGCCATACAACGCTGAAGAAACAACTCCTTGATTGCAGTCGACCGGCTCCGTAACAGGCGAGAAAAGCTCGCAGAGACAAGTGCCGCGGACGTGACCATAGACTATGAACGCAGCAAAAAATATGAAAACTTGCTACCGCGGAGCACCGAGAGCTGCCCCAAAGACACATTCTTGGGTGTAGACCTCGAAAACGAAAACGAAATGCACAATAACAAGAAAGAAAAAATAATGCAAACTTTGAAAGTGATAAAAAATATTGGCTGTAAAATATCATACCTGAAAACCTAATTTATAAAATGAAATAAAAATATCAAATGAAATTTTTTGAACCTTGTGAGTTGTTGATAATTATGTTGAAAAAATATTTTTTCTACATGAATATTTTATATAAAATACTTGAGTGATTCTTTCACGTGTTAATTTTTATTGATGATCGGTTTAATAAAATGAAATTCAACCAAGTGCTCTCGGCCATAAAATTTGATTAAATCAAATCTTACAGTCACTTGAAGCAATGATGTAAAAAATTAGGTACTTGTTTTTTATCCGACCACCAATTTTTTTTAATGTACATGTACTCGCAGAGATAAGAATCTATCATATGACGATGAGTCCCCGTTGTGGCGTTTATTTCGTTCATTGCAGATTTCCATGACCGCTCGATTCGTTGGGTTAGGTTAGGTTAGGTTAAAAAAAAAAAGGTTAGGTACAAGTTTTTTGGTGGTCGGATAAAAAACAAGTACCAAAAATTATAAACATGTGTTTCAATTGTGGCTCTGCATGTTTAAATAACGCTATTTAAGTTCTCATTTATATTTCCATATTGTCAAAAAAAAACCGGATTAAAACAATCAATAAAATTATTAATGCTATGCTGCAAAAATGTACCTTCACGAATTTCCCATGTAAAGACATCGCATAACAAACTTCTTTTCCGAATGGTTAGTTTCAAAATATCCATGAGTAGAATGGCGAAACCTACGTTTGTGGCACGTCTCGTGCATAAGATGTCTACTTTTACTCACCGTTTGCCCCACTCCTCGGGTTGTAGAACTTCCTGACGAAGACGCGAGTGGGCCGCGCGGGAGGGGTGGTGCTGCCGCCCGCCTCAGTCGCATTCCTGCCCTCGGCCGGCGAGGATGTCGTGGACCGGCGCCTGTCGTAGGTCGGCCTCCTGCGAACCGTCCCCGGAGACGCGAATCTGTGGGACTGCTCGGTGGTCGTTCCTGGTTCCGTAGTCGTCGGGACCGTCCCTCTCCTGGATCCTGTCAATATCGAAGTGCGATTCGCGGGCCTGCGCTGGAAGAACGTGGGCTTGATCCTCGCGGTGGTCTCCGTCGCCGATTCTGTTTTCGAAGACATCTGCTGATCTTCCGTTTTCAATTTTGAGTTGAGTTTGTTGTCTGACGATGGAATGTCGGCGATGACTTCGGGACTGTTGTGAGGAGTTGTAAAGTCGAAAGGTTCCTGCAATGAAAATACGGAAAACTGTAAGTAATTTGCTAGTAATTATGTTGATGTATTGCTGTGTTGTGTTAAAAAAGCACAAGTGTTTCGTCTCAATACTCAAATATTCGAAGAAAAAAAAATGATTTTTACTTGAACTGCTTAAATAAAATTTCATTCTCAATATACAATATACTCAACAATATTTTTTCCCTGTATAGTTTGGTAAAATAATTTCATTTTATATGATGTAATAATTATTTAAAAAAATAACAGAAAGATAAAATCTTGCTATTGAACTTTCATGCAGAAAATAAACGTATTGTTTTTTTTGGGCAAATAACCGACCAAAAGATTCTCATGTTCCTGTGTGAAAACGTGAGAATTCACATTACATTCATTTCGGAGTGATAATTTCATTAATTAACCAATTCTTGCATGTAACGCTCTGTTATCCAACGCCGTGTTTGTGGGATGAAATGAAAAAAAAAACCTTAACAAGAATTAGCGATCAATTACATGTCATTGATTATTCAATATTCGCCGGCTTACAAAATCAAGTTATACCGACGGTGAAAGTTTTCATGTCCAGAAAATCGAGACGAGACGAGCAAACATCTTGCGTATCGATGGCGACATAATACTCTCGCCATCTCGTACGCTTGTCAAAAGATTCATTCTAGACACATCTTTCTATTTGGTTGTTCAATAATAGCCAAGCAAACAAATGAGCATGAAGCTCTTGGTAATTTCTCAGATGAAATCATCGTTGGTCAACGAAGACATTAAGCGGTGTTTGATCAACGTAAAAATTATTTTATAAGCAAAAATTTATGCACGTAAACATAATAAGGATCTAAAACTGCGAATAAGGAGTTATTATATGCTCTGTAAAAAAAAAAGTTTTAAAGCACTTTACTAACACTATGTTTATTATATAGTATTTTTAATGTCATTATTGTACCCGTTATTGTATATAATATTTTAAACGAATACTATAAGATCTCTTTTTCTTTTATTACAGGTCGAAGCACGCCATTGTATAGCAGAGAAGGAATCTTTAAAAGTGAAATATGTTCATGTTAAATGCATTGTGGGCTATAAATATTCTACTGGCTAGTTATTTACATAACTATGACATAAACATCTTATTAGTCATTCACGCATGGTAAAAAAATGTTTATATGTTTTACAGGCACACATTTTATTATGTATTAAATCATTATTATTGATCTGTTTGCTGGTGGGTGAGTTCTTTTAATATTCCCTTAACATCCCTCAATTTATTTTTATTTATGTATTTTAATTATATTTAAAAACCACATTCACAATGTTTTAAACTTTCGTATTGATTTTAAATAAAGATAGAGTCTATCATTATTTGATATTTATAATAACCGTTTGTTTTATTTGAGTGGTCAATTTAACATTAATTACGATTATATTCACTACCATATATACTCTATTATAACCATTCATTATTTCATCTAAATTTATGTATGATTTAAAACTCCTTGTGTGTAATAACGCTGAATTAAAACTAACACAACTGACAACATCACTTGAATCATTGTTTAAATAAGATCTACTGTAAAAAAAATTATTGAATTTAGCATTGAAAATGGCAGAGTAAAACATCGCCAAAGCTTTGGAGCAACATAAGTATTCCTTAGCATCCATTATCCATAAAAGGCATGCTATGTGTGGGGAGATGACACATCCATATTAAAATCCAAACTCAATATGAAAACGAGAGTCTACAGATTGACGAGAGCATTATATATGCGCATATGTTGATAAGGATACCTTCATAATAAATTAGACTCACCCACTCACATAATGGCCTCCGAGCTTTAAGAAATACTAGCCATTCGTTACGAAGTCTAAAATACCTATTATATGTCAAATGCAAATTACAAAACTCTTACGAAATACTGGTGACAAAACAAGTATTTACTAAATAGTTTTCACACACATATGTGCATTCCAGCTATTGGCACCGCTTTTCTACAGACACGTGCTATCGTTGAAAGGAGCTGAATTCTTAGCTGTAAATAAATATATACTATCAAGTGTTTATTTGAATGGACATTGCCTCGAGCTGTATTGCATAACAATTTTTCCGATGTATTTATTACCATTGATTAACGTAAGCATAAAAAAAACCGTTTAGCGAATACTGCGAGACTCGAACAAGACGTCGTTTATCTAATTTAAAATAACACGATATGTAAATTATAGAATAATGTGATTATACTGTAAATTAGTAAAGGCGCGGGTTGAACTGCAACCTCCGGGGATGCGTCATCCTCCATGACTAGCATTTTCAACCAAGATGGCAGGTGAAGGAAATAATTACGGCGAAGCTTAAAAGGTCGCAAATGTTGATGAATAATCAACGCAGCCTTGCACCTACGTCGATTCTTGAACAAAATAACAACGCGTTTGTTTCAAATTACAATATTATCAAGCATGAATCTCGCACAAAAGCGTTTACTAGATAAAAAAAATGAGAAGCGGTAATAGTTCATTGTTTTGTTTTAATTGAAATTCTGTGTCGATAAACTGTCAAAAGCAGTACATTAAAATTTAATTACTAAAAAAACTAATTAAAACATATATAACATTATTTTAAATTCATTGTTTCGGAAGACCATTTTTTTGCTTTAAAAGCTCAGCGTCGCATCTATTTTGATATGTTATTTTATAATAGACGAATAGAAAACATCTTTAGATTTATAACTAAGACATACTAGTCATATTGACAAAAAAATCCGTTTTGATTAAAATCAAACGAGGCGAAAGCTGACATCTCATAACAAAAAAATAATCAAACACGTTTTCAAAGAACAACTCCAACCGATTAAATTCCAATTCGACCCGACTCACTTTTTTTACTTAATGAATCAACAGAAAAATGATTCAGAAGATTGTGAATCAATTCGTTGTTTTTATTTCAAAAAGGTTTCAAGGGTACTCTGAGCGAGTCGTAAGTAAGCGCGCACAATCTCCGAGTGTCTCAGTTGGTGAGTAAGACAAGTTTGCGAAATTTGAGCAGCAAGAATGCCGTTTGGCTGTACGGAGCTGTTTCGTTTGAGGCGAGTTATTTAACAGGTGAGAAGTCAGGGCATAGGCAAGTCTAAGGCATTGCGAGGTAAGTATATCGAAACGTGTAGGCCATTGGCGTGTTGTGCCTACAGCGCAAGAGGTCGCCGGTTCAACCTCTAAGTGAGGGAACGAATCATTACACCCACCTTTACAGCAAAGGTATAACATTGAAGTAGGTATAAAAATGCTATTATGAATTATTCACGGCTACAAAATCGGCATCAGTAGTAGTAGTAGTAGTTATTTCTTGTAAGTTTTGATTTCTTAAAGAAGTCTTGCTTTTGGACACTGTTAAGCAATGCTGCTTGTAGTCAGTCCTTTTAAAGTCCAAACGAGCAAATCGTCGCGATTGGTTTCGTCACTTCTGCAGTTGGTTATTTAGCAACTAGAAATCATCAGTTGGGAAATAAAGAGAGACGCCTTGAGGCAGGGCGTGTGTTGCTTTTAAATACAAATACAAACTCATCTGTAATTCATTATACATAAACAAACTTCACTTAACTAAAAAGCTTAGGTGTACAATTATTGTCTAGTCATAAATGTACATCGGACCAATAATTGTTATATTTGGTAAAATTTAATTTCGTGGTGACATCTTGTACTTAACTCAATTAAAAACAATATATAATCCAAGAAGTGACCAAAATTCAAGGTAGAGAAATAAACTTATTTGTAAGTGATGTGCAGTTTTATAAATAAATAAAAACCTAGTCTTTAAGATCTTTTGTTGTTAATTATAAAATTTCCGTTGACATAAATAATATGCTGCCTAAAATACTTTTAATACAAAAAAATCAGTTCTTGATTATGATACTGAATTCCAGAATAGAAAAATGCACTTAACTTTACGATTTTGTTTTAAAATACTACAAGAATCTGACATGATATTTAGCCAAAGTCACTGGTAACTGACAACAAAAGCGTCGAAATAATACATTTTACATTTAAGCGCAAATCGAAAATTGTGGACCTACAAGTCAAGAAGTTTTACATAGGATAGAAGAGGTCGAGACGTATATAAAAAATTACAACTCTAGGATTAAGTCACTGCTTTGAATAGCATAAATAGAAACCAAAGTATACGAAAGTAGTATCGAATTAAAATAACTTTTGAATTCTTACTTGTAAGTTTTTTTCTACGCGTAACTGCTATTTAATATTCCAAACCTTACAGTGCTAGTTATCTAGAACTCGTCAACCTATACGCAGAGCACAGAATTTAAAACAGACTAGAAAAACATCCAAGAATCTAATCTTTTCACATCTGTAACACCGCTTGCATAAATACCTTTTCTAAGTATCTCAGTACGTGCTGAAGATGTCTGTCTTAATGTCAATTTTTTTCAGCAAGTTCATTGCCAAAGTTGGCGAGTCGTGTCTTCGTGACCTCTGGACGTGGTATTTGCTCACAGAGCCGAGTGTTGTAGATAAACTATTTTAATTCATTTCGAGATAATTATCGACTCGGTAATTATGAAATTTCACGGCTATTGTTTCGTAAGGCTTTTGGGAAATTTGCGTTACTCATTCGTGTAACTGAAAAATGTTATGTCATGGATTTAATATGCAGTTATCGGCGTTTGCGTGAATGATTGCAATAATCTTAAACTCATACCGATTAGCAACGAACTGATATCGATTTTGCGGTTTATATATCAAACATATGGCTCGCTTGTGTAATAAATAATCTACCATTAGATTACTAAATTTTGATGTATTAGTCATATGATATTAGTTTTGATTGAAGCTCAAAATATTTATATTCATCTAGATTTTATAGATACGTATTATATTTAATACATATTAGGATATAATAATTTTCTGAAAAATTAAAGATTTCACGTGTGATAGTTAACTCAAAAACATACAATATGATTGTATACACTATAAAGGAGAATGCATTTTCCTTAACTGCGTATTTTAAAACCATTATATTGCAACAGGTGCAATATTTTTTTCCTTCATTCAAATCTATACATATAAAAAAATAATAATACTAAAAACTACTTAACAATGTTTTAAAAAAAAACTCTTCTGGATAATAAAGAACCGATGAAATATTTTTTGCATTCGCTTTATTATTTAACAGCAATCAAGAAGCTGTTACGAGGTTAATGAAATTAAAATGATCAATAAATCATCCAAATAAAAAAAAAACAAACAAATGTAGGCCACAGAATTGCTCCAAAAACGTCTACATTCTTTTTTTTCTAATCGCAAAAAATCTCAATAGCTATTTACAAGCTGTAATATATCAGGGGTGTCCGACGTCGACCGCAATCGTTACAAAAAACCAAAATAATATAATAAAACCCCAACGATTTTAAAATACAAATGACATAGCTCCATTCAGTAACGAAGGATGTCTTCCATAAAAAAAACTGTATTATTTATTCAATAGTAGATAAAATGTTATTAAAAAACTCTTCGTACTCATATTGAATAAAAAAATAATACTGCTTTTACATTGAAAATAATCTAAACAGCTCTATTGCTTCTTCCGTTCGTTGAAACATAATTTAAAATATCGATTCATCACTACAACTATCAAAAAGGTACAAACGACGTTATTTACTTCCGATTTCCGAAATACTAATCGATGAAAGCAATCCAATTACGTCACAACGATTGCAAAAAATGTTAACTTGTTAAGAAAAAAAACACATCCAATTTATTTCCAAGTGTTTAGAGATGTATAAAAAAGCAGCGCTTTAATGCACATGATAGTTGATTAACTGTTACATAAATCAACCTTTCAGAAACCAGACATTGAGATATAGTTAAGTGGGGATGTTGTACGGGGCCCTGTGATTTGACAACACCTGTCCTACATGCAGGTAGGTGCTCTCCTTGTATAGACATTCAATGTCTATTACGCCCATAATCACGTAATATGATCTCAGTACGAATGAGCCGCGGCACTACGAATAACGAATATCAACTTGCGAAAGGCGAGATCGTGATTCCCTCGGATGTATGAGTCACGAGTCTTCCCGAGAAGCCAACCCAACCCTTTATGTCAAGAATAAATTAACAAACAATTGTCTTAGCGTCAGATAAAAAACTTTAACAAAAATCAATGAAACGAAAAGAAGTGTACAAGTTTAAAGCTTGGTTAACCTTACTAGAATTCCACTACCTTTAAAAAATATATTTTTATAATTTACAGACGTCAAACTGTGATTGCAAGTATATTTTGTTGAACACAAAGAATCAATTGAAAAATACTTTACAACATCTTATAAAAAAGTAATGCAATAAATGTAAACGTTAGTAAACTTATTCAAGTTATAATACTTAAAAAAATACATTTGTGGGCTCTATAAACCATTTGGCATTTTCATAGTAATTATGAAAAAATAAAAATGTAATTCCACGAAGTACATTCTGTCACAATGATTAAATATATTATTATCTCAATGTATTTTTTCGATCTTTGGGTGTATTTCCAACATATCCAACAATAAATTCCAGAATCAAAGAAACGAATTTAGATTCATATTATACTTATAGCACATGAAGTAATACAATAAAAAAAAATCAATAAAGACCAACGGTTCAGTCAGATAAATATGTGACACACAAACATGAATAGGCACTTAATAACATTTAAAATCACCATGACAGATTGAGGTGTGGGCGAATATTTCAGCAATCAATATAAAAGGATACTTTGGGGGCTTTAAGTTCATGTTAAAAATAAAAATAAAAACAACGCTCGTGCCATCACCCGACCGCAAAAGGCAAAAAACAATTTCAACATTCAACGAAACCACACGAAGAGTGCGGTGTATTGAGAAAACCGAATTATCTAGAACTACTTGAGATCTTTATATATGAAAAAAAAATTAGGGATTCAATTTGCATTTATTTAAAAATACTACAATCGCTTTTACAATCAAATCAAAAATGGTATAAACAAGAACATCAATTTAAAAAATTACATTTATTTTCGATTGTTACAGCTCTGAAATTCTAGTATGTCAAAATATTAAAACAATTTAACATGTGTAAAAAGTAATAAAAATTATTCATGTAATATAAATTATCACAATAACAGTCATTTGGTTAAAATTAATACAGAGCACAAAAAAGTATAACGTGAGTTTTTGCCAAGTAAAAGTTTTCAGCTGAAAACTGCCGATTCATTTGATTATATATAATTTGAAATTGATGGACTTTAAAACGAGCGAAACGGGAGATTATAGCCTTGTACGTAAGTAATTTAAGAGATGTATCCATTTCTTATTTTTTTTAGTTCGTGGTGTAAAAAATATTAAATGCTGAGTTTGAAAATCTCTCACGAAGAGTTCTGCATAATACGTGTGAGTGTACCTTATATAATATTATAAGTTTGTTAATATATTATAATAGTAAGTTATGTCTGATATCTGTCGTGATCGTAATAAAAAGATTTAAAAATTCGTACGTATTCATTTATGAATATATAGAAATGGTTAATATTCAATGGTAAGTTAGCACCGTACGTGTTTTCATTTCGTAAAAAAATAACAATTGGGAATATGTACATTTGAAAGTACTTTTTTTTAAATTTTATTATATTTTAGTTATACAAAAATTGAGATCATTATTTTTTCAATATTGAATCCAGGGACTCGGTTAAACGGTTTAATTTTCTGAGTCACCAGCAGGCATATTCAGCGAGCCATTAAAATGACGAAATGCACACTCACGAGAACTCGGCATTCACGTAATGAAATATGTACATAATGTTTGCATCCTGTTATATCTATTCACTGTGTATGCAGATACGATATATTATCAAAGTTATTACGGCGATAAATATATATTATTCTATTGTAACCTTGCTTTCAGATTTGATAAAGTACATGTGTTTACGAGTGGTAGTAAATTCCTTTGTGACTTACAATGGCGTGACTGTATTGACAGGTGTTAATTTTATTAACCTAAACAATACGAAGCGTGAATAACAACCATAAGAAATGAAAACTATATTATTCACACAAATTCACATGTACTAAAAAAAGGAAACGTAAAAAAATCCCTCAACTGCATACAACCGAAGAAAATCAGAACATACTGTATATCAATTCTGAATATACTAATATGAAACAATCTACCTTATTACGATATTTCAACAAAAGAATCCGACTCATTGTTTATTCAAGAACATTAACATGATACTTTGTTTGGTATATAATCGAAGTAAAAAGAATTAAAATGTTGATCCTAATATCGGACCAGTGAGTCGTGTGCTAAAAGAGGTCATGGCTTTAACAATGAAGATTAGGGAGTGCATCTGTGCAGGAAGAATACAGCAATCAAAGGCTGCGCTGCGCTTTATAATAATATGGTATTATTGGCTCATCGGAGACAAAAGTCTGATGGCTTATAGAAGTTAAATGCCACAGGGAGTGTTCTAAGACGAAGAAGACCTAGAGAGAACGGAAAGGGTAAAGAGTTCATGGGAGTATCTCGACTGAACTGTATGGATAGATATCGATCATAAAAAGTAGTCAGAAACAAGTCAAGTACTGCAGAAAAACAACATTCATTATTATCGCTCAACAGAATGAATAAAAAATATAATCAATCAATTAATTTTATAAAACTAATAGATACCGAAATGAAGAACTCGTGTAATTTACGCATGTACAGATCGTGATTAGTTTTAATTAAAAATAGCGCCACGTAATTTAGTTTTATGAAGTCCAATTTAATTTTAATCAATTTAAAAAAATATATTAAACTGATACTATTGCTAATGATTAGACACCCATTTTTAAATACTGTCGTTACGATGATTTTTGTAAATCCCGTGTTGGTTTAAGATATCTAAAGATATGTGAATATTCAAAACCTCACGTAAATCAAAACATAGATAAACTCGAACATTTATTACAAAACAATTATCATCAATGTCTTGCATACCAGAGCAATTAAACCGTTCGCTACGACAACAAAAACTAATTTTATTATTGATTTCTATTCATATTGGCCAATCTATTGCTTAATAGCCGGAGGGACAACGGTTAAGCAAGTCAAAAATACCTGAACCTCCAGCCTCTACATAACTTGTCCATTTTGTCAACGGTGTACTTAAAACAATTTAAAATGTCGAAACTTTGCACGAATTACAAAATACTTTAACCACCAAGTGTACTTCATTTAATTACTATAAATATCATTATACAGCAATCGAGTACAAGGATAAGGCTCCGGTGAGTTTCAGCGTAGGAGATTTGAATAAGTATTTTTTTTATTCAGTTAGTCGCAGACGTGGAAATTGCTCGTGATAATTTTATACGTGGTCCCCACAAGGGAAACTGGTTGACAGATGGTACCTCCAATCATTAAGAATCATTGGAACGAGCCAATGTCACTGAAACGAGGGTCAAATTTGATATAAGCTTGCGATGATTTATCGATGCTGTTTTAATGAACAAAATTTTTTGATAATCCCAACGTGAAAGGTTTCCAAAACTGGTCACCAATACAAATTAACATGTGGAAAAATCACTCAAATATTTTATTCTATTTTAAATATTAAAATAAAGAGTGGATACGAATCAATAAAATACAAAAATATTTCAATGTATTGTATCAAATAGTAGAGCGAATCCGAGCTTACAATTTTTTTGGACAAGCACGGAAAATGTGATTTTTATAAATAATAAATTAAAGGAAGAGAAAAATCAGCAGCTATTATTGAATATAAATATAAAAATTGAAAACATCACTTAATAATTTTTTTTTTCGCGTGATTCTTCTTATAATTTCATCTAAATATATTTTTAAAATATTGCCATAGTATGGAGTCAAAATATATATTTTGTATAAATTATATTTGATATTTAGTTTCAAGTCAGTGTTTTTATTACAACCAAGGTTAATTTTCTTTCAATAGCATTGATGAATGGATTATTTATGGACGTTGACATTATATATAAAAAAATATAAATAATGTATACAGGATTTTTTGTTGCATTGCCATTTTACGTTTTTAAGAAGATCCGGTAGGTTTAATAATATTTATTTTCATAGTTTTGTTGGGTACTAGTGAAATTATGAAATGTAGTTATTATATTGGTAATATCTATAATAAAAAAAGAAAGCGTTTATTTAAATTGAATATCATTTGAAAAGAAATAAAAAGGCGAACACTTATTCCTAAAACAGATTTCTATTATTTAAATATGTATATATTTTATTATAATTTGGCCATTCCACGTAATGTTCATTTGTGCATCATTAGTAGCATGTAAAGCGTATTATTTCGATGCATAAACATTATAATAGTAGATATTTAATATCGATTTGCGGTTCTGCATCGGCCGATAGAAATTGAATGGTTAATTCTAAAGGCTTCATTCTATAATCCATTATGCAAGAAAATATAGACAATTCTTTTGAAATGTGATACAGAGATAGCAATTTCACAAACAAATCTTTTTACAATATCTTACGCCGGGATCTACTGAGCTAATCTTATTGTCTGATGAAATGCAACTTTAAACGAAATGAAACGTATTATATTAAAAATCGCTTAATGTTTTAAAAAAGGCTATCACAATTTTCAATTGATTTATATAAGATTTCATTATTTTCACATTTAAAAAAATAAATATTTAATTTACGATTCCCCCATATAAAGAGTCCGAATAGAAAACAAACAATATATCATTACCTATACTATTTAAGTACAAATCATCTTTGACTGAACTGAAAAGGCGTTAAACTACTTTTGTTACATTGAATTAATCTTAGTCAAGAATAAACGACTGGTAAAAACTAAACTATTCACAAATTAAAAAATGCTTTAGTCACACTCTATTATTTTTTTTTTATATAATTACAGGTAGTAAGTTGAGTAAGCACTTAATATTTATAATACACGCGTATAACTAAAAACTTGATTTAACAAAAGCCGAAAATAATTAAATAAATTAAAGTTCGTAAACAAACAAAAAAATAGTTAAATAAACCAAGCCATTTTCATTCGAAATCGCATTAATTTTCATTTACAATTGATTTGGATTTATATTTGAAGGTAGAAAATTATTTTTTAATGACACGCAATTTTATTTGAAATGTTATAAATTTAATTTTTTTGCGGTATATTTCAATATTTATGAATTATTATTGAATCTAAATTAAATCCGCAAACAATACGCAAATACTAAAAAAATCATATTGAGGGAAGAACCTCGTAAGAAAATCCAGCATTTTATGCTATCTTTCTAAATAATAGAGACTTTTCAAGAAATAACAGAATGTCAATAGATAACAATAGTTAAGTATAAATACGTCCATTTAAGCTTAATTTATAATTTTTTTTAAACAATAATGCATCGTTAAATATAGTATTTTTTATATTATATAAAACCGCTACAGTTGTTTTGCCGTGTCACAATGTTTAAAACGCCAAATCTATAAAATATACATTATGAATTGTGTACACAACTACCGTAGATTCCTTAGCAAAAAACACATGAGTGTGACTAATATCTTTTTGCATTTCTATAAGAGTTATAAAAAAGACAAGAATTTAAGAATCAGGAATGCCGCACGGAGAAATCAAAATTTACAACAGCCTACCCGATACAATCAAACAAAAACCAGCATGTTATATAAATACGTGAATTCTTGAATAATATCCAAAGCCAGTTTTTTATAATACATCCGAAGTATAAAAAAATCCGTATATAACAAAAGCATTCTGTTACATTTTTTTGCGATTCTTATTTGGACATGTCTAATACATCACAATAAAAGCAAAGCGAAAGTTCAACACCCACATGTTATAAAAAAAAAATTGTATGACCAGCTTTTGTAACATCTGCCAAAATAGGAAAATTGGTTTTTATTATATCGGTTACGTTTGACCTACTGAATTCGATATGTTCATACGTCACGAATATTTATAGTCAACGTATAAAATATTATAGTTTTATTATACAGGTATTTATTTATCTATTTACTTGTAAGATTACGATTTCATTTAAGATTATCATAACCAGTACATATATGCGTTGGTCGAATAAAAACCAACATTCCGATTTCAATAACACTTAAATTTAATTCTATTCAATATATTCATGTATTCAAAACTATAAAAAAAATCTGCTAGAAAACAATAATACAAAATTGTTTGTTAATGAAAGGCTTGTATATAATATTTTGACAATCAAAGCACTATTTGATTTGCAAAAAATTGTTCACGCAAGATGAATTTTCTAATCGGAAAATTATTATCAGGGCCCCGTTACATCATCTAAATTAAAAATTTTACTATGTAGGCATATTTTTTAAAAATAAAATTCACGAGTAAAATTTACTAAAATAAGTGATTCAGATATTTAGTTCGGAAATAAAATGTAACTGTTTAAAATGCACAGATAATTGTCCACGAGAGTGCAAGCGAATATTATTGAATTGCATAGAATTAACTGAATTTAGAAAGTACGATTTACAAAGTTCAAATCTATATTTAAATGAAATTTATAAAAAAGATGTTAACAATTTTCAAAAAAATTCATGTTATTTTATTTATAAAGAAGTGAGTGCAAAAATCAGTATGCTGGTACTCTGCAAAGATTGCAGTGAAGGTAGAAAGGACGCAAGGAGAAAGGCCTTTAAATTCCCACAACTTTTATGCTCGTGCCCTTTTTCTGGCGCACGAAAAAGATATTAAAATATCTTGTTAATTGAGCTTAATCGCTGGCTCGTTTTTGTAAAAAATAACATTAATTTCTTCTGCACTCGTGTTCACAAAAACGTGTGTAAAATGAAAGTTTATTGTCGAAGCTAAATGCTCTTGGGCAATACTCGGTAAAAAAAACCACACATTATATCTATACGAAAAACCGATGCATTTAAACACACAAAAGAGTCTTGCAAAATTCTTAAAAATAGACAGTTAATTCTTTGCTGGATAGCATATTTACAAACGCGGTGACAATCATTGTACTTTTAAAAAAAACAATTTTCCCACAAGGTAATAAATCAAGATAAATGTATGCGTGAATATTGTGCCGCTGGTGTTGAGAAGAATCGATAGATCTTCCACAATCCAATATGAGATTACCTCCAATAAACTACTCGCCTACAAGATGAGATATCTGCACGTGCGATCGAATCGAAAGTTCAAGGAAAAAAATATAAGTATATTTTACTCATCAAAAACGTGAGAGATATAATGGGCGTAAGTAATGCAGACGAGTGCTGAAGATACAAATTGTATCAATTGCAAAATGTACGAGTGACCTTCCGAGTCGTTTTGGAGAATTTCGAAACGCAATAAGCGATAGGCAAATTAAAGTACCAAAGGGCATCACAGAAATATTGATTTAAATAAGCGAAATGAGAAAAATGAAATACGAAAAAAACACAACGTTTACATCAAAAACCTGTTGTAAAAACACTGTCGTATTTGTTTAACTTTTAATACGTCATGATTCAAAGGTGGTTAAAATAATATGTAAAAAGTAAACTAAGACGTTGACAAGGGTCGCTAAAGCATGTAACAAAAATAAATACACGACTTCGGCTATAAAAGGAAGGCCAGGTTTTGTTGGCAGAGATGAGTCCGAAAAGAAGAGGCAAGTGCGGAGGGCATGGACCCCGCATCCCGGGCCGAGAGAAAGTGGCATCACGCGTGCAGTCAGGCCAACCTTCCATCCGAATAACCGGGCGGGTGATATAACCATAATTAAGTAGCCATATCTCTCTGTGGATGCTGCAGTCGTGCTAATGCAATAAAGTATAAATTAAGTACTTGTTACGTGTAATTTACTAGCCCCGTTGTAGACACAGGTAAAAAAAAGCGATGAAAAATCTCATCCATCGAATAATCACATTAGCGGAGAAACGCCTTTTGATATTAATAACAGTCAAGCAAAAAAAAACGCGATAGTTTTTTTTTCTATACTTAATTCAATATAAATAACTATTCGAAATAGTAAATATTTATCTTGTCGTTTCTATGAAGAAAATATAGCATATAGAAATCATACGTTGTTTTGAAAAATCAACGAAATTTTTCATGTTAGTTTACGTACTTTACGTACACTTTTCTTTTAATTTAAAAGCAGGAATTTCTTATTCAAAAACTGTTGCAGAAAACAGCAAAACTACAAAATAGCCTTTGACTTCATCGTAACGAATGTTGAAATTTATTTTGATCTATAGAAATGTGTATTATCAAATAACTCTCTAAAGCTTTCTATTTATAAAATATGTACGGATATTAAATACAACGAAAAACTATAAATAATATTAATGTTAAAGATAAATATATAACTATTACTGCGACGTAGATTGATTGTACAAAGTAGGCAGAAATAATCAGCAATCTATAAACAATACAAACACAAATTATCTCGTTTTGCTTCCTCTTTCCATCCACGCATTTCTGGAGGCAATAGAAATCACGCTTTTATTTCCTACGCAAGACGACGCAGGAGATATCGGTAAGTGCGGATACTTATACGGAAATCAGATAAAAAAAGAAAACATTCATGCAATCATGTATTCAAAATTGATTGGGACTGTTTTATTGTTTCCCGTCCGAAAAAACCCAGAACTGCCATTAGTCGAGCAAACAAAGAGATTTACAGCAACTCGAAATTAAGATTGATGGAGACATTCGAACACGGAAGACTACTCGTGTATAATCTTCTAAGTGAAATAAACTATTAATAATGTTGTATAACTATATATATATATCTACAACGTAAAAAAATATCCGAGATATACAATTTATTGAAAATATACAATTGATCAGAATCATAATTAATAGTTAAAATTAATGAAATACTTTTGTGGGTATTTTTTTTAATACTATAATTAAATCGATTAGTTGGATAGTCACAAATTTAAAGGGATTTACCACCAAACAAAATAATCCTATCATTTTAAATTAGTGTAGACGCTAACAAGTTTGCTATTGAAGAAGAGAAGTAGTAGATCGACATTGACTTTCTCCGATCTTGCCAACAAGCAATTGGAATATAAATAAGAGTAAATATATAAAATAAGTAATAGTTTTATTTATATACATCGCTTATTAAAATGAGAAGTTTTTATTCAATTTAATCATAAGGTCTTGTAGTTTTAAGCAAAATGTTCAATTATCAGCACTAACTCGTGTTGAGAATACCTTGAATTGTCTTGAGTAATGTTTTGGGATAAGAAAATATATTATTACAACCATATTATTCAATAGCGCTACGTACAGAGAATAAATAATTACATGAAAAAAATGTATATTTTGCTAATTCAAGTTACAACAAAAAAGTACAAAATGAATTTGGATAACAAAATTTCTTGAAAATATAATTTGATCAAAAGAAAGTTTATGCTTCAAAAACAATTTTGTTTTTGTATTTTTAAATAAATATAGTTTTAATTAAAACAATTTAAACATAAATTGATATTATGCTTCAGAATACAAATAATCAACTATGGAAATAAAATTAGATGCTATGGATTCAAATAATCCCCTCTATGTGGAAATCTAACGTTTTAACAATACAATTTGTTTGCTATACACAATAAATATATATTAAGTATTTGACAACTGATTTCATGTATTTGATCCATGATTTTAATTAGTTTTAAATTAATTCTACAAAAGGTAAGCAGTCTGCATAATTTTCTTTGTCACGGTACTATCGTAACTCTAACCCAGTTTGGCTCAAGTATTGCAAAGTACAAACATTAAGAATCCGTGAGAACCTCCTACCGTGTATTTCTCACGTGAAAAAATATCTCAACCTTAAATAAATATTTTTCATTATATGCACAAAATATATTCGCGTATTAAAAACTTCAATGACGGTAATCAAGTGTGTATTTTTGTTATCTCTTCTTTAATATTTACAGTGTATCCTTGCTAGTACATTTTACATGCAATCAGAAGTTGAGTCATAAATCGACCAAGTCGAGCTTGATTATGCCAAAGCTAAAGTATATTAATATTGGGGTATATTATATATGCGCTGTATATAATGATAGATATATTTCGCGATGGACAAAGGAAACGTTACACGAAAGTTAAGTTGGAGAAAATTTCCCAATAAAAAACAAAAAGCCATGGATGGCGTGTAATTAGTCTTAAGAAATGAAAGAGTCTCAATAAGAAATACCCATCGCAGCTTCATTATGAAATAACACAGTGATTTGTTTCGCGTAACGAAATCAGTTAACTTATAAAAACGTAATAGATACTGTTTGTGTTGCTCAAGTATTGACAGTCACGCTGTATTTTTTTATTGTCGTAATTGGACATCAATTGATCGAACATTGATTATTGTCATTATAAATAAATTAAATTAAAAATCAAAATTCCCTTCTATATTTAGTTACTAGATAAATAATAAAAGTTTACTAATAGATAAATTTCATTCAACATACCTATGTGAATTTAATCTGTAAAGAATTATAATAAAGTAGAGAATATGCTTTTTAACTAACCACCGTATATAATAAACGCAAAACATGTGTATTTTTTCATTAATTAACCTGAAAAAAGCAAAAGAATTACCACAAACAACAAAATCAAGACTACCCTGTATAAAATAAAAATCTAGGCATATGGATATAGGAGCCTCGATATAAGAAAAGAATCGAACAAATACACTAAAATGTTTTCCCATATTTCCTGATCAAATGTTTTTTTATTATATTTAGATTTTTTATTATCGATTAGAAAAACTATTATTTATCAAAAAACGTGCCGGTTACTTCTAATTTGATTCGGATAATCGGACGTTCGCTGTTTTTTCATTGAGCTTCTACCGCGCTCAGTCGCCCGTCTGAGCTCGCTGAGGTGGTGAAGAGGGGAGCGATTTCAGCGGGAGGGGATATTTTACACTAGTGCTGAGCATTTACCGAATTCAAAAAACGATCGAATATTTCGGTTTATTTGGTTCCACGTTTTTACCAAGTATAAAATTATCGAACACTTTCTACTTTTGCCACATTTCTATCCTAAAATAAAATTAAGCAGTATTTCAAATGGTCGTATGATTTTTCGTATTTTGATTTTTCTATGCTAATCCTGAAATCCAAAATGTCACATTTTTCAATAATTAATCTTCAAATTAAACATCTCAAATCGGGTAAATAAAAAAATATCAATAAATAATTCATTCAAAATTTAATACGAATCCGTGGCACGTTTTTTTATTTATCGATTAAAATTTCTTCAAATAGTCGAATCATACGATTATGCACATCACTAGTACTGTCAGTTAGCAGTTAGCCGCGATAGTGTAAGGTTGTTTCGATTTATTGTTGTTATTTATCAAATTTGAGTCTACTTCCTACTCGTTAATTATGACATCAACAGAAAAAAGAAGCCGCAATGTGTTAACAATAAAAGACAAGCTAACTATTCTTGATAAACTTGAGAAGGGCGAAACCGGTAAATCGCTGGCTAAGATTTTTAACGTCGGCAAAGCAACCATATCTGATATAAACAAAAGAAGACATGAAATTTTGACGTTCGCTTCAAAGTTAGAGAACGAAGATTGCTGTAAAAATCGCAAAACTATGAAAAAAGCATGTGATGAGAAATTGGATAATGCTGTTTATTTTTGGTTTCTACAAAAGAGAAGTCAAGGCGAGCCTATATCTGGACCTCTTTTGTGCGAAGTGGCACTACAAATGAATCGGAAACTTAACGGTCTACCTAGCTTTAAAGCCAGTTCCGGGTGGTTGAAGAATTTCAAATCTCGCCATGGGATCAAAGACCTCGAAATTCAGGGAAAATCTTTGTCAAATGATGTCCCCACAGCGGGAATTTTCAAAAAGGCACTTATAGATATGCTTGCGGAAGAAGGAAGCTATACTAAAGATGACGTGTATAATGCAGATGAAACTAATCTTTACTGGAAGTCGCTTCCTTGCAAATCTCTCGCTTCTCAGCGTGAAAACAGTCCTGGATGCAAAGGTAGCAAACAGCGTATTACAGTTATGGTTTGTGCAAATGCAAGTGGAAATCATGCTGTACCATTATTAGTAATAGGAAAAGCTAACAACCCAAAATGTTTTAAGAATATGGCTTTTCTACCTGTACGGTATAAAGCCCAGAAAAATTCTTGGATGTATTCTAATATTTTTTTGGAATGGTTTATCGAAGATTTTATCCCAATCGTTACGAGGCATCGAGAGAGCAAAGGCAGAACTGGCAAAGTATTACTTATTATCGACAATGCACCATTTCATCCTCCTTTAGAACAACTGAATTCAGTTCATGACAACTTCACTGTTATTTCTATGCCACTAAATATAACAGCAATACTACAACCAATGGATCAAGGAGTAAAACAAAAACTAAAAATAATGTACAAGGTACAGGTAATGCGCCGATTGCTTCTACCAGATGGCGATGAAGATACTGTGGTAGAGTTTTCGAAAAAACTCAACATTAAAGATTGTTGCTACATGCTAGCAGATGCTTGGAAAGTATTGTCTGAAGGAAATTTACATAATGCATGGAATAAATTATGGGGTGATGCTGCTGAAGAGATAAAATCGCATTTTCAAGATTTTCACGGAGACATAAGTGAAATCACAACTTTATTCCAGGAGATTCCTGGATTTTCAGAGTGCGACCGGGAAGATGCTGAGGAGTGGATAAAAAATGACGCTGATGATCCTGGTTTTGATATGTTAATCAAAGAAGAAAGTGTCCCATCAGTTAAAAATGAATCGTGTGCTAATTTTGATCCAGACAATTCCGATGATGAAGACAAAGTCGAAAATGGACCTACTCATGCAGAAGCCTGTTCTGCTCTAGAGACTGCGATGGCATGGTGTGAGCAACAGTCCGAATGCAGTTCAACAGACATATTATTATTAAAGAGAATGAGAGATCTCGCTACCAGAAAGAGAAGATGTCCCATTGTTCATAAAAAATATTTGGATTTTACATTGAAAAAAATTTGCACATATGAAAATATGTGATTTATTTATTTATATTATTGATTTATAGTTCCTATAATATTAAATTATTGTTTAATCTTAAAATAAAAACCTGTTTTATATTGTTTCTTTACAACATTTCTATCATTATCCAATACATTGAACGCTTTGCGTTTTGAATTTAGCTTTTAGTTTATTTTTACTGGAAACGATCTAGTTTTCCTAGCATTATTTACTACCCTAACCTGATAAAACTCCAGAAGTTTAATATGACATCTTTTCAAACAGTAGCTTAAAATTAAAAATGTGTACCTGCTTAGATATAACATAAAATCAAAAAAATGTCTACGAACATAAAGTATCAATAAATTGTACAAAAAAATTCTTATAACTAAAAAAAGGTATAAAATGTGGGGTACTTACCTTGTGTAATTGTAAAGAATTACTGCTACTATCCAACAATGTTTAAAAATATGAATTAAGTCATGCAGAAGTATGGACAACCAGTGCTCATTATGTAATAGCATTTTGGTATATAATCAAGTGTTTAAAAGCCTCGTTCATTTTTAAAGTAAAACATTTTATTGCTTATATCGAACATATAAAAAAGTACAAATATCATAACGATGTACAATTATTGGTTTTTAATTAATGTAAATCATAATCTTCAATCGCACTGTCGGTAAGTATTAACATCTAGTAATAACCTAGCTTGAATCTTATTTGTACATTCAAATGATTATAATAATATAATAACATGTAAAGTTCTATTTAATTCATGCGATTAATAACATTAAAACAATATGGTTCCTTAGAATCTAACTTCTTGTATTTACATGATGATGCGGTGAAGTACTTATCGTCTCTAGATAGCTAAGTAAGAATAATTAACATATGACTAAGGGTATATTTACAACAGACACATAGAATCGACAATAACCTCTTACTGAACTAACGCATACTGCAGTATGACACACAAAATACATCAGCACTGGTACAATGATGTACTTTTATACTATTTAAATTACTTTAATTGTGTTTAACTTTGGATTTTATACATTCTTCAGAAGTAGACATTCCCACGGAATAGATGTATTAAGTTATTCCTGCAGGACCACACCCAGGTATTTAGATATTGGAAACCATGCATTGTAAGATGGGTCAAGCTACGAAGCTCACAGGCTCTCCTGTCTGAATTACTCTCGATCGTCGACCGTCAGTCATAGAATACTGGCCGATACGGAGAAGGTTAATCGACCGCTGAGTGCCTTGGCTAGGTTATTGGACAATTGGGGTCCTCCAGTCGCCGACTGGAGACGAGGGCTACTCTTCACTGACCTTGGGAGAGGCGGTTGTAGTCCTCCGGGGCACGAAGGTCGAGCTGCGGAGTAAACCCGGTCTCAGAGGTCTGATAGTCACCTTTCTGTTTGAATCCAGCGTTGGTACTTTGACCACCTCAGTTGCGTTGGGCTTGAATTTGTTCGTCTCTACTTTTGACTTCCTCGTGTCTACAGGCACATTTTGAGAGCGATTGCCGCTGAATCTTGATCTTCCAGAAGTGTAACTGTTAGTGCGATTGTATTTGGGTGTAGTGAATGGAACGTTTTTACTGTCCAAAGATAAATTTGTGGTACGATTTCTAGTATTCTGGTTAGCTAGAGAAGTGGCAGAGATTCGAGTTATGTTACTCGATTTTGATTGAGGACTCTGATAGCGTCTGGGGAATGTTAGTTTGGGGCGTTTTTTGGCATTTTTGGATAAGGTGCCATTTGTTAATGAGACGGGCTTTATATTCAACAAAGATATTTTAGAGTCTGTCAATGCTTCTTCGGTGTTATTTACCACTTCCGCATTAGTAACTGCTTCAGTAGTGGCTGTTGTGGTCACATCCGTAGTTGATGTTTGAGGTACACCAATAGTTTCAGTTGAAATTGGAATTGAAGTTGTAGACGTATTAACAACAAGACCTGTCTTCTGCAATACAACTCTGTCTAAGTTGGCTATAGAAATAACAATCGGTTCAGCTGTAGATGGTGGTTGAGTTTCAGCAGTATCAGACGTTTGATTTAGAATCGATATTGTTATTGGTGATGGTGCTGAGGTATTAACTTTTTCCATCATTATTTCTGCTGCAGCCGGAACTCCTAAGAATTCTTTACCCTTTGCAAAAGATTCGATTTTACCCTCATCTGGTCTAAGGACTTGTATCTTCACATAGTTTGTGATTGATCTACCATTTGCTACTCTTGAATCATCGCTTTCTTCAACTGTATCGTTGGAAAGCTTTGGAGCTTCAGTAACCACTGGAGGAGCAGCGTATACCACAAATGGTTGAGGAGCTCCCACGAGAGGTGTTTCAGAAATACCTCCTGCTTGTCTTCCTGTGAATGTACTAACATCATCAGCTTTGAAAAGGGCCTCTAGAGCTAATGTTGATGACTCGCTTGATCTAGGCGTAATGACATCAACTTTTCTGTTTTTTCGCTCATCAACATCTACTGCTCCGGGCACAAAAGTATACTGCACTGGTGGAATGGAATATATCGGTGTAGTGCTAGATGGTTCTGATTTTGTTGTAGAAGTAGTAGAAGTAGTAGTGGTTGTTGTAGGTGTTGACGAGGATTCATTTGCATGAACTGTAGTACTTTCAATAATGATCACATCATTTTCTTTCTTGATGACACTTAGACTTTGATTTTCTGCCTGAACTGCTGCTTCAATAAACTCAACAAAAGCATTCCTGTGGTTATAAGCAGCATTTACACTTTCAGAGGCAACTAAATTTTCACTTCCAGTATCTATATTCAAAGCTCTAGCGTTCCTGGCCTCATCTATTCTGATTGGATTGAAAGGTGGGTTATCGACAGGATATTCATGACTTAGATTTGTCAAGTAAATGGGAATGTCACCTTCAACAATTTTGATGAGCGTGTATCGACTAACCTCACCGATTTTATCTAATGTTGGTTTCTTCTCTTGCATGATTTTCCCCTCTTCAATTAACCGGCTTTCATTTTTGCTATTTACTCTATGTTTTTCTTGTCTAGATGAAATTTCAACAATTCGGCTGACAGAGAAAAGTTTATCTAACTGAGAACTTGTCTTTATTAATGGTTCTGTTTTGTTGATCGTTCCTGAAGATGATTCAAGGCCAGTTGTAGGGTATACTGTACTATCTTCTTCATTCTTTTCAGATTGATTATTAACATTTTCAGCAAACACATGATGTGGTTCGGTAGTAGATTTTTCAGTATTACTATCCTCAGTAGATTTTGATGCTATAACATCATCAGGTTGTTCTGTATTTCCGACCACTAAGTCAAATATCGTAGTCTGCTCCAATAATCCAGAAAGGTCAGTTGTTGTATCAACAATTTCCATATAGTCTATGGTGGTGGAATCCTCCGTAGTTGGATTTACAGCATCAACCTCAGTTCCAGATTCTGAATCATGAGATCTTGCAGTTGAATCTTCTGAATATATGTCAGTAGAAACAAGAACCTCTTGTTCTGTTGTACTATCTGATGTTGACGGTGCTGGTGTTGTTATTGAAAATTTCTTAGGATTTCCAAATAATTGCTTGTGTTTTGCATTAACAGCTTCCACATCAATATCTTCAGTAGTAGGAGTTGATTCTGATACTGGTCTATTGGCAGAATACTTGCGAACATAGCCTTTACTGGTGGATTCTAAAGGAGACACGGTAGAAGATCCTCCAAATCTATTAAGTCTGCTGTTGGGTTGAAAAGCTACTGGTCGGTTGACTCGTTTGGGAGATTCCTCAGTAGTAGGTTTAGCTATAGACGGTCTATTGAAAATAGGTGGACGATTAGCCTCCCGACCATTACCTAATCCTCCTCTTACCAATATTGAAGGTTTCTGTGGACGGTTTACCAATCGTACTCCAGGTGTTACCTTTGTCTTAACATCTTCCTCTTTTTCATCACTTTCATAATCACCTTCTCCTGTTTCAAGTTCATCAATATCAGAATCATCTTGAGTTACTGGTGGCTTACCAGTGGTCTGAATTCCAGGTGATGGTTCTCTTCTGAAAAGCTGATCAAGAGGTACAAACACCAATTTTTCATCTTCATTTTCTACAACCTCATCTTCCTCTTCTTCTATGTCTTCATCGTCTGCAGTAGTTGTGCGAGCTGTAGTCACTCTTTTGTTTATACCATTGAAAGAAGTTCTGCGCGTTGTTTCTCCTCGAGACCTTTCGCCTGCTGCGACTACTTCTCTTTCGGATGGAAGTACTGGAGTAGTATAAGGTCCACTATTATACTTTCTGCTGTAAACTTTGACAGTGGAGGTTGAAGCTTCAGTTGTTGTAACTATACTAAGTGGCCTCTTCAGTGGTTTGTAAGATGGCCTATCAAACTTAGTTTTGGTAGTAGGTGTTGAGAATGTGGTTTGTTCAGACAAAAGGTCAAAATTATCTGATTCGGTTGTTGTTTGTGAAATACTACTTATGCTATCAGGAGTGGACAATATTTCTAAAGTCACTTTAAGTGAATCATCATTGGTATTCAAGTTTTCAGATTCTTCGTTTTTAGTTTCCAAAATATGCACTTTTCCCTCTTCTGTTAAAACTGGCTTCAGTTTTCTACGAATGATTTTACGGACTCGAGGAATAGGTGTAGTTTTATCACTTGGACTTTGATTTAATTTATCATCATCGTCTTCTGTTTCAATTTTCTCAGTGGTAGTAAGTTCTAGAGGTGTTGTAGATGTAGCTGGTCTTCTTCTAAGAACTTTTCTGATTCTAGGTTTTCCTGTTTCATTGGGATCAGTATTCTTGTCAGTAGCATCAACATTATTATCCGCCTCTTTCTTAATTTCAATATCAGGTAAACTCTCAATTATTCCACTTTCGGTGGTAACAGAATCAGATGCAGTGGTGGGGCGAAGTTTCTTTACAATAATTCTCTTCCTTGGCCGATCCGACACTAAAGTATTTGAATCATCATCATCATGTTCCTTTTCTTCAATATTTGATTCTGATAAGTGTATATTTTCTAGGCTATCATCAACTTTGATAGTATCACTTGTTTTTTCAGCACTAGTTTCAGTAGAACTCAAAGGTCTTGAGGGTCTTCTCAAAAGTAAAATACCGCTCTTATCATTTGTTCTACCTAGTAAAATATTAGAATTGATAACTTTAGTAACGTTGATTGGTGAACTTGGAGTACCGGATGGCACAGGTAATTTCAATGAGTTTGTGGGTCTACTATTTTCTTCGGAAACTTGTAATACAGGAGCCGACAGACGTGCCTTTCCAAGTAATTTTGACTCATAGACTTCTGTATTGAGCTCATTTTCTCCTATATCAGTATCTGATTCCTCTGACTCATCAACATCTATTGAGCTCGGTGTGGGTCGTGAGAAAGGTCGAGGTGAAAAGCGAACAATCTTTCTAGCCCTAGGAATTCCTGATGTTTCTGAAGAATCTCGATTATCTTCTGAGTTATTTATAGTCGATGTTGCCCTAGCAGTAGTAAATCTACCACCTCTAAATCCAAGGTTCCTTGGTTTATTTGTGATGACGGGGGATACTGATGAATCACTATCAAGTGAGTCTTCAATGGGAGTGGATGTGGTACTTAAAGATGGCCTAAAGCGGCGGTTTACTTGAGTGTTGCGAATGCCAGTTACAATGGGAGGATTTGAGTTTTCATTCCGTCTTTTCGAAAGATCCAATGCAGTTAGGGATGAAAAGTCTGATTCAAAGCTGCCAGCAGATGGGCGGAATCGTCTGACTGGCTGTGGTCTGGGTGTATTTGTTGTTGAGTCCACAAATTCATTGCCACTTCCTTCACTATCATCGCTACTTCTTGATGACAGTGTAGGTCCTTGAATCTTAAACTTTAAATTTGACTGTCTTGGTGCAAAGGCAGAGTTTCGAGGAGCAAAAGGACGTTGTCGAGGTAAGAAACCATTTTCACCATTTGATGAAATGGGAGATTTATTTTGTTCTGAGACAGCTTCCTCTTCTTGGACATTTTGAACTGGTCGCAATCTACGTGAAACTAGTCTTGATTGAGGCCTTACAAATCGTTTTGAACCATAATCACCTTCGTTTCCTTCTGTTTCTTTGTCATCACTTAGGTTTTCTTGACTCGCTGGAGTTGTGGAACGAATTTTCCTTACACCTGGACGAACCCTATCCTTAATGACCGACTCATTAGTTTCATCTAAAATACTATCACTACTATTATCGTCTAACACTTCTTTCCCTGAATCTGACAAAATATCATTATTTAAGCGTGCTCTTAACAATGGTGATGATGCATTTGATGATGCTGATAAACGGGTGCGCTTAATATTAGCATATTTCCTTTCAAAACTCACCTTGGCTGTTGTGGTTTGTTCAGTAATGTCTTGAGGTTTAGCAGTTGTTGTGGGGCGGGTACGTTTAGCAAACAAGGAAGAGGTTTTTTGGGTGGAGGAGAACGGCTCTTCCGAGATGGTTATCTCGGTAGAATATGTGACAGGATTGGCGCCCAGAGAGTTGGTACTTTCATCTTTAGACTTGGGAATATTGGACAATGTCGTTATTTGTGCATTCAGCACTGAAGAGCTATCAGCATTTTTGATGATCCCATTTTCAGAAGCAAAGGAAGGAGATGCAATTCCCACATTAATATCATTAATATCGGTAACATCATTGTCACCATCTGTGAGAGTAGTGGTTTCAACAGGTTCTGTGACAGGTCTTTGGGTTCGAGAGAGTGTGGCATACTTGGGGAAGTCTGGTGAAGATTTAGTGGAAAAGGTAGTGGTAGGAGCTTCTGTGGGATTTTCAGAGTCGTCATCTTTCTCAGTGTTTATTGTGGATCCTAATGTTGTTGATCTTACTCTCTGAATTGATTTGTATCTGAAATAATGAATTCAATGTATGAATAAAAATATAAATAAACAGATATAAAAATTCTATCCATGTACAGACAGTTTGTATTTAAACCTCCATAAATCAGATGATGATAAATGTGTTCAATAGGTTGATTTTAAAGACAGAATCATAGCTTTGCATTACATTAGTGTCAAATCTACAGCACATATTTTTTTTAGAATAACATATTTGGATCACTATTAATTTTTATAATTAAGAGATACATACATGGGTGAAGTAGTTTCTTGTGCTTCAGGTCTACCTCTTCGTACAGTGGAATATTCAAAACCTTGCACTTTGTTTTTGTCATCGTTGTCTTTTGTTTTCTCTGCAGAATCTCTCTCAAACAATGCATTCCTAAAACCAAAAAATTAAAGATGTTTCCAGAATACCAAATTTTACTTATAAATAATACTAATTGAGTAATAGTGAACCTGGATGCCTCTGGTCCCGTTGTGGTTGTGGGTCTTGTTCTGCGAATGTTGACATATTGAGGAAGTCCTGGCCTGGAGGTAGATAGCACTGGTCTTCTTGGCTTGCTTTCTTCTTCCTCAGAGCTTTCATCTTCATCTTCATCTTCTTCTGAAGACTTGTCTATTTCAGCTTCTTCTGTTGTGCTAGGCGTACGCTGTCTGTTGATAGTGGTGTACCTAAAATAAACATTTAGCTATTGAAGTATACTAACACAAAAAAATTATAATTCACCATATACTCTTTTTTAAAATTTAATTATAAAGTAAACATCTTTCAATTCGTTTTTATAACTGTTTTATTAAATATTTTATGTTAGTAATATTATGAACAGAGTGACTCCTGCTCTGGTTGCAAACTAAACACAAATTTGCTTTTTCATTGTTTTGAAAAGTTTCATCTAGTTATATAATTACTATCTTAAAATTGATCGAATAATTTATAATTGAAAGTTGTTGCTCACTGTGGTCGCTCCCTTCTCACTCCTAGCCCATCGTCAGTGCCTCCTAGTCCTGCAGCCTGTGGTCCTCTACTGTTTTGCTGGGGTGGAGCTCTAAAATTATAGCAAATAAATAATACAAACAATTACAAGTAAAATGGATAATATTAAAACATCTCTTCACTCAAATTTAATAATAATAACTTGCATAATAAAGCAAATAAAAACACAGCAAAAAAAAATACCCATAATAAGTACAAATAATACATATTTTTAAATAGTTAAAATATTATTTAATAGATAAAATCTATTACCTTTCTCCATTGGGACGAGCCTGGGAGAGTACTCTCTCATAGAGAAGTCTCGAGATAGTTGCCGGTGTTGTGGTTCGACTGCCAGCAACAGTACTTGTTCCTGATCCAGCTAAATGTTTTTCCAGTTGTTCTACTCCACCTATTTGGTTATAAAATATATTTGAAATATTATTATTTATAGTAGAGTTTTTTCAAGAAGTGAGAAAATGGTTAAATAATACTTATAATTTTATCTTCAGATTTACAGTATTGTAAAAGATATCAAAAAATTAATTTACCTAATTTTTTAATGAGGTCAATAAGCTCTTTGATAACTTTAGGATCTTCTTCTGCATCTTGTAGGCCTCGCAGTCCGTCTTCAACTAACTCGTCTTCGAGCTCTTCATATTCCTCCTAAAATTAACAACTCATCAAAATTAAAATAGAATAGAATAGAAAAATGGCATAACATTCATCAACATTTGGAATTCAGAAAAATGTAATATATATAGTAAAATTGGAAAGGTATTACAGATAGGTAGATAGATACTCAAAGATTGTGAGTACAATCCAATCCTTTCTTCAACCATTCGAATTTGAAAATTGATTACACCTTTCAGTGATCATAATTACCGCAGATGGCAGTGGAGTTGTAGACGAAGCTCTGGATAAGAAAGTGGTGCTACTGGTAGCTGCAGTGATTCGAGGAGCAGGTCTCCTTGTACTGAACAGAGAGGAAAGCTGTGAAGGAGGCCGAGCGCTAGTAGTGGTGGTAAAGCGAGAGGCGCTCGTGGTGAAAGCCCGGGTTGAAGCCCGGGTGGTGGTTGTGGTGGTGGTAGCGGTGGTGACAGTGACTGCCTTTTGTTTGCAGGGAACATTACGAGAAAAGTCACAAGAATCGGCAGCCTTATTGAAGTATAATCCTAGAAAAAGAGAAACAAAATAAATCAATTACTGAACATAAGAATCAAATTCAAATCTCTAACCAGTAATATTTATTCTTAGATTTACTATGAATAACATCCTCAAATTTTTGCTCTAAAACATCATATACTTCTATATGAATTGTCTTTGTAGTACATAGTGTAACATATTGAAGTTTACTAATATGATTAGGCACATTAGTTCATATATAGAAGATGATTTAAAGAAACTCTCAGAAAAATATCATCGTGATTTGTGTGGGATTTGAACCCACATCCCCTGGCTTACACACAAATCACGATGATATTTTTCTGAGAGTTTCTTTAAATCATCTACTATATATGAACTAATGTGCCTAATCATATTAGTAAATATAATAAGCCCGTAATGGGTAATAAATACGCATCTGATTGACTAATCCATAACATAGATATAAATATTGAAGTTGGTTTTTTTTTTTTTATTACAAATATTTAAAGGCATTTTTAATGCTCAACTTACCAGAAGGACAAGTAAACTGGTGAGCTACGATTCCAAGATTAGATGGTCCACTGTCAAGACACCAGAAATACTTTTTACAATCACGGGGATGAGGATAGAAGCCTTCTTCTTGACACTTGAAATCTGGAATTAAAAATAATTTCAAAACAATATTTTATTACAAAATATATATTCTCTTTTTATTTCATTTAAATAATCAACATTTTTGTGTAACAATATTTTTAAAAAAAATAAATGAAAAATAGTAAATTTGCACAAAATCTAAAAACAAGTAATTATTTTTTTGCTGCACCAAACTATTAATTTCCTTCAACAGGTTTTTTTAAATTTTTTGGCATTTTTTGCACTTCATGTCATAATTACTATGAAATTCTTACCTGATCCTGGGTCAGGTGTGGTTGGTGGTTCAGGAGTGTTAAGCCTCCAGTCCAGGGTAGAGGATTCCGAACGAGGTGATGCAGTACTGCTACCTCGCTTGGCCAGATTTTGGCGACGACGACTACAGAAAAAAGAATAAAAATTTATCTCACCGATCCTCATGCTATATGACTGATTACTTACTATTCCAAAATTAACCATTTATTGTTATTATGAAATGTGCTTAATTTATTATTAAAAAACAGTCAATATTTTTGACAGAGAGTTCTTAGTGGAATTCCATTTTAATATATTTTAAATAAAATATTTTTGTGATTTTCTCTGATGTGGAAAAATCACAAGAGTATTTTATTTAAATTATATTTAAATTTATCTTTTCTTATTAATATTTCTACTGTTGCTATTATCTCAATTACTTTACAAAGTTATTTAATAGCTTAACAAGTGATGATTGTCACTGATTATATTTTCTATTATTATAAAGCTTTAAAAAGTATATTTATTTATTCACAAATTAACTCTACAAACCTGCTAGTATTTCTGACAGTATTTTTACTCAAATCCTTGTCTTCCTCCTCGCTGCCAGATTTTGAAGGCTTGGACGGCCTTGGACGTTTTCTTGTTGGCTGTGGCTTCTTTGATGGGATATTTTCTGTCAATCTATTTAAAAAGTTTAACAAATTAAATTAAGTATTTACATCAACCGATTCCTTTTATTTTAAATAAATATTATTCATAAGAATCATCATAGAAAATCAACATACCCCAGGCTCTTAAGCAGGGACTCCTTTGCAGCTTCAATAAGCGGGTACGGCTTCCCATGACATTTTCCTCTGAAATCATCATTGTCGATAGACCAGAACATGATACCTAAAAAAAATGTTACCAATAATTACAGATTCATTGAATAAAACCTAAAAAATTCATTATTTCGGAGAATTAGTGACAAAGAAGTATTTATATTTGCATATTCTTTAAAATTAATAGAAAAGATTCATTGGAATTATAATTGATTTCAATTGGGAATGTTTAAAATGCCTGCTATGACTATATTCAGACATAGCTGGAAAATGTGATACAGCTGGGTGCTGCTAAATATATTCATTTATAGAAAAACCATCAATAATAGGGAAAAAAACCCCAAAAAAAATGATCGGAAATTCAATCAAACAGAAAAAAAATTATATTATTGTTTGGTTCAAATCAGTAAACATACCTCCTAGTCCTTTCTGGGCTACATATTCAGCCTTTTTTCTGACAATATCGATGTCATCATATCCGACCCATTGGTTTCCTTTAAAGGCATAAGGCCCCATGGCGTTGGTATTAGGTTGTACAACGGTCCATTCCTCTTGATCCTCATCTTCATCTGATTCTTCCGATTCTTCATCGTCTTCGTCATCATCAGCTTGTCTCTTTGATCTTGTTTTTTTCATCAGGCTCTCGCAGATCTAATTATAAAACACAATTAGTTTAGAAAGGTAAGAATGTCGCATATTATTTGTAAGATACACATTTTATAGACATTTCACAAAATCAGTAATCTTTTATTTTCCAGATTTTGTACTCAATTCTGATTATTAGTAGTTTATAAATTTATCTTTATACTGACATAGTATTTCACTAAACAGATCTTCTTTGATTATGAAAAATGACAGCCAAAATAGTCAGCCAAAAATATTGTTACACAAATAGACTAAAGACCCAAAATAAAATTCATTGTTACCAACTTAACAAATTCTAACATTATTTTTCAAAAACAAAAGGTTAATATAGTTCATAAGCTACCTCATAATAAGCAAGATATCCTTTTTCTCTGGTAGCATCTCCTTGTTCACCAGGTCCATCGGCAGGAGCACCAATCGCAGTAGAGTCGGGATTGAAGAGTGTGAAGGAACGTCCGTATGTGGGAATACCAAGCACCAACTTTTCTCTGTCTGCTCCAGCTTCCAAATAATGGGTGATTGTATGGTCCTATAATATTTAAATTTATTTTTATTTAAATTATAAAAATTTTAATTCATCGACAATGCACACCTGGTACACTTTTCAAGATTATCATATTTATATCCCTTATAGAGTAACCTCCCTGTATGTTTACATATGATCATCATTATAATATTCTAAACGTGAATAAAAAAGCAATCAATTTGATATTCTGGGTATTTTGAATGGCTTTTTTACACTTTCAATGTCAACGGCAATGCTAATAGAAATATTTATTCGGTGACACAATCCTGTTCAGATGTCAACGAATGATCTCGTCATAATAAATAATCAGATAAACAACCAAATTTAAATATTTTACTTACGATATTTAATTCGCTGTCGTAGTTGTATTCAGAGGCTGCTTCCAAAGGATAAAGTGGAGAATGGTGATTCACTGCTGGCTCAAATGCTGAATGATAATCGTAGGATAGGATGTTCATCCAATCAAGATATCTAAAAAAAAAAATCAAATAAACAATGACTCTAAAGTGATTTTTTTTTAACATAAAAATTCATTGATTTAAGAAAGAAAAATTTAACCTTTTTTAATAGATAGCTGAGTTAATAAATCGTCAGCAAATTTTACCGTTAAAGTTTTTGAAATAAGAAATACTTTGTTCAGAAATATCGGAAAATTAATACCCAATTGGAACTGTCAAAAGAATGTCTTTTGTTTTTTTTTTTTGACAGTTGGAAGAATTATCATAAAGTTTGTTCACCTGTTCAACTTCGGTACGTCATATCCTTTGTCAATGTACTCGATGCCGGCCGGCACGGCCATCGTGAGCAAGAGTCGCGGTCTTCCGGTGGCGGCTGCCTCCTTCTCGAACTCCTCGCGGAGCTCCTGCACCAGCTTGGCGTAGTTCTGCCTGTCCTTGGGCTTGCCTCCGTCGCGGAAAGATGGATATTCCCAATCAAGATCCAGGCCGTCGAATTTGTTCTGCCGCATGAACTGCAAGGAAAAAAGTACGTATTTATTTCAATGGTCAAACGCATGTGCCTAAACTGGAAATGTTATTTGCTGCCGCTCATTTTTCAGTAATGAGAGTTGCGTGATACTAGGCGCAAATGTTTAAAAATATGAAACTGACGCCATGGCATAAAAAAAATGTGACTCTCAGAATGTTACAAAACTATTGCATGATTACATCATTAATTACAACAGCAAAAAAAAAAAAAACAATTTATCAATCTAAAATCAATTGGATGGTTTATTTTATTAGAGCATCTGTTATAATATGTTTTTTATAGCCTTTGAAATCAGGAATAAATAATTGTTTGACCTCGAAATGTGGATAGACGTTAGTCCATGATTGTTACGAAATATCGTTTAGCTTGTGAATTTTATTAAATCGAATACCTCCAAAGATAGATAATATCACAAAATAATGGACTAAAGATTGATGGGCGAATCCTTGAAGATAGTGTTGTAGAAATAAATTGTATTGTTTATCAAAGGAGAATCTTTAAGCTCTTGAGAAACTACTTTACAAAAAAATATTTGATAGTTACTATGTTAAGTTTAAGAGAATCTCCACCTATTGTATTATTTCTGGCAGTCAATTGTGTCGTAATTCTGACTTATTTTCTTTTAAAGCTACATTTATTTGGATTCTTACTCTGTTAGTCTATAATTGAATAATAATATATTGAACCTTTAAAAAATGCTTATAACTAGTAATTATCAAAAGGAAACTTAACACCACCCAGCATATTTTAGTACTGCGCCAATAACTAAAATAAAAACTGATGTCTTTGGTTTTATTGACTCGCCCTCGCCCACCTTTGGGTGAGGTCACATTTAAAAAAATTGATGTACTAGGTCGCGACACTCCTAACACAATTAAACATATTATATAATAAAACCACAACCAGCTCACACACTTGAAGTAAATTATGATTATTGTTGTATTTGTTCCACTTTATAATTCAACTCAATGCCAATACCTACATAAACTTCAATTACTGTGGTACGGAAAGTAAATACGCAAACGCAATTTTTTTATTTATTTAAATTTAAACACGGTTTTAATTTGTGTTACATTACTTTATGTTGGCTCCTTTTATTTTCTATGTATCAACTCTCCTTGAACTTTTGAACTCATATTTTTATGTGTGGATTTAATTTTATTGATAGCTTATTGCTTAATATATTTAATAACCCAACAGGAATAAAATTTAGTCTCTCGACATAATAAAACAAAATACCTTCATCTACATAATATATCGATGAAGCGACTGGTTATTATTTTTATTGATTTTGGACATATTTTTTGTCTTCTGTTATTTAAATTCGCGTTTTGCGTGTGTCGGCATCCACTTTTGTGACCCAGTCATGTTTGAATGATTTACACGTGTCCATATTATGCTAAAGTATTCGATGATTCACGATAAAAACTTTCGATGTTATATAATTTCAAAACCAGTTAACCGGGCAACACCATATGTTTTATAGTTTTATTGTGATAATCAGAAATCACCAATCGATTAAAAATTCTAAATCTTGGAAGTATAATTAAACAATTAAGTTACTGTAAATTCCACTGTTATAATAATGCACCCCTAATATCAAATGAGTTAACCCAAACCAGTTAAAAATAAACGGCCGTGGTGGTAGATTTAAATCCCTTAATAAAACATCTTCTTTCGGAAATGCGTTCAGACACCTTTTAAACTATCTTAAATGAAGAAAAAAAAATGTTTGTCAGAACAAAATAATGCTATGAAGTTTAAATGATCTGAATTGATTTAAAATAAAAGCAAGTGACCATTACAGACAATAAACCTTTATGTCGAGAATGACCCAAATTTCCAGAAAAATGTTCTATGACCCGGCCGTGTGTGATTGCCATGTCACGCGATTTGCCGCACAGTAACTCCGTAATGCCATGTGTTTATCATAAACCAGTTTCCACTTGCACTGCCCCATGACCGTGGGGCGCTTTTTGTTCTCTTTGCCCGGCATGACATCAGCTCGGTCGCATTGGCATCTCGGAATTTCGGCCGCAAAAAAATGAGAGCCTTCGCGTGGTTCTGCCTAAATGCAATCGTGCCAAAGGTAAGACAACCTGCTCGGCGCCATGTTGTGAAATTAAATAACTTTTCAAATATGAATCGTTAGCATATGAAGTAGGTCTGTGATATTTTCGGTTACTTTCACTCACCAACCTTATGGTCAAATGAAACAAAATGTATATAGCGCAAATTACAGAATCGATAAACGTAAAATGAAATGTGGAATAAGTGTTTCGATCAAATCATTCATTATTCTTGGAAAAGGCCACGTTTCTGCCGTGCAAGTGGTATAGCAACATATTATATCTCGTTCTCATTCTATGTTGCTTTTAATCTTAATCATCAAACATTTAATTCAAAGCACGTTATGAGGATGTGTGAGTTCGTCATAAGTTTGATCCTCGAGTACATGATCGTTTAATTGTAGACGGAAATGTCAAGTATTTTGCTAAATGTCGAGGTTGTGTGGTATAAGTAAATATCTGATCAGGTTGAAAATATAAGTATATATTTGCCATACTCGTATATTAAACATGCACCATTCGACCTATGACTCACTTGTCAATGAAAAGTATTTGCTATATTGCACTCCAGACTCGACCATGGCGTGTTATTTTCTAAGACATTTTATATAATTCTTAGATATGGAATTAAAAAACATATCGATCATATCTGATGGTAAAATTGTATTTAAATTTTTTTTAAGAAACATTATTTTTATTGTATTGTACTTTTCCCCAAGATTTTTATATATAATACGTTGCACCTTGAATGTAATGGTGTAGTACACAAAAGAAAATCTGGGGTGGGTTAGGTTTGATCTAATTCATTGTTATAATTTTTTTCAAATTATTAATGTTATAATTTGACTTATTGAAGATGTATGATTGTAATTGAACGGATGTATAGTTTGTACATATTGATGAGAGTGGCTGGCTAACGAGGTGTCGCTTAATGGACCAGTTGGCGCCAATGCTCAGACGTCTCTCCGCCCGCGAGCTTAAAAATAATCACCGTAATGAATAAATCACTTTGTACTTCTAAATTATCTGGCAATTATCACTTTTGATATTTGTAATTTCAAAACCATCTAAATTTTAGTAAATTTTTGATTAATTGCACTGTATCTTACGTGTTTATAAACGTTTTAAGCAAATAGCAATCATTACGTGGCCAGTTCAAGTGGTCATAAATAAACCTGAAATTGATTTAAATCTTTATTTGCGATGTTTCGTAGCACACACGATATGTTTATATAGACAATTCAAAATAACAATGCAGCAGTTAAAATCAATAAATGGCATTTAAGTTGTGGGTATACTCGACGCCATCACGAAAATTATTAATTCACTCATCGGTAACATCATCATAAATACGTACCAAACAACGCTTACATTATTAAGAAAAAGATAATAAATAAATATTTTCAATCGAATATATAAAAAGTGTCGTGCTTTTAAAAGTGCGACAGTGCTAATATTGTCGCTCTTTTAAAAACAGCACAAAAACCAGCCCATGCTCGAGACATCGTGGCTTTGATTTATGATGGAAAACTAACTTAAATCAATTCTAAAGACATTAATTAGTAAATAAAAGAAGTGGTAATAATACATGGAATTGGATTAGCTGTTTGTATCCACTGCTGGATGTTGGCGTCCTCACGCTCATTGGGAAATGGAAACGTTGAAACTAGCCTCCCACACATTTATAATCACACGTTCAATACTGTAATATCACACATATTGATATTTTATTATAAAGTACAATGTGCTTCGAAGAATCGTCCAGTAGGAAATGTCTCCGCACTGTTTGGCAATCATTCCACAAACTTATTTTCAGTTCCAATTATTCTACAATTTAAATTTTAAATTAACCAGTTACGTAAAAACTATCTGTATAGTCATAAATATAAAATATAAAATAGCGTTAGCAAGAATGCAAATTAAATTTCTATGTTGATGCGGACGCGTTTGTATATTTTTATTTTTATACACAGGTGCTTCAAATTGCACGTCACCATCAAAAAAAAGAGAAACTGAGTATCATCACAGAACCACTAGTAAATGGTTATTTTTATTCGGTCCTGCATTAATTTCTTCTTTTTTTTTAATTTAGAAACGATTATATTTTTTATTATTCGTTATATTGAAAATAACATAGAACTGCTTTTTTTCTTAAATGTATTTTTTTTTCGTTTCGTTTCAATAAAACTGTATAAATGTTGTGTAAACCGGTATTTAAAAATAGTTTTTTTTTTTTTGTATTTTATGATCATTATTTACTACGCAAATTACATCAAATATTTTTATGGCCTAGAGCTGCTACAGATTCCTTGTTATGAATATATCATATGTTTAAATTTTTTTTTTTTAGATACACATCATTTTGTCTGGTATAAAAATTACTAATCTTCAAGCTACAGCATTATGTACGGATAGCGACTTTATGGTATATTATCATTGAGTAATAATATCACTACCAAAACAGGTGTTAATGGCAGTGGCTATGAATTCCAATAGAATATTTAAATAAAAAATACGCTATGTGTAATATTATTTAGGACATCCTAAGGCGATCTTTCGTCATATGAATGGACGTGTTAATGTGAGAAAATTAAAGCATAACGATAATTTAATATGAATATATAGTATATTTGGTTCAACTTAATACCTAAGACGGCACCTTGTATACTCGTTAAGTCCGTTATAAACTATAAGCACAGATATTATCTAGTTATACGAAAATAACCTACTCTTAAATTGTGGACATTCATTTATTACCTTGATGGTGTATGATGTAGATGCTTAACCGCTTTTCGGACAAACTATATTTGGTGCAACGGATTAGAAATTACTTTGTACACTGGGATATATTATAAATTTGAGAAAATAGAAAACACTATGTCTTCAATTACGCTGACTGTTTTTTTTAGTAGCTAAAGGCAACATCAAGAGTACTTACCGATGAAATTGCATGTCCTGTTCAAATACTACGTTTGTAGAAGATTTATATCCCATCTTACATTACATTACACTGAAGCATTACAATGATGTAAAATAATTTTACTTAAAATAATAATGTGATATTCAATATTACCCAACAAATCAACTATGTTATTAACTGATAATATGCTTATCTAACTGTTATTAATTTAGCTATACTAAGCATACAACAATTCGTCCATTCCGATTCCAGACTCCTCAATTTTACTACGTGATAATTAGGCAAAATTTAATTGGCTTAATTTATTTGATAGAGATGAGCCGAATTTAATGCTGTGCGTTTTTTTCTTTCATTTGTTTATTGACGGCTAACGATGAGAAAGTTTCTAACAAGCGATCATACGGCCTTTTCGTTTGATACATTATTCTTCTATCAGAAACTGTGTTCACAGCCGTATTAGTAAGTACTCGATAATTGGAGAAATCACACGAAAACAGCTGATGAATATCTCTTAAATATGATGCAATGTATTACTACGTTATAGGAACTAAATACGTGCACGATCGATCAGGAGATTGATTCGTTTATTTGCTGAATTGTATATGTTAGAATAATTTTTAAATTGAATTAAATAAAAAAAGTATTTTCATTTAGTGTATTATTTTTAATTGTTAAAATTTTTGTCAATCAGCAATGGAAAAGATTAGTCTTTATCGTGTTTGAATGTATTGCTTTTTTAAAATTTTAAATATACATATTTAAATTTCTTTTATAATGATTATTATTAAAAAAAGTCGAGGCCAAGGGCTTTGATAAATAAAGATTTTGGGTCTGTTGCAGGTATTTAACATTTAGATAAGCTGGCTGGCTAACTTTTAACCTATCATTTCTCATCCAAAGGCACCCAATAAAACTATTACAATAACTTTTTTTTGTGTTTGTTATTCTAGAAATTTGTGTTGTCATATTATATATTTTATTACAGATATGTATTATTGTACTTTCCATTAATTATACACACGTTGGTAGTAAGCACTACCACCAATTGCATTGGAAAGCGATTCTGTGAGTTTTATTTAGAAGTATTTTTATTTACTTAGTTTTTATTTTTGTTTTTACGTTTAACCTTAATGATATTTTCAATTAAACTACATATAATCGTTAGTATTTTTACAATAATTTTAATAAAATTATTGACATATACCAAAAAACAATTTTGTATAATTATTATTGAAATTAAATAAACAAAACGTTTTTAATGTCTAGTATTATTAAATGAAGATATTATATAAAATATTTAATGAAGTTAACTAGTGTGTTGCTACTCTTAAACCCGCAACTTTACTGAAGGATACAAAATAATAGGATCCGTATTGTGCAATAAGTACGTGATTTTTCTTCAATATTATTCATAATCACATGAATCAATTCGGTGTTTCGGCAACCGCAATAATCCCAGCCAATCAGACAACAACAAGATGAATGTAAATTTCCAGCTAGTAATTTTGCCCGTTCTTGGAATATCTCGGGATAAATTAAAAAGCACGCCACAAACCGACGCGAAAATACTCACCGAGGTATTTTTTTTTTATTTATTCACGCCATAACGAAGCGCGCCTGAAATGTCAAGATTCTGGTGCTCAAGTCTGATCTTGTTAGCAAGTCGTAATTTAAACAACTGTATGTGTCGTTAGTTGCTAGTGATGTTAGCTCAGTTATTCCATTCAGTGCAACTTTACTCGACCAGAGTGGAGGGGGTCGAATGACAGTGGATTTCATACCAAACTGCGAATTTATTGTTGAGTAGCGTGGATTTGTTTTTGCTTCAGTCTGTGGCAAGCTGGGAGGATGAAGAATTCGCGGTCCAGTGGGTCACGTCTTCTCCGGTCGTTTTGATTTTACTTTCGGCTAGAGGCGTTTGTAAAATTAAAAGCAAATAAATTGTAGTCATTGTGTTCGAATTCAACTTTTTCTTTCGGTCATTTAAGAGGCGCTTTTTGCATGCGAAATCACTTTCGTCAATTTTATTTTGGCAGTTTTTAGAATGCCCCAGAACGCAAATTAAAAGTACCCATACAATAAAATTCAATTTATTTATCTGTCTATTATAGCCTTTTGTATTTTTTAATATATAATTTGTAAGTGAAAACTTATAAGTTTACGAATAGCTAGATAAATATACGAGAAATTTAAAGCGAGTATGCTGTGTTACTGTTTTAATGAAGCAATACTTTGTTTTAAGCTAACGGATCTTTATTTAATCTATTTGCATTTTATTAAACACAAATTAGGAGTTAATCGTGTGGCAATGTTTTAGATATTAATCTATAAAGATAAATTTCCTTTTATGCAATGAAATAATAACGAACGTGTTTGGATGGTGTTTGCTTAATTTTATCCGTGCATTTGTTAGGCTAAGTATGATAACTTTAATGGGTTGAGAATTTCAGCAACAGAGCTGAGGTATTACAATAATGATTTTGTTAAACACCAAAGTCATTATCGTGGTGAAATGCTTAGCCCGCAAAGGGATTGGACATCCTGTGAGTTTTTTTTTTTTTTTGTGAACGGTAATCCGGCGAGTATTGTATGGAGTGGCCAACTTAATACTCTATCATCGCTGCAGTGTGTGGGTATCTTCACGATCTGTGTGAGATATTCAACCTTGCAATCATCCTCTTCAGTGATGCCAACTTATAGGTATTAGCTACAATGAAACCTAACAAAGGTACAATACCTCTGATTATGTAGGCACAGGATGGACTAAATAAGCATTTTATTTATTTGCTTACAACATACCGATGTTTATGTAAAAACGTTTGTTATAAATCAAACTCAGTGGCGCAGACCTATAAAAATCAATTTATATTAAATTTACAACACATCACCCTATACATGGAATACAAGTGATCGTTTCAGAGCAACTGCCCCTTTTCGGGATCAGGATTCTTATAGATTCAAAAATTCGCTAAACTAAAAAAACTAAATATGGGTGGGTAACTACAATGTGCCTGAAATGTTGAAAGAATATTGTCATTTTAACATGAAAATTAGCTGTACCAGAAAATCATCAGTATACGGAGTAAAAATAACTGTTTCAGAAATATTGGCTTAACACCATCACACCCGAGATAAATCATGACTGCACCCAAAATATTTACCGAAATTATCATTAATAGTAAAAAGTAGCTGCGCTCTAAATATTAACAGAATGATAATATTCCAAGATATTAAAAAAATCCTGAGTTTGAAGTATTTCCAGATAAAAAATCTTATGATAAAATTACTGTCGACTATCAACAATTGCCCTTTCTAACACCGGTATGTTCACATGTCTAACAATCAAAATGAAATATTTCACAATAATTTACAGCTATTACAATATTTAACTGTGCGTTCATATTTAAACTCTTTAGTCAATTTTAGGGCTTAGAGACATGTACGACCTTAATTGTTTTAATCCTTGATAAGTAACATTGTTCAATCCTTTTGAGGTTGCAAGTTCTTTGTCGTATTGAGTAAATGACAATTGCATGTTTTTTTGTCATATTTTTAAATGTAGATAAGTATATATGAAGCAATATTTACTTGATTTCTATAAATTGCATTATATTTTTTTATATGCTTTATTATGAAAAGATATATATTAAGCATTAACATGAGATTATCCTACGCATGACGTGCCAACGTCAAATATTTAAACTTAATTCGAAATCGTCTAATAAAAAAATCAAAAAAACGACTCAGTAAACCATTATAATATAAGAAAATAGTCATCTCGGCGCAAACAAAAAAATAATTTGGCAATCGCCTCATTGCAGAGTTGTTTATGTGCAGGCGTAAATAAATTTGATTTTTAAACATACAAAAAATCCGAGGCATAACTTAAAGTGGAGAAGATGCTCTCCATGCAAGATGTAGTCAGTCAAAGTCACTACAATCTGGACGAGATTATGTAATCATTCGGTATATGGGAGCGTTTGTGGGTTGAACTCGTCTGTCAGAGGTGACCTTGGATCTTCCTAACATTTCCTAGTCACGAACCATAAGAGATTGCCATTTAAAATCCGTCCAGTTCGGGAAAAAAAATACCAGCATTGTTTCTCGTTTTTATTGTTTTGGTGAACATAAGTGGAGGCAGTTGAGATCGAGAGATAGTGCTGCCATGTAAATTGCATTTTCCGACACGAAGCGTGTCATGGACCTTTAAATTATACGTTCTTACGTGGAAAACAACACAAAATTATATAAATAAAACCGGCAATGTAACCGAGAACATCAAAATCATTATTTGTGTGCTTGATTTTGTGTTAAAATCCGGAAATGAGCTGATTTTATCACCTACCACCTGATCATTTGTTTTTCCAATAATATTATATGATAATTTTAGATAACCAATATCCCTAATCGTTGTTTCTCACGGATTTAATAATAAATTTGGAATTTTGTATTTCATTGCAGACATTTTAATTTGACTAATATGTTTACTAATACGATATTAGAGATTAAAATCATCAGCGTTTAAAAATATAATATATAGTCGGTTTTTGGTTTTGCATAACCTTGAACATTGTACGAGCTTGTTAGATTTTTACCATGTTGATAAAACTTCATAACATTATTAATCTTCCTTTTTATATTGGCAATTAACAGTCATAAAATTTGACATGGATGTATTAACACTTTTAACATGTCTTGTAATACGTCCATCGCATATGAATTATATATGTATGAATAAAATGATTTACAATACATAAATATGCCAAATCTACCCATCTCTTTGAGATCAGAAATTATTTTTTTGTATATAAAATAAACGTTAATATTTTAAGCTAAAAGGGTATAATTTACAGAAAATACAATTATGGTCTAGATAAATTTAAATTCGAATAGGTTTTGGTATAAAGCATAGTTTCTTTGCAATAATTTTGAATGTACTTTCACATGGATGTTTCAATCTAGGTCCCAATGATAAGGTCTGTCTGATATTTAATTTTACAATTAAAATAAAAGTACAACGCATCGATAATTGAAAGTGCCTTATTATCTTCTCGGTGTGTACTCGTAGAGAGCAGCGTGCACTCGTTGCCGACGGTAATTGTGAGTTTTTTCGCAGTGCCTGCAATGAATCTGAGGTTTTCTCATGTGAACAACCGACACGTTACATGTGGTCCGTTTTCCCCTGGCACGCATTCTGCACAGAGAGTGAACAGCATATTGTTTGCATAGAAAATCGTGATCCATATGCCGGGTAGACAAATACATTCTTGTACTTCTGAACAAAACTAGATCGGCGAGAAGTCGTTTCAATGACAAACGCTGCGTCCAATGTCTTTGTTGTTTTTTTACGCGACAGTAAAAAGTGAACAGATTCGTTCGGTAGTTTGGTGTTTAGGAAAAGTTTTTTTTTTGTTTGTACACGAGAATTTTTAAGCTTACTCACTACAAGAAAATGTAGCATAGTTATTTACTAGGCTAAAGTACTTACGTGCGGTCTTTTTTTATTTTTATAAACTATATTTTCACTATATTTTGTTACTGATTTCTAATTATTTTTGTACCATCATTTTTACGAAGAATTTGTAGATTATGCCTATAATTGATTATAAATATGTGAGAAGTGCCTTTGACTTACCTTTACAGTATTCTTCACTAGAGTGCTTCTTCTCTTAGAGCTGGCCACCAGGGGAGAGAAGCGGGTGGAACCTTCATTCCAGCCTCCGATGGCGATCATCGTCTTCAGGTTCTGGTTGTACGTCTTCAAACCCGTGAACTTGGCATAGCCACCTAAAATTAAACAATGTTATAAACATTCAGTACAAGTATATTGGTTCATGATATTACAAATGAAATGAGAACACCGTCACGTAGTCTTCTCTTTTGCTCAGCTTTTCTTTAAGTTTTTTTCTACGGTTTTTTTTTTCTTTGTAAACAGTAAGATACTTAAAGTATCATTTAACTCATTAACTACGCTATTTAATTGCGACGCTAGCGGTTATGAAAATTTAATCTTGCTATCAATAAATCATAGCTCGTATATTATAAACACCCATTGGTTCGGTCACGAGAACATACTTTTTAATTTTTTCATGAATAAATATTTAAAGTTGGTGTTTTTTTTTTACTAACAATTTTCCTTTAACTTTTTACGTAAATATATTTAAATGTCTTTTATTATACGTTGCATTATTTACTCTACAATTGACATTGTTAAAATTCTAGCTTAGTTTCAGTTCATCCATCTTAACACATAAAAAAATAAGCCAATAGTTTCTCGAGGTTTCTACAAAAATATTCTCAGAATATTTTAATGACGCAACCGATTGAAATTCAATTTAAAACGTTGAACTTAATTTTTTTTTTTTGTATCAAAAGAACATGATTAAAGTCGTGCAATAGACAATAAAATCCAACCATTCCATAAACAAAACAATCGAATCCTGGCGTGTTGACCATTTCGCAAATTCCATCTTCAGCCGTAGTGGGCCAAGTCCGTTGGAGGTTTTAAATTTCTATAGTGTATTTCGCAACGGCATCAGATTTGTGTGCATTGTAGGTGTGAATCGTCGTGGACTTTCGATGCTCATGTAATCACTTTCTACCTTTTTCGTGTTTGATTTAAACAAACATTACCGGCTCAATGTGGCCGCCATTATTACAACACGCCTATTATTTGTTACTCCGGAAAAGATGAGTTTTCGTGTAAGCACTTCTTAGGAGCGCCTCTTTTGTAAAACCCGTTTGTTTTTTTTTTGTTGTATAATTATTTATTTGTAAAGAATACACACAGATCAATTGACGCACTTAACCTTGATGAGAGTGAGTTTTTATTTAATTTTATTGCAAAATAAAAGGGTTTAGCGTTTGCTCAATGCCTTTTACGAGCCTACATATGTAATATATTTTTTTATATTTTAAAATAACTTTTTTTACATAATAAATTAATTATAGGATATAAATATTTGATGAAATTGGCATTGCATAAATTTTAAATGCTTAGACTAAAAAAATATATTAGTTTTTGCTTGTAATATACGCATATTTATAAACATGGCATATCGTTTAATTAAACACGTTGAATACATTATAAAATGAAATATCTAAATTTGTTTTTGCAAATTTTGTAATATAAATATAAATATAAAAATATGATTTTTAATATAAGATTATATTTACAAACCAATACTTTATAGATACAAAAACGATTTCTTTTTGTTTTTTTTTTTTAATATATTAATAAACTTTTATTGTTGATATTATAATTTAAGGTGGGTACTTTTTTTCAATATCCTGTAATACTTTTCGAATTTTTCGGATAGAAAGTTATATTGCATGACACGATTCTAATGCAAACAAACAAACAATTACATACTTTGTTTTTTTATACCAGACCTCATTTAATTACATAAATAACAGTAGGAAAATTTTGTGCATTACTCAGCAATTTTTCGTAAACAGGTACATTGCACAATTTTCACACACTGCCAACAACTGAACACATTTTGTTAAAAATACAAAAAATGTTTCGTATTTTATGTTTAATTGGTTTTTTTTTTTAATCTGAATGTGGTTAATTATCATTCATAGTCAGTATTCATCGCATAACGCATATCATATCGATGCAAATGCAAAATATATGCCACGAGTGAGACATCTTGCCTGGACTTTTGGAATGAACACCTGGTTGCTCTAACAACTGAGCGATAAAGCTTGAACCCGAGCTCTGTGGTTCGCTTCCTACCCGTGGTGTGAATTTCAAATGATCAATCTTCGTGTATTGCTACGCTGATGATGAATAAGTGTATATTTTACATAATCTGTTTAGTTCAATTCAATGTTTTAGCAGCACGCAAATACTCCAAAACAAATATAAAGACATTAATATGAAACAGCTCGCGGCCATTTACTCATTTCAAAGCACGTTTCAACAGACAGATAATAATAATTTTCTTTTAATAAGATCTAAAAAAAATGTGTTATTGCCGATGGCGTTGCACCTATTAATTTTTCTATTTTTGGATATCTCAATAATTTTTAATGATCTTCCAATTTTATTATTTATAGTGTGACCCACATATATTACGCACGATTAATTATCGTTTCTCATTAAAATTTATTTATTGTCAAATCTCATCTCGATGATGCTTAGGTATTCATATTTTTATCTTTTAGTTTGGTGATATATTTTGGTTGTAATTAAATGCCGTCTTTTACGTTTTTTGACCTCACAATTTATTCGTGAAACATTTTCCCCTCTGCATGACAGGTCGCCATATATTATTCAACACCCATTTGTAATGTTTTTTATTACAAAAATAAATATGACTAGGAAATGCGTCATCATAATTATAGAAGCGTATTCATAAAAGATTATTTTTAAGATTTACAAACTACAAAAAAAGTATATTACTCCTACGACTCATATAATCTATTCAATATATGAATCAACAGCGCCACTTTACATTCAAAATTAACATATTATTAATTATTTGTGTGGTAAAATAAATATATTAAATGTTTGCTCTTTCATTGAAGACCTAGGTATTTTAGTGTTTTTTTTTAAATAACATTAAAACCTTTATCAGAGAGGTCAATTCTTGAAAGACCATTATTTCTTTCCTTCCTGAAGTTGAAAGCAATGTATGTTTTACTGAAATTTTAATAACTCCACCCTGGTTCAATTAAACCTTGGATTCCTTGATCGGTAAGCATTTATGCTTACAATTTTACCAATAGGCCGCTCGTGATTTTGCATTAGATTTAGAAGGCAACCCTTAACCTTATCACACTCTTTTTGTGGGTGAATATTTTTATAGGTAACTAATCTAACTTTGTAGTCTATAGTTGTTTTGTAATTATGAATACTGGTTAGCTCAGAAGAAGACTCACCTTTCTCGATATCTTGGTACTTGTCAAAAGGCTTGAGCGTGTTTTCCTTGGTGAAGCCTCCGAACGCGTAGATGAGATGAGTGCAGAGGTATGGGTTGATGTTCTGGGGGTTGAATTTGGCAGTACCTGGCCTGTACACAGACCAATTTGTGTAGTAACAAACCACACGCGCTTCCGTCGTGCCCGCTGAAACAAGAAATAAACAACATTAAATGACAAATCATATAAAAAAATATATAACAGCTGGTAAATTTTTTAAAACTTGCTCTGCTTCCTAATAAATTTTTTCTCATTCAAAAGTTGGTCTTAAAACTATATATCTCCCATGAAAGCCTTGTATTAGTATATCAGAATTTGATTTCTATTGTAAATTAAAATTTTGAATGGTCATTTTCAAATATTAGTTTATATTTTTTTTACTAATAAAACAAAACAAAATATTTGAATTTTCATCTTCACTCGATAAAATAGTTATAAAAAGTTGAAAAAATTGTTGCCATATTTAAAAATCATTATTACAATTTTAGGATTTTTTTAATAATAGTCTTAATGAACAAATTTAAAGTGATGTTAATATATACTTAATAAATACTTAATGTCCTCTGTACTCTTATTATATGTAAAAATCTAACAGTACATTCTAATAAACGGTATTTTCAAATATTTTATGTTAAATAATAAAGTAAAGTATTCTTAAATCCAGACGTTGAGACTTATGTTATTGAATGTTGCAGTGCTTACACCATTTTAACAGTCATCTATTTTAACCCGCAGATAGCTTAAACACAGCGACCTTTGACTTAGAGAGAAAATGTGTTAATTATTCCAACCATAATTACACATAATGTGCAGTGTGCAGTAAATAAGCGTTTTAGAATTGAGAAATTATAAATTCGTGCCAGAAAACTACGTTAAATGTTTGTTTGTACCAATAGGATACAGATTGATCAATATATCATAATTATATTTCTCAATACACCTGTGATATAAATAATTTCTCACTCGATGTCGTACCTAAATACATTGCTAGAAGCAAAATATTGAAATAACTCATGCTGACTTCGAATTCGCATAATTTATAGTACTTCAAATCACGAGCATATCGAAGACATTCAATTAATTTATACTCTCAATAATTACGTACATTTTGTAACATATGTCATAGACGGAGAGCCAATATATGTAAGGCTGGAAATTTTCGCGTTATTTGACGCTCTGGAGCTCTAATGTGACACAAATACCTTGCTGCATTCCAAGTTTGGGCGAGACGAGGACATGCAGCAAAGGCAGTGAATGCCCGCAGAGATTGTCAATGTCCATAGTCTCGCAGCCTCGACGGGCAAAATTTTTTTGAACATCAGATGAATGTAGAAGGTTTGAATTCATTATTAAAAAATTGAGCCAGTAATTATAGCCGATCAATCCGTTCTCGCAATATTGATCATCGTGAAATATTTAATGATGTACGTGAACCGTGTTTAGAAATAATTAAATGTGGTTTTGAATACAGAAACAGTATATATTGTACAGATGTCGGGAAATGTGCGCTTTCTACTAATTTTAAAACGTTTCCCAAGAGTTTTATCCGATTTCTTGATAAAAATTATTTATTTGTTGATTATTTGATTACCTGATATAAATATTTCTTCAAATATATTTATTTTATGAGGTCTACTACTGTAGATGTAAATTATGTGACTACTCATGTCACATAATGTATTCAAATAATTTTATGCAGCAGTTATATTTCGATTTTGATTATTTCTTTTCAATTATAAATATTTATTTTTGATATATACTATATACATAATAACTTCAATGTTACCAGAAATTTGTATTTTATGACACGTTGACGTATTTACTATATATTCTTAAATAAAATTAATTCAATTTGTATTCCTGAATAAAATAAATTGAACTGAGACTATTTCCGTGGTGCAGTTCCTAGTACGTGATCAATATTTGCGGAGCTGCTGTGTGAAAACATCGTAATGGTCTATATTTAGAATGTAGTTTTTTGCTGGTTATGAAAACTCGAAGCAACGATGGATAGCTACTTACTTAATCAGACCACTATTGATCCCAACGGAGAACCTTACCTCAATGGTGCGCGTTAAATATTAGCGCAGATTTTTTATAGGTTTATTTTTAATCCATATTTTAAAAAAAAACACATTTCAATGAACGTAGTAATTTTCTTTATATTCATATTTTTTTAATTTATTTTACACACACACATATATATATATGTGCGTGTGTAGGTAGGTTTAAAAATATAAAAAACTGATTTTGGCATTCAAACGGTATTGTCTTTTGGCGTGCCTCCAGATTCATTAAATTAATTATTTTGTAAAATTATATTATTTTATTTCCCGTATTATTTATTATTTTCATCTGGACAATACTTTGGCATTCAACAGTGTGTGAAACAAAGAAATATTACCAATGCAAAAAAATGTTCACATGAAAGTTGCACCAACCGATTCAAAATGTTCTTGTTATATCAGATAACATAAAGATATTATTTATTACTAAAAATTCCGAAGAGTAATTTTGTATGCAATATACCACAGGCAACTTGCCCGTTCACTTTTGTGTGATGATGAATAATATCTTCAGCTGCCACGGAATGATACATCACGGATGTAGTTACAAAGTAGATTTGTTGAAAGTAATCTGTTATTTTATTTACAGTTTGTTACGAATTTCAAAGTGAGACAATTTTTAATAGATATGTTTATTGGTGATTTTTTAGATTGAAATAAGAGCCGGCAACAAGGTGCAATTTCTTAGATAATCATAGTTTAACATTACAAAATATTATCTTGTATTATTTATGTTGAAAAATCTCGCGTAAGCTGTCGTCATCTTTAACTTTTTATTGTATTAGAAATTTGTGAAAAACATCAAACATTTTTTAAAATCAAAATTTGTATCAATGTCACGTGTTCCGTTTTACGGTTTGTTTAATAAGATTTCACAAGCGTAGTTTGAATGTACACAAAGTGTGCATAGCCGATCCGTCATCTGTGCGAGATCAGTATGTGGGGCGAGAGCCCGGCCAGTCTCACGACTCGGAAGAAAGTGAAATCACCTTCACCCAATACAGGTAACCCTACGAGCAAATCACTACAGTCGATCTGCATGCATGTGTCTCACAACTCTATAATAATACCCCATGTCTCATGTCTAATGTATTCCACCTGCAAAAACATATTATCAGTTACAGAAGCGAGACTAAACACACTGATTTCTTATAGTGTTCAAAATGCATTGATCTTACATTATCTCTTTTTATTTCAATGTTTATGCTACTGTTTACAATACTGTATTCTACTTCTAAGAGTGATATGGTGTTTGATTCATCGCAGGATTTAAGAGCATTTTCTCTTTTGCTTTGCAAAAGAAGCGTCTCATCATCTGTTGACATGACGCTTACTGCTTATTTTGTTACAACCGATTGTCTTAATATTGCTTCCATCGTATTTAGTAGTTTCACAGCACTCAATGATAGATTAAAATATCTAGATCTCTACACAATAAAAGCGTATAAAATAAATTTGAACACTCGTTGTATCCTTGTATCAAATGTATTGACATTGCGTTGAAGTAGATCTACGGATGGTCTTAAATTGTCTACCTTTGGCTACAAAGTATACGTTCATGATATATTATTTTAAAATTTTGACCATTTTATGATGATAACAATGTTGTTAGGATTATATAATATCGTGCACATAAATAATATACTTGTTGATGATTTGTGTCAATCAAAGCACGCGATGTTGACAAATCGGTATTATTATATGTACACAAGCTCAATTTCAAAAATGTTCAGCTTACTTCCATAATCTGTGACATTTTAATGCATTCTTTCATGGATTTAGATAACTTTATTTTTAATTAAATAAACCCATGTGCTTAAATGTGAAAATTTATTGAATACTTTATGATAAAAACCTTCATAAAAAATAATTCATAGCGATACACTTAAAAGCGAGCTCACACGTTACGAAATTTGCTGTGATGGTGACCGACTGCTGGTTCATGTTCTGTTGTTTGCATGTGTCCCGTATAATGAAAAGGTTGCAAAATTAAATAATTTCTTTTCGTTGACATTTAAAGTCTTCATTTGAATAAAACATAGTGACACATTTAGACTTGAACGACGATGGAGACAGAATCTGCTAATACGTGAAACATCTACATAACGTTCTATTGTCTGCAAATGCGTGTGGACGCCTCCGCAAAGCGCAAGTTCGGCTGGCGATTCCCTCGAAAGCACTTCGTGAGACGACTGAGTTCCTATGAAAGGCTTGTTATTTCGGCATTTATCAGATGGGCTCGTGCCTGTGGAGTGTAGCTCCATAAAAAGTAACCAGATATTTTCTAAGACAACGTTGATTTATTCGACTAGAATAGTCGGTTGGTATTACAAGCGCCCCGTTTGTTATTGATCTTCATTTCGCAACAGCTTACAATTTCTAAATTTGTTGCCGCATTAATCACTGGGAATCCTGAACTTACTTGTTTATCGTAGCAAATGCTTATAGAGAAATTTTGTATAAAAAAAATTATTATCAAACCACTTTACAACTTTTAATATTATAGAGACATAGCAGTAAACGGGTTAAGACGCAAGTTGATTCAATTACTAAATATCTTGTCATTTACTGAGGAAATTAAGAAAATGTTTTATGATTATTATAAATATCATTATAAATTAAACCAATTGTCCATTTTCAAACAAATAATATATTTTCTTTTTTAAACAATAATTTTTATTCGTTTTACGTGTTTTTTTTTACACTTTCCAGGTGCGATGATGATTATTATTAGTAGTAGCATAGTGAAATATTTTGCGAATTAATAAAAATAAAAGTTATTAGATACAAAAATGATTAATGTTTATCAAATGAGTACATAAATATTGTTATGAGCGATCTACTTTTCAATATATGATAAATATTTGTTTCAACATAGGCTTTTACATGAAAAACTCAAAATAAAATATACTTATTCGTGGTTTTTCAACTATCCATTAAATACTATCGAAATTAATATAATAGCAAATTTTTAGAAGCTTTATAATCAGCAAAGTTGCAGTTGTGACTTAATAATCAAAAGATTATAATATACAAGTATTACATATATTTATTGAATTTATCGATTATAAAAACTTATTTAATGTGGATCTAACAAACATGTTTGATGTGCAATTTCCATTTTTAATTCCACAAATATATTAAAAATTCCTTGAATTTAAAAATAACCGGACTTGGGAGTTACTTACTCGCTTCAAGTGTAAAAATTCAAAAAAGTAAATATAATTATTGACATAACGATGTGCATATTGCGGAAAGATGACTCGTCTTTCTGATTTCTTGGCATATCATCTGTCCAATCTCACTTTCCTTCTGATGGTTTGTGGAAGCCGCTAATCACCAGTTAGATAAACAGCCCGAAGAAAATCATATTTCACACATTGTTGAATGTTACAATGTTTTTGTTTATATAGCCACGAGATGTTTATTTTTTCCGTTGTAATATGTTGCAAAAATACGGAAACCATCATGTACTTCATACTTTATGTAATCCGTGAAATTGTATGTCTAATAGTACTGTATGTAATAAACTGATTATTTCTCATGAAAGTACATAAGCACTTCCTCTCGTGTGTGCGCCAGTACCTGCTACAACATCTACTTCTTCGTTTACCTGCGCGCGGTTATCCGGTGTGAATCAATCCTATTTTTAATTATTCTTAGAAAGAAAGTTGATCGACAGATATGTTTTTTTTTTTTCTAGAATTTAAAACACTTCACTATCTATAAAAGCTTGAAGAGGCAATCTATGAAGTTATTATACCGCAGAACCTTAAGAGGATAAACGTCAATATCACTTACAATTCAAAATACCTTGAGGCTTATAGGTTTTGAACAACTGATAAAATATAATCATGTCTTTATACACCGAGTGTCTGACACTGCCTGCCGAATTATAAACCAGATTGACAGGTAACATTGTCGGCAGACCGTACATAATCATTTGGTCAAGAATCCAGTACCCAAGGCGAATCACTCTGCAAAAAATCTATTAATATTCAGAGACCAGATAATTTTTTTAGATCAAAGTAGTTCTTGTTATCGCATACTGACCGTATGATATAATATGATGGATTAAATAATACCAATAGTCGCAAAAAATGCATCGCGAATTTCTAAAATTAGCAGCACGCCTAATGTTTTTGATCCTTAGCGTGTACACCGACTAAGACATCTAGCTGCTTGAGTTTAAATTACGCCTATTTTTATAAATTATTTTAGTAAAAATATTATAGTCAAAAAATATTCTAGATATTCAAAATCTCTAAAATTAAGCGCCCACGCTGTATTGATTTTCATCAATGGGATGGATAAAAAAATATTTTTGATGGGTATTAAAATATCAAACATACTAACTCATCAGCAACAGCAAAAATATGTTTATGTGATTAAGCATATTTTTTCCCACATTGAAAACGATTAAAGAAAACTCTCAGAAAATATCATCGTGACTTGTGAGGGATTAGAACCCACATCCCCAAGCTTTCATGGCCGGTGCATTTATCCAACTATGCTAACGAGCCACTGCAATTTAGTGAGAATTTTTAATAATCATATTCTACATATGAACTAATATGCTCGGGCTAATCAATATTTTCTTTAATCGTTTTCAATGTGGGAAAAAATATGCTTAATCACATAAACATACTAATACCTGCATGGGTAAATAAATACGCATCCTGATTAACATTAATCTAAATTAATATGCAAAAATATGTGTCAACCTGTCAAAAATTCAAAGCCCATAATTGCAGAATGCGTAGACCGTTTATTCAAATTCACTACTTTTTATTTACTGTATCTTTTGTCTCAATTCATAATCAAAATTATCATTCATGACACTAATACACAGTAGTATTAATACAATGTTATTCAAGACCAGAGGCCTTATTTTAGTAAAATCGCAATCAAGGTAGTTGCAACCGATAATCGTTCTAAAGTTTTGAAGTCTTTCTAACAAGGCCGTGTAATTTATTTACAATGTTTCAATCCCTGAAGAATCAACCTTTTTTTATTCTCTCGGGTGCAATCGCTTTCTAAGACAAAGACGACCGGTTAAAATCCGTGACGCAAATTCGCTCTTAATTTAATATTATGAGTGTTTCCACACCGTGTGAGGCAAGCTACCGCAAGCCGCGGTTCTGAGTTACGACAAAACGGTGGCCGGTTACGCGGCGCCGTGGGACCTCCGCGCAGGATGCTCCCAGGAACCTTTTCTAGGTTATATAGCACTTATAATAAAATAAAACCAAGTGGTTTTGGAGACTACGTTTATTTCACTTGTAGCGAGAGCTCTTTCGCCGAACACGGCATCTTCAAAACTAGGTTTTGAAGATGCCGTGTTCGGCGAAAGAGCTCTCGCTACAAGTGAAATAAACGTAGTCTCCAAAACCTATTATAATAAAATGGAGTATTACAAAATAAATACCAGTTTCATTAGTTATATAGCACATTTATTCGCACATAAACATCTATACAGACTAGCCTTGTAATTCTAATTTAGATAAGGTTTGTCATGTATCAGTAGGGTTTTGGGGCTAGTGAGGTTTCGTGGACGTCATTATTCTTGAGTGATTCATTTACACGATTTTATTGAGACAAGGTATTAAAATGAAAAAAATATTAAACGACTTGTATGATAATTTATTTAATAATTTGATAAACTTGTGTTAATATTAATTATCAAGTTCTCATTTTTACGGAAATTTTCATTAAAAAATATCTAGACACAACTGATATCTGCAATATTCGAGCTTCTTTTACCGATGTGTTTAAAAATATTTTCCGTCCGAGTAAAATTACTATATAAGAAATAAACAATTATTGATATATTTAAATGTACGTTTTAACAAATATAAAATGAACTGTATGAAGTAAAAACATTTATTTTATCAGAATCAACGAAGTATCAAGAATCAAGATTTTATATTTAAAAAAGAAAGCATTTTCAGCAATGTTTATACGTTTCTACGTTTTCTTTTTATTTAAAAACCGCTTCACTCATATTAAGATGCTTCGATAAGCGAAGCTAAGTTTTTTTAAGTAATTATAATTATAACTTTTTTCAATGAAATGAAAGTGAATTAAGCTATAAAACCGCTTGTTGTTGCTATAAATCTAATTAATGTCGAGATATCGTCACTTCAGCGAGACTTGCACTGGGCATCAGTAACTAAGTAGATATATTAATTCTGTCAAGATATATGTTATCTGTTCGAGAGATTTATAAACCACTAGACTTTGTAGTAAATTCGAAATTATTTTAGTCCAAACAATCCAATCTTGACTTGTTATATCCAATAAAATTATAAAAACCATTTATCATTATTAATAATTATTTTTTTATAAACCTACTTTTCACCAGAATTCGCAGGATCAGGAATCAAGCTTGCTAGCAACTATGAAAACAGTAGGCATTAGCGTTTTTCTAATAATATATTTAACTAAATAATATTATAAATGTGATAAACTAACAAAAATATATATTATGAATTTTGTTCGGTTTTCAGGGTTTTAGTTTTTTTTTTTTAGGAATGGCGATATTAAATTAGGCACACTCAAAAGGTTAAGATGAACTGTGTTATTTATCTGCATCCTTGAAGTAGTATTATAACATCACGAATCAAAAGTATTATTATCAATAATTATTTCATTTTAAATAATCGCAATGCATATGATAGTTATTCTCGAATAATTATAATAATAGATATATTTATTTACCTGATTGAGCGCTCATGGCGAGAAGGCACGCTGCGAGAAGCCATTTTGTCAGCCCTCTCTGAAAAAAATAAATATATATTAATAAAGTTTCATACTACAGAATAAAATATTTATAAATAGTGTTCTACACGCAAGAGTTACCGATGAATTCGTCAGAAATGTATTGATGTAATAATAATTTGCTCACAAATGAACAGTGAACGGCTGGAAGAGTTGCGTCTATTTTAGAAGTAGGTCTTCCAGTGTTTTGGTTATGATTTTCTGCGCATTTTGCTACACGTGCTATTTATCAGATGTATGCAGAAGCCGTTTGCCGCACAATCTAGATTTCCACGATAGTGATTTCCGCTTGCAGTTGGCTTTTCTTACATAATGTGTCTCTGCTCATTAAATATCAAGCACTTCACAGGAAAACCGGATTTGCGGATTCCAATGTAAAAATATAAATACTTATTTTGGTTGTTAAATCTACGGATACCCATAAGGCATTATTTAGGTTTTTTTAAATCATAATACACAATCATATCAATTATATGTAATACTCTAATAATGTATTTAGAAAAATGATTGATTCCTTCTGTAAAATACGATTAAATACATCAATATATAAATTGTAAACCTCTCCATTACAACAGAACGTCGCATTATCGTATCTATGTTAATAGAAATTTTCAATAAGTTGTTATTGCATCAATATTGCTATACAATTTCTTTTATAAGATTATATAATATAAAATTGATCGCATGCATTTACGACCGACAGGAGAGAAAGAAGCACTCGATCGGCTCCAACATCACTCAAGCCGCAATTCTTTTATACCCACTGCACCTGTGGGTCAACGACCTCAACTATAGGCCATCATAAGCCTTGCATATGCACATGCAAATTACATTTGCGATGCACTGAGCATCATTCTGCGGATCTAATATACGAGACATGTCGCACGGTACTTGAATACCCACCGTTTGTAATTCACCAACCACAACAACAATCTGATGAGCTTCAAATGTTCATTCAATAAAAATATTATGTAATCATTTTAAACCTATAATAAGCCATAAGGCGGTTCTTCGCCTCTTTTCAAAGTAGACGTATAAAACTAATATCGATATATTATTGATTTTTTGTAAAGACCGTCTCACAGGAAGTACGATTTTGCCTATACAGGTTTTATCGGTTGATAATAATTAAGTAATTTTTTTCAAATGTTGAAAAATGATTGAAGAAACTCTCAGAAAAGCTTGGGGATGTGGGTTCGAATCCCACCCAAATCACGATGATATTTTTCTGAGAGTTTCTTCAATCATTTTTCAATATTTGAAAAAATGTACTAATATCGATAAACAAGAATAATCCATAGTATAGATTGAGTGAAATATTCAATTTATTATTTATATAAATAAAATAACCGTGTTTGTCAAAGAAAGACTTGATTTTATTTCTCAACAAAAAAGTTTTATGAATTTACAGTTTTAATTGATGAAAAATCAGCTTATATATATTTTCTGCAAATATTTGAAACATGATAAAAACAAGATTGTCTTTTTAGGATTAGGCTAGGTTCAGTTAAACACTGAGACCGATAAATTACAGACGTTAAACTTCCTACGTAGACGCATGTCAGAGGCGCACTCGCTTACATAGTAAATAGGTATACATTACTAATGTATTCCTACGCACATATTGTAATGATAAGTTTTTTTTTTTTGTTTCACTCCCACTTTATGACATCGAATTTAAGTCCGAATCATCGATCGCCTTACTCGTAACAGACAAGGTCTTCCGTGCGAAAAAAATTCTAGACCTCACCTAACAATAAAATTTATAATTTAATGTGATTTTTGTATTTAACCGATGACTTGTATTAAATTTGTCATTCAGTTAGTGTGTAATATTTTTCACTGATATCTACGTATAGGATATGGTACTTGGCAATCCTTTGTGTACGATTCGAATGCCTCTCCGTACAACAGAACCGTAAGTAATGTCACCGCGGTAATAATATAAGGCGATGGCTTCCTCTTTGTAATTTCATTCATTATATCCACCCATCGATGGCAGCTAAACCGCATTAAACAGTGCAACTTAATGCAGCAATAATAATGAATTGTGTTTTTATAACAACCTGAATAAATCCATACTCATAATTAAAATTAATATATTTTATTAAAAAACTGATTATGTTCTAATTACATGTCATATCATGCGTGAAATAGTTCTTAAAAAATCATATTTAATATAGATTCATTTTTAAACATTTTTTGATACTCACATATATTCCAAATGATACAATATATATATTTGAAAATATTGACGATGCAAACTGTTTTAAAATTAATAAACTCAATTTATATTGTAACAAATATGGTGCCAAGCTATAACGTAGGTTTTCTTTTCAATTAAAAAATAAACTATTAGTTAGCACTTCAAGTTCTTTATAAATTATTTAATATTAAACTTAACAGTTTTTAATTCATAAAAGATACGCAAATTAAAAATATCATCAGTACGAAAGTAATTATTCAAAAAGGTTTCCTACTCATAGTGTACATGTATAAATAAACGTGGGCTGTTATTTTCAGTAGAATCCTAATTAAGGTATGCAGTTACCAATAACCCAACATCAAAATATAGTGCGTGTTATAATTAGACACATTGCCTATATATTAACATTATTAACCGAAACCGATTTGTCTGAAATTGCCCAATATCGCGTGGGTGGCTTCGACTACTTTGCATAAAGTCGGGCTCCCGAGTTGCCGCGTGTGACTCGGGCCCATAATTTCTTTTGTCACACGTCGTCTTTCAAAATGGCCGAATCTAGCCCAAGCACATTGCGGGCGTTACGTTTACCGGTGGACTAATGAATCGTGAGGTAAATTATCGACGCACATTAAGAGTACTGATGCAATGTACACGATGACGGATTATCAAAATATTGAATAACGAGACCGAAATGAGCGTGGATTGCGCAATGCTGTGAAATTATTTGCTCGTGATTAGTTTTGGCGTATTTAATTTTTTTTTCATATAAATATATCAAACCTGCGTGTTCCTTATTTTTAGATTATTATTTTATAAATCCTGATCGTGCAAATTTTGTTACTGATTTATATAATTTATCGATAATTTTTCGATCTCTGAAAAATATCCTTTGACTTTTTGTGATGAAAACAATATTGATCTGTATTTATGCTGATTAATTTATTTAACTCGGTGGATTTCCATTTTGTTATTTTTTTAATAAAAATTATTTAATATAACATATTTATTATTTAAAAATATTTTTTTATTATAATTAATTTCAACATTCAACTTTGTTGATTATTAATTGGCTAAACTGGTCATAATAAACGGGAATAAATCATAATTTATTTAACCTTTATCAACGAGTAAAAATCAGTAAATATGAATTATTTTCTTTTGTGTTCAATTAAATAAAATATTTTTTTTACAAATTTTTGTCGTTTGTTGGATTCAAAAACAAGTGTTTTCGTGGCATAATAAACTCAACTGCAAGTAAAACGGAAGTCATTTGAAAACAAACGCGCACTAAATTAACGGCAGATTAAACAAAAGGCCCTCATCAATCTGAGAATAAGACTGCGAAAATCCTATCTTTGTTCTAAGTAGACCGAAATGCAGTAGCAGAGAGAACGCCACCGACTTGCGCAACCCGTGCGAGCTCATGCAACTCTACTCCACTTACGGCCGGTGCATTTAACCACGCATGCAGGTACTTAGGAAGTCCTACAGACTTACCACAAAGTGCTCCATAGCTTCAATTAAATCACCAGTACCATATGTTAAATTCTTCCATGATTGTCTTTCTTGCCTTTTCTAATCGAAATACCTACATTGAGAACTTATAAATTGAATCAATGTGCGTGGCAAATATTATTTTGACTCTATGTTTTGATTTTCTACATATCTTGAAGTATACTTCTTAGCACGAAATAAAGTGACAATAATACTCTAAATTCAATTAAATAATATGTTTACCATATATTCATTGACTAGTGAACTCAAAAATCACAAATTGGGATTGATGCTCAAATTATTAAAGTACTCGTGAATATGTTTTATTTATTTGTTTCAAAAAAACTCTCACAGTAAATTGTTTGAATTCCTTTGGAAGAACTGCGAAACGCAAAACGACTTGAAGCTCTTTAATTTTCAACGGTTTTACTTCTAAAGCTGCTGCAATCATTAACAGGACTTAAATATAAAAAACTTAATAAGGATGATAAAGGATATTTAAGGTATACAAATTTTACTATTACTACTAAAAAAATACACATGGATAAACCATTAAGTCTGTTGTAGACTTTAAATATTTACACATTTAAAATGCATTATTTATAAATTATATTATTGTGGCAATGCCAAACATATTTCTAGATTAAATCTAAAATTTATACAAGTTTGTATTTATTTTTATAACGTATTTTTTTAATTATATTATTATGCCTTTTAAAGCTTGATAATTTGTGTGCAGCCTCTAGTTATCTGTGCAGTTTGAGAATACATTTCCACGTACTTTAAATGCAACGAATTCATTTTCTACCGCAACACAGAATGTCTTTTCTGGGGCACACTCCTTACAAGACGTCATTAGTTTGGTCTGGCACGAGATCTGTGCACATTTCGTAGATTTCTAGTAATTTCTACTACTTCCTCGATCACTTTACTGCACAAACGAGTTTAACAATGTCAGCATCAATAATGCAAAAAAAAAAAAAACAACTAATGTCGTTCTGTGTTTTGAAAATTAACTCTCTTTTATTTGAAAATTTAAGCGTGTTTTCTTCGTTTATAGAAAGTTTGCTTACTTTTTAGGCATATATTTAAAATATGCATATTTTGACTCAAAACTCGTGTGAGTACGTTGCAGGAAAGAAACAATCGCACATTTAGCATAATTGCGCTCATATTTCACCTCAGCAATGAGAATAAATACCAATTTATACTTAAAACATCAAGATAAAATCAGTTGTTTTTTTTTTTTGTAGATTTTCGAGAAAGTGACAAGTTGACATAAAAAAAAACATAAGTGTTGTATTAAAAAAAGACCGTCGCATTATTAAACATAAAGAAGATGAGAAACTATTGCGAATGTAACAATAAGCGAGTAAAATATTCACGGCTTGGGACTTCTTTAGCGGAAATATTTAGAAAAACATTAATAGCAATGTTGTATTGTAACGTAATGTTTCCAGAGCTTCAGCTCCCATGTGAGAACGAACGAATGCAATAAATGAATATAGCAGCTTTTTTAAATTAAAACTGTTTACATCGCTGTTATGCAAATCATTTTTGTTTTTATATTTTTTAAATGTGCTGTTTTAGTGGTCATATCCGCAAGAACGTCTACGAAGAAGAAAAATAATCAACTGCATTATATCTGCTAGCGATATTGTAAAACTGGAAAGTTTTTTTTTTATAAAACTAGCTCTATTATAAATAATGCTTTGTATTTTTTATTGTTTCTTCTATGGGAGCTTTGCTAGTTTCATGGTAATTTTATTACTGAATTTAAGTACATAATAGTTTAATATAGCCCCATTGCATATGCGATGAATTTAAAGCAGTGTAATTAAGTTGTTTTTTTTTTGTACCTACGAGTAAGCGTTGTTACGAGTTAAACGTAAAATCTTTTGTACATAAATCATCATTAAGTAAAATCTGTGTATTTGCATAAATGGTTTTAAAATTTTCAATACGTTCTGTTGCGCTGTAGAAATTATTTTTGGAAAGTGCTAATTTTACATTTATGCGCTGCATGAATTATTTGGATATTCAATATATTTATTTTATCTAAAAATGTATTATAATTAAATATTAAACAAAATATGACAAATATAACTTTTAACATTCAGAAACTGTAGCACCAATCATTTATTCATCATCATTTTTAACCTGTATGAGTTTTAATCGAACAGATTTTACACTTATGGGACATTATTCACTTTTTATATTTTTTCAATCTTTCAAAAGGTTGCTTTGTTTGAAAACAAAACATATTACAATTTAAATGTCATTACTATTGCTATAAAAGACAAAAAACATATTTATGTTTGTAGCACAGCAATTTAAATGTTTTGTTTTGAGAAAATCTCAGCAAATAAAATTTGGCCTTAAGTAAAAATTCAGTTGAAAAACTAGAAAATGCTGACAAATTTTACGAGTGCGTTGAAAACGCTCGTAAAGACAGGTAATTTTTCAATCATTTTAAACCTAATGAAGTAAAATATACACAGTAAAGTATCACATGATACACAATTCCCTACAAAAACACAATTTTCCCAAAGCCTTTTATCGCATTTTCATGGTATTTACTATTAACGAAAAAATATACTTTATGTTCCATAATATGGTTATTATTAACAGATGACAGCACTATATATATTTTTTTAATTATTCCATTCAATTCAACATTACCACGCCTTGCGTCAGTGGCTGTCTATTTAAGCATTATTAATTCAACCCAAATTTGAATATTAACTTGAACTTAAATCCGAGGGTTAGATTTTATCAAGCGTGTCAAACGGGCAGCATAATAGCAAAACTTAATTGTTATTTATATACGAGAATTCGACCGTTTCCTTCTCTGCTGAGAAAATCTATTCACGAAGAAGCCATAAAATCTGGCAAACAATCAACGACCTTCGTTTGACTCTTTGCCCGCGCACCATATCACATATTCAACTATTGACAATTAGCATTTGCCTACTTAAATAATTATCATATTATTGTGTGAGATTTCCTTTCAAAAAAATATTAAAATTACAATATTTCATACTGAATCGAATAAAACGACAATCTTACCAGGTCCAACGCAGACAACCGGTTTTTGAGCAATTGGTCGGCAATTTATAGCAATATATATATATATATATTTTTTTTAATTTATAGACATAATTAAAATCTAAAACTGTGTACAAAAAGCACTTAACATTTTTTTTACAAATTTTTATATTAAAGCATAAGCATTATTGGTTTTTGTATATCAAAGATCCGTGTTTTTCATATTTCAATTTGATTTATTTCGTATATTTATACGAGCCAGTCATAGTGTACAAACATTTTTTTTTTCATACTCATTACATTGTATTATTAAGATAATATAATGGCTTATTTTCAGTATAGTATTTATGTCAAGATCACACAATTATAGCGACATTAAAATTATTATCCAACATTTAATATTTGTTGTCTATAAAATCTATCTACCGCACAATCTACCTGCCCCCGGGATATATTATAAATATGTTCATTGCACAAAACAATTAATTACGTAATACACGATTTAAATTATAAAAAAATACGTCTAGTTTGTTTGCGATCATTCTTGCCGGACTGCTACAAGTAACCATTTCACGACAATCACAACAACAAAAAATCCATCAATAATTTTTTGATTCGTTTGAATTGTGTTTTATTTTTTTGAAATAATTGAAACGGAAAGCATTCCTGTGGAGTCACGCTTGTTAGGTCCGCACAAGCACAATCAACAGGTGTTCAGAACCGAGCAATTACCTCAGGTGGATGTTCCACTTGCAGACTTACAGAGACCGCTTTGGGTGAGGCCATTACCTGGATGTGTAGAAAACACGTCCACATTCACGATTGTAGCAATTTTTTTACACGGATTCTCTTTAAGTGCGCTTTTGTAGAAGAAAACTGTTGCTGTTTGTAACATGTTAACGTTTAGATATGTGTAAAATAGTGCTCTTGCCCAATTTAGATGTGCAGAATTCACACACAATTCACAACTAATTGACATAGGAAAACGTTTCAAAAGGCAAGAAGGAGGCAGAGAAAATACTATTCGTTATTATCTACAGAGACTTACTGATTATTTTAAAAGATAGACTTTTTTCAACCAATCAGTTTTTAAAATATTTTTCTCAAATTTTTCTTTCAAACTTTGCACCCATGTGTATTTCGATTATCACATAAATATTATACAAATGTTTATTTTAAAACATTTTAATTTGGTAGTTTTTTTTTAATAATCATCATAATCTAAAAAAAACACAGATTAAGCATTAAAAAATCAATGCATACATTGAAATAGATAATGTTATATTTTTACATTTAAACGCGTAAAATAAAATCTTTTATTCGTCGTAGATAACGTCATTGAAGCACTATCCTAAAACACAACAAAAGATTTTGAACTGAAAAGTTCTATTGTAATTGAATAGCTTTTAATAGTATTTTTAGATCTATCGGTAGACAAGGTCTGTTTCTCTATTATTTTTACATTCCAATGAGTGCATAAAAATAATTAGAAATTTAAAAAGCGGTTGAAAGGTTCTCGTCCGGGTAGCCCTCGCTTTGCGCGGTGGCCATTAAAACCGATGACTTTAGTCAATCGCCTTGCAAACATCGCGGTAAAAACTCAATAGACCTGCCGAGCAGTACTCTCGGTTAATGAGCATTGTATTGGGTTCTATTCACTCTGGAGTCGTGCCAATTCATTCAATGAAGTTGTGGAATTGCTTTAAGTTGTATACATATATTTAGAGTTTATTTTTTCAATGTGCCAATTTATCAACAAAAAAACTTAGCTTAGTACGCTTTTACACTAATGTTTAGTAAGGGGTCAAGTGAAGTTGATGCAGGAAAATCTATGTCAATGAATTAGATATCTTACATTGTTTTTTTCTTTTGCTTTTAGAGTAATTGCGAACGCATTATCTTTTTTTTTTTTCTTAAAATATACATAAGGCTATTTATTTTACTCGGTTCAATTTCAAATTAAACTTAGAGTTTGATGATGGTGCTTTCCATGGTGGTTAATTTATACACTTTGCATCTGCACTTCTCCAGTTACTATACCAATGATATTTAAAAACTACGAGTTTGATATGCTCAAAATATTAACAATCTACCGTTTTTGCTCACAAACCGAATCCTCAATATTTATAAGACAGATTCCTAATAAAGAAAGATTAACAAAAGAAACGATGACTGAATAGAAAGGAAGACTAAAATAATAAATAGTGTAAAATTTCACCAAGGATGTAAAATTGGTTGACCTTTTTTTTTGTTCGTTGGAATATTTATCAAATTGATACATCGCATTTAAAAAAGATGTATCGATATGTGTAATAATGGAGACCGGAAATGTCCTCCTTGTCACGAACATAAATTCGAAATGGCATTTTAAGGCCAACATTTTCAATGAACAAGGCTTTATAAACTTAAATATTGCGTTCATTTGAGAAAATGGCGATTATTTTAGTAATATATGTAAAATACACTAATAGAGGATATTTGTTTTGGTTTCATCTGTGTCGTCAGTTGTATCGATAACGACATCCGTTTTATGTTATGCTAAATTAAAGTATTGTATTGATAACTGTTTTTAAAATTTATACTTCTTTTATTTATAGAATAAAAAGAAAGTTTTAAGAAATTTTCTCGTTAATTCTGGAATTCACATTTTCATATTCAATGAAAAAGTAAAGTTATTTTTAACGTTGAGTTTGTTACTCTTGGATAAAATTTTATACGTGTCTTTATAATCTATCCTTCGATCTGTGTTTAAAATAGCAACCTTATGGGACTAAAAGAGACTCAAAGGACACGCATATTTAATTTTGCAGAATATGGAATAAATTGTTTATTAAAATTTGTAGAACAAGATACTTTGAAGATACAAATGATCTAATTTATATAATCTTTTTTTGTATCATTGCTTTTATGTTAAAGCGTTTTTTTTCTTCATTTATCTATAATACTCAAGGCTCGCTTGAAAATTAAATACTTTTATTCTATATTAAAAATCAATTAGCTAGCATCATAAGTTACATTTTTTCTAGTTCATTGTAAAAATTCATCCAATGATTAAAAAGTAATATTCTCGCTTGACCATGATTTATGAATCACAAGTACATGTGTCCGTGAGTATAAAGTACTTTCATATAAACATGTGGACGAATCGTAAATACTTTTTTGTCGTCCCAAAGTGCATAGTCAGACAGTGCCGCCTTGAAGACTGATCGAATACTTTACATACAAACGTGATATTGAGGACGGCCTTGTGCCCGATTCTCCATCTCGAAGGAACCAGAACTGGGAGCGCATTTTTCTGAATTCGCTATACCGGACTGGCAGACAGGTGTTATATTTAATCAGTCAACTAGTATTTTATACGCACAAACTCTTGTTTGGGCAGTGAGATATTTCTGTATAGCTGCAGTTTTAATCGTGTTAACAGACTTCGCTTACAACGAGTATGGTTACCAATACCCATTATGGGTAAAGATGATGTACGCTCAAAATAACTAAGAGCATCTGTAGTGTAACCTCTTAAGGTATAAGTGAACATCTGAATGGCGTCCTCAAACGCTGTGAATATCATAGTTCACAATTACTTACTATCCCCAAGTTTTGTAAAAATGCAGTAGCAACACTCTTAAAACTATACGTTAATATGTACCATGCTGCATTTGTACTTTAATAAAGTCAAGGATGCTTACAAGTTAAATGGATACAATGCCAGGCCGGGATATCTGGAGGGTGAGAACATGCTGAAGATTCCAAGTATATGTTGCACACAATTTAGTTTGTATAAATCTACAATTGGGTGGGGATCAGTATTTAGTTTTAATACAATTAGGAAGCAATTTAAAGTTCAAAGGCACTTACACAAGTGTTTTAAATGATGTAAATTTACAACAAATTGAATTACAACAGTTGACTCATTTTGAGTCATATCAGCGTACGAGATGGCACTCCACAATACAAATAAAAACTTTCTTCAAATGGCCGAAATTAATCTTATTTAGAAACTTCAGATTAATTTAGGTTAATTTATTTTGGTGCAGTGATTATAAATCACACACAGAAACGTAATAAATTTTTAAACGGCTACTCTAAAAAATGTTATTGCATAGATTAATTTATTATTCTTGCCGTTAAATACATTGACCGTTAGTAATTTCCTTCCTGCTTAACGAATTTAAATAGGAGAGTTTTGTACTCTCTTGTGTACTACATGTGTTACGTCAGCTAACATTAAAAATCGTTTTATGATAATTAATATACAGAGGTATTTGCGTTACCGTGAAATCAAAAAGCATGTTTAATTTATATTTGAATAAGTTTATATTACCATTATGCTTCTTCAATTTAACGAGCCAAGATTTTAATTAAAAACGCGTAATTGACATAAAGACACAATGCATATAATTATTATAGAAAATGTTTTGCGTCAAAAAAGTAGTCATAATATTAAAAGTTCCTTTCTTTGTATGCAAGTCAGCAGCATATATACAATTAATGAACGAGCCGGCTACTCACAAAGCAGACTCCGAGTCACAACAGGATGTTCGGTCCTTTGTGAAGTTTCGAAAGCTGCTGCTGAACCATCATCTCTTTTGAATACGACTAATTTTAAGCGTAGTTTGACTAATGTATCTTTACTTGAGATGTTTGAATAAAATAAACTTTGATAATTGCACTCCTTAATTTCAATCTCATTCAGCCACTGCGCTGCCTTAAATCAGACAATTGCGCCTAAAGAAAACTTCACCCGAATCACAAAGAATACATTGTTAAACCGAGGAATTGGCAATGCATTCAAATAAGATTGTGTGTTTTGTGACAATAACGGCATGAAATCCAGCTAATTACTTATATCCGACTGTTCAGCTTCTTTCGTCTGTTTTTTCCGGTTATTGTTTTGGGTTAGGGCACATTATGGTGGATCCGGCGTGATGCGCGCACTTGTCGATGATTTGACACACGTAAACTGCAATACAAGATAACATTAGAAGAAGTCGTAGAGTATGCGCTTTCTAATACGTTTCTAAAACGAGGGCCTCTATGAGCAAACAATCGAATGGCTGTTTGGTCCGCCGTGTGCGCAGTTCATATTATTGTAAAAATACAAGTGAAAGGAAATGGCCCTTTTCTGATATTAGCCTAAATCATTTTGACAATTTAAATTCCATAATATTTTGTTTTAATAAATATCTTCAAAGGGTATATTTGAATTTGAACTGCCTGTCAAATAAATCGGGGTCGGCGATAACTAGTCGTTAAATATTCAATCATTATTGAAGTTACTGCTGGTTGTTTAAGATAACATATCGTAGTAAGAAAAAAGTGAAACAATTTTAATGTGTTATTTTTATTTAATAAAGTATGTAGATGTGTTATTCATTCAATCAAATATATATTCCAATAAATCACCTGTAGTAAATGCTGAGGATCCCGATATCAACTCGACCTGATCGCTGATTAATGGATTTTACTAGTTATTTTAATGTATTTCAACGCATATTTACTCAACACGCATTTTATTTGTTAATACATTTTTAATACTTATCTTGGTCAATTTATAAACCATGTTACTCCCACACGATACAGCTTTTAGTTTTATATTAAATCTTTGACTTTTTATTAATATAATTACATAAATTCTTCATTCGAAATACTTTAATTCCAATGTTGATACGTTGGGTGTTTAATATTTGGTTAAAAATTTATTTAAATATATTTAAAACACAAAAGATCAAGGAATCAATCGAAGCCATGGAATGTATTCCAACTTGGTTTATATATAATATATTACCAAATTCAACGTCTGTTCACTCTCCGCGTCACTTATTTGTGTAGTTTCCCAAATGCCATCGCCCCGCCTAGCACCGACTAACCTTACCGAAGTATGCACTGACCTTATAGGAATATTGCATTATTGCAAATTCTTTAGAAAGATCAAATTCTCTCCAGCATAACAATCACGACCAGCCCCCTTCGGTAGATGGATCTATGGTAAATATAAATGTTATTGAAAGAACAACACCTTGTTATCATTCGTAAACTTCTATAAACTATTATAAGATATCTAAAAATGCTGGCAGTACGAACAAGCGTGTTTATTTGAAAGATGGTTTAAAGTTTAAACTAAACTCATCAATTTTAAAGCTTCTAAAAATTTTAATCAAAAAAATAAATACAATTTATTAAATTTAAAATGCCCTCATTGAATATAAATAAATACCATAAAAAATCCTCTTAACACAATGCTCGACATTAAACCATCTCAATGTTTTTCAAAATATTTATTTCAAATTAATATTATTTTTTTGTTGTTGTTGTAAAATATGTTAATCAATTTTGAAATGTCACTTAGAGGAATTTTAAGATCATAAATATCATGGGTGCTTGAATTTCAGTTATGCAATTTTCGTGGGTCATTCACGTTGCCTTGAGGATACCATGTCAACAAGAAAAACTAAGGTCATACTTACATGATGAAAGAACTAATTCACCAAAACTAAAAATTAATTTGATGTTATTTTGAAACTGACCATCATAACTTACCAGCAGATTGACCAATTATAATAAAAAACATCCTTGAAAAATTAAGTAAATGCTCATAATCAATATTTACCAAATTAACATGACAATTTAGGAATATTATATTTCTTAAAAAAATACTTAATTTAAAGTTCAGGTAAACAAAAGTCAATGTTTAATAAAATCCCAAAAAATTGTTAACTTAGTTTTACAAAATTAACTTTTTAAACAATCTTATTTTAATTAAACAAATTTTACAAAAGATAAGTTTTTTCTTAGATTCTAAATATGCATAGCATAAGTCTAGGTTTCTTGTGTAACACATCCTTAAATGTTCAGTTAGGTTCATTTTATTGAAACATATTTGCTTGTTTTGGTGACGATAAGAATGATTTCCTACATAATATATTGCAATAATATTTTGCTATGTTTTAATAGACACACTTAAACATCATTTTGTTATATAACTGTGATACATATTATTTGTGGTTACTAACATTTTATGTTCGTTATTAGATTACAAGAAAGCAAATAACTCTAAAGCATAATACAGTTAATAATCACTCTATAATAAGTATACGTTATCGTGCGTGTAAATGAGAAGGCAGTCTAATGTTGAATAAAAAAAATAATAAAGCACCAGGTAATTTCTTCGTGATTTGCCCGTTAAAATAAGTATAGTTCTATTTTTTTATTGAATATTCGTATGGTGATTATTTTTTTTATTGTAATATATAAAAAATAAACTCTTATCCTTTATGATTTTTTCACATAGCAACACTATTTAAGGCTTTTTATATTTTGTTATATGATTACTCACTCTTTTATATACAAGTATTTAAGTTATTTCTGTAATTATTCGACGCTTAATGACCAAATATTTGAAATTACGTACTAGGTGTACTAAAAATGATCATATAAGTTTAATATAGTATGTATAATACAATTGTCGACTCTTTAAGTCCATTCTCTTTGAATTGTATTTCTCTCATTAGTAACAGACTTAATAACTTTACTTTGTTATTTATTAATTTAATTGAGTAACATAAATCAGGAAGTTTATTATTCAAGTATGGATATTTTTTAAATGACAAAAATTTATTATTTAGGCGATGCTTTGTCTATAGTATTTATAATTCAACTAAAAGCTACTCTAAAAACTAAAGTGCTAGATTTTTTTGTAACTAATACCGGATGGTAAATTGAAAGTGAGATAGATCGGTAAGTTTTCAACATCGTTTAGATCCAACGCGTCATTAATTTAACTCACATTATTTACTTTACGTATCTCTAATTACTTCTTCTTGTATTAACTGATTCATCAATCTGTTTTCGAGATCTCAGCACTCAGTATGCTATTATATGGATTGATTAAACACACGTGTTAATTAAAAGTTTACTTATATAACCACCAAGTCTTGCATTCGCTGTGGAATCAATTGGTCAATATATCATACTTATTTCTATTACCACACTCCAATTACATTTCCAATATATTCATACTAACAAATTTGTCCAATACCATTGCCTAGAGCACTGGTTCCCAAAGTGGTCAATATCGACCCCCAGGGGTCGATTTTGCCTTGCAAAGGGTCGATGACAGGGAAAATTTTTATTGGGGTCTATGAGAGTGGATCCCATTTAAGCAGGTCATCACCAAAATTTATGCATTCCGTAAATGTCATAATTGAACACAGATTGAACATATGTACTTACATAATAATGCTGTTAATCCCGCATTATGGACTATTGCAAGAAAGTTTTTGATAGCTTTTCCATCTTCATACAATATGAAAAAGGGTTTCAGTGCAGTTGTCAACCTTCTTACAAAAAAAATAGTTATTCAATGTTTAGTACCGACATAAAATATGGCGCACTCTGTATATCAGATGTCAAAAATATGTTTGAAGATGATGAATTTGAAAAAATTCAATATTAGCAAGGCAGGGGTCTACGAAAAACAGGAAAACTCGACAAGGGGAACCTATAGCCTAGAGCTTTCCAAGACTTACTGTTATGTAAGTCGTGTTATTTTCTGTGATTTTTCAGGTTTTTTTCAATAAAGAAAATATACCACCAAAGTTAGGATCAATATTAAAAGTTGATTGCATACGCAATCAACATATGGATATACAAATCATATATTGTGTTCACGTGAATTATGATTCATATCCCCACCTCTTACATAAGATAATTGATAATTTCTGCACTTCTTCAATCGATTAGGGTCCCGCACCGGCAGCCCAGGCTCGCTCAACACCCGGTGGAGTAGCGTCTTCTCTTGATTAGCCCCGAGCGGAGGCACCGCCTTGCGCAAGCCTCCCGAGGCGCGGCGCTTTCTCCGCTCACATTCCGCCCGCCAATCGTTACTGGCCGAGAGAAAAACTATTACAAAACAAGCCACCACTCCCTTGGGGACAGGTGTTGCCTTTGTTACATCTAGTTTTTAATATTTATCTTATCTATTTCAACTCATGCTATAAAAGGGTTTTTCAACACATATTTTCCCTTACACCTACAGCAAACCTCACTCGTAAGAAACTCATGTACGCTACCACCTAAGACACCAAGATAAGTACCAGACACTGCGCGCAGGAGTTGGGGCAAAATGTACCGTGTTGTAAGAGTATTGTAACTTATCATATTTAATTTAAATAAAGAATCTTGAAATTTAATTTTTTTTTCCTTGGGGACAGGTGACCGATCCAATATTTCAAATAATTTTACAATACTTTGAGAATTTTTAGAATCACCGGTAATGACAGCAACTACAAACCAACCGATGTGAATGTTTGATTTTAAATAATTACGACTCGGCTCAATTTTTTTATTTATTAAATTCATTTATGAGTTTAATGCGTTTTAAATGTCTTGTCACGTAAAACAAATATTTTCATTTTTGAAGAATTAGAAACGACCGTAGTATTTCGAATCTTCTGAAATTCAGTCATTATATAGAATTACATTGAATAATATTAGTAAACATTTATTTACCAATATTGGCAGCTTCTCAAACAAATCAAAAATAAATTTAATATTATGCAACTGTTTTATACAATGTTGTCGTGCAACTCCTGCTGTATTTATCACAGAATATCATCCATGTCGAATGTTTAATGACTGGGCCCATACCTGGCATTACATTATACAAATGTAACCAACATATATTACTGAATATAGTTTTATTTATCTGTAATTTTTGTTAGCATACAGATTGCAGTTTTATTTGGCTGTTATACTAACATGAAAATAATTTTTAAATAAAATAAAAATCAACGGCTTAAAAGATTACATATCGTTTTAATATCTCTGAGAATCTGCTTTTAATAAAGATTCAATATATTGCAATTGAGTATATTTACATATTGATAATTTAAAATTAATATGTTTTAGCATTTAAACTCGATGCATGAAAAAATCTATACAAATAACTAATGAATGGTTACAATGTTTATTCTCTCTAAGTAATTGTAGGTTCCGAACAAAAATGTCTTCATTTCAAATAATCGTAAATATTTATGAGATAATACGATCCAAAAACTAGTAACATCACTTTGCATCATTTTTTATTGACCGGTAGTCTTTTCAAGCTATTGGGTATTTTATAATAGTTTTAACATATGAAAAATATGACAAAATTTTTAAATGAAATATGTTTTTGTATCGCTGAGCAATCGATAATTTTGTTTTTGATTTTTATTTAATTTCATTTAGTCTATATAATATGTAAAACAACCTCCAGCAAATATATCGAAAAGTATAAATCTTTAATATATCTTAATTTATCGATGCTTTCTAATTCAAAGTATTCTCACTATAAAAACCATACTATAAGTATACTCACATATGAATACACACTTTTTACTTAAAATCTTATATTTGGTGATTTTATAGCAACTCATGGTGTCCTTTAATATATTATATTATATATTCCAAACTTATCAAAAACAAATTGTTTTAGTATACTTAAAGTTTGTTAAAATATTTTATTACAATTGGTTGCATGCTTTATTTTCAGCATTAGTTCTAGTTTTTTTACAGAGATACGTGATTGCGGCTTTTATTTGAATCTAATAAAATTATATAAGATTCTGATCTATAGAGATTTTTCTCTCACGCTTCATTTTATCTTTGAATTACATGTAGCTCGCTTATGAAACAACAATGGCCGATACGATTAAATCGAAACAATTTGAACTCAAAAGCAACACAATCAATAAGGAAGAGCACGCTTCTATTTAAAGTTAATTAAATTTGCAAAACGCAGTCTCTAGAACATTTTCCGTTCTGGTAACTTAGTTTATGTTCACATTAAATCCCTATTTCAGACCTTTTTCATAAGTTACATAAATTTAATATTTTTTAATGAAATTAATGCATTATAATTCGAAAGTATGAAATTGCGCAACATCCTATTTAATTACCAATTGAGATATTTTATTATTTATTATCACTTTATCTAGTCACCATAAAATCATTTTGAACAGCGTATTGCTTTGAAATATTTATAACTTCCAAAACATTGACCGCTCTAATAGTCAAATTATTCAATTTGTATCTACTTAATTAGATTAATTTATTGCGTGGTTAATTAAAACGCACATTAATTATATTGCTTAACAATTATTGATATCCAACGATACTAACCCAGAGCGTAGTTTTCTACAGAAAATAACTTTTAAGACTCGAAATCAAATTGAGTACTCGGCAATGTTCAGCGAAAGGTAATCAAACTTAAATTTATCGCATTCTGCTAACAGAGATATGATTCAAGAAATTTAAAATTTATTGCAATTTAACTAATACGGACCGGACCGTGAGAACGGAAGTTCTGGGCTGAGCAGATATACGAAACATGGAAAGTCCACCAGCTGAAGTCTTGTACAAACAAAATCACATGCAAAACTCATTGCCAAAAATCAAAAAAACTTTATCACAAGGTCGTGCAATGTTGATGTTTAAATATTTGGAATTAAAGTTTTATTTTTAATCTAGAGGTTTTATTTGTTCTGGAGTTTATTCTGTAATTTTTAAAAAGAAATATTTTTTTAAATTCAATTCAATTTTATTGTTCATCTTTAATATTACATAAATAAACATTCTTGCCTTTTTCATACAGTTCTTGGGTAGAAATTATCTCAAACAATCAATTCTGAAACGCTCGAATGAGTGCCTGACGCTCTATAATTTAAAGTCTGATTAGCCTAATTTAATTTGTTGTGACGCTGGCTGTCTGAAAATACAAACATACCAATTTAAAAAAATCTGTATAAAATGTTATTATATTCTTATTTATAGTACATTTCCAATGTGTGTATTATTTTTTTCCTGATAATCAATGTCAAAACTCTGAAAAAGTTTGACAATTGCCCAATGCACACTTTACATGATACAGGTTTGGTCGTTTTGGAATTTTTACGGTTCAGTGAACACACTTTGATTTGATCCGATGCAGCAAATACAGTGAAAAAATATAAAACATGTTTACTTTCAGATTCGTTACGATCTCAATCAAAAGAATATAAAATAATAGTCTAAAATATAATTCTTTTTTTTAATTCGCTTCCACTGCTTTTCAATTTAATAAAATTACATATATTAAATAAAAGTGAATTTTAGTAATCTCTGTTGGTTTTGTTTTCCGGTATATTTTTAAATTGTAAAATTATAGCTAGTAGAATGTCCAATTTTTAGTACAAAAGTGCTCGATGCTTGGTCAAGACAAAAACCCTCAGCCAATGTGTGGAATGAATTGTATTTATCTGTTCTATTGCTTAACAACACAACTTTAGAAAGACCTTAACATATTATTGTGATATAAATTATCTTATATTAACTTAATTGATAATCACCTTAACAATATATATGACGAAATGTCAATAGACTTTAGAAAGTCGCGACTTTATAATTTTAAATAAAACCAATAATCGTAAAAGAGAAATTATAAGATCAAATAAAATTAAATTTCAAGGTATGAAGAGTGCATTAGTCTCCGTTACAGTTTCGATTGCATTATCTGTGAGACATTTTATATAGGTGAGACTCTTCCGTATTTTGTAGAACTCCTCGACTTTTTGTGAGCAAACCTCCTTACATAATTTCCTGTGTAATAATTATTCTTATCTCTTTCACACAGTCATTGTTTTGCACTCGCCCAGGGTAATCTCGAAGCTTGGCTTTTAATGACGTAAAGCGAACCGCTTTACAAAACAATTAATACATTCTGCAGACGATCCCATCTTGCCTCCGCATCTGCGCCAGATAACGTTAAAGTCAACGTAATCGCTCAGCATTGTTCTTGTTTTGTAAATTTCCATGAAAGAAAAATTTGACAGGGTTATGAGTGATTTAGGGCTTCATTTTGTTTTGAAATTTAGATATTTACATTGTTGATTACTTTGTACTTCATCTTTTTAAACAGCTCGCTTGCGCACTAGCTACTCAAATTTTAATAAGATCTTCTTAAAGACGCTGTTTATTAGTTTTAAAAACTTATTAAATAACTTCCAATGATATTTCATTAAAAATTACTCATACATTACTTATTAAGTCAATCAAAAATTTAACACAGTTCATAAAATATTCTATTTTTATCTATTGTTTTTATTAAAAATTTTGGTCTTTCGATAAAAAAATACAACTTTTATAATTTTTTTAATAATAGGAGTTATATTTATTTTAAAATTTTAGATGATTTAAGTACTATCAATACTAGCAAATAAACCACACATGGTTTGATATACTTGCGTCTTATTGGCAGCGTAAATTATTTATTCGAAATAAACATACACAATTTAATAATAACAACAAAAACAATTTAATAATAGCTTCATTGGTTTTGCGTAGGTAGAAACATAATACCAATACATCAGACTACCTACTTCTTCTTATTAACCTAAATAAAATGATAATTGGTTAAGTGTGTTTACGAAACACTAAGTTATTCTTAAATATACGAGCTGCAATATCCAACTGTGACACAACCATAACTTTACGCTTAGAATCCTCAATTAAACAATAACAAAAAAATATTATTTACGCCTTAGAATAACAGCGTTTTTGCTGCTTACAGCGAAACCGTGTAATAATGTAGAATGACTTGATCAACCACGAAAGAATTACAAGACTTTAAAATAGATCCAGATGTTTTATTACCTAACTAATTATTAGATTACTTGACGTATCATTATTGTATAAATGTGGGTTAAAAATGTCTAAGTTGTTTGAAGATATTTTGCAATGAAAAGATCTGTAGACATCTGGAAGACATGCGATTATAAAATAAACCAGTAATTTATAAAGAGTTCGCATGCGTGTTTATTTATTCTACAGTATGAAACAGAACACATTTAACTCTGCAAATAAAAAAATATTATGTATATTATATAACGCTATCTTAAAAATTCTGTACGTAATTTAATAATAGTATTATTTTAATTCACTTTTTTTCAAATGGTTAATCTATCATTAAGTCAAATTAGCCACACAGACATTTCATTCGCGAGGACGCTCGCTATGGGATTATTTGTAGTTTGTGCGTTTATACATAATAAATGGAACAATATTTATCATTTGTATGTTTAATACTTTTTTTATCATCTAATCAGTCGCCAACAATCCCATCACATGATAAAACTTTCTCGCGTATATAATACTTCTCTCTATCTCACATATTAATCACGACTCTGCTCCTGCTTACATGATCTCACCACCTAGTTCATAGATTAATTAAGCACTTGAATGGCTTTAAGAGATATAACTAATCGTGGTCGTACTCAAGTTCGGTGACATCGTGAAACGTATATGTCTCATGTTTAATTGCAAATAACATATATAATAAAGTAACAATACTCATTTTCTCCTAAAATTTAAGATGTAAGACAACATCCAAAATTCTTAACACATAATTACTTCATAATAATTTGAGTATAAGTTTACACTCTAAAATTTAATTTAATTTATTATCTAATGAATATTTGAGTAATACATGTACAAAAAATACATGTGTTTAAATAAAAGGTGTTTGTTGTGTGTACTCTCATTAAAATGTAACAGAAGGAAACTGTTGATTAAAATGCACTCTGATGCAGCATGATGGTGCGGTCATGCACTTGCGCTGCATCGCCGCCGCCGCGAAGGCTTCTCGGAGACAAACCACTTTCTCTGTCTCCTCGGTCGTTTGCTAGACACATAATGGTCTAGTTCTTGTACAAACGGGCTCACAGTCGGATCCAGTAAGACATTCAATATTCCAATCATACCATCGCGTCTTAGTTATCAAAATACCAATCTAAATTACCTTGCTGATTAATTCATCTACGAAGATTTTGAACAACTTGTTTATTTATATTGTTACTCATGTATCTATATTATATTTAAAAATTATAATTTTCTCAAGCCATAAAAACAATTGGGAGCTCGTTGACTAATTAAAATTATGAAAAAGGTTAATATATCCTACTTTATTGGCATTGTAAAAAATTGTATATATATATATATATATATATCGATATTGCCTCTTTTTTTAAGCTCATTACTTATTACTTAAATTCATAATCCATTGTGTTACTGAAGTTCTTTGTCTTTCGGATTTATGTTGTCATTCACACAAAATATTGAGGTCGTTGTCTCACAGCGTTTCCCAAGGCATGGGTCGCGACCTCCAGTCAAGTCACGAGGGATTTCATTGCGGCAACAATTATTTTGGAAATTATCTTAATACATCGGAAAAGTCTGATGTTAAATTAATTATTACGACCAAATTTGTATTTATCTACAATGGTGTCAAAACAACGACTTAATTTAATTCGTATCAGGTTTTATTTGTTCATTAAGAACACTATTGTTAATTAATACAACATAGTATTTTATAGCTACTAAATAAATTTGATATAAATGGAAATAAAATATTTTTATCCAATTACGTAATTTCTACAGATATCGTAGAGAAAAAAAACAGTTGATTTGTTCACGCTCATGTATCACATCAAGCAAAAGATAAAAAATATCATCAAACTATATTTAGAATTATATACTAGAGGAATCTTAAGGATGAAATAATTTATATTTTTTTGTATTTTGTAAATTTATTTGATTGTTTTCTAGTGACGTGAGACTCGATGAATCGACGCAGAATCCGAAACATACGACCACGCCAATGTCAGTGAGTTCATTTTGTCCTTTTTTTCAGTTGAAAATTTAAAATCTCTGCGTCCATTGATATGCGGCATACAAAGCTAAAATTTAATGCAATATTTTTTTTTCTGCGAGAATGTGTATTTTTAAAAATAGATTAGTGCAAGGGTTTGAATACAAGTTGACTTGCCGGTGTTTTGAAAACTAAACATTGTCACTTTTTATTTGTTATACAGAATGATTTTGATAAATCACGTGTTGAACTTTATCAAGGATACGACTTTTGAAAACTTGTGAAAAGACTTGAAGGTAACTTTTATATTTATCAAATAAAAAATACGCCTCGTGAATCACGGAAAGGTATCTCCGGCATTGGCAGTAAGTTCATAAGGTCAGACATTTTCTTAATCCTTGAATCACGACATGAACTGCTAGAGATAGTATACACTATATTTTAAATATTTTATGTTTCAATAGTTATATAAGGTTTATATTTAAAATTTGTGAAATTATGAATCGCGCGCATGATTGCTGGATATTTAAATATTTCGAGGAATATATTAAGATTTTCCTAATGATACTGTTTTTTTTTTTGGGTTATTGGGTAATAATCGATTTCTCTTTGAAATATTATTCAGTGTTGAAAAATATTTAATAAAATGAATTTTTGTGTTTTTTGTATATTTTAAACAAGTTTAATGTTGAATTCTTATGAATAGGAAATACAGTCAAAAAATCTGTATTATAATAATAAAAATTGTACTTGTTGTTATGAAGAAAATATTGAATTTATTTTAATTACACTAAACTACTAATTTTTAGAAATAGTTAAAAGCAACTTTAAAAATACATGTATACTTATATATGTATGGTTGTATATATTTTTAGATTTTCAATTTTAAATGTGAAACTGGTGTGAGATTAGATATATCAGTTAAGTATTCATCTATAAAGATGACGATGGAACCAGCTAACAGTCTTTACATATGAGCTGACTTGCTTTGAAATTATATTTAAGCATTCCATTTGGAAGAAAATTCTATTTAATATGTTCAACTATCTAATTTTATCGCATATTTAGCATATTCGCGAATAATTGAAAATGTATTCTACAAACGAAGTCCGTATTTCCGTCGTATTTAATCACAATTCAAATAATCCCTAAACTCGCTTAGTGGTTTATTTAATAGTTTTAATGCTTGCCAAATTTCATTCTGTAAATTTATATACTTTTTAAAAAATAATAATATATAACGGACAGTACATATATAACTTACATTTACATGTTCAAAAACAAACAAAATAAATATAATTTAACAGTATATTACATTTGCAGTCTTGCCGTAATGTTCTAAAGGTCAGCTATTTTTTTGTAAAGCATTATCCCTTGAATAATCAGTATGGGTATTTTATAGCGTTACTGGTTAAATATTATGTTTTATAGGCTTTGAAATAAGTCAGGTTCGAGCAGTTAAAGTAAGCTTCGCATAACATAAAGAGTATACCCACGATTCACCTGTCAAAACTCTCGTAACACCTGTGAAATACTGACTCAGGATGTAGTGAAATTATATTTACTGTTAAACTGCTATCTTTATGCCCACCTATAAAAAAAAAACAATAATATGTTTTTATGTAGATCTCTATTACAGCCATATATCACATTGTGCAATACGAATTGATTGGCTCGCACTAAGTAATTTTTTATCTCAAAGGTTACGACCCATCTATACAACTCATTCAGAATATGCGTATTTGTAATATATTTTTTAATAAAAATATACTCAACACAATTATATCTCAGTTTTGTGTTTTATAAAATAAATTAATATTTAAAATTGTCCCCTGCATATGGTATTCACGAAACTTTTTACTTCTCAGTAAACAGTCTATTAAAAAGATAGTTGAAACAATCCATTGTTTCATTAGCTTTATACAGATAAGTTTATTTAGGTTTACTTAATTATAATTACAAATACTTACAAATCAATATATGTTTGTATTTGTATTGATTTGTCATGTGTGCAATATTCAATTAAAATAATCTCCTTTCAAAATAAAAAATATATTCATAAATATCACGTGTAATTTCACTTTCGTTTAAGAATTTTTACTTTCATCCTCTCGGTCTCCATGACATTATCAATCTTTAAGTTTTTAACACATTTTTTTTTTTATAAAGGGACTCCATAATAGTATAACGCATCAATTTACAGTTTTAATTTGAAATCGTTTAATGTAATTTGACGGGTCCAGTGTTTTCTCGCCCACCGGGCATCGAATCCTGACCTTTACCTCGCCATCGTGGACGTTGCGCAACACACCTGCAGACATTACCGGCCAGGTGAATGATGATGCGCGCGCGTGAGAAACGGTGCTCGGGTGCCGGCGCTGTCAGCCGAAAAAAATAAATAAAAATTTACCGAAACCTTTTAATGGTTCTCGGTTTAAATTAAATTTCTAATTATTACGTCAGTCGGAGGCGTTAAAAAATTTTAATTGCTTGTTTTATTGCGAATTCGTGAATTTCTTACATATTTTTTTTTTGACTTTTTTGAGTAACGGACAACAGTACAACATACATGCTAAATAAATATATATATATATATATATATATATATATATATATATATATATATATATATATATATATATATAGTGAACTAATTATACTTTTTATATCAAATTCAGCCTATTCTCTGCTAGGTTTCTGTTGTTCAATACAACTTTCCAAAATGCCATATTTATTTATTAGTAAATACAACTGTAAAATGAATGAGTTATATTAAATATTATTTATGAGCAGGTAGCCCCCATTAAGTAGTGGATAAAAAAAACGAACATTTCATACGCATAAAAGTAGTTATAGTTTATTTTATTATTTAATATAAATTATACTTCACTTGTATTATAACAAACAATTAAATTATTTTTATTCTTGGGAATACGTTTTTTATTCGAAAGCTTTTCATTCGTTTCAGATTTGGAGACAATTTTGTATTTTTAAACACTTACTCGAATCCCCGTAATTCTGATTTAACCTACATAAGAGTAATCTATGCATAAATTATTAATATTAAGTTATAGTATTTAATACATATTTTAAAGTTGGTATTAATAATTTACTCGCAAAACCAAACGCGCATAGCCTCAATCGATATATGAAAAGTAAATATGCTCAAAGTCAAAGTCAATATTTTCTGCTTTCTCTTCACAAATGTTCAATAATAACAAGCCGCGGTCAGCTAGGCAAAGCGAATTCTCAAATAAAACGGAAATTGCGGGCATCAACTGGCCGCCATTGTTATTTCCACCGAATGGATTCCACAAACAAGAACATGGCCGTCTCGTATTTCCTTATGGTGCATTACCAAAAACAAATTGCGTATAATTGATCAATGTCGTGGCGACCATTAAGTTTTTGGTGATTTCCATCTTGATTGCGTTTGTTTATTATTCAATTTTTATTTTAAAATGTCCAATTTCACTTTCTTATTACACTTACAATTTGGTGACTAATTTTTTCTACTTTAAAACTCTCTTCATGTCTGGAAACCTTATTTACTATGGTGCGAGTACATTATTTATAAGTACTTCATTACGAATTCACCATGTAAATGTAAAAATGATTGTATTTTTTAATAAAATAATAGTTTTGGTGTTGTTTCAACTAGTTTTGCCAACATGCTAGGTTGTAATATTTACCAACCCGGTATTTTGGTGAAACTAGTCGCGTTAAAAAAATTAAAGTTGAAACAAAAATCAAAACATTATTTTTTAATAAATATCACAATGGAATTCCGCCGTGTACTCCCTATCAAAAATAATAAATATATTAAAAATTATTGGTATTCGATATCAAATGGATACATGGAGACTGTCTTTAATTTATTTTAGACACAGAATAATGACGTGAAATTATATTGATGAATGACGCTAATCTCACGCCTATCATTAAATCACTCAACTCCTATTATATTTTATCAGCTTTAGGGTAGTCTTTTTAAAAAATATCAGCCCGAAAATTTACCCTCTCCTGTTTGCCAGATAAAAAATGCTTAATTCTTGATTTTGCAGTTTTGAACTTTTAAAACTAAAAAAATCTTGCCTTGACGATAACCGCAAATATAATTTTATTTAAGTTGTACTCTGTAAAAATATTTTATCTATAATGTCCTTGATATGAAAATTTCCAAAAAGTATCATAAATTAATAAATAATTTTGATTGTATAGATAATCTTTGTATGAATAATCTTTTTTAAAGCATATTTATAGCTATTAAGAATTGTGTTTATTTTAAAACCTATTATTAACGTTATTGCATATCTTTTCTAGAAAAAAAAATCACGAAATCAGATACCCCGAAATAGGGGTTTACCCTAAAGTTTGAAATTTTTGCATCGTTTCTGAATTTTATTTCAATGAATATTTCTATAAGAATAAAAACTATCGCAATATACGTTTAATCAAATTCATGAACATTTAGTAATATAATATTAGTTTTAATACACTTAGAATTATTTTAGAGGAATTTATTGTTAAGTAACATAAAAAAATAATACGTAATCTCCCTTTGATAATCCGAATTTATGTAAAGAATTTCCATAAAGTCCGTCATAAGTCGCCAAGGAAAGTAGGCTTGTTTAATATTTTACGTAACCGTTCGTTAACATTATAAAATTTCACTTTGGCACACTCTCCCGAGCGCGGGCTGCGCCGTACGGTTCTCAGACATTACCACACCGAATAAATTCATACTATTTACATATTATGTATGATAAACCAAAAAAGACAACTCTCGGGCGGTGAAAGTGCCTGCGAGCGAAAGAGATGGCGACAGTAAGCCCAGCTCCTCTAGTGGTGTCGCTTTTTTTGTCGCACTTGAGTATAGTATCGTTGCAGCAGGTGTACTACTGCCGGATCGACATATCCCACTTGTATACCCCAACTGGTATACCTCAGCCTTCAATACTGAGACAATACATTGATTACATATCCTCATCATTTGTAAATGAGCACTTTATAATAATTATGATGTTAAAATCAAAAATCACTCGTAAAATCAGTTGAGAATTAATTATTGTAGGAAGCTTGATTTATGTTGTGAACGGACCTTGCATTTATTTTTTAGTTGCTACAGTAAACAGAAATAAAATCACATGTTAAGAAAAACTCACATTTTTCGTTAACCCGTTGAACGAAAATATAAAGCCTCAAAAAGTGCACCCGTCGAGAAAAAGCGGACGTCTACTTTATATGATATTCCAGGCTTGTATTAAAATCATAATATAACAGCTCTTTAAAATGTATTTCTAATAAGAATTACTTATTGCAGAGTCCCTGTGGCTAATTCGATTTATTTTAGGGGAAATCTTTTGATTGTAAAGGTTTCGGTCACTTTTTTTCTGTGCAGATATTGTTAAGATGTTTATAATATATTCTTTTTTGGTCATAATTTTCATCTTTTATGAAAATGGAGAAAGTTTTGAATAAAAATCACAGTAGAATACGATAACGAATACGTAACAAAATAAGTTTCTGAAATATTTTGAAAAAATAAACAAATATAAAACTCTCTCATTAAATGAATGGTGTACTTGCATATTATTAAATTAAAATTCTACTTTGCGATTAATTTGAATGCTCTGCAGTTAAAAATAAATTGCGTATAATAAGTACTCTTCTTTCAGATCCATCATTTTTAGAGTCCGTATTTTTTCTTCCTATTGCGGCAAGTGCTTACCTTGAGAATTTGCATAAATAATTGTGTTAAAAAAAAACAAATATTGATTTGCCGTTGACCATTGCTTACTTATACGCATTTCTTTTTGCGTGATGCAAGACAAACCACACACACATTATTACGTATAGCAACTCGGTCATGAAACAGGATATTCAATCGACGTTTTCACTTGAATTCTGTTGCAAATATACAGGCACTCCAACAAGGTTATTTGAATACAGCGAAATTCCCGACTCATTTTAATTATTAAAAAAAACGTAGCTTAAATCTTATTGCTGGCCATCTCGCTGATTTAATAATCTTAACATTAAAGATATTGGTCGACAGAATTAATGCGCAGTTTCATACTGCTGTCGATAAATTTTAATTTGATGAGCTATTTTCTGATGCGAAACTATCATCAGCGTTTCTTTTTACTTGTTTATTATTTATTAAATTGAATCCAGTTTTCAATTAGAGAATGCTTCAAATTTGTTACTGTGAGAACTAAATGTTTTGCTTACTCGTACATAGATCACAGTTCATTTGCAAGAGGAAATGAACTGAAAATAAACAAAATGATTTATAACAATTCTCAAAAATTATATTTGTGCTATACAAGACACTTTTCAAGTCAATTAACACTGTAAGACGTTCAATTTTGTTAAAGTTTCGTGACATAAATAAGATTTAAATTTGCACCTCTACATAGTGGTGTATATTTGAATCCTAACTGTGTCGAGAAAAATCATTTGAATCGATTACTTAAAATATATTTAAGACGCATTTTAAATAAAAATTTGGATTTGTAAAATATTGAAAGAACTTATTGGTAATATGGCTTGCGACATCCTTGTAATTATTTTTTTTCCTTAATGACCCTTGATAGTACGTACAGCGAAAAATAAAAACTCCTGAAAGGGGGCTTTCAAATTAAACCTCAAATGTAATTGTTTTATTTTAAGAAATGAAGACCTCTCATACAATATTTCTTCATTTTTAAAAGTATAAAACGATCTCAGATCGATGGGTTTTGATCGCCATGAAATGCAGAAATTAATATAGCTCTTTTTAAAATATATTGTTTCTTATTCATATTTACTGCTACAATACAGTTGTCAAAGCAATATAAAGTATATAAATATTTAATGTTATTATAAATACAGTATATTTAGTGAAATTCACTGAAAAGCGATAATTGTATGAGGGTATTGATCTTTCTTAAGTTATAGGGCCAGTATACGAAAAAAAAATTTTTTATCGTTTTATGGGTCATTAATATGTAAAAGCTGAAATATTTACAGCCTATTTTATCGCACCTGTCCCGTGCTATATAAAACCGGTTCTAAGATTCGGTCAGGTAGGGTGCTCCCTGGTGATTTGTGTGTTATGCGAAGTATCCAACGGCCTTGGGTCACCTGGGATGGCCATTTTCATTTTCTAATTCGACATTCCGCCATCGCCCATTTGATTAAAATTAAATACCCGTATATAAAAAGGTAAGCAATCTCGGAACATCGTGCCCCCGTCCAGTGACCTCGACATTTGCGATATCCGTGTAAAGAATGAACAATCAATCTGGTATTTCTTGAATCGGTACCTTGCTGAGAACCCAATCTCTTGGAATATTTTTTTAGTTTTTTTTTTGTAGCTATTTCGATGCACCGTTTTGTTGCAAACAAATTATGCGTAATTATGAATAATAACATGTATTGAATAAAACATTTTTTGATAAATAATTGGGCATTTTTTAAAAGTTTTTAAAGATTAAGCTGCATATTATATTTTTTTATATAACGAAATGGAATCAATGGATGATTTTTTGTTGCGTTCCGCTTGTGCGAGAATATTTTTATTTACAAATGCATTTCGTCTCTGCCGTAAATAAACTGTTTGTTATTTTTTATATAGATAATTATTTTGAAACAGTTTTTTATAATCCAACTAATTTGATAATATATTTTATTTATTAACTTTAATGCAATATTTTGTATAAATTTCTTTTTATATATAAAAAAAACAGAACGACAACAATTTTCAACGGTCGAATTTTTGAAGGCAATTTACAAATCTTAAAGCAGTTTTAAGAAATCTATTATTTAAATTAATTAATATGATGTTTTATCGTCAAGAATATATTTTAAGCAAATTACCTTAACAAATATTCACATCAATTTGTATGATATGTAATCAATAATGTTATTAACGTTGTTATGTTAGCTTCTCTTTGTTGTATTTCTTTATTAGGATCATTGATATTAACTGACCCGATTCATTATCTCGATACAACTATTATTACAAGTCATTTCATTGTAAATGATTTCTTAATAAAAAAAAAACTTTGCAATCTATAATATCCAGATATTTAACACATCCGTGCAAACATTTGCCAATCACAGTGCAACTTTATTATCCCCGGCATCACAATATCATGTTATTTGCAATCGCAGAAGAGATTTGCGGTGTCGTTTGCGGCTTCTCCCGCCCGGCCCATGGCGGTCGTCCATTTTTTCGTAATTGTGTCACCGGTTGATATTAATTTCACCTGTTCACTTTGGTAACCTTAAAACGACGCGCGTTAAATAATAACGAAGTCACCGTTACGCAACACACCTGGTAGGAATGCGGTACATAGTCTGACCGAATTACTTTCTTAATGACCAACTGCCTTTTTTATGTTCACATTAATCTGTATGATTTACCGACAGATATATTTATAACACCAAGGAGTGATTTAAATACGGGTGTGTGTGTGTTTTTTTTTATTGTTATTAAATATTTACCTTTAAATTCCTACTATAGTATATTCAGACCATTGTCATAAGCTATTGATTTTTATAAAAAAATCATGCGCATTAAAATAATTGTGTTTTCTTTTAAATGTAAATTTTGTGTACTCAGGTCAACATAAATAATTAGTTTTAAATATTAATATTTAAAACAAAATGATTTTTTTCTCAATGGATATAACAACTCGTGTGTGTGATTATGGAATCTTTGATTATATTACAAATAGTAAAATTTATGAAACGCTCAGTCTAGGCTTGAAATCCGTTTATATTTTCCCATGAATTAAAATTTGAATACAATTTTTTTAAACACAATATTTCAAAAGAAATGTTATTACAGAAAAAAAATAACCTAAAACGGGGCAATATGCTTTTAAAAAAAATACTTTTACGTAATTTGAAAGTGAAAACTCTTTTTGGTTGTTGATATTGTATTATTGATTTAAAAATTAAATAATGTAAAAACATATTACTTCATTAATTTTCTACGACCTACCAAATTTAAAAAAAAAAACATTTAAATTTGACAATTGTTTTGAAATCACAATCTTATTTTTTTATAAATCAAGTACTAACTTTTTCTACTATTTTTATAAAATCAAGCAAGTTGATATTCACAGATTATGAATTTGGTTTTGCTGATATACGCTACTATCCAAAATTAAATGTTTTCTTTGCCGGTTCAGAAAACATGTTGAAAATGCGCCTTATGAAATATCGGTCGCCTTTTCTGTATCACGTCAAAGTGCAAGTCTCGCTGTCGCAAGATGAGAAAAACAAAGGCCTTTCAAAATGGCGATGGGAAAATGCTAATGAGAAATGGGATCAAGCCTCGACGCAAACGTTACTAAACAACTCCAGATTATTCAAAGATTATTTCTAAAATGTTATTATTACCCTCTTTGACGACACAATGTTAAAATGTGTTAATTTCACTCTTCTTAGATGAATGCGACGCTTCTGGATTATCTCATCAAAAGTAAAACAGAGAATTAACAATGCTCTTTTTTAATTATTCTGAAGCATTATAATTTATGTTACATCCTTACTGATCAACTGATTAAGCTCTGCATGTGTTTATGTCTGAACCTTCATGAATTTTGAGTATTTATGATTATTTTCATATGTTATTGAATGATTAGTGCCTTGACATTTGCGTCCTGTAATATTAAAAGTCGACTTTAACTGTTTCAATTAAAAACTTAACGAATCTGAATTAGTTTAAAGACTAATTAAAAATTTTGTAACTTAAATTTGTATAAGAGACCTGACTGGTCTCTTACTTACTTAACATTAAAAGGTAAATCTAAATCAATAGAAAAATTAACGACATGCTGTAAGTTTTAGTCCGAAATACCTTACCTGTACCTTTATTAATGTTTTTTTCATTATATTTAGTAAATAGATGTGTGCTACTTTAATTTAAACATATATTATTTTTTTACAATCATTATTAATATAGTGTATTTAAAAACGTATTTCATAATTAATAATTTGGATAAACATATGATTAGTTGATTATATGAAATCAATAATCTTTATATTGGCACTGCTAATAACGAATATGCAATGGTTAGTTCATAAAAAGTGAATGCAAAAAATCGCACATAAGTGATTTATCTCTCGTCTTTACCAAGACCGGCTCGATCAATTATTTTTCAATTATGACGAAAGATCACCGTTTGTTCATTAAGGAGTATCCATGGTAATGTTTGGTTATTTCACGGCACGCACAGAGCCTTTCCTAGGTACTGCACCGGCGACCTTGTCGGTCGAGACGAATTATGCGTTGAGTCAAAATCAGACAAAGTTTCTCTGAAAGCGACTCCGTCGGTATGCTATTGACTTGTGAATTGTCTTTGTGAAAATATAATTAATGCAATATATTGAGATAGTGAAAACAAAAGTGCTCCACTGTGCGGTCGGTGGCGTTTCACCCAGTATCACCGCCTGTTAATTTACTGAATTTCGTATGGAGCATTGTGAAAGATCAAATTGCTTTCCGATTTTGCTTGACTATTTTAATTGGTATTATAGTTCTTTACAACTGAAGAAGGCAGTAAAATCCATTTAAATGTTTCGTACCAACCACAATAAATGGATAATTTACAGCCACCAACCGCTTTATGCTTATAAACGTTTTGTATATTTTCTCAATGTGTATGTCTATATATACATCATGTAATCTATTGACTTAAAATGTGAATTGTGAACAAACTAATAATTTTAAATCATCACACACGAACCCAATTTTCATTTTTCCTAACACGATGCTAAAAAACATTCGAAAATACAATGTATCATTTTCTATGCTAGAGTTTACTATATGAATAAGAATGTGTTAATTTATTATATTTAGAATTAATAAGTAAGAAAATAATATCGAAAAAATTCATGATTACACTCTTTTTTCATATCTCTACGTTTATAAAATTCAACTACTGGTTTGTTCTTTTCTTTTCGATATGGTGTATTTACTCACTAAGATAATATCATAATATGATTAAAAACTATGTCGGTTATAGTATCGATGTAAATATTATCAATGTTCCTTACTTTTATTTGTTACAATCTATTTATAAATAAAATTGCTTATAATAAGATTTATTGCTTCTTTTAAAAAAATTATCAAGCCATTGAATCATAGTTGTGTTACAACACACTCACAAATGTTACTATGTGCACTGAATGCAAATTAGATCACACGACAGCCATATTTATTGAATGTGATATTGTAGCATTGAGACTGCGTTTTATTCAAGGGTATTTTATTGAAAATCCATTCTAATAACTAATAATCAATAACTTATTCATAGATTATTGAATAATTTTCTAGAGCAGAAAATATTATTGGTAAAACAAAGTCACATATTGTCATTGTTTTGTGTATTCGAACTTATTTTAAAGGTATATTTTACGCAGGTAACGTTTTTTTCCCCTGGTTATCTGTCATTTGCAAATTAAAAATAAACAAACAAATATTTATCGTTAAAAATGTGTAAAAAAAAAAAACCACGCTAATTTGAGTATCGATCCATGAAAATGAGGTTTTTTGTTTTTCAGAGTTACATTAACGCTTTTATAATTTCACAATATAAAACAAGAGTATAACTTGTTTATTTAATATTTATTTTACAACTCTCATTAATGTCCATTTAGTAAAGAAGTCAATAAAAATTTCAAAAAACAGTAATTTAAAAAATTAACAAATACCAATAACCAGGTGAAAATCAAACACAAGTCAAATGCAAGTGTGTAATGCAAGTTTAATGTCAGTTATTAACGCACAACAAATGATCCTCTCTTGATCGCATCGCTTTGAGAAGACCCAGACCCAACGTGGCATCGCAGGTGTCTCTGGAAGTCACACCGGGGAAATCAACCGCTAAATATTCACCGTATTCGAGACAAAATATTTTTGCGGTAATGTAAAGAGACCATACATATGCATTAAATACTTTTGCACAAAATATCGTAAACTTTTGCGTAATTTTAAGCTGTGTATTCAGTGCGTGTATCTAATTTGGACATTTGCAGCAAATTGCATTCAAAAACTGAGCGCATAAATCACCTAGGATAATTGACTGATTAGCACATTTCGATTTCCAGTTGACGATTTCCTTTTGGGAGAAACTCTTGGCCAGCGCCCAGTAGAAGCTCTTCAATTCGCACTGAGAATGAAGGTCACCGAAGGCTACGCCATGTTTATTAAAAGCCTCGCTCTATCTGATTCTGTGAGAAATTGTATCTGTTAATCTTTCTCCGTGACTTGAAATTATTATCGGCTCCGATCAGGATATTTAACACACTCACATTGTAAAAGAAATGATCTCCTTACGAGATTGTTTCATTAAGTTTACAACAGGTGTATTAATAACTTTATTACTACCGTATCAATAAGATCTAGACATTTTTTTAAGGTGGGGAGTTTTAATGAAAAGTTCATTGTGATTTTAAATTTACGGCTAGTCACAAATAAGCAATGTTAGTAATAATTTTATAAATATCTTTGAAATTTAATGGTACAGACCTCACAGTATAAAATAAACTAAATCATGCTTATTACTTTTTGCAGCACTCAGACTACGAGTCAGACAAAGGTAAAGGTTACGCCTGACGACACAGTGCTTTATTTGAATATTGCTTGAAATCGCAAGGCGATGCGTCATTGTGCTTAAAATTTATTCTGAAAGGGTATTGCCAGTGAAATTGCACTTGCAGACAATGAACGCGATCCTTAGATACGATACGTGGGAGTGAGCTGAGAAACAGAACCACCTAGCGCGGTGGCTAGTGATTCTGATCATGCGCTAGAAAACGAAACCACTGCGATATCCTGCCTTATCGATGAAAGAAACGATCTTGAAAAGAAAGGAATAAATTAAATTGAACTGCACTTGAGAGTTTGTTCTACTTCCTAGATTTAGAATGTCAACTAGCTGTAGTTGATTCAAAAAAGTCTCCTTGTGATATTTTAGGGTAAAAAAATCGCGCAATCAATAGTCATGAATCATAGCATATTTTTATGAAAAATTTACGCCGAACAGAAACGTTACTTATATTCTATGATAATTTAAAGTATTGTTAACTCATCGTATTACTTGTATATATTTATATATTGTGCCTTAAGCACATGCCTAATTCCCAAAAAGCATCATTACGCATAATTACGGAATTCATTGATTGCAATCAAAAAAGCAACAAACCATTTGACCAATATCAAATCGCTTAATTGCAACTAATTGATATGGATTACGCGTATTAATTTACTTTGTGTGATTCTAGGAACAATTAATTTAATTTAATTGATCGTTTCATTAGTATTATATTTGAGTTACTATCTACACATAAGTAAGTATTATCAACTACTTTATAATTCGTTATTAATGACATCAAATACATAAATTGCTTTTATTTTTATTTAATAAGTAATGAATTCTAATCGAGGAATTGCCTGAAAACTTCCGTAGAATTAAAAGTATATGCGCAATAGGAATTCTCAAAATAATGAGATAGGCGTCATTTTTTTTACGTACAAGTCGATTTAGTGACTGGTGACATTGAAAACACTGAACTCTTCGTATAGTTTTATGTACAAAATTAAAAGATAATATTCAGCAATTTTTTTATAGCATCTATGAATATAAAAAATATATATATAATCCTTGCTTTTAATCTTATAAATATAAAAGAGTTTTCAGTTAATTTCGATATTTATTAATATTTGAAGGATCAAAAAGAAACTAACTGTTTTTTTTTGTTTGCATAATTATTGATAAACATAGAAGTATTTTCTAATATTTAATTATTTTCATTTGATATAATGGAGTTTGTATTATATATAAACAATTTCAAACTTGATTTTGAAATATTGCGCAAATTTTACCTCTCACACATTAACACACTTTGCAAAATAAAAGTGGAGAAAAGAAACTAGATTTTCACCTGTCATCTCCAATCAATTTCCTGGACAATAATTCAGCTTTACGATCCTACCGATTAAGTAACGAAGGCGTGTCAGCTCAGGTAATTCCACACTTATTGGAAAGCTATTTTCGGTTATTAAAAAAAAAAACTTGCTCACGCAAACCCGTAGATGCCTCATGGCCATTTCACAACTTGTGTTAATTGTAGAAACTTTATGGCTGCTCGATTGTTTTTCCTTCACCTGAAACACCACGTTTTCCGACCATAAAGGCGTTGTTTTGAGTATCATTGCTCGTTGAATGGACGTCAGATAGACAATCGTGCAAAGCCTCGACCGGGCGAGTGCATTCTGTTTGTATTGCCCGGACGGATTGTCAGTTCCGACGGAGTTTCCTGTTAATTAAACTACACTTTTAAATAAAAGGTGATTTGGTTTGTTTTGCGGTTGTTTTAAAGGCCGCGCTTTGTTATTCAATAAAAAAATGTATATCTGTGTTGTGTTGAAAACTCAAGGCTGGTTAGGGAAATACCGTAATATAAAAATGTTAGTCTTAATTCATATCATTTACTGTTATCAAATATTGAGTTGTTAAAGTAATTTTTCTGCATACTATATTTATTTGTATTTGTATTATTTTATCATTATATGATATTTTCTAGCCTGTTTGACAACAGCTTTTGTCATGGATCATGTCATTTTTATCTCAAAGTCTTTTATGATGTATAGTATGTTTCGGAATTATAACGTGAGCCATATCACATAATAAATACACCGAAAGTATTTAAAAAAATACTATTGGTATTTAACCGCAAAAATGCTCCCATTAAAACCACTTTTGCTTTTACTAATCCACTTATTCATCATCAATGATGGCTCTAATTATCCAAGAAGAGTAGTCGAGTGTGTGCCGATATCATATTTTTTTTACCAAACTAGTATTAGACTTACCTCATATAATGATCGTTAAACTGAGTACGTGTATTTTCAATAATAATCCAATAAAAGTCACACAACAGCTCATATCCTGAAGCCATCATCCGTCTTGTATTGGACCACATATGAAGACTTACATAAAACTAAACTACTTACGTATTATGCCACACGTTAGTGTGCCCCACATTTTGCGCAGTAAACTTTGCAATTATTTTTTTTATTAAATAACTAGATGTCTATCTTGTGTAAAATAGAACCTAAAAAATACTCTAAAAAGCGATGATGTTATCGTCATTGAAATTAATCTTTTAATAATGTTTCAGTTGGTAATTTTAATCACAGTTGTTAATTAAATTTTGACATTGAAATTTAATCGCTCTATTTTTGTAGCTCACACGTTTTAATTTGTTCAGCAGACGCGTTTTATTTTGCAAGAGGACACGTCAAACTTTTTAATTTTAAGCTTAACGTATTTATAGTAATTCATACTTAATCCACAAAAACCATTTTGATTTGATTCCATGTTTTACTTGTTATTATAAACTGACAAACAGTTTTATTCTACAAATATCAAATGATAAACTTTCACACATTCATACGATGGACTCTTTGTATTGCATAAAATAAAATATTTTTTATTTATTTTAATATTACTGCGTATAATTATGAACAGTCACTTTCATGCAAAATGTTGAGTAATCATGTTGTCGTTAATGTTACAATTACATACCAAGCTATAAAACCCGTATTATCTCAAGAACAAAACATGACAATGCTTGTAAAGTCATTATTAACAAATCGTTCATAAAATTACAATGATAATATGTCAACGCACGGGCCCTGGGCGTGTAAAACCCAATGAGCTTACTTATAACGGTCCACACCGCGTTACCTTTGTTTCAGCCTGAGTTTCCACATAAGAAACCACTCCGTTATATTATTTTTATACGACTGCGCTTTGGCATTTTCTTAACCTGAAAAACGGGCTGCTAACAGGTCAAGCCGCACTCTCACTTTTCAATGAAGTGATTTTCCGGGATATGCCAACGAAAAAATAGTAAAAGACAGGAAACCGGATACGTATAAACGTATAATACGGATAGACATAAGTTATAAACATATTATAAAAAGGAATTATTCCATACAAATAAGATCAAAAATATATGCTAACATGTGCAAATCATACAATATATTAAATATAATGTAATGATAAAAACACACTGATATTATAGCATGCTATGTTTTAATCTGATTATTCTAAATATGCTCTAGTCGTGATGATAATTATCATATTTTTTATTCTTCTTTAGTTCACGTAATTTAAGAATCTCGTGTGATTGCAGAGATTTTAAGCGATGTGTAAAAAAAAATATCGGATGAACTGCGTGAGCTTACTTTCGATTGATTTCTCTTCTGAAAAAAAACATTCGTCAAACTAATAACTATTATTAAATAAATTTGACTGTTTTTATTATTCTAGTGGTATTCAAAAGAAGGTTTTTAATTATAGTAATGGTGAATTACAAACGAATGCCATGTTTTTTTCTGTAATTTCTCGGCAGGTACCACAATGCTCACCGACTGACAGATTAAAAAGGTCTCAAAATAAATAATAAGCCAGATCCGCCTGTATAAGCAGCATCGATGATGTATTTATCGTTTCCGTTCTACAAGATAATCTTAGTCGGAAACCATCATTCACCGGCAAAGTCAGTTTTTTGTATCTAATAAAACTGATTATAAAAAGCGAGGTAGCTTTACTAAACAAGTATTTTTTTGTAAAAAGATTCTATTTCACTTCCAACGATTGATTCGCGTTAATTTGTCAGACAAAACAACCTTTCTTTTACATTTATAAATATATACGTATAATAACCGAAAGTTCTATTTTTTTATTGCAATATTTTTATTGAAATTTTGCTGCTTCAATTTTAGTCCTTATGATATAATCTGCTTTTTTTAGTCTTCATTTTTTTTTTAAACTTTAACACTAGCAATTATTTTTTCTTCTATAGTATTTCTCCATACTTTGGGAACTGCTTACTGCCGTTTGATCTTTTTGCGGCTGTTATTTTATAAAATTCTATGCCAAGAGACTTCTTTTTTTGAGTTTTAATGAGTTTCCACATTTTTTTTGGGTTTGACTTGTTTGCATTGTCAATTTTTTGAAAATGCCAACAGCAAATTTTGGTGAAACTAGTCACAAAAAAATGTGGAAAATCACTAAATTACCTTTTATTTTAATAAAAAGTATCAAAATGAAATAACATTAAATATCAATATAATAAGAATCTTCAAATTATTTGCTTGCTTTTTATGCTTCATTTTTATACCAAGCTTAATTACTTAAAAAGTAATTTTATGATGGCATCATACAAACTTATTACTTTGGTACATGACCCTATTTAAAATTTGTTATTACAAAGGCGTTTAATTTTGTGTGATCTGTGCTTTACAACGTGACAATACATTGCAGTATAATATATGGTTCAATTAATAAAGGACTTTTATTTAAAAATAATATACCAAATTTGTGGTTTTTAGCATATTTCTATGCGCCACTTAATTAAAGTAGATTTTGAAGGCATGTGTATTGCTAGTGAAAAAGGCTGTGGACGACATGTTTATTTAATTTGATTTAAAGAAAGTCGCGGGGGCGGAGATGGTGAGGTCTTCACGTGATGCAGCCCAGGAAGAGCGCGCGAGTGTGAAGTGCGGCTGGTGAGAAAGCGTGATCTCTACGCAAATCGTGCGAAACCATCGGAAAAGTTTAAACATAACCAATATGCAGTGTTAGAATGCGTAAGGAAACTAATCAAATGGGTTATTTTTAATATTATTTTGAAAGGGGGAAGTTAACCTAAGGAATATGAGTCTCGTGTATAAAAAACTTTCGTGAAAATGTATACTACTATCGTTCATACACAATTCAGTTATACTCGGAAACAATAAAAAAAAAATTATTATTTACCTCAAATGACCCGAGTCAAATATGTCTTTTTTTTATGTAAATATGTTATTTTCTCTTTTAATTGGTTTTAGAAAACATTTAAAGATTTATGTACTGTACAGACTTTTACACCGGTATTTGGATGTATTGAATGTGCAACTTAAAAATACATTTTTTTTATTTATGGCCTGAATATCAATCTGTTTTTAATTGAAATTTTAAAAAATTGTTTATTGAAGCTGCACAAAATTATTGTAACTTAATGCATTTTTTTTTTTTTTTTCATTTTTTGTTATGATTACCAATCAGTTTATAAGTAGTATAATTCAAATTTGAATCCACATTTGTTTTGTGTTTCTAGACAAAGAAACGACGCATTCAGATAAAAAATTAAATTATTATAAATAGATAGACTCAGACTCAGTAAAAATATTTCATTCTGATTTGTCGTATTACTGTAGGCATAAAATGCTTGTTAAAAGTATTGACAATAAAATGTTTTAATGCTTAAAAGTGCATATAAGATTTTTTTATTATTAATGGAAAACCGGCTTTTTCGCGTCTAATCACTTTTCATATTATAGATTACCAGAATATCGATTAGATTATTGAAGTTTACTTTTATTACACAATATCTTTCTAACAAAAATATACTGATCGCTGTTATTAATTGTTCCACATCGCATGAATGAAAGTTTACACGGGACTCTGCACGACTTCCATTATAAGCTTTAAAAAATTAATACTTATTTTTAAAATAATATAATGATTACCATGATATTATCATCAAATCATTAATAATCACGCAGTACTGACTTCATGGAACTTCTGCACATTGGAAAGCAATAACCTCCGGGCAGGTCGGGAGGTCGGCGGTGCCGCGAGCGAGGTGATCGTGTTAAATACGGACACGATAATAAAATATATTTTATGCTTGGAAAAATAAATAATAAATAGATGTCACACGCAATCAATCACAGATTCTAACACAAAAGTGAGGTGGCCATTAGGCTGTGGAGAATCATAACCGTTTTAAAATCACGTATTTTTAACTTAAAGCATTTAAATTATTCTCAAAAGGCCAAGGTTGTATTACTAACAAAATACCTTTTTGTTGTATTATTTTATATTTTAATAGTATGGTTATTTTTTGCGATTAAATGAAAATCTGCAAACATAAATTATAATATTTCATATGCACATCATTGAAATTATAATATAAGACTTGATAGATAACTACCGAAGCGATGAAGTAAACACTGTTAAAATATAACCTTTACAATGTGGAATCCATCCCCAAAATTTACAAAAAGTTTCGTTTTCCATGATACTCAAATATCAGACAACTCGGAATAATGAAATGGGCTTATAACGTTGGCAGAGACGAAGCGTGATTCATAAGTCAATTCGGCTTATAGAATTATCAAAGATGATTTCTTCATTGTTCTGACGTTTCGACTTCAAATGCCATTCTCCACACGATTGCTAAATAAATACTAATCACAGTGGCGTGCAGTATATTTTCAATCTAAACGTACAGATTCTATTCTGTAATACAATATAAGCACCACTAATTACAATTGATATTTGCTGTGTATAAGATTTAGAGAAAATCACACAATAATTTTATTTAATTTTACATTGAAAATCGGACCCGTGATGCGATTATGCCTTCTTTTTGTCACCTTTTTTTAAATAGTTGGTTTTTAATATTTATTTAAATGGTTTGACATTTTTATAAGAACATTACAATTCTTATATATTTTCTTTGGGTTATTATTTAATGTTGGTTATTTTTCTACCTGTAATTATAAAACACTTATTTAATTTAACACCCATACAGTATCTACAGTCTATGATCTGTAAATTTTGTAAATTATTACTAATTACCCTTCGAATTTCTTGCTTGCTTACTCGAAAAACTATTTAATGAACGTCGACTCGATCAATTCGTAAAGTCGTTCTCATCGACGAAATAATTTTCAGAATATTTTCAGGAACTACGTTCTTGAATCGACCGACGTGTTTGTAGTTGCAGTAAAACTTATCGACTCGGTTGCCATTTTCTATGTCCGTGACGCCTTACTCGTCCACCGCATTTTCTTCATACGACTTCCTGATGCCCCGACACCTGTCCGGAAGAGGTCATCAGCCCAGCGCGCCGCGCGTGCGCAGACCGGCGAGGCCCATATCCGGTGGGTGAAAGCACCCGTCCACTGCGGACGGAGACGCTTATTTCGCAAGAAGGACGCCGCGAATTATTAACACACGTAGCCAAAAAATAGAGAAACACCACCCGCGGAACAGACTGCTACAGAAAAGTGTTTTTCGGCATTTTGTTCTTCTTCATCAAGTGCCTCTCTTCAGAGAAGGCTGGTGACCATTTCAATGAACATGCACTCATGCTGGTACCAGTATTCACGGTTTTTTAAAAGGATAATAGTATAGTGGGTCCCTGAGTCCTTCTACACTTTTGTTCGTATATTATATTAGTATATTACTTGCATGAAATAATATTACTAAAAAAATTCCAATTTATAAATTAGAAACACAAATGTAAATACCCTTTGATATTATACATACAGCTCAATGAAATAAGCTAAAAAGTAAACATATAAAATAACGCCTTTTATAGTAGGTTTAAGAGTGCAGTAATGATGACAGAACTTCGTCTGCAACTCAATAAATAAATACTATTTATTTATTTTAATTACCACGAGGATGGTGATACTTGGCTAAATTATAATTAATCAATCTGTTCATGGTCCGGTCGATTTAAATTTTATGGCACCGCGGTTAAAATGATGAGCCCGCACGGAGATGTAATTAAAAACAACTCGCGGACGTACCCGCATTGCTGGACGTGGAAGAAAGTTGCACCAATATAAAGACCAGGGTTCACGGAGTACTGAGCCACCTACTGGGCAGTTGCAAATGATTATGATTATGAAAATGTTTGGTACTATATAAAAAAAATACTCGAATTTGAATCACTACTCACTACAAGATATGTTTATTTAATTTAAAAAATACATTAAAATCAATGTAATGAGCAAGCGTTATCGCAGTTATCAATTACTGGTTAATTTTAATAGCTTATGAAAAATTGTTAATGTATCGTAACAAATTCTCATTTTTTTATGTGCGTTTGAATTTTTTTATAATTTAAATTAATGAAGCATGCCTCTCTTGGCACACATTTTCAATATCCCCGCGCTCCGTGTGTGGTGGATCATGTAATTTAGAATTCTTCTAAAAAAAAAAAATTTTTGAACATGTGGATTTTGTAGCGTGTTTTCAATATGTAGATTTTTTCATTTTGTCGATGTGAAATCAAAAAATAGATTTACCCAATATGGAAGTCATGATTATAAAAATGTCCTCGATGTGCATTTAAAAACGCGTTGCATTCCTTGTAACGTGTTACAAACGAATTTTTCGTCATATTTTTATTATAACACCTGCTCTTGAATGCTTTATGAGCTAAGTGAACTTATATATCTGTATATTATTCATACTACACGCGCATAAAAATCGTTAAGTCTACTGCAATAAAATTACAGTCTATTCCGAAATATTTTAAGTTTTATGTAAAAAAAAATTTTTTTATAAAAACTGTGTTGCAAGTATCTTTGATGTCAGGTATCGGGAAAAGTCAGGCTTCCCGCTGAAAGTTGGCAACATTCCATTTCTAACTTCACACTCGAATTGTTTATTCCGCATAAGACCATCATCTCGAATCACGTTTTTCTGCAATCCTATAACGAATTGCACCGCTGAGCCGACTCGACGCAACGCCGTCCTGTCTCAAAATATTAAAAACATCGAAATCAATTTCTCACGATTAGAATTTCGATTCCAGAGCTAGCCTTAATCACCCATACAATAACCCAGTATTGTTAGAACATCGCCTTGGGTGTCTGAGCTTTGCGGTGGTTTTTTTTTTCGTTTGATGAATGAGTTCTGCGTAAAATCACAAATGATCTACCAATAAATTCAAGGCTTTGGGGTATTTTTAATTAAGAATCTGATATATCTACCTTTGAAAATTTTCTATTGTTCTCGGATTCTCACAAATCCACAGACAGCATCGCACAGAAGGGACCCGCCGTGTATGGACAATTTGCATAAAGGCATTGCGATAAGTTGTTGAGCAATGGGGCATAATCGTTGTATTGTTTCTTTACGGGATACGGTATCTGAGAAGCTACCCACTTATTTTGGAGTTTCAAGATACTTAATCGTGTTGAATGACAGAATAGTTTTAACACCCTGTGCGCTGTTGTTGTGATTCATACTTGCAATTACTTTAGAAATATATTTTTTATTAATGATAAGGGTAACTTTGTATACTTTCTTCACTTTGAGTTTATTATAGTTTTTGCATGACTGGTTTCGACCAACAGACTTGGTCATCATCAGATGCAGAACAATTGTTTTGTTCTGCATCTGATGATGACCACAAAGTTACCCTTATCATTAATAAAAAATGGATCTTCACCAATCAAATGCCTTGTCTCTCAACAAGATGAAATATATTTAATTTGAATTTATATAAAAACACCTATTATGGATATTTATCGACAAAATTAGCATATTAAATCAAGTATTCTATTTCGGTTAAAAAACGAATCGATTTTCTTAACTAAAAAATCGTATTTTTTTTTTTGACTCTTTGAAAGCAAGATTAATGTATCTTGAATACTTTGGGTGCCCTCAAAAATATTAGAAAAAAAAATAATTTCATTGCCTTAGCCCTCAATAACATACCTAGGTTATTTGCGTAATTAATCACTTTTCAAATTCATGCCATGTCAGATGCACGCATTAATAAATTTAAACTCTTTAATTATTAATATCTTTCGATCAATCACATCGACAAGTGAAACTTTACCGAACCACCATGTACCTAATGACACATTAGCAGCTTTAGGCGCAAGGACGCTAAAATAATTTGCGATAATCAGGTGTTTTTTTTTTTTTTTTTTTTTTTTCACTATTGTCTTTTTATTATAATAATAATTACGAAATCGTCGGAGCGGGAATTGATTTGAATAGACATGTTTAATTAAGCCCAGCGCTGGGTACCGCGAGTTATATTATCAGCGAAGCCGCGCCGCTGCCTTCCTACGCGGATATTCTTCACAGCCGACTCCGCCAAGGACAAACGACATATTTACTACTGCCTGACCACAACTTTCAGCGCGGGTTTCACAATTCGAGGCATACTTGAATACTTATCGATCGACACGCATTGTCTATTGCCAAACAAATGAGCGCATCGTGTCACAAACAAAAGAGAGTTGATACACTTTCAACACTTTCAACGACGTCGGGAAAGACCGCTAATAAAATTATTTTTTTTATGAATGTGTGATGTTTTTATTTTTTACTCATAAGTACAGTCCGACCATACGAATTTATTGTTTTTTTAATATGGTTCACCATCCGTAGTATATGTTAGTTTGTATCCATGCTGCAATTTTAAATTTTACCCCAGCCGGACTCAAACTCCGTCCCGGTAGTTGCCGTCGCGTGGATTACGTGCTTTTAAGAACAATGAGTCAACGTGTAGATGAAACTGAAGTGTGGTATGCACCGTGGCCTTACAGATATGCCATGAAATTCTTTTGATTTCAGCTTCAATACAAGTAACTGCCGCTGTAGCTACACATTATAACTTCTTGGTACTTTCATAAATACATATAGAAATATAAAATATTATGTTTTTGAATTAATCAATTATAATTTTTTTAAATATAAAATGTGTATTTTCTTGTCCTGTGTGAGTTTCACTCTCTTTTATAGTAAAAAATCAATGCCCGACAGTGGTTTAGAGCCCGGTTTTCTCAAATAAAACGACGTGGAAAGTGAGAAGACGCTTTGTCGTATTATGCAAAAATAATCTTTATTCATTGCCATTTGCCGTTAAATTTCAATAAAAGTGTATAATTTATTATATATCCGCATGGCAGAATGTGAACGTCAAATATATTCGGCATATTCAATTTGATATTTATTTGCAAATAATCAACGACTTAAAGTGCACAGTTATATGTACACTTGTCGCTTAAAATTGCTGTCGTAAAACATTTTTTAACTTTAATTCTAAAGGAGTTTCAGCACTAATTTTACGACCAATTTATATTTCAAGAACACCTTATTCTTTACCGGTGGTGAGATACTAAAAAATGCGACTTAAAATATTATAATTATTTAACAGCTCGTCATTGTTGAAATCGGATAAATTGTCAGTAACACTAAGAGTTTTGAACTGCATGAAGTCTAACATTTTTACCATTGAAGTTTAAAATTTTGGGAGAATGTAATTCAAGTTCATTTTAAGTATATGTGCAAAAAATTTATTCTCAATTATCGCGTGAAATTCTTTATTTTCTGCAAGTCTGTGTATTCAATGCGAGCATTGAGTAATTGTATATAATAATATAATCAAATTATATTACGGCCGTATCATTGACATCATAGCTGTTGCCTAATAAAATGTATTTACCAAAAAAAAACCGCGTCTAGAATGATTTATGGACAGGTGACCAATTACATAAAACAAAAATACCTGGAGGTGTACCCGCGGCCGGCAACTTTTTCTCATCTCGAATTAACACACTGGAAACGAGTCGAGCCGATGAAAGTGAAAACAACTTTATGTAACTCGCGACTCTTAAACTTCTACCGAAGATTTTTTCCTCGGGGCACACTCCGATGACATGTTACCAAAGCGCCGATTTGAATAACCGCTTATGCAGGCTTGTCCCATTTGCGCGTCACCAGAATAAGGCCGAACACGAAATTGATAATAAATTACAACTCACCGATTGCGCTCCTGAAGAATGATCCGTGTTACTCGATTCCATCCTGAGATGCGGCGGCAAACGGAGATTACAAAACCATTACTGAATCCACAACCTCGAAACAATCGCACATATCACTTTCTTCCTCGGGTGGCAGCACTTTGTTTTGGAGTATAAATCGTACGGGGGGTGAATAAATCGCGTTCGTTCGTGTCAAAAATAAACAGATTGTCAGCTTGTCTGAAGATGCAGCCGCACTGGTTGTCGGGTAACGAGGTGCCCTGCGAGCGCTCACCGTCCGCTCACTGACTTACAGACACGCTCGAGTCTCGGAGAATACTGAACTTGGTCGCGGCGGCGACCGAAAAATCGCTTTCTACCCGCGCAGAGACGCTCGGGCCGGGGACGCGGGCGCGCGGGCAGGGCGCTTGGAGACACCTCCACAACCACTATTGTCTTCAGTCACATTTAATTATTTTTAATTAAATATGTATATTTTTTGATCAACGTCAATCAGATGCGTATTTATTACCCATTACGGGTTTTTTTTATATTACTAGAAATGTAGCCCGTCACAGAATGACGTATTCGATGAATATTTGCTTTCATTTTTGTACAAATATATTTTGAATAACTCTGTGTTAATTTCGAAAGCAAAGCTATTCTAGGAAATATTCATCACAAATGAGTAGTGCATACCATTTTTTTTAATTATAGGACTGTCTTGTTCCTTTTTTCCTTCCAATTCATTGCTTGACGTTTCTGTCACATTTCGTGTCACAAACAATGCATCACTTTCATTGCACTGTTTTTTTTATTTGATGCAGTCTTTATCATGTTCAATTGTGCAATTCTTTTTGAATTGCGTTTGCTGTGCGTCGACATTTTGTGTAATTAATGATGTGATATATTAGTTCATACATAGAAGATGATTTAAAGAATTGCACATTGGTTCATATGTAGAGTATGATTGTTAAAAATTCTCGATAAACGGAAGTGATTCGTTAGTCCAAGGATTAGTACACCGGTCATGTAAGCCTGGGGATGTGGGTTCAAATCCCACCCAAATCACGATGATATTTTTCTGAGAGTTTCTTTAAATCATCTTCTATGTATGAACTAATGTGCCTAATCATATTAGTAATTTTAAAAAAATCAATATGCGACTTGAATAAATAAAACGAATAATTTTTCTATCCTATGTTGCTATGATAAGAGTAAAATATACGAGGGCGGCCCGATAAGTACTTAGCCTCACCGCCCGATGGTGCTAGTATCGCAAGAGAGATTTACTATCGTGTAGTACATTTTTGTAGACGGCTACTGTCAAAATTTCAGCTAAATCGGACTCGTAGCTTTGTTTTGACCGCGTGTGAAAGCGGACGTGTACGCGTATTTTAGAAAAATGGATAAAGAGCAATATCGGTCGGTGATTCGATTCTTGTTTTTGGAAGGGAAATCGCGCAGCGAAATCAAAGAGCGCTTGGATGCTGTGTACGCGGTGACTCTTCTCCTTCGATGGCGACCGTCGAAAATTGGTTTAACGAGTTTCAACGTTTGATGAGCCACGCCCAGGTGCCTCGAAAATGGCTACCACGGAGGATAACGTGACTAAAATTCACGATCTCGTATTGGCAAACAGCCGATTGAAGGTACGCGAGATAGCTGAAACAGTAGGCATCTTAAAAGCCTGGGTGGGTCATATCCTGCATGAAATTTTGGGCATGAGAAAGCTGTCGGCGCGATGGGTGCCGCGTTTGCTCACTCTGGACAACAAGCGCAACCGTGAGACCACTTCGGAGCAGTGTTTGACGCTGTTTAAGCGCAATCCGAAGGAGTTTCTGCGTCGTTTCGTGACCGTCGACGAAACATGGATCCACTGGTACACACCAAAGACCAAGGAACAATTGAAACAGTGGACTTCACCCGGCAAACGTGCTCCGAAGATGGCGATGACTGTCCTATCAGCCAGAAAGGTGATGGCCACCGTTTTCTAGGATTCACAAGGTGTTATCTACATTGACTACCTGGAGAAGGGAAAAACGGTCACAGGGCTCTACTATGCCTACTATACTCGTATAAAGGCATTGACGATCCTCGGGAGTATATTTTATAAATTCATTAAAGTCTTTAATTGTATGATAATTTTTCTTTGGTTCATTCATCTCACTATAAAGGTGAAATTTAGTCATAAGCAGTTTTCAGGGATTGAAATTACCTGTAGACGGTTTCAGTACTGGGACCAAAACGTTGGAAGATAGAAAACATTGAGCAGCTTAACACATAAGAAACTCAATATTTTTGACAGAGAGTACTTGGTGGAATTCCATTTTAATATTTTGAATAAAAATACTTGAGTGATTTTCCACATTTTTATTTTTATTCTAAATATTACATAAGAAACCACAAACATACTTATTCAAACTCCGTCATTGTTTTTACCGTTATTTTTTTTTTTAGTATATAACGCGTCGGAGAATGCTTTCAGTCCTAACGTATCCTTTGGGTTTAATATACTACTTAAAGTTCCAGGCACGCGCGCAAAAACAGTGAAAAACAACATAAGGAATTCTTTGAATCGCTGATTTATATGGCACGTATTTTATCACAGGCATGTTTAAATTATGGCTTACAGTTATATGAATGACAATGAAACCCTTTCTATTGTTATTTTATGTATAATATAAATGGTACTTTAAACATGAAAATAGAATAGGATAATGTTATATAATATTTATTTTGATTTGCATTACTAGTAAATAGAAACCCAATGCTTGGAAAACGGTTCAAAAGGGAAACAGCGAGACTTTTGACGGATCGACTGAATATTCAATAATAATTAATACATATTGGAGTGTTCAAAATATTTTAATTCATATTGATTTAATTCAAGTGTCTTTTTCACATTTCTAAACATTTTCATTTATATTACACCAACGGTGTATCTAACGTGAAAGTTATTTTTATATAAATAAAAAAATACCTCGACCCCAGACACTATAAATATTATATTGTTGAAACGGTTTGAATAGACTGAAATACACATATACACCTATTTGAAACTTTGCGGATGAATTTCTAAAATCGCAAATGAGGCAGTTTACTTAGTTTCAGCTGTTTGTATTACCATTCAGTCTGTATGCAGCCCAGTCCCGCATTCAAGCTTTTACTTTCAGGTAAATACAATTATTAGAAATTCAAAGCCGGTATTAAAATACAACATGTGTACTTGCACAGATATTCTATAAATTATTCTGTCCACAGAGCGACATTAAATACAAATAAAAAATAGAGACCATCCGAGCTTCATACCTTTCAATTTTTTTGGAAGTATTATATTGATTTAAAAAAATCTTTGTTTGTTTGATAATGAGATCTATAAGTAATGAGAATGTTTTTTATAAGTATTGTTTTTATAATCGACATTTAGTTTACAATACAGAATTTGTCTTGTACACGAAATATCAAAAATACAATACATCTTCGTCACATGTGGACACAATTCTCAATTTCAACAACACGGTTCCATCGGCCGTGACACTCAAAAATCACATTATTATATTCAAATATTATCTCATTTATTATTTCTTGTTAATTAAAAATTAAGTATCCAATTTATCAATAAATAGATAATCTAATCTTTTTTTCATTCAAGTTCTTGGAATAGTTAATATGTATTGTAATTCAATTTTATTAAATATTTGTTATTTAACATTAATTTATATTTATAGCCTTATTTTTATATTTTTATTAGGCATAGTTACATTCCTTTTAATAAATATAATACGATATTAAAGGACATTCTTATGTACATATATTTTATTTATTGTTTGAAATACCTATAATAAACTTTTAATTTGTTTTTCCATATAACATGTATAAAAAACAGGCTTAGAATACGTCAATATTTATAATGGAAAAAAATATTTCGGCAAATATCCGTGTTTAATTTCATAATCTGTGAATAAACTAACCGGGACCAAGAATCTCGAAATTCTTATTTCTTGTTAACAATCTGTAGAATAAATTAAATATTTGCGTATTGATATGTTTTAGCTTGGAGATCGACGACCTGCTAATCTCAAAACTATATTTAAATTCACACCCACCTGGCCTACCTTTGTTTTTTAATCGTAAAAATATTCTAAGAAATGATTATTCACTGGAACATATGAGTTCTTAGTGAGCTTAGGGTAAAATGATAATTTATTAAAGAAATTAATGATGATGACAAATGTAAAATTATATATTAATAATAATTGTGTTTGATGATTCTTCGGTGAGGACACATTTTTATTTCGAAACTCGACTTGAATTTTCAATGTGAAATGATTATATAAATTAATAAAAAAATGTTAACAGTGCGTAATTTCAGCGCATCCTTCTGAGATGCATACTTTTCTGGTAATTTATTAATAATTAACTATTCCTATGTTAATTAAACCCATCAAGAATTGAATTAATGTAGTACATATTATTTTGTATAGACAACCAAGCTGTTTCAATACAATATTTCTGAATGTAAATTTGATCATTGTAGATCCAAAAGATGCATCGAAATGTGAAAAAAACTACAGCAAAAGATGGTTGTGAAATAAATAATCAACGAAAATTCGAGACAGGCGTTAAATAAACTTAGTCATTAAACAATTAGTTCAAATGACTGGGTATTCAGTTACAAGAATGCTTAGCTAGTCATTTGAACTAATTCACACCTGTCAGAAATACATCATGACGTATGAAACTAGTGTGGGAACCCCAATTGCATGTCGCGGATTGCACCTGCGCAATTCTTAATGCGAGATTGTGTACCTGAAAATTGTGCTCGTCAAAGCAACGACTTGTGAGACAAACTTTTAACAAACTAATGATGCACCTGCGACTCTGCAAGCGCTGCAGGGAGTGCGGTATCATAACCTCACCCGGTTTCTCTAAACTAGTCGATGTAGAAGCTATTTTAGTTTTCTCTCGAAGCTGCGTAGAGTTAGAATGCGTTTGCACCGAGAGTCGCAAATTTGCATTTCAGTATATACTGTGCACTTGAAAATTTCACAACAAAACATGCAATGAAACCCTGAAACTTTTGAACTTATTTTTTAGAATATATCAGATAATTCTCTACGCTTTGTATGTTTTATTTATTTTTATAAGTAGTCCTCTCCGTCATGCCATCAACCCTCTTCATTTTTCGTCCACCTATACTCCAGAGGCTCCTCAGGGTTGTTGTGCAAAGGTTGCCTCGAATTCTTTCTTTCCTGATCGTCCACGTTTTTTTATTGAAATAAACTACACTCAATACTCTTTGATTCTGCTCATCGAAAAATATGCTTATTGAGGTCTTGAAAACTTGTTGTATTTCATTTATGAATAAAAATGTGGAACAAAACAAAGTGCTTACGGTGAGTATCCAGGTCGGAGTTTGTATGCGGACACCTACGCCAAATTATATATTGATTTTGCATTACTCGTTACATAATAACCGATAGTCAAATAATATTAAATACTTCACGTCCCTGTGACACTCGTCAATTTCTCATTCTCAAACAGAAAAAGTTGGTCATTGGAATAATGAAGTGGTCGCACGTCGCGTTATATAAGCCCCCGCGGACACCGACTTCAAGTGTTAGAGTTTGGAAAACACTATTACTGCACTCTAGTGCTGGGCGGATTTTGTTGAAAAACAATCGTTTTAGTTAATAATTGCTCATTAAATTATTTATAATTATACATCAAATCAAATATCAAAAACTGAGTTTTTTTTAAACTAAACAATTACCTACATATATATTTTTTTAAGGCTTGTATCCAATATATTTACGCATTACACAGCGTGTCTGCTAACCTAATAATAAACTAAATTTAACTTTTAAATTTTTATATAGAAGTTTACTTTGAAACATCGACGTCACAAATTTAATTCAACACGATTGCACATCACTATTCGTTAGGAAGTGAAAAATATCTCGCCTATGATTTCGCGCTCTGTTGGAGCTAAACGCGGTACTTGGCGAGTGCTCGTTCTTGCCGCGTACCTTACCGCCATTAAATTATGTCAGACATAAAGGCTGTTCCCACGACACAAGGCAAGCTAAACTCCCTGGGATTTATTCGCCTTTGTTGATTATCACAATTAGTCTCCTCGTTAGGCACCTTGCTGGCCGGACAGTCGAGACCGGTCGGAGCAAACTCAATCACATTCCAACAACATAGAAGGAAAGCTACTCAACGTAAATTTCCGATGACGCATTGTTTTTTTATTATATTCTAAGTCAGTCAATTAGTAACATTGATAGGTGCGTCATGTCGTCAACTGCGTTACAGGCGTATCTTAATTTTATAAATTTTTTATCGAAGCAAAAACAACAACTGCTAATTTTGTTAAAGAAAATTTATTAAAAAATATAATTCAACACTTTTACAATTAAGATACGTTTTTAACGAAGGTGTGATAAATTTTATCTGGGAGTTCTTACGTTACAAGCAGACGTTTTTCAATCTTAGAAACTTTTCAGATGTATTGAAACACTATTTTTTACGTTGTCTTGTCCAATAAACTGACAAAACCTTTTTGGCCCTAATCGAAAATTATTAAAAATGAGTTACTCTTGTTTGTAATTAAACAACAATATATAACGCTCGCAGCCACTGGTTAATTGTAGATGGCTCCTAGATAGTACACAACGTCATTTATGTTTGTTTGTTTCAAACGTTTCTACTCTGTTTACCAACAAGCTTCTAGTTAACAAGGCGATAGAACCTAACTTAACCCAAGAACATGTTGCATACATTGTGCGGTTTCGTACAGACTAGATACTTGAAACAATCAAAGATAAACTATAGCGACTGATGTGTTTTGCCCCAAAGCATATTGACTGTTCGGTGCGCAAAGGGGAATGGATTGTATGGCACGGTGGTACTTACAATTGTACTGTTTGTGTTTTAATTACAAAGTATTCATTATTATTCGAAACGTTATTAAAATATGTTCATTGCCTCTTTTGAATTATACTTGAATCGCTGCTACTAATCGAGGCTTAGCCGGTTTAATGCGAATGCTTTAACAATACAATAAATTACGCGTTCGTTCACTTTCAAATGATTATAAAGCTGACAATATCAAAGAACAATATATGTCAAGTAGATTTATCTTCTGCAAGTGCAAAACACTGTGTTAATTTTTAACCGAATCTTTTTTCATCTCTCTAGTAACAAGGCTGAAAGGAAACAATACTTTAAAAATGTTAAAAACAATTCGTATTCTCATAGCGACAAGTATCAAGAAGTAATGCTCCGTAAATAAGAAGTAGTGAGTCGCAAGATATGTATCTCATGGATAGTTGAGGAGATTATATCGATCTTAGAATTGGTCAAAAATATTCGCTGTGTGTATATCATCATCAGTAAAGCCTCGAAAACTCTTGATCAGTAAAGCCTCGAAAACGGCACGATAGACTGTTCCCCAACCCAAATTTGCTACTACCTTTCGTCGATTTTTATACGCAAAAATAAATCTTCACAACTCATATGATCATTACATATTTGTGATGAGTATCTTTGCAGATTTATCTGATCTGAGATAAGTTGTGCCAAACGTTTTTTTCTCATACCATCATTCTTTATCATACCTTTTATATTTGCACAAAAAATAGAAATAAGAAAACTGGAGTAAATAGAAAGTACATACAAATTTCAAAACACTCCTATCGAAAGATAATTAATACCCTTGGCGTGCGCGCCCTTGCAGCGCGGAATGTCTTATCTGGTATAAAATCAGCAAACTAAAGAATGCGGCTTGTCCCGATCGCTCTGCGCTTTTCCCAGCCGGAAGCACTCGTGACTCGTAAAATTTGCAAGCATGATACAAGCACGAGTGTGCAACACGCAAGGGAGTGTGCGCGTTACGTAAGTGTCTCGAGTTTCTGCAAATTACCAAAAACCTTATGCATGCATTTCAGTTCAACCGCATTCTCTTGTGTGTCTAATTCTATCAGAAAATGTTGAAGAGAATGTACCATATTATACATCCAGTGAATTTTTAACACAATTGAAAAACTGAAAAAACTCAGAGGTCTAGTTGGATTCGAGCTCGGGGGTCCGTGGTTGGCAATCAAGCATACTAGCCACTGAGCCACGACACTGGAAAAATTACTGTTAAGTTTCTTTGGTGAGTTATGCGGAAATAATTGTATTACATGTATTTTATGAAATAATTAAGTACATCCCGGCTTACTTAACTCCGCACGTGTGCTTTGCACATCATCATCATCGCTATCGGGCATCTCGCATGATGCTTCGATAAGCAGCTCGCTCATAAACAAACACTTTCAAAAATATTTCAACGCGTTAGCCTACAAGTCTCCCGAATCAATTTGATTTTTATTGGATCAAGCAAATACGACATATAAATTTTTTTTTAAACCCTAAAGGGTGCTAAAAGAAGCCAACTCCAAAATCGAATTTGATTGCTTATGATTTTCTACGCTTATGATTTATTACAGGCGAGATAATAACCCATTTATAAGTTAGGTAAAACTAACAAAATATTTATTTAAACGGCTAGATATTATAGATGTTGCATTAAACCAAGTTGTTGAAAGCAGTTCCGCGCCACAAGACTAAGAGTTCAGTCTTGTAATTTGTAACCTTAAATATCAAACAAACCACAATGAAGGAGAATGAGGAAGAGAAGTGACGAACGGAGATCAAAGAACTGCCATAGGAGTGGAAAAGCCATTAAGACTTGCGGAGTCAAACTCCTGCTCACCCCGATAAACGTCTACGTCTACATACAATTAATTTGTCACAAGAAGAGAAGTACGTATTTCATACAAATTAGATAATGCCTAGCAACTAATCCATGTAAACTATGAAGTACCAATACATTACAATACGTTAACGTAAACTTGGCATACCTAATCGCCAGATTTCTCTTAACAACTGATTTAATGCCGACATGTTTGGTATACATAGATTAGGTTCTGATATACATGCATTGTCATATTTTTTTTATTTTCTGTTATACATGTTTTATCACTAAACGTATTAATTAAGTAACAACGAAAAGAGAAATTATTCGAATTTTTAATGTATCCGTCTCGAAATATGATTGCATCGTGAAAGATTTAATCTTATTAGTAACCTTTTAAGTCGCGTTTTGATCACTATTTCTTAAGAAATCGAGAATATACTGTCTTCTTTTTTATTTATGACTGCTTGTCCAAATAACACACAGACAACTTAGATTATACCGTTTATTTAAGTTGAATAATACATCCATTGTTATGGTAAGTTTATTTATTCCCCCTGAGGGTAAAACTTTGAAGTTTTAAACCTCCCCAAACTTCACCGAGTATTTATAGCCTACTATAGTAAAGTATTAAGTGAGAAGGCTCGGTAGTATGCAGTAATCATTACTCAAGCTATCATTACTAAGCCAATCATCATACAAGTACATTTTATATTAAATAATCTCAAGTTCCGATAACAGGCGTAATCCTTAAGTGTATGCTGTTTGCTATTTCAGATCACCTGGTCCTTACAGACGAAGACGTATTCGCCAAATAAAGGCATGATGTTCAGACCCGATATAATTTTGAAATAGAGGTTTTCAGCTATTTTAAGTTATTGGTAGTGTTTCGTTTTGACCTCTAGCTGTTAATGAGCCCATATCAGAGCACTTGTCTGAGTATGCGGAAGTTGGGTATTCTAGCACAATGGCCTGTCCATCAAAGTTACTGTTTCGACACTCGTGTTTCCGCCTCTTCGATGACGCCAATTTCGGATTTACAGCTCCCTCAACTGATAATTTTGGCAATACCTCTACGGATTCATTAAATAGCCCTTTAATTCACATGAATTTATTACATTTTCAATTTTTTTTAAATAAAATTATTTTACAATGAAAACAAACACCCGTAAGCCAAATCTTCTAGATTCATTACTTAGAGCGACTCTAAGTAAGACAGCGAGTCTTCTGTGCGCTTCATTCTTTTTTCTTATTATATAACGCAGGGCTGGGAAGCAGTCGTGAATCCCCAAAAAACATTAAAACGTTCATTATATTTTGATAACAATATAGTAATCTATTACTGTCAATGGCTAAACATCTAATTTAATTTGTTTCTTTATAAATATGTATTTTTTTGAAACTATCAAATACAACTATTTAATTATTTACAATTTAACAGAAATCACCTGGAAGAGTTCTATTATATTAGATAAATATCAAAATATAATAAGCGGTGCTTACGATATATTGTATGTATCGCTACTATTATTACAACTTATAAGTACTATATTTAATTTTTGAGGTGACCGATTTCGCCAAGTCTTGGTGTGTTGTTGTAGAGCTTTATATCTATAATTATTTATAAAAAAATCTATTAACCGCGGCGAGCTACCAACAAATACAAGTATTATGCAAGATGTTTTGTGTTATTATGCCTTATTAGATTTCTTACGTGACGAGCTTTTAGACACTCTTCGAAAACATGTACAGTCAACCCTCTTATAACGCGATTATTTCGTACCGCGTTAAATGGAAACCCCACTATACGAAACTCTAAAGTAAGCAAATACACACAAATCATGTTTTTTTTATATTGAATTCACATAAAATAATTATTATTGAGTAATTTTTTTTTTTCAATACTTAATTCTATATATTAATAGGCTAATTGATTTGATGGGATGTTGTTGAATATTATATAGAAACCCTGCCATAGCCTTATAGGGGGGTTAATTACATATAATATACTGAATTCCATAATTCTGCGAAAACACACAACGAGGCTGTCCAACTCAATTTTGGTATTTTATAATTCATGGTATTCTTTCTATTCCGCTTAACTAAAAAAAAAAGCCAGAGATATCCCACAGCTCTACAATACAATATCCACTCTACTTATCACTTTGCATCTTAACCACCTCCACAATAATCCAGAGAGCCTCACGGTGTTGGCAAGTCAATGTTAATAAGTTCAGGTTTCCGAAAGCACCCAGCCCTGACAAAATGCTTTTTTTTTTTCAAGCAATATGAAATCCGAGTGTAAAATCTTTTGTTCCCCAGCAGGTACTGCCCCAGATATCAGGGCCGGCCGCTTCAAAAGCTTTTAGCTTTCAGGATGAAGTATTATTGCGTTCCGTAGATTCTTTCCCTCTTTAAAAGCCGGATATCCGATATTACTTGCAGTACGTACAGCCCGCTTTGTGATTTTCTCACAACCGTGGTAAAAATATTATTTATTTTGTAGTATGTACTATACATTATTTTTTTGTCTTATACTATACATGCACATGTAATATGGGCTACTTTGATTAAAATTGAACATCTGTATTAATTTTATTTTTATACTGTGAAATATACCATTTTTTAAATTATTTTTTTATTATTCACACGGTCTAATATTGTGTATTTCGTAAAGCATGTTATTTATTATCGAATCAAAATTTTTCGCATCCCGATCGCCCAGAACAATGCAATTCACACAGAAATGTATGACATCACATCTTTACCTAATTTCGTTGCACTTTTGTTGCTTCTCTCGAAAATTGACATAAATATATTAATTGCTATTACGTGTTATTTTAGAATTAAATCTTACCTGGTACAATAACAAATACAATCTGTTTAATATGCAATTCATTAAAAATATGATATATATAATATGTGCGTGCCAGGAGAGTGCCAGCAGTACAAGTAACTTCAGATCTTGAAGAAATGCGACAAGTAATGGCCAAGTATGTAAAATATATTTTTATTGCTAAATATATCTATCGTTCCCTCTTTTGCGGCATAATTTTTACTTTAGTAATGGTTATTTACACAAGTATCAAGTGAATAAATAGTAAAATCATGCGTATGTATCGGTTTTCCTTTCGGAACCTGTTTGTTGATTTGCCAACTCGTTCGCAAGTTTTCCTTTCCAACCAATCACAAGGACATCTTCGTACACGGCATCTACAATTACGTACAATGTAGTAAAACTTTTTAATTTACAGATTATTTGCAACTCAATTACTTATTTGACCACACTTTATGCATTTATATAGGTTATATGAGTATCTCAAAGAAGTCATAAATAGGAAAATCGTGCTGTTCTTGCATGTATGTCAATTCCCAATATATTGCTTTATTTTAATTGGCTTAGTGGTCAAGTCCGTCGTCTGGGACGATTTGTACGCTTTGTAATTTCACAACGATTTTATTGTATGCATAAAAATAATAAGAAGCGTTTCGTTTATCAAAACAAAACATATAAGCATTAAGTTAGTATAAGAGGGGGAAAACGAGATACCAATCAAAGAATGGTGAGGAAATGTGTTTGTGACAATGTGGTGTGTTGTAAATATGAAAATGTGCAAATAAAAGTACGTAGTTAAGCAATGGAAGGCACATTAATTATTGGTGACGTAAAACGTAGTCACGGTTATTAAAAGTAAGCTATCATCAGTACTGCAACATTCATGAATATCCAAGATTTCAAAACTGTTGAAATAATTTTTTTTTTCAAATTCACTAAGTGATAGACAAATCTATAAAATCTACTTTTACTTACCTAGTACTAATGATCGATTAAGTTTAACCAAAATAGTAATACTATTCAAATATTGTTATAAAGCTAAAACATTATTGTCTGATTGGTCAGAATGTTGTCGTTAAAAAATCTGATTTTTATTTTCAGCAACATGCATGTGTCTTTACATAAAATTCAAACTAACAAATATTTTTTCTGCCGCTTCGAATGCGCGTGTCGATGTTGATATTACAATAGTATATAAATTGGGAAAAATAAATGACATAATAATGATTACGGTGTCATTATATCAATTTAAAGAAGGTAATTAATCTAAACTTAATGAGTATTTTACATAATTATAATCACTAGTAACAAATAATGGAATTTCGATGAACTCAAACACATTACACTTTCCTGAAGTGAAATGTCTATTGCAGTGACTTTGGCCGCCAATGCACGTCTGCACATAATTTCTCTACTGAAATGTATAACCTGCCATTATGTACTTACTTATTGTACTTATAGAAACTACTAATTATACCGCACTGCCTTATGATCCCTACAGCCTTACTGCACCTAAAATCGGCATAAACATCCATGAAAAAAACGCATTTATAACATCTGTTCATAGAGTAGAAAATCCCATGCGCCTCTCGGGTGAGTTGCGGTCGCAGCCGGCCGTGCACATCGCTCTGCGTCGATCCAACTCGCTAGTGAAAGGATAATCATTACAAGAGCAAAACGGATCCAACGGAGGCTGGGACTGTCGGAGCCGCGGCGTGGCGTCCAGCCCGCGGCGGCGGCACTTGCCTCGGCGGATCCCCGAGCCGCGCCGAAGAATGCCGAGTGACCTTCGGCCAGTCATTCCATTCAAATGTCGAAATATCTCAAATCGGACGTCACCGAAATTAATTTCTGACCATCAACTCTGCACCACTGGAGGAGATATCCTGAAACATCAATCGTGTCGTCAAAATTTCTTAAAAATATATATTTACTGAATTATGGACACCAGATGTCAAATATGCTCGCTGGTCAAAAATCGAAATTGGTTTATATTTATGATCTGTCAAATAAAGACCATAGAGGCATAGAGTACTTTTTCGATTTTTTTTTTTTCTTAAAAAAAAAAAAACCTTGCATATCACAACATTTAACACCTTTTATTTATTTGTTCAGGATATAGGTAGTGTACATTTTTTAAAAATATATTTCGTATTTTCTCTGTCAAGTGTCCGTAGAGTTTTTATTACTCAATGTGTGGAATATAAATTATTTATGGAAATGCCCACACCCAGGTGGAAATATTGCGCAGGACCGGTCTTAAGATGGAAGGACTCAATCGACAGTGATAGAAGGTGAAATTGACGAGAAGCGGCGACACCTGAGAAAAGTACCGGCTAAATTTCAACACCCACGAAAAATATAATACAACCCGTAATAACTCGTTACGTAAAATACTGTGCTAATAAATAAATGTAACTCGGCTCACGCCGCACATTGTATGTAAGGATATGAATACAACAAAACGATTCTATTATCTAAAGTAATTCTAAAATGAAAAAAATAAATAACATATTATAAAAATCGCCATTTACTAGATTTTCGTTATGAAACTGACAACATAATCCTTTAAAATCCTGTAAGTTAATTTGCACGAAGAATCGCTTTAATATTATGATACAAATTTTTTTATAGCGTGCTTTACATGTATATCATAATAATAAAAAATTACTTTATAAACCGATTTTTTTACGAAAACTGTCTAGACTAGAACATAAATAACTACACTAAATAATTTTTATTAAAAATTTACTGATGACTATTACGCTATACAGTCTTGGCTCCCAGATAAAAAAAAAACATCTAACTGAAGCTGCTAACTTATTATTCTTCCGTCGTCATTAAGAAATGAAAGGAAAAGTGAACTATGGAGGTACAAGGGCACGGACACAATTATTGGTGTCTTCTCAAAGGAATGGTAAACCACATACTATAAGTCTTCCGCCATAAAAGTTATTGTATTATGCCAAGTACATAAATTAATTGAGCATAATACAAATATGTAGGTATCGAAACAATAGGCCGTCTATCGAAGGTTATATCTTTAAAAAGGCATGAAAATAATTGGTATTACTAATCATTAAGCCTTTAGGATCGGCAAAATGTTGATAATTTATTTTCATCGATTCGTTCAAATGTCATTGAAAAATCCTGTAAAGAATTTTGAACCCTTATTAGCATTCATACAAGCGTTGCTACTCGATTGCAGTTTTCTGTCTGACGACAAAAATCGCGTTATGGTTTACAATAAATTCGCTAGATGGCACAAAACTTCATTTTTAAAAAAATTTAAATATTTATTTAATTAATATGAAATTTCTTAAACGTACAGCATATATATTTAACTTCATTGTAGTAAATTTTACTCGTTTATCAGACATAAATAATTACGACACGTGTTTTTTGTGTAGCCGTTCAGAAATCTTTTGGCCTTTACAATACAATCATATAACTAAAGGAATGAAGCTTTACTATTTCCCGTGCATTAATTTGGTTTTAAATAAGTTTTAATTTATTTGTTGTTGCGAAATTTATTTGATTCGCATTTTTTATCGTAGCTAACCTGTTTTTTGAGACGTAGTCTATGTTATATCACACGGCCTCTATGCCTCCTGCCACTTTCTGCTGTCAAAAACAAAATGTCTAAACTGTCATAGGGACACTATTTTAAAATGTTATTAATAAAATTTTCGCGGAAAAGTGTTTATATTTAAATCAACCGTTTTTACTATTTATTGACTTTAGCATATAAACAACTCCACCATGGCGAAGTGAGTATTATCCTTTTTAACGCGAATCCACAAACTTGTTTATTTTATATGTAATACATTTTCTATGTGTCTTATCTATTGCAGTTATTTCTAAAGTATACAATTTCACAATTATTTTATAAAATAACCGTGGCAATAATATTTTATTTCACAATTGTACAGTGTAATCTTCCGCGTAAGCAATAAACCCAACTGTCTATCAAGTATGTATTACTATGTTTGATGTGTTGAAGAAATTGTGCAATTTGATACCCTCCGTGCCTTCGTATTCTCTTTTCATTTCGATCAATATAGCATCTGTAACTTGGTTTAGTGTTACGTGAGTTGTCCAGACGCTGTAGATAATTCTGGAAATATATTTAGTACCAAGGCATCAGTGCTCTCGAGAAGCCACAAAAGTGAACTATGTTAGTTTTTTTACTTTAAAATCGAGCCTTCTTTTAACTTGAGTACCTACTCTTTATCATAGGTTTTTTTCTAAAATTTACAAATAAAAATATATACCACAGTGGAAATCCATTGTGTTCATTTTCATTACTTTGATATTTAGTTTGTAATCTTGCTTTGATATACAATTTATAAATTAAAATTGATTAGATTTCTTGTTCAATATGTCTATGCATGGGATATATATATACTCAATTTGAACACTCCTATTGGGATCGATGGTTGGCTTTTAAATATTCAAATTTTTAAAGACTATTTGATATTGTTACATCTCTGACATGATTAATGAACAGCACTTGCAACATAACTTTTCTTAAATAACTTTCTTATAATATTTGTGTGAAATTCAACTTGTGATATTCAACTCGTTGAAAAAAGGAAACAGTTTTATTAACACTATTTTTTTTTTTTGTAAAGACAGGTCTTTCCTATTTCAATATTTATAAGTGCTTTTTTCAAAAAAACATTTTCAGTACTATTTGTAGAAAAATTATCTGATTTTGTCATGGATTATTTAACTTATTAATCCTTGTTTTGTATTGTTCCAGGGAGATGATGATAGTATTTGTATACGACACTCTGCGCTGCCTTGCAGAGGTGGACGACCCAGCAGAGGCGGTTTTATATTTCCACCCAGGTTGGGTGTCAGACGCCCAGCGCCTGGCCCTGTGTGGACAGCTAATGGGCGTATGCCACTGCCTCAAGGCCCTACTGTCTCCCCCGCGCTTACTAGCACTTCAAAGCGGAAAATTTGTAGTTCGGGAATACGGACGCTATATTCTAGTAAGTAATAATTAGAGACAACCATAGAATATTTTGAGAAGACACAAGTCGAAATATTGCACACACATTTTTAAAATCTGTGCTACATATTAAATCATTTTTCATATTTATAAGTCTTGAAACTGAAGATTAAACAAAAACCTAAAATATTTGTTTTGAAAATCAAATTAAAATTTAACTTTATTGTGATGTTGCAAATATAAAAATAGTTTTATAATACGACAAATTTTGGTGATTACATTTTCAATCTTACATTACTACCTTCATTTTTTTAAGTATTACAACCAAAGTTATTTTGATTTACAATTGGTTTAATGAGTTCTGAATTCTCGGAAGTAATAAAATCTTTACTACCAAAGGCAATAAAACCTTCAGTAAGATATAGCGATAAGGTGAATTATTTGCTGTTTCAGTCAACAAAATATTACAAAAAAATGCAAGCAACGATGCTATGATAAAAATGTGATACTTGCTCGGAAGCAGAGTCTATCATAAATATTAGTTATCTATTAAATATGTCAACAAAGTAGCAAAATTAACAAAATCGTCGTCAATGAAATGACGCAGGCTATCTGCTAAATGACAAACTGTCCCTTTCCGTGTGTCAAATTTAAGTTGTTCCAAATAGGTTATCAATGTCATCAAAATAACACAAGCTGTCCTGCATGTCAACAAAATGTCTGAGACTGCCTCACATAGGGCATCAGTACTATCAAAATTACTGTTCTGAATAAGATCCTAATGTCAACAAAATGAAGCCTGTCATTTTGTTGACATTAGGATTAGGAAAAATTGCACGTGTGAAATCTAGTCTATACACTCTTTGATTTGCATGTAGTCAAATAAATCATTTCCTATAAAAAGTTGAACCTCTTCATATACACTTTGCGGATTATTTGGCATCACAACAACACCACTTTGTCCTAAAAATTATTCAATAATTGGAGGATTATCATTCTCTGACCCCTCTTTGTTCAGAATCACTGGACAGTATTGGTAGAAGTAACGTTGACGAGTCTAAACAAACATTACGAGCTGTAAACCTAAAGAGTAAAATGACCTTCTGCCGCTTTTAGAGTAAACACATTCAAAAAGGTATTAATACGCGCCCCGTTTTTAGACAGCAGTCCGCGAAACAGGTACTAGTACCCGCCCCGCCTTTAGTGTGTTAATATACTCAGAAGTAGTGAGAATAAGCCTTCAATATTTTAAATTTTAATCTCAATAATTTTAAAGCAATAATTTTTTAAGGCTCTACAAAAGGCTTTAATTTATGATATATGGAAACTATATTTTGCATTATTCCAGGCAGTGGGAAGTGACCGGAATATTCCCGACTGGATGCTAAAGAACCGGGCAGAGATTCTCACCTCTCTCATCAGAGTGTACCACTGCGACCTACAAACCATCGCCGCTCACTTTCCTGGAGAGAACAACCCTCGTTTCTCAGAGAAACTCTACCAAATGTTTGAAACATACTTGCCAATCCTTCAATTCGGCGGCTACATGTTCCAAACAGTACCTTTATTAGATCTTCCGAAGGTATTGCTGGACTGTTATATTTATTACCTACTGCTTCAACTATTCAGATGTATTGTAATATTTTATTTTTACAGAGTGCTACAAATATTTTTCTGGAATCAATGCAAGTTCTGGATCATTGTCAAGGAATCAAAGGAGTATTGGGTGGAACAATTCTATATAATAACAAGTAAGCCGAACATACTTTTTTTATGAAAAGAATAGAATACAGCTAATTAATAACTTAGTGATATAGTTTTTATTTTATTTTAGAATTGTTGCTACTCAACTTAATCCGAGGTTGACATCTCGTCTAGCTATGGTGGATCCTTATAGAATTAAATCTCCTGCAGAAATATTCAAAACTGATTTTGATTTACCTCTTGGCACTCAGCTTTTAGTTATTTATATAAGAAAGAAGTACCATGAAACTCTCAAAAAGGATTCAGAACGGTTTCGGACGTGGCAAGAAAGTGGACATGAAAAAATTAAGCAACAGAGGGTGAGTGTTGTTATTGTTTAATTTGAATACATCTATTAATATTTTTTATTATATTTAAAAAAAAAATTTTAGAATCATCAATCGAAGCCAAAAGAGCCCATTCTTAGTATGATGAAAAGAGATAAGTCCTTACTATTTACTGCCGTTCCAGAAGAAGAGAGCAATACGACGTCTCCAAATACATGTACATCACCCCAAGATGAAAATCCCCTTAAGGAGAAATCTAGAAAAGATATACCGAAGCCCATGCCAGATGTCGTTCCTTTTAATATCAAGCCAAGAGTAAGACCAAACAAACTAGCCTTGAGCTTCAAGAACACAGTTGCAAGAGACAGCATAGATGAAAACACAAATGAACCACCGCCACCGCCTATCTTTACCGGACAAACTAGTGTATGCTCCACGCCAATGTTGGAATTCAAACGACTGCACGGCAATGTCATGTCTATTTGTCGCAATTCAGACGATCAGTTACTAGCAGAAGCTCTCAATATCCCCGTACAAGATAAAGTAGAATCTTCAAATCCTCCCTTCGACGTGCACTTGCCAGTTAAAGTCTTTCAGGAGGCATTTAATCCAGACGCTTCTATCTCCAATTCTAATGGGAGAATGAGCAAAGACTTCAAGGTGAGCGGAGAACACTTTATATCTGCGCCCATGGAAAGTATGAGAAGATTTAAGAGCCTCAGTGATATTAACAGTGGTTTCAAAAGAATTTCTCAACTAGCTTCCATGCGTTTTGGAAAATCTGCTATACCAATAAAAAGTTTATGTCTAAACTCAGATGATTCACCGGAAGATATCGACAGCTTAGAAAAAAAATGTGTCACGATAACTGATCCCCAATATCCTGTTTTTAGAAATGATGGTGTCCCTATTTCTATATCATTATTTAACAGTTATTTATCCCAAAATTATGAAGATATCAAGCAAGAAGTCACAGAAAAAACTACAAAATGTATAAATATGACTGATTCAAATAAAATAGAAGAAAAAAATCACTTAGAAGGTTTCGATTCAGATATGGCTCCATCACCCAGAAGAAGAAAGTCATACGATGTGATTAGAAATAATGATAATTTAAAATACGAAGGTGAAGGAATCCGGAAGACTGATGCAGTGAGAAGAAAATCTCTTGCACTTCCTCTCAAGTCATTGGGAACAGAAAAAAGCCAATCTAAGGATGCGGATTCCATTCCTCACTCCAGTTCACTGTTTGACCAACCACCGAGTCGTAAAAAACTGATGGGAGTTCAACTCACACCATTAATGGAGAAACTCACTCACCTGGCGTTCTCTGAAAAGTCAAGCGGCTATAGCAGCAGAGGAGTCACTCCCATGGATTTCAAAGACTTTGCTTTGAGCACTCCGATTGTTGAAAAAACTATTATATTCCCTGATATCACAAAGAGGTAAGGATTTTTGTTTGTATATAATTACTAAGCAGTATCACCTCATTTAAGAATAAGAATCCACTTGAGATATAATAAAACCAGATCTGACTGCATAGGTGAGCGGATTTTAGTTTAAGCCTTATAATTGTTGAAAATAATTTTTCATATAATCCAGAAAGTGTCGAGTCCACTCATCTTTGACCAGTGCCTACTATGGCAGCTAAGTTTTAAATCTCTCTCGTTGTGCATTCATACACATCCATTGTTAACTTTGCAGCCTTTTTGAACCAAGGTTGCCGTGTGTTGGTATTTTGAGATCAATCACTATTTTTACTATGTTTAATTTAGTCTCCAAACTTATCAATTTTAAATTTAGTTATAGAAATGTATAGAATATAGAAATTAATTAATTATTCTGAGTTAAATACTGAATATGCAAACTTTAAATTGTAATTACCTGAAACTGTTATTATTATATTGCCACCTAATAAAAAAAATTGTTGTTGTATAGACATAGTGCATACAGAGGTATTACTGTTCACCTAAACATTAATTTATTTTTAATTTCAGTAAAACTTCAAAAGCTTCAATTTCTGATACTGAAAGTGACAGTGATGACGATAACCTAAACCCCAGCTACAGTATTGACAGTCTAAGAAGTGTACTGTACGTGTTTGGATTACAAAACATGTCTATGATCATTGTGATCGATGAAGAGGCTGCTAAAAACGAAAGTGTTGTTCAGGCTTTGGTGAGCAACCGCTTTGTTCACTTTTTCTTTTCACCGCTTGCCAAATGAGCAAATAATTTTTCTTACATTATAAATATATTTATAAAAAATATACGCTTGAATTTTTCAGTACTCAGCATGCTGTAAGAGTCTGGGCTCCATTGAGAAGATGTGTATGGAGCCCCTTCCACCGGGGGACGAGTCCACAGAGGCCTACAGCTACCTGTCCCTCGACCCGCAGTGGGGAGCTGTCAAGCGAGGCGGGCCCTGGGCCTCCAGCGATGTTGCCACAATGGGCTACATGCATAAGGACTTCAAGAACGACTCTACACTCACTGAGATCATCATTAGGTTAGAATTATATTTTAGGAAAAATAAATTCATGATTTAATGCAGACTTCTTTATGCCTCTTGACAGGTCATTCAATGGACCTTAGTCAGGTTATTCAAATGCGATTTTAGCATTGTTCCCATTGGTTGATTTTCGTTTTTTTACTTTATTTTAATATATATTATTGTTTTATATTTAGTCAATATTTTTACCTAGACTGTGGCTAGATTTACACTTTTTACTTTGTAAACAAACCTTGACTGAACACAGTCAATCATCATGCAGCTTGTGGCCATGAGACTATTTTCATTATGTATTTGAAAATTATTGTGTATTATGAGGACTAGTTAACAAAACTGATGAGTTGTGTTACAGGAGTGAAGACAGTTTGGTATTTGGGACGGCATGCGGGGGAGCAGAGGTGTATTACCAGGAAACAGGTGGCAAACTGCCGGGACTGCCCACCCCCGCCGACCTCATGGGCACTGCACCTCTCAAGGCCAAGCGCCGCCTGCAGAGGGACCACTGCATCACCCTCTTCTGAATACAGCACTCACCACTCGACCAGTCAAAAATAGCTCTGCGAATCCATTTGGATTGAGTAACAACAAACCTGCTTCTCTGCACGTTGACTGCAATCACAAAATAATGGTAGAGTTAAGCTTATGTGAAACGACACATTAATGGCCTTATATCAAGTTTACTTTTAAGCCTCCTCCATTATTATCCTAAGATATTAATGGAAAAGATTAAGGACAGCATTGCTACTTTAACTCAACCTCATAACAGAGAAGACAAAAAACTTTATTTAAACCTCTGGATAAACTTCTTGCTTCTTAATTAAAACTATTGTGCACTATTTTTTGACTACTTTACATGAAAATTTTTTTATAACTATTTTTCTATTCTATAGCATTATTTTCACTTATCGAAATATGTACTTAATGAAAATTTGAAAGCCTTGATAGATTCCATTTTTGTGTTTTTTTTCTTTGAAAATTATTACTTGTGTTCTGCTTTTCCTATGTTATAAATGTGAGATTGAGTTAATTCAGAGTAATGACAAAGGTTACTTATATTCTGTATCTCTATCTCTATCTGCTAAAACTTGTTAGCAGTCTCTGCCAAGAGGATTGTAAGGCGTAAATATTTCATTTTTAATCTTACTTTAAGCAATTTTGTCTGCTATTTTTCTTATTTACAATTAACATTTTACTATGGGCAAACAATTGCAGTCATATAAAAGAAAGGCGTGTGCGTGTATTGTTAATGTGTTTGTGTGCATGTATGGCGGTTATAACCTGAAAGTGCTCAAGATACAATATCGTTGGTTTGTGAACTATAACATAAGTTTTATAATTGCAACAATTATTCACCATTAATATTTACAAAGCCAAAAATATTTTCCTGAAATATTGATAAATTTAACTCATTGTATTAAAAATAGTAATATTCCTCTTTGCATTCCTTTGATTACCTGTTTTATTTAGAAATGTATTGTATAGTTGATATGTCCTCCGGAACAACCGATTTTACCGGGAATAATCATGTTTATATTATTGGAGTGATTCTATGTTATTTTAAATGCTGCTTTGCCCATTTTTTTAAACTGTTTTATCTAAAACGTAAATTATCATGCTTATGTAAAAATGTCGATCATTTCCAGGGTGCACATTTCAATTCAATTTATTTGACTATTTCTCCGTGTTTTTGAGACTAGATCTATAATATATCTTTTTATCGCGTGTTGTTTTGGCAGATTTTCTTGAAGGCGCTTATAGTATGCTTTTGAGGGTATTATTTTTTGGTTAACTAGTTTTAGTACCAATGTGGCAACTATTCATAGTTTGTTAGTGTCGATTTCCATCCATGTGTGTGCAATAAGCTGGAACAAAAGGTAGAATGTAAGAAAGTTTTTTGAACAAGAGTGGCCATGTTTTAGAGCCAATCCCCTTACAAAATTTAGTTTGACTGATGAAGGACATTCCCTTAGTTTGATATATATATAAAAATAGTTTTAAGCTTAAGGTATCTTAGTGAATATTAATATATTTATTGCGTTTTTGTTGATTTGTTCAAGCACTTATATACTATCGCTTTTTTATGGAGTTACTTATTTGTATTATGTTATGTTAGATATTATTATTTTACCTATCATTAAGAGAATCCAAGTTTTGGTAGTCTCGTGAACCTAGTCAGCTCAAGCCTGTTTTTTTTATATTGTATATGCTAAATTTTCTTTACTCATCGCAGACTACTTCATTCTAATGAATCAAGACATCCAATACATTCCGAGTTCCAATGTTTTTTTGTGCATTGCACATATCAGTGGCATGAGATAAATAAAGATAAAAGTTGCAGTATTATTTGGTGTGCAAAATGTTTTCACATTATATTATAGGTTTATATTTTTAGCACATAAAAAAGCAATTATTCTTGTCGCTGTAAATATTATTCAAAATGTTTTTGTATGTATAAACCAGATGCCACTGATGCTTTTGCATGTAAATTAATTCCCTAGCTGTGATGTATATTTTTTAAATTAGTAAATAAAATCATGATATGTTATCTTCCAATCTTCAGGCCAAAAAAACTTATGAAAAAGAGCATCCATTTACAAACCCGTTGTAATTTTATTTATAATTAATTCATTATGAATCTTGCCAACCCAAGTGACAAATTAACCTTACCAAGGTATTGCAGAATTTGTATTTTTTATGAAGACATTATGGAGTATTTTAATGTTGTTTTTATCAATATGCTTTTGGATACATAGCCACATGTCATTAGATAGTGCCAAACTTCTTGCTCCCAGTTCTACTATACTTAACTGTCTGTGATTGTTTTATTGATGGATGTGATTTTGAGATATTGTACTTAATGGACACTATTGTTCCTAAATACCCAGCAATGTTAGTTACATTGTGGTTCCTCACCGCGAAGGCAGCTCCAAGTGTCAAATCACCCCACTTTTCCGAAAACCAATATATCTTCTTTTATCCTAGCTTACCAATCTATTTGCCAACTTCAGAACCAGTTCCTGCGTAGTTCCATCAAATATTTTAACAACCCACAGCACTCCTACCACAACCAAGATGAATGTCTTTGAGAAATGATTTCTCAACCGTAACCTTTCTAAAATTCCACGTTTACCTGGTCCTGAGTTTGCTGAAGAACTACATAATTTAGATTGGTGGAACTTTTTTGTGTGATTTTTTTTTCATTTTTAACTGTATGGTTAATTAAGTCATGCGATATATTTAAAGAGATATCCTTAATAAAATTATAAAACTGACTTTTTATATTTTGAAATCTTCCCTAGCTAATAATTATATATTCCTCCATGTCGAATTCCAAAACCTTATTTAATTTCAATTATGAAGTGTCACACGAAGTAAAGCTTCTATACTTCTGAAATTTTATGTATAATTATCAATCAAATCAGTTGAAATTCACATAAGAAACCCCTTGCTTGGACACGATTCACCTTCGGCAACACCAGTAGTCCAGGAGGGCTGAAACACAATTGAAGTTGTCACGGAAGGATTTTCATAGAATGTCTTATGTACATCAAATACTTTGTTCACAACAAACGGAAGATCTCTAGAAATGCCACATTATCCAATTAAGGCTCCACACGTGAAGGATTCGGGAAGAGAGGACTTGGAATTGCAAGGGAAAAGAAACCAGTCCTTTGAATTATCGGTAACAGTGTACATACTTTATTTTGAAATCGAAGCTATATTATCATCCCTACAAAAAAAAAACTGAAAAAGTATGACATTGAAGTCACGGCAGAAAAATAATTTAAAGTGAAGGGAGTCACGTCAGGTATCTTCAAACCTGGGCAAAAGAATATGATCTCCACGCACATTACGACTTCTCTCTTGATATGTTCTGGTGGCGCAGCAAGCAGAGCACCTCTTGCGACGAGCTCACCCGATCATATTCTTTGCGCTTCAAGATGCTCGGATCTACGTCTAACTTCTTTACGGCATTTTCAGATAACTTGCAATATTTTTCAAGATAATAAAACTTCAAGTTCATCCGTATTTTCTTGTTTCAATACCTTTCCAAACAAACAAAATTAATATTAGACTTGTTAAAATTAAGAAAATCCTTTATTCCAATGCATGTAAAAAGCTTACAGTATGTCTATCAATGGTAAAACCTCGCCTCGCTGCCCATCCTTGAGGCTTTGTACATTCTTCGCTTAAACATGTTCAAATGAAACATCCGCGCACATTCAGTGCGCTCCAGTACATCTACACTTCTCCATTAAAACAAACAATACTTTTCCAAGGAATGATCTTAGTTACTTTACAATACACAAAATAACTCATTATGTATTTTCACAAAAACATAGAAACGACATTAAAGATAACCAATAATAGTAAGAAAAGTTGATAATCATCTGAAAGAGTGCGATCGACAGACTTTACTCTGCGGCGGGGCCGGCATCCTTAATAACGACCTGCAACCCAAACAGGACAGTTGCGACCAAATGTCTTACTTGTACATCACACCTCCAGCTCCACCAAGGCTCCGGAAATATTTACTTTAAATAATTTCAACCAAATTCAATTAGAAAAGCACAACACACATAAATGCCTCTTCGGGGAACAGCCCTCCATGGTGCAAAGTAAAAATGAAACACTCATTCTGAGAAATAAAAATAACAAAAATTGAAAAGTAAAAACAACAATCATGTAAGATTTTCTTTTTGGCATTATTTTGTTGTCAGATAAAAACATTTAACTCCACTTTAAAAGTTGAAATGAAAATAGTTATTCAAACTTAATTCAATCTTTTTAGCTTCAATAAGACATTTATTTATTCCGAAACCTTTTCTTGAATTTTATAAAGTAAGTTTAGAGAGAAGAATGGAGTAAGAAATTAATTAAAAAAAATACATTGGAAAAACTTAAAAACTTACCAATACTCTTTGATTATAATAGAAGTTAGGAAATTAATGAGTCAGATTCATGGCTCATAACTAGGGACTAGTTAGCGTTACCATTTAGATGTTTCACTTTTGTACTATTCATATGGTAATATATGAATCAAAAAGTTATTAGCATTTATCATACATGAAGATACAGGCCACTTCAGAAGTCAAATTATTACTAATCATATCTGAATTCACAGTCTAAGGAATAAAAGTAAACACAATAGACTTAATGGTTTCATCCCGTCTTCTCATCGGTGACTGCAGACCGGATCGATCAGCACAAAGTTAAGAATAGTTTTATTACAAGCGATGAGCATTCAGTTATTAAAAAAATTTGAGATAAAACGTTCAGTCTGATCAATGTGTATTTATGCGAATCCAAAAGTCCTTATCTTAAAGTATAACTTCATACGTATATAAAAAAATTATCCATCACTAATATTTAACACACTCATCAGAGTCAGATCAGACTCACCCCTCGGCCAAAATAATATTCATTTGTACTTTCAGATGAGGTTTTGCAGACGCATATCAGTTTTATTCCATCGACCGGGGGACTTAATTTAAGTGACAATTGCAATATATAAAAGTATTGAGGAATCGATCATACCAGACACACTAAGAGACGGATGGCTTACGATACACATTTGGTTTGTCCGTTTCCACTAATCGGTGACAGCTGAGACGGAGTGAGTTCAGTAATGGGGCTGGTAGGACTTACGGGGTGAGTAAGATCGCGAGCGCGACCGCTCGTACCGCTGCGAACGACGCCCGCCGCCACCGCCACCGCCACGATAATACGGTGAGGGGCTGCGACGCTGTCTGTAGTCTCCTCGACCTCCGTATCCGCCGCCTCCGCCTCGCCCGCCGTAGTATTCACTAAACAATCAAGGATACACATTATTACAAGGATAAACAATTAAACAAATTATTCCAGACTGCCAGTCAACATTTAACAGTATGTCTAAAAGACAATAGTGAATAAATAATATGAATGTTGATGCTATACAAACTCACATTAATATGATTTCCATGGAAAACTCAAAATGAACAAAATAAATAGCAGATTAAAATATTTAACTAGTCAAACTATTGACTAGTTAAATATTTTATTTAATAATATATAGTATTTGAACAATGGAATTTCAATTGAATTGTACTTACTCTCTGTCTCTTCGCCTGTCCTCGCGATAGCCTCCATTGTCTCTGTTTACACTAAAAAATATTATTTATGTATACAATAACTTTGTATCAGAAAAATTAATAAGGTTTTGATGTTTCCAAATGTGTGCGGAAAGGCCTTTAAGAGAATATCAATAATGAAAATCTCTTCTAAAACTTTCCCTAAACTGTGAGCATCTCATGACACTGACAGCCTATAATCTGCCGATAGTAAAATGACCGTCACTATTTGACGCTTAAAAATGTAACAACATTTTCAGATTTTCATTATCGGGGGGTATAAGGTATGCTGAACTTGTAAAAATTAATCTCAGTATCAAACGTACATATGACTGAGATATTTGATCGAGGACGGTTCTGAGGTGTTATTACTAGGCATTTCCGTTTTATAATTTAAAATGTTCAAGGTTTCTTTAAATCAAAGTCAAATAACAGAGAGAAGACTGAAAACACACGTAACACCCAAGAATCACTCTATGCTAAGCTATTTTATTGATATTTAAACAGGGAAATGAACTTTGTTGACAAAAATAATATACTGGAAGAATAACTTACAATGTGGGTTTCCCCATATATATTCCAGGTGTAGGTGTGTGCGCTCGCTGGGTGATGGAATAGTCCACTCTGATTCTCCGGCCGTCAATGTCCATACCGGTGCACTGGTCTTTGGCAACTTTAGCATCATCAGCCGCTTCATAGTACACAAAGCAAAACCCTCGTGATCTACCAGTCTGTGATATAAAAAATACCAATCAGCTTATAAAACCAGCGCAGTAAATATGGTGCAATTTGTTTTTAGATAAAATACATAGACAATTTACCTTTGCATCAATAACTACTTGAACTCTTTCAACCGGTCCATATTTCGAAAAAATATGATTAAGTTGCTGTTCTGTCGTGTATATACTGAGCCCAAACACTCCCAAGCATCGAGACTGCGTGGGATTTTCCTGTAAGAAAATATTCAGTTAAATTATTTGTTACATTTAAAAATCCGTTCAGAAATATAAAACCAAGAAACTATGTGAGATTTGATTAATTATTGTTAGATCATATGACAATAAGTTATGCTATTCCAAAAAAATATTAGCTCATAGCTCAAAGTACACATTTTTTATGTGCAATTCACAGTTTCGTATTTTTACTGAACATGTAAAAATTGAATAGTGATAAAAAAGTACATCTAATTTACCTAAAATGTTATTTATTGGAATTGATAAAATATTATTTTTTATCAAAACGAAGAATGTTTAAGAATTTTGATGCAAAAACACCAAATAAAATATTGTATAAAATTGATTATTTTTTTCTTCAATGACAATAAATTTGGAATAGCATTACATTCAAATTGAAAATTAAAAGGAAAAACAAAAAATGTACTTTCACAAAAAATATACGAATTCAGAAGTTTAAGTTACGTTTTATTTCTTTAATGATACTAAAAAAATATTTTTTGAAGTTAAATATACACTATAAAAGATTTAAAAAGCCTTTGCTTGAAACATATTTTAAATTGAATCGCACTACACAAGCGCTTTATTACAATGGATAGTCTGGGACTGACCCTGTCCCCGATGTGGCGGCGGCGACTGGACATGGGGGAGTGTGAATGTGAGCGCCCACGGTAAGAACGCCCAGGCGAGTAGGAACGGCTGCGCGAATGAGAGTAACGAGGACGATAAGCGCGGCGCGGAGACACGGGCGAGCGGCTACGCGAGGGTCGATAACGCCGCTCTCGCTCTACAGCGCGCTCCACCCCCCCGCCCCCGCGCGCTTCTCCCCCACGGTACACCTTGTGGGTTGGACTCGGGCTGGGACTCCTGTAACAATATTAATAGATGTAACTATATAAACAATAAACCCCACATAATAAATGAAGAAATTTATTTATAAATGACAACTTTAAAACGTCCGTACTCATTTATTCTCCTGTATGTTTAAACAATAAGCAGGTTAACAATTCAAAATGAAAGTGTAAAACTTAAATCTTTAATCAAATTTCTTATTTGGAAGGAATAATTCCAGAGCTGTTGATTAAAAATAGCTGATAAATTAAGCTTAAAACAAAACTACCAATTGCTGGGGGGTTTTCCAATGAGATAAACCAATAAGGGAGCATTTTCAAGGGCCCCTTTTACAACATTTTACCACTGTTATACATTAGATGAAAATATATTACAAAAATATGAGTTAACTAGTTTCCTAGAGTCAACAAATTATTTCTAAACATACTTGTGTGACAGAGACTAAGTCACAGTATTCTTAATTGTTGCAGCTGCTATAAAAATAGTTTTTGCTGAGTTAAAAATAGTATTGCAAATGTATGTACTAATCTTCATGTGTATTTTGTGTTGACTATATGAGCTTAATAAATTTTGGTTTTAAAACAAAACATCCAATTGCTTCGATAGCTTTTACTGAGGAATAATATACTATTGTTGCTATATAACCCAACTCACAACTTTAATTATACACAAAATCAGATGAAAACCATGGGTTTTATACACCGAAAACATTTTGCTGATTTTCTATATCTAATTTTTTATATTCTAATTTCTAGGAAAAGACAACTAAAACTAACATTTTAGAAACATTCCTGTTGGAATTATCAATTTTTTTATTTACTACTTTCAGTTACAACTCTTACAGAAAAAAATCGCATACAATTTTTTAAATATTTTTCTACTGATGTGACTAAAAATCAATATAATATTAAAAATTGTCACATTACCCATCTGATAGAATGCACAAACAGTGACCACCTCTAAGGTCCAATTATAGAAACAGAAATGATGGAAATAAAATCGCAAATATAAGATTGATGAATAGAAAAAACTGGTACATGGTCAAATTACATCTTTAATTCAGAATATCTTATTACCGCAATATATTCAACAAAATGTTTAATTCTTAATTTGTTCTTACATTTATTATGAACATAAAGCAATATCACTTAAATATGCTAAATTCGCACAGGAAGTGTGGTTGATTTTATATTTTTAAAGTAAATCAAAATTTGCAGTTATATTAGCTATGTGGTAGTTTCGTTATCAGTTCCGTTTGACAGGAAAAATAAATTTTTATTTTTGTGAATTAGAAAATTGTAACAAAATACTAAAACCTAAATGTGGGTATGTTCAAGCACTTACAAAAAACATATTCCATTGCCAATGTATACAGAGCAAAGAGTATTAATATTAAAACATATTCCCACGAATATTATCAATATTTACTGTATAACGGATATAAAGGTAATTAGAAATAAATTATAAGTTCGTTTTCCAACCATAAATATTTGTAATTTGAGTTGATAAGCACTATTTCCGCATTTTCTATTTCTGATTTGATCAATAAAAACATCAAAATATTAGCGTTGGGGGCATGTTGAATAGTGAACCTTATTTCATACTAGTAAAGGAAATGATCGACGGTAAAACTAACCCTGAATATTTTTTGTGTTGCTTGACCGGGGTCCTTGAACGACTCCTGCTGTGACCTCGGGTCATCTTAGCTTCCTTCACCCCGTGTCCTCTAGATCCGTTGCGAGAACGACTTCGCTATAACACAAAGGAAAATAGTATATCTTAGATAAAGAATAATCCAACAAATGAACAACTAAAACTCATAGCAACGCACGTTGTTAGTAACGGGCCGTGTAGAAAAATACATCTTTGCAGAAATCTCATATAAAGATAGAATGAACAAAAAAAATGATTCAAAAGTAGCTCAGCATACGTACCTCTCGATCTGACATGTTAGAGTTATAAATAAACACTTATTGAAATAGTTTGGAAGTAATTGAAATGAGAAAAACACCGGGAGCGTACAAAATGGCGCACAGTACACAGATCATAGACTATTAAATATATTATCTCTGCAATTAAAATGCTGATTTTTTTTAAATTGCCATGTGCCATTTTTTTACTAAAATATTCGATTTACCGTAGAATTGCGGAAGGCGAAAAAAAATTCTAATTTTTATCGAAAAAAAATAAACTTTTTTTAAAAAAAATCTCCGTCAAGAAAATATTTTTTTAAAATTATTTCCTTCATTAAAGTTAATGAAATTCATCCGTTTTGTTATTATTATGCTTTTTTCTTTTGAAAATTTTTAATTTCTTTAATTTATAATTAATTATTAAAATTCTTTACATGTTAAAAAGATTTTTTTAAACATAAATAAATGCTATATATATATATATATATATATATATATATATATATATATATATATATATATATATATAGCATATATTTATATATATTTAGCATATAGTGTTTAAACTTTAGCACAAACACTTTATGCTACGGGTGAATTCTAAAATTAATATCATTTTAGATTTTTCATCTTGTTTGAATGAAATACGCTCTGTCCATAGATGAGATTGTATTGTCTATGGTCTATCAAATACTGAGCAAGTTCCCGATTTTGGCTGTCAACTTTACGACTTGTCATCTTTTGTCTTCTCTTTTTATAATTTATGATATTTTCTTTTCCCTGTTTCATTAGTATTTCCAAGGTTTAAGATGTCGAACAATTTCTCTAACGACGACTCTCCGAACGAGTCCTCCAACATACATCTCCAACTGCCGAGTCCAATTATAACTAAACGTACCAGAACTGCTTCTACGTTAGTTGCCTTGTTTTTATACATATTTGTAAATTATTTGCGATTTATATATTATTAGGCTTGGCTTTTTATAGATCTGAACGAGCTCTGGAAAATCCACAAGAAACTGGGGTTATCAAATCTTTCTGTAGAGAAAGAGGTCACGGATTTATCACCAATGATATTACCGGATATGACATTTTTGTTCATATTTCAGAGTAAGTACGAATGACTTTCATATCATACATTTTCCTCGATATAGTTGAAGAATATATCTGGTATCTACAATTGATTGATTCATTTTTATGCATATTTTGCATACATGAGCACAAACAACAGATCTTATGACCTCTAGTTTTAAATATCTAATAGTTCTTCATATTCCTGTATCATAAATGGAAATTTCAACTGTTGCGGTTACTCATTGGCATGATATTTATTGAGTGATGTACATAACATATGTATTCTATTTGACCATATTTATTACAATACTGATTATATAGATGGCTCATTTCATAGATGCATATCTAAATTAAGAGGATCAAAATTTGTTCTTAAATTGACACAAGAAAATAGCATAGTCACGTTTGTTATTAGCCTTAAAATTCAATTCAATAAAGTTTTCGGAAGTATAAAGAGACTCCGAGTATCATTTTACATATTTCTTAATTTGTATCGTAGTACAACTGGGTATTATTCCTAATTTTAATATTAAATAAAAAATATTAGCACTGATATACTTTTCAAAAGAATCTCCAGCACTTCTACCATAATATTCACAAATTCTGATCAATTGACCTCACACTCGTTAGTTCTCATCGATCAATGAAGGAAAGAGCTTTATTCCTAAACAATTAGTGTTAAAATTATTTATCCGACACAAAGTAGAGAAACATTTGAACCTATTAACTGTTAACATTGATATTTGCAACTCCGTATATAAAACAATGAATTATGAATTACGTTATATACTTTAATTAGTACATTTTGGGTCTACCTGAGTGCCCATTTATATTTTTACCGCTTTAGTCTTCTGTAGAGCATTTGTTTAATTTAAACAAAGCACGTGTGTGTGCCAAGTTGTAAGTGTAAGCACTTACATGAAGGTTATTAAAGCATGAAAAGTTCTGGCTTTTAACAATATGCTAATGTGAATTTTGAATGTTTTGTAAATAACAAACTCCTTGATATCTGCAAAAAATACTGTCTCATAAAATTATAAGCATCTTTCTCTACTCAAATTATTTCCGCCATTAAATCAAAATCACTGAATAAAATACTTATCATAAGCCAAATCAGGAAAGATACCATTTTTGGAAAGATTAGATTATAATATTTATTTACTGATGGATAATATTGTGATTGATTACTTGTTTGTATAACCTTTTTGGTATAATTATAAATATTCAGGATATCCCAACTTCATAATCAACTGAAAATGAAGCTTTAAAGATGTAGTTTTATAACATACTTGTGTGTTTTGATAGTATCGAAGGTGAATATGTCCCCCTGCCTGGTGATGAAGTAAGATACCGCTTGTGTCCCATCCCTCCAAAGTTTGAAAAGTGCCAAGCCGTAGCTGTCCATATAATGCACCTAACACCTGAAAAGCACATGAAGTGGGACCAGCCGCATCTGTGACCGCTCACTCCCACTCACCCATCAACTCTGCCAATCTCTCAGCGTGTTTGCTTCAACTTTGCATCATTTTTGGATGTTGTTTTTTTTGTTATGCTTGCAGATTGATTTTTTGTTGTTGTAAATAAGTGAATAAAGGTTTTTTTGTAATCAAATACTACAACTTTTAACTGTATACTATATTCTCATTCAATGCCCCATATTTTGTTACAATGAACTTAGTTTAATATTATTACTAATATGATTTGGCACATTAGTTCATATATAGAAGATGATTTTTAAAGAAACTCTCAGAAAAATATCATCGTGATTTGTGTGTTTCTTTAAAAATCATCTTCTATATATGAACTAATGTGCCTAATCATATTAGTAATAATATAATAAACCCGTAATGGGTAATAAATACGCATCTGATTGACGTTTAATCAAAAAATCGACGTTAGTTTAATATGTTAAGAAAAACAAAAAGTGTATATAAGTATGCATTTTTTATAACTTTTCAGCTCTTAAGCCTCAGACTTATATTCAAAAAATATTTTTGTAGTGACTAACTAATAAGAAATCATATTTTACATAATCAATATTTTGTGTCATAATTTAGTTGTTAAAAAAAGGTTTAGAATAGTTGTTCTCATTACTAGCCAGTTTATTTTTTTAGATCTCTATGTTTTGTTAACATCGAAAAAGTTATATAGATGTCTGATTGGGCCTAACTGTAAGCTCTTAGAGTTCAATAATAAAGTTTGTCATAATTGTTAGAAGAAACTGATAATCTAGGTGAATTGATTTATTCAGTATTATTTGTACAAAACTCACTGATAAGCACAATAAAATAGATTGAATTCTGATTATTATGTATATTATGGTTTATATAAATTATTATTAAAAACGAAAACCTAAACATTGCAATGTTTTATGCGTGCTTATTACATTATTTTTGTTATTACTTATGTTCCCAATAAAGTTGATTTGTGCATTAACTATCCGTCTTTTTTTTCTTGATACTGAAATATTTATTTAAATAAGCATGCTTTGCAAACCCACACCATTGGACAAATTGCATATTGATCACATCATTTTAAGACATTGTGGAAATATGTGTACATCAGAACATAAAAAAAATTTCAGCCTGTAAAAATTCACAATTCTTGTTAAAATTATGCAATATTTATTTCTCATGCTCCTATATTAGTTATATGTGTAACAGATTGAAAACATTACAGTCGTTTCTACTTGTCATTTATTGAATTAAAAAAGGTGTGCACAAGTGACAAGAAAAATCCTTCATTTTTTACGAAGCCACATCTGGACATTGTGAAAAATTTCACCTTGTTTTCGATTTGCATCTTATTATCTCTAACATTCCTGTAAATCAGTGGGTTTTTCTTTATTAGTGATGTATGGCATGATGTATTTTTTAGTAACCGAAATACAGAAATATTTTTTAAACATCAGTTTATTTCCGCCTGCACCCAATATTGCATTGGCCTAAAGAGAAAATCAAAATATCTTACTTTCCATGTTGGTGTGCGTAAACTTCTACTCCTAGAGAAAAATGGTGTGATGAATCTAGAGCTCTCTGTAATACAGTGTAATGTAAAAAAAAACAATTTAGTAACAAAATCTATATATTCAATTTATACACAATTCGACTATTACAATTTATTAAGTGAGAATATGTCAGTAGCCTCCTGTAGAATGTAGGTTATAATAATTAACTACGAGTTAGTTATTTATAATATCACTATGAAAAAATATATGAAAGTTAGTTAACTATTAAATGTGAATACTTTTTAGCGATGCACTTTATACTGAGCTCAATACGATTGCAACTGACCATAACGAATAACTTGTAAATCGTAGTACTCAATGCATTCAGAATTTTCGGAATGTAGTATACTTGAGTTTCAGTCTGATTTGATGGATTATTTTATTGAATGTTACAATTTATAACTGAAATATAAAGATATTTAAAAAAATTAAAAGTTACAATTAACAATAAAACAGATTAGAGTGCTGAGCATATTTGTCACTGTTGTAATCATTGAGTAGAAAATAACTTTGACTACAAAGTACTACTCTCAAGTAACACATTGCATCTTCTTAATTAACAATATAATAGTAAAAAAAACCATACATCTGATGGCAGTGCACAACTGCCTACTTATCTCTAATGTACAAAATGTTTTTTTTAAATATAATAAAATGCTTAGACTCCTCTATAGATAATGTAAGGATAAAGACGATACCTTCATTCATGTTATAATTCGGAATGGTTGATAAATGCAGAGATGGTTTGTTGTCATCCGATTCATACAAAATGTCCATTGTGATATGTTCACTAATTTCTGTTGATTAAAAATTAATATACCAAAGGGTACCTATAGATTTTAAGCTACAGATATTTATAATAAACGAGCAGTTTGGAGGTAAACTACAGAGAAAAGTTTTGGCTTTCAATGATACTAGAAATCAAATTTTTAAAATGATACTCGACTTTCTCTGACCTGATTGGTCAGACTTTTATGAGCAAAAAGTTGTAACTGTTGTCTAACAGCTCAGAATTTTACAAAATATGATCAATCAAATTAGAGCAAGTCAAGCATCGTTTTAAAAATATTATTTTCAATATTTGCACTATTGTACTTTCCTCAGCTTCAGCTCTCTGCAATAAAAGAAACAATGTTATATGAGCTCGCAGTTCGCTTTAAGATTATACAATATCAATTCTAGAAATACAATTGGTTTACATTAGACTCCTTGTACCTCATAACAAAAATTCATAAACTTTTTGAGACATTCAGATTTAAATATTTCATAAAATTCATTATTGTTACAATGCATACAAAAAATGATTAGTCAGTTGTTAATGTTTCTTCGTCGGCAAGGCGATAGTGAGTTCGTCTGAGAGCAGCAAGTTTTAATCTTTCGGTGTCCAATGCCTGCTCAAGTTCCAGCACTCGCACTCGAGACTCCATTTCCAGCCGTCGTCCCGCTTGCCACGACATTCCACTCATGTCCAGGTCCTCTGTAAAAAGCAGTTCATCACTAATAAGTAAAATGATTGGCTTAGCGGTTAGTATTATTGCCTTTTAAATAAATATTTTTCCAATCAGTCTCAGTTCTCATAAGCATATCCCAAGCTGAAACAATTTGATAAACTTGTTTTCATTTGATTGCAGAGAATTTGAGAATTATAGCTTAAAAAAAACATATGACTTATCAGATTTGATTACTCATTAATGGATTTGATTTAAGGGATCTTTAAAAAACATACCAGATTCCTCGACCATCTGCGAGCAAGTTTTGGCGGTAGCAATTACAGCTCCAGTAGCGGTGGAGACAGCACGAGAGGCCTCAGCTAGAGCACCCAGACGGGCGGATCCACGAGCCGCACGCACTCGCGATGCCACCACCAGCTGAGCCGTACTGGCTGCAATTTCCTGGGAAGCTACCATTAAATGCTCCAGCTTCCCACCACTCGTAACTGCCTTGTCAGCAGCAGTTCTAAAATAAAATATATATATTTTTTTAATTGGTTTACAGATGAAGGTAATGTTAATCTGTGTAAAAATATGCTCTTGATTAGAACATTTCTTGTGATGGGTCCAAATTTAAAGATTAAATAAAATTAAGTTACTTTTAAGGTGCTTACAAAATATGTACTATTATTCAGCCAAAATAAATTTTAAAATAGAAATATGAAACACATACAGCAATAGTTTAGCCCCCATGGCCACTGCTTTGGCCGCAGAGATGAGGCCTTCAGTCCATTGGTGATTTCTCTTATAAAACTCCTTGGCAGTGTTGGTGCCCCTACCAAGAGATACAATCTCAGCTTGCAGGCCTCTGGACTTCTTCACGAGTTCTCTGACTGCTGCCATTAGACTTGTGCAGGCATCAAGAATCTTTTCATTCACTTCAAGCTTAATCCCGGAGTCTGCTGCTCGGCTTAGTTTTAACATTTCCTGCAAACAAAAATATATTCAAATCTTTTATAATTTGATGTACTATACAGGCTTAAGGTAAAGGCTGACATGCATTTTTCCGGGCATAGTACACACCTCATTGATTGACTAATTATAATACGGCAATAAATAAATATTGAAAAATCGATGATTTATTTTGAATTAGTTTTTGAGCAATTATAAGTATCTATTGAGAAATCATGTGTATGCAATTTTATTTGAGAATATAATAATAGAAACTAAAAACAAAAACAATCACCTCAATACGAGCAGCAGCCTCTTCAATAACCTTGTCCATATCAGCCAGCTCTCCTTCCACTGAGTCACCTGAGGCACCATCCTCCTGTCCGACTACTCCTCCGGCTAATGCAGCTAAAGCCTCCATAAGTTTTCTGATATGACTGGCATGGTCTGCAGCTGTCTTTTTTTCATTTCCATTTGAAACTCCATTTTCATGAATACCGTTATTTAATACAGCACTCTCTTTGATAGAATTAATGTAACTGATGAACTCCGATGTTTTGTTGGCAAGTTCGCGGCATTTTTGTGCCATTTCTGTATAATAAACAAAAAACAATAAAAATTTAATTTTTATATTACATTGTGTAACAAATTTACAACTTAATCAAATTTCAACCAAATTCGATTCAAAATGAAATTAGTTGTTAAAATGTAACTTACTTTCTCCAAAAACAATATCTTTAGCTGTGTTAGATGTTGCTAATCCTTGAATGACCATCGTACTAAATAAATGTGCGGCTCTCACAAGTTGACATGCAGTATCTTCTGTGGGCACCCTAGTACTCTATAAAATAAAAAATGGTGAAATGAATAAAGATAATTCACATTTCTAACAATAATAACTTGTCTTTATAAGTATAATAGGTACCTCATATGCAATTATTACTTTTTCCAAGCAATTGAGGGAATCTTCAGTATATGGCACACATGATCTAAAATATTCTATTCCACATTGAAGAGATGATATAGCAGGATTATCCAGTTCATGAATCGTTCCTTTGATAATATTGGATGCAGAAATTATACTGCAATTTATGAGTGCATCATTGGCAGATGATGCTTTTGAAATTTCTAAAATAAATGTGAAACATTAATATTTTTCTTGATGTACAAAAGTAATAAATGTAGTAAAATTGTAAAAGTTTATCCTAGACTGCTAGACTGTTAAACTAAGAAAAAATACAAACCTTTTGAAAGCGCTAACTCGACGTCCATCATTTTACTGGAGAGCTCAGCCATTGCAGATTCGCTCATTTCCTTTTGTTGTAAAATATCCTGCAATTCAGACTCTAAAATTGACTTTTGATCGTAACACCAGGTATATTTATGACTCAGATTCTAAATCATAATGATAATAAATAAATATTTGATAAATAAAAATATACAAGTCATCAAACCAGGTGGTGACAATGATCAAGGTCATCCATGCACAAGTTAGTTCGTAAACCAGGTTATGAAGGAATTATCCATAAATTTGTTCCGTGTTGCATTAGTGAAATCATTGTTATATGAATAATTTGTAACATGCAGCATGCAGATATTTATAGAAAAGAAAAGAAAGAAAATACACATCAAAAATTTTCAAAACTTTTTGTCACAAATTGTTTTTTTTTTTTATTTACAAACTAAGCCATCGAAAAATTATCCAATTAAAATAAGCACTTAGTAAATAAAGTTTGAAGATTTTAAATCCTTATAATTTTTTTTATTAATTGTGAATAAATCTATTTTCATGAAAAAGAATTGTTAATAGATAAAGCAGATTACTGATATATTTTTTAATATAAAGCAATTGTAGTTTTTGTAGGTAAAATATTGATATATATATATTTAAATACAGCGCAGCAAGTTAATGTATTATAAGATAAATCATACCTCTTTCTCTTTTCTAATAATTTCTTTTTCACTGGTTAATTCAATATTGCGTTGTTCCAATTCAGACACGGCCAAAACCATTTCATCCTTTTCTTGTTGATATTTCTCGGACATGGCAGTCAATTCTTTTTTGACAACATCTAAAGCTATTTTTGAAACATCTGAACTTTGAGTATGCGTTTCCATTATACTGAAATAAAAATAAAATGTATTTAGAAATACTAATTACAAATCATATGAAATAAAAACTATTTTTTTTCCCCTCACAATAAAGTAATAAATGGCTGATATTAAACCTTTCTTTTCACCTTTTTGTGAGACATAAATAGGTTATAATCTATAGAATCATCACTTTAAAAATATCTAATCACTTAGTATAATTTTGACTGGTACAACTTACTTGTTTTTTTCTTGTCTCATACCATCAATGGTTGCTTGTAGAACTGCTACTTTCTCTTCATGATCAACTGATGTTCTTTTAAGAACTGCTAAGTGTTTGTCGCCTTCTGCTTTCTGATAAACAAATTTTTAATATGCTATATATTTATTATACATCAAAGGTGCCGAATTGTGGCAAGCTTTTTAATTTATATTTACATATTCTTACATTACAAACAGTACGAGTGCCCTCTGCAGTTACAACATGTATGCCACTATAAGGTAGCCTTAGATCAAGGGAGATATTCTTATCGCCGTGGCAAGATTTGATCTATTTTTAGGGAAGTGATTAATTAGAAGCTTGAAAAGATTTACAATAACCAAATTTGGCTTGGGATTCCAATCCAAAATGCAATCTAAATATGTTTTCTAATCTATTTTAGATAGTTAATGACTGAGTTCTACACATGGAAACCTAATTCAATACTGCTTCCGTGATATTATCAACTATTCACTATAGATAGTTAATGACTAAGTTCTCCACATGGAAACCTAAGTCAATACTGCTTCCGTGATATTGTCAACTATTCACTAATCAACTATTAATAATGTAATATTACAATACTGTTCATAGCTGTAATTTTGTATTTAGTCAACTTACCTGTCTTATAAGTGCGATGTGTTCTTCTCTCATTTGGGTGTAAGCAGTTTTCAATTTTTGAAACTTCTCATCTAATCCTTTAGCTCTTTTTTCTGCAGCAGCTATTCTCTCTGCAAATAAATAATATTTTAATAATATATTTAAATATATTGTATGTATGTATATAGAATTTATTAATTACGTAGTTTAGCTTACGTTCGTATTCTGGTCCACTGGGTAGAGAAGATTGTTGTTTGATCAAAAGATTTCTCTGTTCTTTTTCGTGGTTTAACTCTGCCTTTAATAATAAAAACAGATACTTTTAAAATTTACAATACTAATAATTATGTTTGTATTTATTTTGTAACCTTCATGAATTATTTTAATAAATAAACCTATATGTTTTTTTAAATACCACTTTGAATATATTATTTATTTTCATATAAATATTTTATCATATGATATTCTTTAGTTAAGGAATATTAAAAGGTGAAAACAACTAAAATACATAACATTGTTGATATATTTATCTAAATAAAAATAAAATATGAATCATCAAGAACTATCAGTGCTGAGTCTTGCCTACAAGTTGACTGCAAACAAAAATCTTGTTGCTTTTAGTGTCCTGCCAATAATTGCACTAATGATCAAATAGCATTCAAATATATCAATCAAATCAAAATACAACTGTACGTAAAGCTCCTACTATTAAAAAAGTTAAATGATATTAATATTTCTTTGAAATAGAATATTAACTTAGTTTTATGTAAAGAACTGAGAATTTAACAAATAGTAAAATTTTTATTAAAAACACAAAATATTTTTTAACTAAAAAGATTTTTCGTGTTTACCTTTGTCGATATTAAATCATTTTCTAGAGCATTGACTTGGTTACTAATTGTAGCAATAGTGGTTCTGTGTTCAGCTACCATACAGTGAATTTCATTCCTGAAAATATACTTAAATAATTATTAACTACAATTAACTTACTTTTAATAATGCCAATACATCTTTTTCACTAATTTTACGACAACTTGACCCAATAACTTTCTTATAAAACATGGACGTAATGACACACCAAAGACTGCAAATAGAGCGACTCGTGTTTTTATGCAAGTCCACTAGACTCTTATTGAAATCTGTGGTGAACATGGTCTTAAAAATATTACTAGAATTTACGGAAAATGTGACATCTTGGAAATTTTGATCAAATCAACACAATTTTGTTTAATCACAAGCAGCCACAAAATTCCATTTACAAACGATACAAACCTTGAGTTTAATTTTTATTTTGTCAATACTTGTGTGTACTCTCTGATATTAATTTCATCAAACTTAAATACTTTATTAAACTTCTTAGAATTAATTAAACTAACCTCAATCTTGAAATCTCGGATTGTAAATGTTCTATAAGATTATCCCTTTCTAGTATGTAGTCTGGTGTCTGTGAACATTGAGATTCAGCGTAGTCCACAAAGTCTCTATCACTACCGTTATCAGGACTCGTCATCTAAATAATAGCACATCATTTTGATTGTTTAATCAAAGATTCGTTTAATTTACAAATTCAATATAAATTAGCTGTCTAAAAATAGACATCTAGATTTAAAGCAGTACTACTCAATTTGAAAAAACTTTCTATGTGATTAACATAGAAATGGTCCTATCATATAATTATATATAATATAATTATCATATATATCCTCTTATTGTGAAAAAACTATTATTACCAAATGGAAAGTCAGTTAGTCAATTTTAATGAAAACGAGTAATGTAATGTATTACATATTGCTCTCATAATTAAAGAATTTTATTACATTAAATTCACAAAAGTACTGTTATATCCCTATAATTTTCATAATAGTTTGCATCAATGTAAAACCCATATTATTTTTTTTTATATTGTAAATTAATAATGGTTGTATTAAGTAAAACTAACCTGACTCATTGTATCTGAAGTATCTATTAAATTGCCAATCAAATCCTGTTCTTCATTAAAATGTTCTTCAGGCGGAAGAATAACTATTGGCGGAACGTAAGTTCTCAATTCACTTTGGATTAGAAAGTTAGGAGGGTTTTCTGGTAGCGAAGGAATGGTGATCAGATTCTTGAAATATTGCATATTGTGTGTACTTTGGTAAAATTTTTTCAAGAGTTTAAATTGCTTAAGAAATCTTTCTCTGTGCCCAGACAGAGTGTCCGCTGGCAGCATTGAGTGCAGCTTGAAAAGAAGCTTCACAGAAAAATCATAAAGTTGGTTGGAGTCTTGGATGCAGGGAATGAGCGGAGCCACACGACACTGTCCAGAATTGGTCATGGAGTTTGTACGGTTTATGTCGAGGGAATCAAAAACTAGAAAAAAATTAATGTTGGAAGATTAATATATCTATTTTAGAAATATTTAGTTAGTAGCATAAGATCAATTATAAATCGATCAAACGGTCATAGATACTATTATTTCATCACCATTAGTGAGCATTTTCCCCCTAGGAATATATTTGACGATTTTCTATAGGGCAAAAGAGCTTTTATACGTTATGTAAAAATAGTGGTTCTAAAAATTAATTTGGTTTTTAATATTAATGAATGAAAGGTATATTTTTATAAGATACCTTTCATTCATTAATAATATGGATCTTCACCAAGCAAATGCCTTGTCCCTCAACAATATTAATTTGGTTTTATTAGAGATTGACAAGTTACATTGACAAGACTGAAGTATGATTGACGTATCATGGAGGACTTTTCAAATGTATAAATGACATGCAACTTACTTGCAGATTGTAAAGCCAGCACATCATCCATGTAATCAAAGATCTCCACAGACATTTGGAAGCTGAAATTAATTGAATTGTTTGTTTTTATAAATATTGAAAAACTTGAAATTTTATCACTTGGTTTATCATTTGGTGTATTTTTGATAGAGTTAAAACTTTTGTGAGTCTAGATATCATCACTATAAATATAGCTCTGTAACTATCAGAAAATGAAAACAAAAAAGACAAGGATGTCCATTAACGAGTACAAGATTTTTGGAATGAGAAGAAATAAGTAATTTTGATTCTTACTAATTATTGATGTCATTTTCTCCAATGGCATCCAGCTCATCTCCCGTTACTTGGAGATTTCCAGGAAACCTTGGATTGCGTCCGTGAAATTTTATCTTGGTAATCATCAGAGCACAGTACATTTGAATGAGCTTTCCATATCCTTCTTTTAAATGCATCTAAATCAATAAAATAAATTTTCATTCAACAATTGCTTAAAAAGACAGAATCAATAATTGGAGCCAAAAGTTAAGATTTCAGACCAGAAAATACAACTAGTTACTATCCTTCCAATAATATAATCTATGTATGCATTAAATACAATGAAATAATAAAAAATTGTAAAAGCACTAACCCATAGTTTCCCTAAGTCCTCTATCATGCCAACGTGTCTCTGGGAGTGCTGGAGGCAGTTGGCATGGCCTTCCCGCAGAACCTTGTGCAGGACATGGCAGAACTTCCATGCTACTATCCGGTTATCTTGCAATGGCAACCGGGTGGCCACTACCTGTTAACAAAAAATATTCATAAGTTCCATTTTTTTCATTTGAACCAAATGTGAAAAATAAAAATACCCTTTTATTTTATGTGTAATTTTTCAGCTCTTGAAAATAAAATAGTCAAACTGTAGTAAACTTTTAACTTTTCTATGATTAGATGTCTATATGTAAAGTAAATATTTATACATTAACACTAGCCAATAAACAGAAAAATACATTTGCCATCAGTTGAAAATTGATTACTACAGTAAAAAAAACTATATGACACTTTTTATGTTGTTGCTGTTACGTACTTACCCAGAAAGTAATCGCTCCCTTGTCTCGAAAGGTCCCGATGATGGTGCTCCGGACATGTTTTTCTTTTACTGAAGTTTCAACTGCGTTGATGGCCTTACTGATGCTCTGATTCTAAATAAGAAAACAAAATATTTATCAACTGATTTATATAGGCATTACAAAAAATCGGGTGAGGAGTTTTTTTTTATATTTTATTATATTTACTTGTCAATTGAGTTGATCGCAAATACAGTAGATTAAATTCTAAATAAATATGCCAAGTATTTTGTCTGTAAAACTGTTTTATACTCACGTGCAGTTAATGTGCATGCCATCGGAAATTGCAAGCAAAGAAAAAAATATATCATATAATACAGTGTCAACATAATATCACTTAATTATAAAATAGCAACTAGATGTTTTTATTATTTAAAAAACGTAATACTGAGGCACGTTCTCTGAATAAATTGTTGATATTTTTACTTTCATGATAAATACAAACACTAAAAAATACATTAATATTTATTTTCTATTACATAAAAAGCAAATCCAAGGTTGTTACTGTATTTAAAAATCAACGTAATCGTGTGTATATAATTCATAATGCTAATATTTTCACGGGCTACAATAGCAATGTGTTATAATTTTGTACAACTTTGAGTCGAATAACTTTACATAAACAATATGAAAAATCTGGTTAAATTATGATTAATATATTAATATTCAAAGAAGGTTTCATTAGCATCCAAATATCCTCATATAATAATATCTTACTGGATAGTGATAGTTTAAAATTGAATTTTTAAGGGTGACGAAAATCTAGTTGGAATAATTTTATTAGTTTTTTCCATAGATATAAATTAAATATTTTGTTTACTAAAATTGTTTTCTAAATGCCATGATCCGTTTCAAGGGAATTGACCCGACTGCTCCAAGCGTGTTTGTAGAAAGCACAACAGGAATATTGGGAGGCACGATATATTATTTTGTATCAATTAGAATCGTTTAACAAGAAGCCCGTCCCCATTTTAGTACTAAGATAGCTTGAAAATTTAAAGACTTTTAAGTAGTTATATAGTATAGTATAATATGCAGTGACATAGTTTACTCGCCTCTTTTGCAAGATTGTGCCAGCTTGCAAGATCTGAGCCCGTAAGCTTTTGCGATGGTAAGCAATTTAGTGTCTATCCCCGCATTTTGCATGAACAGATTTTAGCTGCAATAATTTAATTCTCATTTGTGAGAATTAAATTATCTGAGACTGAGTTTTATCCAAATGCTCATCTCGAGCAAACCGACCTAGTTGCGGAAAGGCAAAATCTAGAAACTTTTCGACTACTTTTATATTTATTGTGATAGCAACAACACTGATAGATTTTTTTTTTTAATATAAAATAATAATTTATGTACGTGTAAAATTATTTTATAGATGTGCAGTTGCACTCCGCCTACTTGTATTATTTTAAACCCAGGAATTGGCAAACGAGCGTTGAGATTTCTTAAAATAAACATTTCCAGCTCAGCGTCAGTTTTATATTTAAATAGCACAAAATATTTTTTTTCAGAAGTAAACACTTGCAGCATGTAAGTCAATTGTTAAATTTAATATTTTATTTTTTTTAGTAAGTCAAATACACTTTTTAAATATTAAAAAAATCCCGTGATTCGTGCATAAATATTGCGTGCTAAAATTATATTTTGATATAATTTTAGCACGTTTAGTAGTTAATACAATGTTATGGCAATGTATTATCAATTATTAGAACACTGACATTATAATTAAAACCTTCGATAACACACGTTTAGTTATTTTACAACACTTATTGTATACTTAAATTTAATATTTTCTTATTTTAGTATGGTAGTAGAATACATTAATTCTCACCACAAGACATTATATAAAAAAGTAAAATCAGACCAACAACGTTGTTGATAAAAAAAAATGGATAAAACTCACTACTCACGACCTTTTTAATTGATATAAAAATCTACAAATAACCAACAAACGGAGTTTTATTCTAATACGAATACACCGTATATACAACACTAAATTTTTTTTTGCAAATAATTTCTGATACTCATTGAACTTCCATTAACCAATGCAGTTATGTGGCACCAATTTCTATCTCGATATATTATTATAATCTGGACTATACTTATAAATAACAATTATTTTTTTTAGCCTGAATAGCAGCATTTCGTTCAGAGATCTCGAGATGATACATTTTTTTCATTTCTCATTCAATTGCATTCTTCCTGTTATTTTACTGTTTTTGTCTTGCTCCGATTCCTTTTTGTATCCATCTTAATAAATTTATTCACAAAAACAGTTACAAACCTTACTAAAGTGGTGTTCCGTATTAAAACGCACAATACCGAAAAACTAATTAAATAATTTAACATACGAGCAAACTGGGTGGGCACATCGAATCTTACAAAGTTTTTTTTGTGGAAGAACCACAGTGCTTTTGTATATTACTGAATATTTTGCTAACCATATTTTTACTATACGAATCAATCGATTATATGTATTTATTATTATAATTAGTTAGTACAGCTTATACGTATACTATCATATGCATAAATGTGTACGTACATAAATGTACAAGGAATTATTAACTATTGTATTCCGACATTGTAACATTCTTATACAGCCAATTGTGAGCTACAAAAAAGTAAAATATATTGTTGAATAAAGAGAGACTAATACAACGCATTTTATTTTATTTTATAAATAAAAAAGCTCGGTAGACATTACCACAACTTTAACAAGGAATGGAAAAAATGATCGGTATATTTTATATTATAGTAATAAAACGAAGTATCGATCAGAACCGCCATTAAGAACAGTTATCTAGTATACGCACCACGCACACGAAATCTAGATGTAAAGTACAATTATCTCAGTGTATTTCATAAATTACCAATAAATAAAAGTCTTCAACGCGGCCACAATTATTTATTGCAAAGTTTGAGCTTCAAGCAAAGAAATAGTTTGAAAAAAAAACGGTGAATTTGAAAACCGCCATCCAATTATAAAATAGAGTGGCGAAAACTATTCTACTGAGAGGGAAATCTTATATTTTACGGTAGCGTTACCAAAGCACTAAAAAGTTATTTCATCTTTCACGGTGTGTATTTTTATTCAAATATAAAAAGCAAAATAATACGTCTGTTATATTCCGTGCCAAAATAATAAATATTTATTATAAATGTATACTGTGTAATGTCGTTAACCTTATGCGGAAGTACATCGCTTTGAAGCAGCCACGGTTCGTCGCCAAACCACAATACTGCAACAATTGCACTTCCTAATGTTTTGCTAAATAATAAAAATAAAATTATGCTACATCACTTTGTGTTAAATGAAAAGACAACAAACAATGAAGCGTAAATTCATTTTATTATTCTAAAAGTAAGAAATAAATATCAATGAATTTATTTGACGAACAGTTGTGCAATGAAAGTAAAAGATGAGATGTACGTTGTTCAGTTTTACTTTTATTGTGATCAAGATAAAGTGCACTTAAAAAATTTATAAAGCTACGAGATGTATATATGTAATACGTTATTTTATCATATATTTATTGTGATGCAAGATAAAGTGCACATAAAAAATTAATAAAACTACGAAAGTACGTCGGATGTGCATTCAAATCCATAATGCATAACAAGCAACAGTGTGGTGCCTTCATGCCTATATTTTAATCTTTCTGTATGAAACATATTAAAAAAAAACCTTGATATTGTCAAGATTTATAATATTTACTAGTAGTTTTATAAATAGATTTCGTTTACATGGTCAAATACAAAAAATCCATTAAGTTGTGCAAGTACTGCAAATTTAATAAAAAAATTCTAGATAGAAGTTTTTTTGTAGGAACACTGAGTAAGATCGCTCATTTTTATATTATACAAATAACATGAGAATTTTTCAATAATATACGATTTAAAAAAAGTCACTATTATTTAAATATTGTTAATAAGTAAACTAATCGAGTGATTTTTCCACATATAATTTTTTTTTGGTGACCGGTTTCGCCAACCTTTCACGTTGGCATTATCAAACAGGCGAAACCGGTCACCAATAAAAATTTATACGTGGAAAAATCACTCAAGTATTTTACTTTTTATTTAAAATATTAAAATGGAATTCCACCAAGTACTCTCTGTCAAAAATATTTAATTTTAATTATTTGTTAATGGCAACATTTATATTTTGTGTGAATTTCCAGCTTTTGGTTAAAGTAGTGAAAAATAGTACTAATTTCCCATACAACTTGTATGTACACTGTCACGTCGCTTAAAATAAAATCTTTGTATAATATAAATTTATGTACAATTTAAATTAAAGATAAAATGAAGATCCGCATAAACCTCTCCATTCATAAACTTAATGATAATTAATGTTTTATTTTAAACGAATCGCGTTTATTTTCCAAGCGAAATACTGACAGGGCGCAAACCAAAAGAAATAGCTTATAACTTCTTTTAATATAGCTCTCATAATATAATGTCAAACATATTCAATATATGTATTTAAAAATAGAATACAAGTCAAGTTTTTTTTTTAAGTGTTAGAAATTATATAATTAATAATCGTGATTAGCGTGGGATATAATAAACCAAACAGGAATTACAAATGCGAAGGACAAGGAAAGTCAACTGACAATAACTGTGATTTTCAAGACTTTTTTTTTTCAATAAAAAAAAAGATAACAGTTGAAACATCAGAAGTAATTTTAGCCTGCATAAGGCCTACAACTCCTCTCCCTACGTGTAAGCAATTGATGTTCAGTATAAACGTGCACAGTAACATAAACTGAGTGCGTGTGTGGTTAATATTATCGTCATACACAATCTAGTGTGAATAGTATATTCCTCATGGCAGCGTAACCAAACATTTTATTGCCAACAAATATTATATGATTAGCAAAGATAACCGAAAAACACTTTATTCGGAGTAACAGAGGAAAATACATTTTCAATTGATTTCTCGAATTTTTTTATAAACTGACTTCCACTAATGGCGCTATGCTTGAGTGGTTTTTATAATGCTGAGTCGTGTCGTTCACGTCTTAAATATTCGACTGCATATGCCGTAGACATCTTCAGAAACCGAGTCCTGAGTCCAAGTCTTGCATCCGACATCGCTTAAATCGAAACATCGGAGAAAATAAAAATCACTATGAATACGGATGATCGTGAAAACATACGCAAAGAAAACCGTTAAACTATACAAGAAGTTTCACTGATATTTTAATTAATTATTTTTTTTATATCCGTGTGTTGGAAACCTCTGCTCTATAGTTGTAGTATTGTTCTTGGTTGTAGTATACGTCCTCCGCATTGCCTGCAATTTCCTCTTGTGTGTGATTCATTGTCGCCCACGCTCGTTGCCCGCGTGCGTCATAATGCTCACAAAACAACTGAATATAACCAGACCGCACCATAGACAATCGCAATATGTCATGACAGCGTACTTTAAAAAACACACCACAAAGAAAAAAAGAAAACCATAGATAGCACTTAAAACGACGGCTTGTTGCTCTCTTATTTAAAACACAAACCAAAATATACTAAAAAAAAAAAAAAAAACATAATAGCTATAAAAAATTATCTGATAAATCATTTTTTTCGGGAATCGATATGATTGTCAAATATTGACATTTTGATGGTTTTCGACAGTGCTGACTGTTTTTTGTATAGTTATTACCAAGACTTCACACATACTGCATGAAACGTCGTTTATTTAATTAATAATATATTTTTTTTCAATTAAATATAAATTGCAGATCGATTATCAGAGAAAAAGCGTTTTATTTAGTCAGTGTAATTAATGTATTAAAACACTTCTTACTCGTTTATATCGATTAGACGAATTAGATGCACAAAAACTGTGCGGGTGTATGTGTTCCATGTGAATTTCTATTCTTGAAACAGATCCTTTTATTTTATGGTTACATTGTGGACAAAAAACGTTGGACGGAAAACCAACAAAGAGAATAAAAGGACGCGTGACGACCAGGTGGCAGCTCTAACTCATTAATTTGGTCAATATAGGATAGATTCCTCGAAGATACTTGATGTGCTGGAAGACCACCCATAAATTAAGTAAGCACGTTCCTGAGACTATAAGAAATACAGAAAAATAACACGACATTATTGTAAAACTAGAGTTACTCATCTGCTATGCAAATGAATACTGATGAAAAAAAAAATAACTTTTCTTGTAAGTATTATATCAGGAGATTATATAAAGAATAAAGAGGAGAATAAAATATGCTATTCCAGACGACGCCAGGTTATACCAAAGGCTAGTTTAATATAAAATAATACACTTTATAATTAATAAGGAGTGAGTTTCGTGCGGTTGCATTCGGATTCATGCGGTTTATTATTTGTTCAGTGGTCAAATATGGTCTGCGTAGACCGAAACATGCCTGGCATTAAATATACTCTCAGTGGCCCCCAACCCTGTGCCCGCGGGCACCATGGCGCCCACCGACCGTTTTACGTGTGTCCGCCGCTGTGCGACCACGATAATTTTTTTTTAGTAATTAAACAGAAATATAAGCGAAAATAATTATGTCGTTATAATTTTCAAAATAATAAATCTTTCCAGAAATTGATATTTATTCAACATATATTTTCAAAATAATATTTCTTTTGAAAAAATAAATGGTGCCCGCCGCCCGACCAGCATTCTGGAATGAGCTCTTGGGTGCAAAAAGATTGGGGAACCCTGCTCTACATGGTGTAAATAAACTGCTTCCCTTTATACTACATATGCTTACCTAATAAAACGATGATATTAATATATTTGATATCTTAGCACACACCCGGGACTAAAAGCTATCGATAAGTTAAATTTAAAATAATGTTTAATTCATATTTACGTATATGTATAATCATTGTCATATTTTTTTGTTACTTTATTTAATATTTACTTCCTCACTTATAATGATGGTTGCATGTGCTAAATGAGTCAACACCTACACAATAATACGTCATCATACTTTATATTGAATATATTGGTAATTTAGATAATATATAATTTTCTATTCAATAATATAACAATGGGCTTTTATACGCAATATTCAAGTTTTATGTATTTTTATTTATAGTACAAAATAATAGCTGTGCAAGCAACAACGTCAGACAATTATTATACAGAAATGGTTTCATGGCCCAAAACTTCAAGAGAAAATATACTAACGCAGATAATAATAATTAAAATTCATCATACTACATATCTACAAAAAAAAAACAAGTCACGATACAAGATACAAGTCTATTTTATTTATCCCTTTGCCGTTTTAGTACATCGACATTCATTTTTATTACACAGTGGGTGAGATAAATCCATGAGGTCCAAGATCTTGTCTTTCGTGTGACCTTAAAAGGGCAGGATCTTTGACCTTCCAATGCATTAGGACATCCTCGGCGACTTTATTATAAATGAACTACGTTGAAAAAAAAAAAAGAAGCATCGTCGGCGCCATGTGCTTGGGGACCGTGTACCAGACGAAATCTAATCACGAAATGCATGGCATAACATAGTATTACATATACACGGTGTTAAAAAAATCATTATATCAGCCAAAGAGAGAAATTTAAATTGTAATTTAAATTTGTTTGTTTGTCTAGATGTTTTGTTAGGAATAGTTTATTTTCTGCTTTTTAATCTTGTGATTAAATTTCATATCATCAAACTCTTTCATATCATTGTAGTATTCATGGCCACGTATAAAACACTTACAGGATATTTTGATCTAGCATTTCACAAGTAATAGTAGCTCGTTCTGTGATTATAAAATACAATAACTTGATAGCGAAGCTGCTGTCTAGGCGGAAAGGAAGTAAAAAACACAGGACATGTTTTGAAACACAGTGTATGAAGCTCTCAAATGCAGACGTTTGATATTTTATACATCGTATACCAGCAACTCTATAGAAGTGTACGGCTTCGCTCTTGAATTGGTGTTTCAGGGAACACTCGGGAAACCATACAACGTTGGCACGTGAAGTATTAACAAAAATTAAAAATAAAAATAAAATTAAATTTCAAGATTCATTATTTTTCTTTTAGTAAATTTATAATATTTCTTATGGCTATGGTTATATGTAGTACGGTATGTGGCTATCCCCTGATCCTGCGCGCAGGTTGTGGGGCTTACAAGGTGTGGCTTGGGTGGTAGCGTACGTGTATTTATTTATTTTCGTTATTGAGTTATGTAGGGAAAATATGTATATAAAACCTTTATAACAAAATTGTGATTAAAAATTGAATATGCGAGTTGATGATTTCCATCTTTCTGACTGGCGGCGTACTAACAGTTTATACCCAGTAGCATTGTAATGACTTCCTTAATTATGAACCTCTTAGATTATAATCATAATAATATGATCAAAATAACAGTAAATCAAACAAAATGACGTTAAATGTAAAAACTATGTATAATATACGAATACTTGCACTGCCGTATAAGCTCAGGAGCCTGAATTTCATTACCACATTCTCACTATAGATTTAATTAATTATTCCTTGGCTCGTCATTGAATAAACATTGTTCAGCTAGATGATTAAGCTTGGAGATTGCACGTAGAGGTAGGTAATTGGTAATAAATTAGAAAGTAACAACGCTTAAATTTAATCTTACATAAAACTAACGAAAGCTAAAAGAAATATATCGGACAGGAAAAAGATTTTATTATTTCATCAGAAAGCGTTAATTTCTATACCAAATAAAAATTCGGAACATTGTATTATGATTGAGATGATAAAACAGACTCGGCTTTCTGATACGCAACATCTACTATATAATGGTGATTAATTAGTATTTACGTTGTCTTAAAAACTCTAGCATATTTTAATTATTGTTTTAAATGCAAATCATTCACATTAATAAATAGAAATACACCCACATTTATCGCGTGGCAATATATAATACTTCTTGGTTTTTTTAAATAAAATTTTGATATACGTAATATTGACTGCGCGCGGTATAGCTTTATATAAGCTGAGTGACCGATTTTCTCTGTTTTAACAGCTTGGTTGAAGTTTGCATGACAACCACAAACCTTCAGCTTCCGGCAGGTGATATTGATACAGTCCCACAGGTGTGCTGATGCTCACTTCAATGGATTTTCGGCGATCGTCACGCAATAAACAAGTTACATGTGGATCATAGAAATATTCTATGATCCACATGTAACTAACTCCCTCCCCCTAATTGGTCCGTTATATCGAGGTTTTACTGTAATTATATAATTATTGTATGACTTAAAAAAAGTTATTCGTTCGATTTTTATCGATACGTATAATTATAAAAAACATAGAGAAAAGCGCTCGGTAAACAAAAAGGCAAGAAAACTGAAATATGTTTTAAATCCGACAATTTAGCTCTGTCTCTTCAGACTAATCGTATTTTTTCTATCTTTAGGTATGTCAACTATGACTTCAGCGTATATCGCTGGGAGATACAAGACTCAGGATATGAGTTATTGATTAATCATATTGATAATATATACCTGTTAGCAAGTAGTATTATCTTATCACAGCATTTAGCACTATCTGTTTGTCACTAAATAAAAAAAATCCCAAGTGGAGGTATTTTATAATCGATTTTTTTATCTATACTTTGAAATCAAAATACGGAGGTAAACTATTTCATCAAGGCGTTTAAAAAAATGTGTAGTTTTAAACCGTTTTAACAATAGATTTTTTATTTCATGTTTTGCTATTTTTTCACCACTAAAATTCACAGTAGTGACGAGCGTACTCGATTTATTTGACGATTCCAATATATCATAGAAAAATAAAATAATTTTTTAACATAAAACTCCAAATATTCGGTTATTTGAACATTTGAGGCCATTTCAATGAACAAATTATATGATTATTTAAAAAAAAAAAAGTTAATTAATAGATCATGACAAATAATCGATTATTCGGTTAAGCATGTATTATTTCACAGGTTATGTGCGGATTATATTTCGTAGTCCAAACAAATTGTTTCTTTCTATGATCTGATATTTATATTGTTATTATTTTCGTCATTTCTTCAATATTCGACTTATAATAGAGTTGAATAAGTCGTATTTGATTTAATAACAAGGTGGTCTCTAATTGGATTTGGTTTACACTGGTAGGTTGACCTTTCGGTTCAATATTCTACTTTGAAATCAAGGTTATTTCCTATTACTGAAAGCAAGTTGGTTATAGCGAATTTTTATCAAAACTACAAAAGAATCGACAAAAATAGACCACGAAATAAAATATAAAGAAAGCTGTCTATATTTTTATAACAGTTATTTAGTCAAATCGATTCACCAGCGATCTCACACAAACAAGTGATTTAGATTTTCTTGAAACAATAAATTTACTATTGAGACAATATTTAGCGTGAATATAAATAAAAATAATTATGTGTACTTTCATTTGTGACATACTAGCGAAACAACTCTTTATAACTAAAGAATAACTAAAATAATCTTTTTACACATATTTTTCCCTATACGAACTCAATAACGAAAATGTATAGATCAAAGTACGCTACCACCTAAGCCACACCTTGTAAGCCCCACAATCTGCTCGCAAACCAGGGGATAACCACACACCATATTGTAAGCATAGCTCCAATAACTATTGTAAATTACAAAAAAGAAAATAAATACTATTCGAAAAAAAAATATCAAGTCTAGACCTTAATTTTTTTTTCAAATCGTTATATTATATCTTGGATCATTAGAACATTGAACATACAGGAACAAAAACTAAAAAGAACTATAAGAACCTTGTGTGATATTTTTCCACGTGTTTAATTCTATCGGTGACCAGTTTCGCCAACCTTTATTTAAAATATATTCAAATGGAATTCCACGCAACAATAATTTATTACTTACAAAATAATATCAAAAATCGCAGCAAAGGCTTCTAAAATATAGTGTAAATAAGTAGGCAGTGCTGGAGAGAGGACGTTTGAGGTCTCGGGCCCTGCATTTTTTACCACTGGGGCAACGGCCGGGGGCCCTGATTTACTGTCTGGGCCCGAACTCCCGCCCAGATGCTTTTTTGCCGGACAAAAAGCGCCCAGCGTAATATATCTACTCTGCTACTTACATAGTAATACACTTGACTAGAAACTGGCTTAGCTTTTAACTACGTAGAGTTACGTACTTGGTATTATACTGCGTCAAATTATACCTATGTCTAATTTTTTGGATTGGACGTCAATCAGATGCGTATTTATTACCCATTACGGGTTTATTATATTAATACTAATATGATTAGGCACATTAGTTCATACATAGAAGATGATTTAAAGAAACTCTCAGGAAAATATCATCGTGATTTGTGTGGGATTTGAGTACATATGTGATGTGATAACATGGGTACAGATGTGATACTCTACATATGAACCAATGTGCCCAGTCGTTAGTACAAGGGTTAGTACACCATTATACCCTTTACACAAGAATTGAGGCGTTTGAAATGTGGCTTTATAGGCACCCTATACAAGAAGGAAACCATCCCTAGATCTAAAATACATAAACACCAAAATACAAAATACTAACCCTTGTACTAACGAATCACTTCCGTTTATCGAGATTTTTTTAACAATCATACTTTACATGTGAACCAATGTGCCAGTCGTTAGTACAAGGGTTAGTACACCGGCCATGTAAGCCAGGGGATGTGAGTTCAAATCCCACACAAATCACGATGATATTTTTCTGAGAGTTTCTTTAAATCATGTTCTATGTATGAACTAATGTGTCTAATAATCAAATTATACCCTTTACACAATAATTGAGGCGTTTGAAATGTGGCTTTATAGGCACCCCATACAAGAAGGAAACCATCCCTAGATCTAAAATACATAAACACCAAAATACAATATGTGTTGTAAAGTATATTAAAGACAGCTTCTGTTATTTTATAATAATAGAACGTTTGCAATATATAAACACAGTAAATTCACTCAGTCTACCCTCTTGTTTTTTTTTATTTAGTTCAAATGCCTATCTTTGTTATCTAGTTCTTAGTTATTTAATTTATTCATCAACTCATGCAGAAAAGGGGTTTTTCACATATTTTCCCTACATACCTCAGTAACGAAAATAAAGAAATACATGTACGCTACCACCTAAGCCACAAATTGTAAACCCCACAACCTGCGCATAGGATCAGGGGATAGTCACACACCCTGTTACAGCTTCGTCCATAAGAACTATTGTATATTTTTTTTTTTTTGAGAATCCGTCACAAATGAGTCATGCACAGAATGCGCAAAGAAAGAGAACTCTTAACGTTGGTAAAGAAGCGGAAGGTCTCCTATTTTGGCCACGTTTTTCGTGACAGTAAATATAGCACCCTACACCTGATTGTCCAAGGAAAAATCGAAGAATAAAAGGACATTGGAAGGAGGAAATACGGACGAATTAGTGAGACTAGCCCAGGATAGAAATATGTTCGATAAAATGGTCACCAACCTCGTGTGAGGAGAGGCACCAGAAGAAGAAAAAAAGATCTTGTACTCAGTTTGATATATCGAATGGGAATATTTTATATGGTTAATCATTCTGTTGACAGTATGACGATCATCTGATTAACGAATTGATACAGCTATATTATACTATGTTACATTTCTACATAATACTACTATACAAATATAAGTCTGTTTTTTGCAGCCAGAAATCATTACGATCTGAAAACCATATAATCTACATTATTGTAGTTTTAATACCTATGACATTCACTTTGGATACTAAACATAATATAAATACTAAGTAATTAAAATGTTTTGAAGTAAGCTATTCATTAAACAGGTCATTTTTGTATTTAAATATAAAATTGACCTTTTAAAGCATATTATATTTTGACACGAATTTTTTTTAAGTACGTAGCTTTTTAAAAATGTTTGTATACGCGTGTCAAAGGTCAGTAATGCGACTCAGGAAATATTATTTTTCCTGTAAAATTAATATTCAGCGTGGTGGTTCGCATTATTTTATGACGTGTGACCCTTTGTCTACTAAATGTGGCCCAATCGAGATAGATTAATTTTTTTGAATGTTTCATTTTATGTATAAAGTAATACTCCGCTTTACGCGAGGGATACGTTCCGGAAAAAATCGCGTTATGTGTAATTCGCGTATATCGGGGTTTACGATTAAAATGTAAATTAAATGTAACATGGTCAAAACAAATACGAATCGTTTGAATCAATCACTTTAATTCTAAGAACACTTTATGCAGTATTACATGTTATTTTTACTGAAAAATACATATATTGTCTTCTGGGTAGCGTTTCTTTTACGTTCTTGTAAAATACGTTCATAACACCCAACGCTGTTTTTAATTGTTAAGAGTTAAGTCAATTACTACATTATGTTTATACACATTCTTAAAATAACAAATTCGCGTAATGCGAGGCATCTTAACGCGAAATTGGAAATTCGCGTTATAATGAAACCGCGCATAACGGGGTCGCGTAAAGCGAGGTATTACTGTAGTTTTTAAACGATATTCATGTCGAGATCCGACTAAAATCTTATCCAAATGCAGATCGCTCAGGTTTTTTTATTTTGATCCACCTAAGGTTACACAGATGTAAGCAGTGTCTGAAATGGGCACCGGATGACCATATGCGGTTCCACTACATTTATAATAAAGAAACACAGTTATAAATTAAATTCAACAAAGGCTCTGAATAAATATATATTCATACCGATCTCTAAGAAATCGAATAAGTTTATATAAATAAATTACTGAATCAATGTATTATAAATTCACTGTGGTATTAATTTAACGAAAATTGTTATACTTCAAGTTTGATTCAACATTTATATATAACGAAAATAAAGAAATACATGTACGCTACCAACTAAGCCACACATAGCCACACACCATCTTGAAATTTAATTTAATTTTTAAGTAAACAACAAAAATTCAATTAAATCTTGTATTTAGATTATACACAATTAAAACACGACGTTAAAAAAATATCATTTTTAGTTGACATTGATAAAAACGATACAGGAAATGGCTGCGTAAGAAGCGTTGTGAAACTAATTGCTCCATAAATATTGAGTTGTATTTTTTTGGAAAATTTGACATTAAAAAATGTATGGCCTACATTTCAAGGCGTTAAAGTGTACTGTTGAGAATCGCACAATACACAATGTACAGTATTCGGACTGTGGGAACTGGGGTTAGAAAATTTATTATGAAGCTAGTCGTGATTCTTGAATGCTAAAACATAAAACACGCCGAATTCTAAAAGTCCACATTTACTCGAGTGTTCAAGTCAATTTACTTGTTCAACCTTTACAAAGTTTATATGTTTACTAATTTTGAGAAATTATGTGAAACTTTACATATTATTATGAATTATAATAGACTACGTAGCATGATCTCGAATAAAAAAGGGCATTCAATGGATTAAAAAGTGTTCCCTTTTATATAATAGGCCTTGGTGAATAATTAAATAAAGTTTGCATGCGCCGATTTAAAATTCATTGCACGCTATTACTTCAAACGTAAAACCGTCTATTTAAACAAATATTTTTTTATACCATATAGACTACAATAACATCTGTTGAATAAACGTTCCACTATAAATGGGCATTAAAAAAACACCGACTACTTCATATCAATATTGTATGTTGTAGCACGTGTCTGTATTTATAAGTGACTTACGATTATCAAACTCTTCAAAGGATGTTCAAACTCCTGGAAATTTAGAAAGAGTCGTACTCCACTAAGGTAATTTATTATTGAAAATTCATTGACGTTTGGAAACTCTTCATAAATTTTTTTAAAAAACCTAGTATTTTATATCGCGTTTTTGTGTGTATGTGTGTGAGAGAGTAGTTTCTGGATCAATTATTTTAGATATAATATTATTTTTTTATTCAATATTGCTTTGGATAAAATGAAAATAATAAAACACCATAGTCAGAAATATACTCGAAAAAAATCCACATAGGGTACTAACGCTTATCTGAATGTCAACAGTCGACGACAAAAGGATTCTCCGGCTAGCAACGCCGGGGGGCATCAGCTTGAAGGGCTACGTGTATAATTTCAAAGGGATTTTTTTCGTTGCGGATTGCATGACGAGCAGGGGAATAGCTTAACATATTTTAATTATGTAAACGCACCCGGCGCGGCCGAGACGTTTGCATCGAGGGCAGTTTCTTACAGAGCCAATGTGAGGTTCGACATAGCCATGGGGGGAGATTGAAGATGTTTACGAACATCCGTTTTCGGATTCTGTAAGCAAAAACTAGACATTATGTCTTGCATCATCAAACTAAAAGCAGGGGTTTGAAAAACCAATTTTGACCCGATGCATCAAAGATCTTTTAAGGTTCGTACTTGTTGGTGTAATAAAAGTTCTTAAAACACGAGTCACTTTAAAAAAGTCAATTAGCTTATGCGTAGCTTTTAAGTAAATAAATACACATAAATTCTTCTTCCTTTGATGCCTCTCCTCTGAAGTAGGCTGGTGACTATTTCATCAAACATCCAGTCTCACCAATTCGTACTTTCTATATACACATATGAAAATTTTAAAAAAATATATATATAAGAACATTATATTGAATAATACTCTCAAACGCGGCAACACAGAAATCCCCTGTTTATAGTATCTGATCCCGAGAGTGTGCTGATGCAAAGAACAGCTGCTCTGTGCGGTAGCTGTATCCGATTCAATCCAGACAGGGGGAATCTGGGGCCCTTTATAATTTCCGTCTGTCTTCCTGTCTGGGCCCCAATACCCAAAGGGGCTCAGCCCCGAGGGATATCTCGACGGGTTTTACGAAGATTACACAGAGCTTGTACCAAACGATTAACGTACAAATAAATATATATATATCGTTTGAATTTTACCATTATGAATAATGCAGAAAGTATAATCACAAATAATGCAGAGCGAAAACATGTAAAATTGGTAATACAACTTGCAGCCATATCGAGAAAAATTCAACATTGTTAAAGCGATAGAAACTGTAAAATTGAATTTTTCTGATAGAAAACCGGGTATTATTGTATTATACATGCACAATCACATTTAAATTGATCAGAACTGACGCTATATAAAAAAAATCAAATGGTAAAATCTGTCTAAATCCGTTATAATTGAAAATCAATTTCCTTTCAGACTTTCATCTTGATAATCACATAAAAAATCTACGATATATTTTTTTCGGTCGTTCACAATTGTTTATTAAATTGGACGTTTTAAATAATATCGGCGTGTTTTTCAGCATTTCTGTATATAAAATAATATAATGCGCTTCTAGAGGACAATGACCGAGAACACGTGATAAGTCACAAATAGATGGTACTTTAGAGATGTCTCCGAAGGGCACTAATAAAGATGAGCCGAGCCCCACTCGCTCTCGTAACGTTTTATTTATCGATTTTAAAGTAATATGTAACATTTCAACACACAAATAAAATATCTGATTGTGAAAAATTACAGCGAATCTCAGTCTGGGATTATTCATTCAGAGATTCAACATACTATTTCGAGCTTTTTGCGGTCGGCACCCAGTTTAATAATATATGTGAATAAGCCTTTTAGAGGTTGGAAAACTCTCCTAAATAAGCAGTTAAAAGCAATTAAATGTATAGTACAAGATATTTAATAGCGTGGTAATCAATCTGCAAAAGCCTTACGCATTACCTTGTAAGGGCGGTGTCCTTCATTATCAGACCGATTAAAACGCAAGATACTGAAACCTGCTGCGATATATATAAACTAGAATAATAAGTTTTTTTATTATTTTTCATAAATAGGTTCTATGCAAAACGCCTAATACCAAAAAAACTATTTCCCATTGTTTGAGAATTCTCTGCGAAATTTCGTGCAATTGTATGCAAAAAAGTGAAAGTACTGCTTATTATTGATATCGGTTTTAAAAACCAACAAACGCCGGAAACGGCTGTGGTGTATTGAGAACAAGTAACAGGCGGAAATGGCGTGAAATTCGGATAAAAAAAAAACAAATCCAGTCGATTTTTTCGTTTTATGAAAAATTATTTCAAAATACAGCAAATCTGAAAACCAGGTGTGCATTTTACACCTATACGTGAAATGAACAAGGTATTGAGTGTTTTGGCTCAAAAGAATACAAAAATAAAATCTAATTTAGTCAAAAACTATTTAATATATCATGAAGTAGCGCATATTTAATGTTTCTGGTGAGAATTAAATATCGTTCCCTAGATATCGGTATGTTGAAATCAATATTTATATAGTGACTGACAATCGATAGTTTACTTACTACTTCTGATTGATGTTCCAGGCATTAATCAGAACGCAGTTATTGTTGTTTATTTTTATTTACTATAAAAATTATTTATCAATCCTCGTGGTCAAAATACATCTGCACAACAATAGTTATAATATTTACACAAATACATAACAAGTGTAACAGTAAACTTCGCGTCTCTATTATCCCAACTTAACGCCTTATTAACAGTCGCTTATTTTACAGTAACAAACTTTCCAAGCACGACAAAAATTCAATTCCAAATACACGACATCTAGATTATGCCTTTGCGTCATTCTGCATTGCAAAATGTAAAGTCAAGTCTAGTGTCGGACGTCATCAATGTCGTGATTTAAATTTCAATACAAAATGGCCATGATTTCGGCGGTTCCTACACCTCGAAAAAAGTCCACAGAAAACACTACAGCACCCACACAAGCGTAGCATTATGCAATTTGTCGTGACTTAAATGAAGCCATTCAAAAGTGTGGCATTGATAAGAAACCGTATTGGGCTTAAATTATTCAGCTGTTATGGCTCATCAAGACATTGACCGAGCTCACACGAATTTTTTCATGTATGTAATTTTCCCATTCCCACTCTCGCCAAGTGTGAAGGGGCACCATTATAAGATAGCTTACTATATCTCTATAATCATTATTGACTCAGTTTGACAATGCCAAACGTGCAAGGTTAGCGAAACCGGTCACCAATATAAATATTATATTTCCCTTGAAACACAACAGCTGTCTTCGCGAAAGAGGTGCACAGGTTACTTGTTACAGCTGCGATTAGCGAATGAAAATGAAGATAGCCGGATGACTCCACGTCCGATCATAATTATCATAAAGCGAGATGAAATCACCGGATACTCCGGTTTTGTTGTAAAAAAATTATGTAGCTACTCAAATTGTTAAGCTTACTCAACACTGTAATTGAGCATCGATACAAAGCAAAAAAAATTGTTTGTGTAATTTATAGATACTATGTTTTGATTGAGGATTCGAGTCAGGTTAGATTAGTAATCAGACCACGTAAATCAAATGTAACTAGTGGTAATAATTAATTAATAATTTAACGAATTTTAATATTTAATATTTATAAATAAACTTTTTAATAATGCATGCTGTAGAATTGCACGGGTTAATTGTTCGATCTTTACGACAGCATATTTTAGTTATTACCGGAACATCGTCGAATGGTTTGTTAGTAATAATGTCTTGAAAAAATATCAATGAGTCAGAAACATAAATGGTGAAACAGCTTAAGTTATATTTGAAACATGAAACGTGGCTACCAAAATACAACACGACTACTTCGGGGAAGAGATTCGGCAGGCCACAGTAATCCGTACTGAAGGGCTCTGAACATAAATCACTTCCAAGTCATTTTTTTAAGCTGCTTCATACATGGCAATAAATTCTTTCCAATGCGTAGTGATGGGTATTTATTAACTGAATGTCGATTAGTTAAAATGACTGTGTCGTATAATAACAACGATATTTATCATTATTTGACAGAGAATATAAATTACAGAGACAGGAGCGTGAATCAAGTATAATTAAATGCTAGTTCTGGCGGTTGATAAGTTAAGATTTATTTTAGAAATTATGAATAGTTATAAAAGTGTCACTTTGAGTATTTGATAAAAAAAATTGTGGGTGTAATAAATTTGTGTTGTAAATTGTCGGTCCATAACGAGCCGACGTTTTGTTGCATCTAGTATTGCTCAACTTCACCAGGTTGGTGGTGCTCCACGTGTGAAGAAATGCAGCGTGTAATCATGTTGATGAGCACGTCGGTAACATTTTTATGTAACTGCTTATTTATGCACAGCATGTCGTCATAATTTCCGCCCGTTATTGTTATTGTGTATACGCATGTGCGATATTCTCAGGTAACACAATATTGAAAAGCAGATGGCCGAGACAAAATATGATACCTGGCGAAAAGTATAAGTATCAAATTTTATTTTCTTAAGCAATATGGTTCTTACTTTTTTTACTTTTATGAGAACAGGTAATTTTACATACTATTTCATAATGGAATAAAGCATAATAATAAATACGATAGTGTATTTTTCAGTTATTTGATTAAAATTATAAAATAATGATTTTCAATAATTTAATGCATATTTAAAAAGTCTCTTGAGTAATATTTCGATCCGCGGAGACGATGTGTATTGAAATATTGAATATTAAAAAATACTGGATAGAAATTATTTTGTATGTAAAATTTTTACTTGTGGAAAAAAATTCCATCAAAAAAACGATATTTTGTGAACTTATATATTTATTATAATTGCGTACTGTGTAGTCAACTTACTAATGAGTTCTGTTTTTTTATCCACTAATTAACTAATCGTTTCCAGGTGCCGAAACCCATAGTAGCAACACTAAAAAAAATCAAATAGAGTTGACTTATCTTATCACCTTATCTTTAAATTTTTAAAAGGTTAATAACAAGGTAAACGGAAACGTACTCAAAGTGATAATTAATGATTATACATTCAATCAATGACAGAAATAAGTCATTTCACAGTCGGAATCGCGATGCTCCAAACAAACCACTGGCAACCAACGCGAGACGCTAACTTTTATATTATTTTTCTTACGGTTCTTCACCAAATGGCCTGTGTAATGTAAAATAGCCATGACGTATTACTTATTTAAAATTATTCAATACAATGCTGTATTGTATCTGTTAGAGTAAGATAAATGCTTGTCATATAACCTAATGTAATTTTAGAATCAAGGTGCAATCTTTTATCTAAAACTGTTCATATTACCATACAAAGATTGAATTACAAAAACCAATAATTTAATTACTTTAAGTTACAGTTATAAACTTTCAAATGAAAATGACTAAGTTAAACAAAAAACAGCAACATATTTTATTAGTTCATCTCCGCACAAATCAATTATTTATAAATCATAGCCTTGTTAATACAATTGCAGTTTAAACTTCGATATTCTTATCAAACACAAACACAAGTATCCTAAAAATTACTGTGCAATCACATTAATCAATTATAAATTAAATCCAAAGCCATCAGCTGTTTTGTAAAACCACCAAAGCTGTAAAATCACTCTGTTCTTTTTTGTGGACGTGCTAAGTAAAGGCAATATTTCTGAATGAATGTCAATTGCTGTATGGCTATTCAGCAGATTATAAACAATAAAATAAGATTGTAAATAGGATGTAGATTGTGGAGCCGTACAATACTCTTTATTGTACATACAATGATCGTCCGTCACTATAGAAGGAAGCATCGACCGAGGGCTTCCGTTGGATGAATGCGAGGTTATTTCAATGGTACGTGATAACAAGTTGAATGAAATAGATATTATAACACTTTCCATTCAAATGAAATAATTTAATATTTGATCTTGCACAGTTTTAATGAACAATTCTACCGACGACGGTGATCAAGTATAAAAACGTATTATTTTAGCCAGAGATTTATAAAACTACTTTTTTTAAAAATCATTTTATTTTAATAAATTATTAGTATTATTTAAACTGAGCTCAATAGCTTATTCAAAAGCGAGCATGGCGTTTTTTCAAGGTTGGTTTGATAGGAGCACCTTTGTTTGATAAATACAAATTTTTCGGTGATCATGTTTATGGCTATCTGAAGCTAAAAACTATATTGAATATAAGCAAGCAATATTTTTTTTATCTTACAAGTAACGACGTCATAAAATAGCTGTGACTAATATAAAAATTCTCGGTAGGTTGTTGATGTGAGCTCTTACAAAAGTTTTACCTGTTCTAAGTAAGAGAGTGCATTCTCGAAAGGAATGTATAATACCGTTGGACTTCTCGTGTATTATTAGACCCATTATACAAATACCTACCTACTTAATGGGTGTCATTGGTGGCGTGCAGTGCATGCATTCAAAAACCCATAGCATGCCACGTCATGTTTCATCACAAGAGCGTTTAATTCCGCAGTGTTTACAAAATCACAATCAAAAGCGTTTCTGGCAAAGCGGAATATTTTTAGTTTTTCGTATCAAAACAAAACTCTAATATACAATAGTATAATTTTTTTAGTGTGATTTATTCATTTCTGTTAATTTAATAAGACCAAAAATAGGCATGAGATACATTGTTGTGCAAACACCAGACATCAGTGTATTTTTATTTTAAAGATTCATTGTATTAAATAGGTATTTATTTTGCTATGTGAAATTCTGTTATTAATCTTATAAATTATATACATTACAAACACAAAAACACTAGATAGCCGTTTTGATATTTTTTTCAAATAATTTCCCCCAAAACAGTGACAAAGATCGCTATAATAATAAAAACATAAATTACAAGGAATCATATTTATTGGATTGAAGGGATTCTTAAACTAAAGGTTTACAAGGAAAACAAGGAATATTTACAAGGATATTAAACAAAATATTGAACAGGACACATGCAGGTGAATTGTGCACAAATAATTTTGGTATAATTATTTCTAACGGGAGTAATGATGAATGATGCAAGTATGTGTCACCCATACAAAACAAATGTTACGAACAAGTATTTTGCCCCAAAACTTACCAACTGATACAATTTTTTATCAGCTGACATTCTCTCTCTCGTGAAGGCGCCTTCGAAATTCGAAAACTAGGAGAATTCGAATCAAAAACGTTTTGAGCGTTTCCGTTTCCGTTTCCGAGCGAGCGGCAAGGTTCAAAATAACGCGAACAAGTTTTATTTACTAGCACCAAAGAAGTGTAATTTTTCTTCAGCTTGTCACATCGTACGGTGTCGATGTTTCCATCAAATGTTTATTTTTTTCTGTTCAAGGTCATGCAATATGTTAGTAATTAATGTTGCTTTGCTTTCACCGCGAGGAGGTGCATCAATCCAGGTGCCGAGAGTTAGTGGAAGTCGCATGCTTTGAAATCGCTGTGAACCTGGAAAGAGAGAAACATAAGCGAGTTAGCGAGTTAGTCAGATATTGAAGGAATTTATTATAATGGGATTGGAAATCTACATTTCAAATTAGTGTGTATAATTACAAACATATTTTCATGTTGTTAGTACGCATAGTTATCACCACTCAAAATAAATTTGCATGCATAAAAAAATAACAGCTCGTGTAATCACTGAAAACATGAATAATTTAATATTATAATACATGCACGTACACAACATGTTTTAAATCAATGTAATTGTGAATTAATATACAGAAGAATTCTCCCACAATAACAAGGCTGGAATTCCTGCTTTGGTATAAATTAAGATTTATTTTTATATTTATTTTTTGCTTAATTTAACGAGTATAAGAGTGATATGATATAAAGTTTTAAAAAATCCATAATTCCGACACTTGTTATTATAACTATGGTAGGTTAGAGTTAGATGTGTTAATCAACAGGCAAGAAGAGTAGCACGAAAAGGAAATGCTACTACATTTGATGTAAGAGACATATTCATTTCACTAAAAATAATATCAAAAGTTTTAAAAATTTTCATACATATATTTTTTATGAATAATTGTTTTTGAACGTTATAGAAGTACGCTTCTTTATCTAGCAATAAGTCAGCAGGGCTTACGCACTTAACGGGGACGTACCTGAGATTAGCAAGTTCCGAAAAAAGCCTTAACCAGCATTTGCATTTACATCGCATATTCCAGGTAAAAATAATTATCAGCCACGCGGCTCGGGGCAGTCGTTTAGCAGAAGCGTTGAAATAAATATCCATCCCTCGGAAACTACCCTCGGCTCTTATTATCTAAAAAAAAGGTTCGGTGCGCCGGCACGCTATGCCTGCGTCCTCGGTCGGACCGTTTCTTGCTAGTGGGGGAGCTTTTGTTACAAAGGAATGGAGCCGCTGCCACTAAATCACGGGGAATAACCGACGAGCCGGCGACTGCGGGTCGCCAACTTGGGACTTCATAATCGAAACGGTCGTGAAAATAAGCGAAAGTGATTTAAATCATCATTTCCTACTTCTAATATAAGTTAGGAAATTCAATATTTCTGACAGAGAGTACTTGGTGGAATTCCATTTTAATATTTTTGAATAAAACACTTGAGTGATTTTCCACATGTTCGTTTTTATTGTGACCGGTTTCGCCAACCTTTCAGTTCTCTGTTTGATAATGCCAACGTGAAAGGTTGGCGAAACCGGTCACAATAAAAACGAACATGTGGAAAATCACTCAAGTATTTTATTTAAAAATATTCTAATATAAGTTATCAGTGTTTCGGCCTTTCAACCGTAATAAAACTCGAAAACGTTGAATGCATTAAAACCGCAGTTTTTTTTAGTTTTAATTAACTCGTTATCCATCGGCAGAATCGATTCACAATAGCTAATATTTATCTTATCACTGACGATCATATCAGCCGGCTACAAGTGGGCCACACCTAGATAAAATATAATTGTCTCTGCATTAAAACTCTCAAAGGCAATCTTCATTATCTTTTAAAGTAAACAGATCGAATATTATTATTATATTCTACGTGAGATATAATCGATTCTAGAGAAAACAGTACAACACAGATAATTACAGATTATGAGAATAAAGATAAGCGTGTGCTCAGAGTGCAAATTGATATAATGGAAAATTAATTTATTGTTGTACGCCAAAGAGAAAGTAACTTTTATGAAAGGTGAAAAGGAAGATGTACCACGAGCATGTACAAATATTTTTATTACAATAAGAAATTAATTTTATATATATAGCACACCCACAGTATAAAGACGCATCTCTGGCAATTGCCTAAATCTTAGCCATTGCAAAAATAAGTATCTGGGAAAGGTTATGGTTTATTTTTTAATTCTACGTCAAAAATATCATTATGCAGTCGATTCTATAACATCAACCATAAGCAGAATCATGTGGTTTATAGAAACCAATGACATCCAATTTAATTTTTTAGTTTTTAAAAACCGTATGGTTTGATTAAACTAACCACCCATTGCACGTATCATTTATACTAGAGTACAAAACCAACAATAAGACTTTTCGAAATTAATTGGTTGGGAATTACAGAACATGGCATTCTAATTTACATATGTTTACTTTTATAATGTTTATTAATTGTAAATGATAGCAATATCGACTATTTTGTACGGTGCAAAATAGTTCTAAATAACAGGTTTGTGTTGCAACAAAACAGTTTTGGGTTAAGGTAACAAAAAGTTGAGGTAGTAAAATGAAAGTTTTTGGGATTCCGTGAAGTCGTTCGTAATAGTATGACTCCAAGAATCAGTATTGGAATCAGACCCATCCTTGGCGAATACCTTATTAGAGTAACTCACGTTGAGCTTATGGCTTAAGCATATCAATTGATCAGTAAGAATGATTTAATAAGAATATATATAGAGATATCTCCTATAACCAAAAATAACCATTTATGAACAAAACTAAGCAAACCATCGGAAAACACAAGACAAATTGTGATGAGACCTATTTCGAAAATCATGAAAAGTTGAAGAGATTTCTGTGAATTAATTAAACAATGCCATGATGAAAATAATCAAACAGAACCTATATCGTATAAAACATTGTAAGAAATTAAGAATATAACAAACAAGATGCGGGGAGGACGTTCTCCAGGGAATGACGAAACCCGGTGATGACTCCGGCATCAGGATCGAGACATTGGACACAAGTTAAAACGATGACGCGACATTGCACCCGAAAACCGTCGTTTAGTATTCTGTTTAAAATTACGATGAAATGAAATAAAAATGCATTTCATGCAAGAATAAATTAATGAGAATGCAGTAAGAATTTAAATTACTACATTTTCCTATATGAATATTTATTCAACTTGGAGATATGCATATAATATATATCACAAAGAGGGCATGGTAGAATTACATTAAGACAAGTTAATTTTGAAATACTGAATGCCTACTTTGATTTAAAGTTTTCAATTTGATAGCAGTTATTTATAATTTCATATCAAAATCTATAATATGCATATTCATTTTCGTTTCGGTGTTCATTGTATTTTATTTTCTTGTAAGAATATCGGAACATAGATTCCAAACAACAACCGTAATGTCCGACACTCTGCATTTGTACTATCTTTAAAATATCAGCAAACTCTACACAAAACATCATCACATCTCTAAAGCAAATTGAATGGAATAAGGAACGAAAGACCCTTGTAATACAAATGGTATGAATAATCCAAAAATATCGTCCACATAAAACCCATATGTAGTGCCAAAGAGACCACGATCTACATCACGACAAGGAAAACACGAAGTCATTTCCATGAACATTCAGGTAAACTGCTCAGGTGAGTCACTCTACGCTCTATGACACAGCACTGCAAGTCAGTTGTCTAAGTGGTTTTTTTTTTATTATACAGAGGTGCAAACCGAGCGTGTCATGATGATGTTCAAGTATTATTTTCAATATTCTAATACGAATATATTTGGTTCTTAAACTATATCATAAAGTTTGTAAATAGTTGAATTATTTAACAATACAAGAAAATAATATTTGTTTTAAAAATATAAAATGAGCGTTATCTGACCAAACAAACCTGGCGCATCTAATAGGACACCTGAAAGCTGCTGCAGCTCACACAATGTTGCATTAATCGTCTACCACTTTTATACCAGTGGCGTGCAGTCAAATCCGTGCTGTGAAATATTTTTTTCAAGATTTAAAATAAGTTTTCTAGATATTTTTATTAACATCGATATATTGTAGGTTTTTCTTATACGACAAAATCCACTGCGCGAAAATTGTATGTATATAATTCAAATCCACTGCAAGTCATAAATATGTTTTATAATTTTAACTGTTCCTAACAACAATAACAGTAATTTTAATAATAAGGAACATCGACACTAAACCAACAAACATTGCCAACTAGACTTATTAATGTATCATCAATTCCAGGGAAATCAAATTTTTTGAGTTTAGTAACTTGCAGTCCATGCGAGCAATAAAACACTACATTTTTTTTGTACTCACGTGTTTTTTCCACCTAAAATTAACGATACTAATTTAAATCATTTTTATTTACTCTGCCTATTCATTGAGGGTATTTTAGGTTCAAAACACAAACCATGCGTTCAATAATTTCATTTTTATAAATAATTCGCAAAAAAAAAAAGGGCTGCGAGCAAAAAGCAGGTCTCATTAAGTTACGCCCTGGCGTTGGTTCTCCCAAATTATAGTGGTTCGCTGGTTCAGGGGGTTCGGTTTGAAACCGGTTTGCATGTCTGTTATTTATTTATTTTTTTTTTTAACTAATCGGTGCTGCTGGCAGAGGACACGAGCGGCGGCGTGCTCGGCCATGCACTGCAATGGTTGGCTCTACACACGAGGAAATCCTCAATTAGTCCGCCGGGGACCTGGCCAATTGGTGGACACCTCCGTGCCTTGCTTCCCCATCGACAGCAACTAAAGGTTACCAGATTCCCGCAACATTTCCTCAATTCCAATCCGCATCACAAAAAATCACTTAAAACGATTCAAAGATGTGCACGTGCACAGAAACTCTTGTCCGTTTGCTTGTTGGTGTCGAGACCGAATTTTTTTAAAGATCTTCATCGCCGTTTCATGGATGAATCGATTTACTTAAAACACGTATAAATATGTTGTACTTGGGTTATATATTTGTATATTTAGTACACACGACTCTATTTCCATAAGTGCAGCACTTCCAGAGGAGCGGCTCGCAGAACAACTTTTCCGACTGTTTGTAAAAGTTGTGCAACGCTCGGTATTACGAATATCGTTTCACAGTTCCGTATGAACTCGGTTCATGCGATACTTGCGACGCCATTACAAAACCGACATTTTTCCTCGCCAGCTTATACGTCATAAACTAGTTACATAAAACAATCGAGGTAACAATACAATAAATAATAACGAATCAATACTCGTCGCTATTTACACTTGACACATTACAAAGATTGTCTAAATAGTAGAGTATAAAAAATTATTTTAAATGCATGGGATATACTAGAAGTATAAAAAATACTAATTTTGGGTTATGTCACCTTTTTGTTTTATATTTTTTACATCTGAACGTACCAAAATCCTACAGCGTACCTAAATTAAAGCTACGCAAATGATTTCCGTGCTTTCCAGTTTTGCATAAGTGACGACAAAAGCGTGGAAACATATTTAAACCCAGCAAATTCTGGAAAACACAAAGAAAATTGCTATTGTAAACATATAATAGGAAAAATATTTTTAAAATACTTTTAAATTATTTAGTCTGAATGGCTCAAATTCAGGCATGAATAGGAGACTAAAAACCTAACAAGAAAGCAAAATGTATCATCTTGGAATATATGTACTAACGGTAATTTGTTTATATCAAGTGGGTGGAAATAAAAGAAAAATAAAGAACAATGAAGTGAAAAGACTGATTTATTTTCGTATATCGTGGGAGGAAAATAACGAAACACTTAAACTTCAAGCCTTCGAAGAAAGGTGTTTTCTTAAAGCTTTATAAAAGAGTAGGATGTAAGTAGGCGGATTCTTATTGGGTACGCTTATTCGTATAGTTGAAAATTGTTTTTATTTTATTTGGATTGGTAATCCGGATTGCATGCACCCAAACGTATTGCAATAATTTGAGATACACATTTTTATCAAGCTAATCTGTACTCTAAATATGCTATTGTTTCGTTTATGAAAAAAAAACCCAAAGGGAGAAATATATTTGGTCCTATTTCTTTCTCTGTACGCTTACAGTAAAAACACAATTAGTTTGTAAAATAACAATAATAAAAAAAAACTACTGTTTTCCTGTATTTATTTGGATTCTGATTGGAGATTGTGAGATTTAGTAAGATTGAATTCCATTGGATTTGTAATATTGTAAAATTAAAATAAGTAGATGTCCCAATCCAATTAAAAACGTGATTTAACTAATGATTGCATAAATAGTATGCATCCATAAAAAAATTATATGAAGCAATATAATTCTACATAGATATCCAGTAGAAAATTTGTAGATTCACTTTAGTTTAATATAACGAGTTTTATAATATAATTTTACATAAACATTAATCTTACCAGTGAATTGATCAAATGATGTCATCGTATAAAATTTTTTAAACATACATAAACACAATTTAAAACTATCTTATTTTATATTATTTTAATTGTCAAGAAAGGCACTCTTAAATCTGACGCATACAAAGAAAGCGTCCCGTTCGAGATAGGTCCCACTCGAAAAAAGGCGCTTGAGATATTTTTTTGGTATTGTTTTCGTCGTTTCTAGAACTTTCTATGCGGGGAGACGCAGCCCCCCGGCGACCGAGCCTGCGGAGGACCTTGATCCAGTAGGCGAGCGAAAACACCTGATTTCTAGCCATGTTTATCAACAAACAACGCGGAATGAACTAAACACACTATAATTGTGACCGACTTGACCACAATACGAGGCCTTATCTCGAGCATTCCCTCTCTGTATCAGACGGTGATGTATGCGTCAGTGGTCCGAAAACACTGGTTCGCGACAATTGTTTTACACCTAAAACAACTTATCTAAAAAAAAAAATTGAATTATTTTATATGTAATTTTTTAAAGGATCACTCAATATGTATATATATATAAAATATACTATATATACCTAAATTGAAAATTAATTGCATGGAGAAGCCTTCGACATGTCATCAGGCACGTGGGTCACAACTTTTTAGTAAAGCTGCAATATCAGATCTTTGATTATATTTAATAATCACCGCTAGATCTTCAAATTGGTGTTTTGTAATTGTAAGTGATATTTGTTTGTTTTAAAAATTATATTTAAAAAAACTTTAAGCCTCTAATCTGAGACAATACATCTTTTATTTGAATATTTTTTCGCATCTAAAAAAAATATTTACTTCTTGTAATCGCACTAACAAAAGGTTGCTCATAACATAGAAATATAATAGTTTACCACATAGCATAAACAATCTTAATTATTACTTAGAATATTTTTGAGAAACAATTGTATTATCAGTATTAAAAAGAGATACTTTGTACTATAAAGATAATACCAAACTCTTCACAATTTATTTTAAGAATTAGTAAGACTAGATTTATTGACAGGTTTTGGTAAATAAATTCCATTTTAGTGACAATGCAATTAATTGATCAAAATTTGACATGACTGCCTATGAAAATAAGTTTACAATGAATATAACAATACCTTTGTCAATGGTATGGTAAAAAATTACCACCTAGGATAATAATCAGTAGAAAATATGAAATTGTAATAAATAAATATGATGAACCTAAGTTCTTATTGCCATTTTATGGTTATTTCTATCTGACTCCTACCATTGTATTGAAAAGAAGAACTGTATGATACAAATATGTCATTTTATAAATATATTTACAATATAAATACATAGGCGCTGTACAACAGTCAGCTGTTCAATATACTACGGCCTTGGCAGGCTTTATACATTTTTAAATACTATTTTGCAGACGCATTCATCACATCTATATGCAAGTAATTTATTACAATCATAAGTCATTATCATAAGCAACCTGTACAACATTGGAAATTCATTTTTAAAGCTCACTGGTAATGAATTCAAAGAACTTTTAAAATGTTTAAAACTTATTAGAAATGTATTAAAATATACAATTAAAATGTACAGACAATCCCCTCTAATCAGTTATTATCCTAGATAGAAATATTTAAGCTATTCTAATAATTATTAGCTTAGTTAAATCAATCAAGTTTTTCAACAAGTACTTAATTTATAATACTTATTTAAACAATACACATATCATCGATAAATAACTTTCTACTTAAATTTAAAAATATAACATGAAACCTGATAAAAAATCGGTAACAATAATTTAATTGATTTTTCTTAAGTATACAAAAGCAACATGAACAAATTGTGCATTATCAATTAAATGATTATTGTGAGCTTAATATGTGAAAATAAATGTCGCTATTTCCCTAATATAGATAATAAATAAGCTATAATAATATTTTAAAAAGTAAACACTACCCAAACAAATTAATAAAATGACATAAAACAACACCGTAAACATACTGAAGTATTTTAAAAGTAATGGTCCAATCAATTCCTAACAATACAAACGTTATATATAGTGCTGTTATTTTGTATTCATGTCTTTATTAAGAATTTCCTGCTATCTAAGATTATCATTAAATTGAGGCTATGTTACAGATAGAAATGACAGATGACAAATATTTGAAAAAAACAATTTACGACTTACCTGAAACTTCTCGAAGTTTTCTCTTTCTATTTCTAAACTTGTTTTTCTATGTTGTAGCACTCTAGGTAAGGAAATAGAAGCCATTTGGTTCACATTTAATAATATTTCACACAATGCACAATAACACCAACAACCTACACGCACGAGTGACACGACCAACCGACTTGAAGTTTGAAGTATTTACCAACGGTGTGGCAAGGTGCTCAGACAGTGTGGCAGCATCGAAAAAATCGTATTTAATTTTTTAATGACACGAGTAATTAAATCTAATTTCAAAACATCAGTTTTATTTTTAAAAAAAAAGCAATTGAATGGAATTGTTAATTTATAAAATGTAATATAATTTTGTTATCTAATGATGACTTCATTAATTTATTGGCATTAATCTTAATAGAAGCATTCAAACGATGCAAATATTGAAGTGACGTTTTATGAATAATAGGTTATAAACTTAAATTTGATGTTTGAAAAGAAACGTTTTTTTGCTCACATAAATACGAGCAGTAGATTAGAACATTTAAAGAATTATACTAACGATTAAAATTGCTTAAATAAATCTTTATATTTGTCGTGATTTTACGGTCAGGTATTTTTTCAAAAAAATCATTATAGATAATAACATTTTTGAAATACTTTCACAAATAATCCTTTATTACAATATTTGCAATGATTTAAATTTTATTTTATGGAAAATCCTTTATGTTACTTATTTGTTATATTATTTTTACTAATCTTAAATCGATAATACAATGCAATTGGTGAAATAGATAATTTTTAGTTTATAAAACATTTAATTTATTTAATATTTAAAATTAAAAATATTTATCGTGAACTTTTATTGATTGTCGATAGTTTTCAGTAAATATTTTTTGACAGTAAATAATCTAAAAAAATCCTTATCTCAAAAGCATTTTTATATTCTATTTTTGTGAAGAAAAAAAATATTTACATAGTTTGAATTTTAAGTTAAATACGCGGGAAAAAAATATAATGCCATTTTTTTATATTGTTGGTGTAACTGTTCATTGCGAGCTTCATAGCTAAATTTACAAAATAACCAAGTTTGATCATTTTCTTATGCATAACGTATAATTTTTAATCAAATAATATTCTGATTTTTATAATCTCTAGATTATCATTTAACGTGTGCATGCAAATATAGGTTATTTAATTGGTTATAGAATTCAAAAACTAATGTTGGAATTCAGGACTTATCAAGTATATATGCATATTTTTGTTTGTCAGTGGTTAAACTGAAACTGACTTGAAGCTAATTTCCGATTCATTGTCTATTGCGGCTTTTTCCGTCATACTTTTTGGCAGAATTAAATAATGACAAAAACGTAGTTTACATATTTATACATTTAAAAAAATATTGATTGTTATTTTAATGCCATTAGATTATAATCAATACATCTAAAATGGAGTTTCTCGAGTATTCGGATATTTCAGCTGAAGTTAAAGGCTCAATGGTACGATCTTTTATTTTGCTAAGCACGCTGTTTGGCGGTAAATTGTTCTATTAAACCCATAACATGGTTTACGATATTTTAGGTGCCGGGCCGACTAAAAATGACCGACCAAAATATAATTTTCAAAAACAGCAAAACCGGCAAAGTCGAGCAAATAAGCGGAAATGATATGGAACTTGTCAATTTCCAACGTTTTGTCGGTTCATGGGGATTGAGAATCTTTTTAAAAAATGGATTGCTGCATCGATTTGGTGGTTTCAGAGATGGAGTAAGTAATTATAAGCACCGTGATTAAGCAAATCCCAATGCTTTATTTACTGCGATTCCGAGGCTAGGAAGGTAGCAAATTTAACAACAGGTGGATCTTTCAATATCCACTAATCTACTGTTTTTTTATTAGATTATCATAGCATTTGATGGCTATTCTTAAGCAATGAACTAGTAAAGCTTGTTTTATTTAAGATATTTTCACCTCACAAGTGCCCTGTTCGTGAGCAATTGTGATAATACTTACTCATATTTCAGGAGCAAGAAAAGGTTGCCAAATTTTTTAAGTCCAACTACCATAAGGACATGTTAGAAAAGGAACTTTCGCTTAAAGGTTGGAATTGGGGCACAGCTAAGTTCACAGGATCAGTTTTGAGTTTCAATATTGGCTCCCGCACTGGTTTTGAAATTCCACTTCACAATGTTTCTCAGTGCAATACGGGAAAAAATGAAATTACTCTCGAGTTTCATCAGGTATTTATACCACTAAATCTAGTACTTGCACATTATTTTAATATTATGCATATGATAAGGATTTGTGTAAAGACAAACAAGTCACATTCTCAGGATTCTATGTGTTAACCAATTCCCAATAATTGTTCTTGTAGAATGATGATACTCCAGTTTCCCTTATGGAGATGAGATTCCACATTCCAACGACAGAGTTAGCGGGAGAGTTGGATCCTGTAGATGCCTTTCACGAGCAGGTCATGAACAAAGCCAGTGTCATCTCTGTTTCTGGAGATGCAATTGCTATCTTCAGGGAACTGCAGTGCCTTACACCCCGGTATGATATACATAATAAATTTCTTCTGTGCCAATAATCAAATTCTATAAGTTAATTTTTAACCCTTGGATGATCAGGAATTGCGGTAAATTGATTAATGAAAATAATAGAACAATATTATATGTGCAAATAGACACTAATATATATATATTTTTTTGTAAATGAATTAAGTTGCTATGTAAAAAATTAAACATTAAAATTCATGGTGTTATAAAATTTTTACGTTTGCTTTCAGTGGTCGCTACGATATCAAGATTTTTCAATCTTTCTTCCAGCTTCACGGAAAAACTTATGATTACAAGATTCCAATGTCAACTGTCCTCAGGCTGTTCCTCTTACCTCACAAAGACTCGAGACAAATGTTCTTTGTCGTGTCGTTAGATCCTCCAATCAAGCAAGGGCAGACCAGATACCATTTTTTGGTTTTGTTGTTTGGAAAAGAAGAAGAAACCACAATTGAGCTACCATTTTCAGAGTATGTATAAATATTGTAGCCCCCTGTTTTTTTAAATTTTTTATTGTGAATAAGTATTATTTATGTAAATATTTTTTAATAGGAGTGAATTGAAAGCAAAGTATGAAGATAAAATTAAAAAGGAGCTGACTGGACCGACTTATGAAGTATTAGGAAAAATTATGAAAGTTATCATCAATCGGAGATTGACAGGACCTGGAAATTTTGTTGGGTATGACAATAAACTATTACTGATTTTAGCAATTCAAAATCTAAGCAAATAAATTGTGAAAGCAAAATATAACTTATTGAGTTCTTCAAACTGTATACTTTTTCTACATTCTATCCCAACAATATGATAACTATTGTTAAATTTAAGATTTTTAATTAATTTGTTTTTTCAGGCATACGGGTACTCCTGCTATTTCATGCTCATACAAAGCGGCAGCTGGTCTGCTTTATCCGTTAGAAAAGGGATTTATTAATGTACATAAACCTCCAATTCACATTCGATTTGAGGAAATTGCATCCGTAAATTTTGCAAGAAGCGGTGGTTCCACAAGGTATCTATTATATTTATTAGATTAAATGTAACTTTTCTCTGATTCAAAAATGTACTGTGTGATTTTAATCTGGTTTATCTCTTGCAGATCTTTTGATTTTGAAATTGAATTGAAATCTGGTACCATACACACATTTAGCAGTATTGAAAAAGAAGAGTATGGGAAACTGTTCGATTTCATCTCATCAAAAAAACTGCACGTCAAAAATACTGGCAAAAATGTAAGTAAATATTGTTGTTTATTTAGTGTAATGGTTTCGATATCTTATTAATGCTACCAGCTACAAAAAAAAATTGGTTGGCTATGCCTCGCATGAGCTTTACAATTTGATATAGTCAGAAACTATTTTGTATTATTTCAGGACAAGCAATCTTACAAGGACGACTTCGGTGATTCAGACGCTGAGAATGAACCTGATGCGTACCTTGCTCGAGTCAAGGCTGAGGCTAAAGAGAGGGATGAGGGTGACGATGCGGGAGCTGGAGGAGACTCCGGCGAGGATGAGAGCACTGATGAGGACTTCAACCCTGACCAGCAGGACTCTGATGTCGCTGAAGAGTGAGAACACTTTTTACTGATGCATACGGTCCTAATACAAAGCATCTTTTACCAAATTAAACATTTTTATTTGATTGTATAGTAATATTGCTGTTTTAACATTTTTTATTTTTTTTTTTAGATACGACACTAATCATACCGATTCTGATTCTGAATCTGGATCCGGTGGTGGCGGGGGATCTGACGGTAGTCAAAAGAAAGAAAAAAAGAAAAAGAAAGCCAAATCTGCTAAAACAATCGTAAGCTCCAGAATTCATTCTTATAAGATTTTAAATATTTTCTGTGATCTAGTTAGATTCATTATTCGTGTTTTTCCTTCAATATACCATATTTGTCTAGTTAGACTTGAATAAAGCTATTTGAACTGATTTTGATATCGCTCTCTTTTCATGTTGGATTGTATAATTTCTAGCCTGAGAAAGCGACCCGCAAGAAAAAGACTACTAAAAGAAAGAAGGATGCCAATGCACCAAAAAGAGCGTCCACAGCATTCATGCTGTGGTTAAATGAGACCCGCAAGTCTATTATGGCTGATAACCCTGGCATCAAAGTTACCGAAATAGCTAAAAAGGGTGGTGAGATGTGGAGAGAGATGAAAGACAAATCGGTATGTCTTATTTTTATATTTATAAGATAATTTATCAATGCATTGATTTATTTTTTTTAACAATTATTATTATTATTGTATGTTTTTAAAAATATTTCTTCAGAAATGGGAAGAGAAGGCACAGAAGGCTAAAGAAGAATATACTAAAGCGATGAAGGAATACCAGGCCAGCGGTGGGGGAGCAGCGGCCTCTAGTGGCGAGGAAGAAAGCAAACCTAAGAAGGCTAAGGCAACCAAATCACCAATGCCTTCTAAGCCTAAGGAGATTGTCCCCACCAGGTCTTCTGGAGGAGGTGGGGACTACAAGAGTAAGGAGTACATCAGCGACGAGAGTTCTTCCTCTGACGATGGCAAGAAAAAGAAAAAAGAGGATAAGGAGGTAGTTAAATTTGAACTATTTTTAAAACTATGTTAAGTTATAAAATAAATATCATTTATAACGAAAGTCTGTTATAAAGAAATAAATTTATTTTATACTGATATGATATGATCATATTAACAAATTATACTTAAAAATTATTTATTACATTTTTCAAAACATTAATTAGAGGTAAAACGTTATTGAATAAGCTCTATCAATATAGTTTTAAAAATATTACTATTTTTGCCCTGAATGATTTTTAAAAATACGTATTTCAGGACAAAGGATCAAAGAAAAAAGCATCATCTGGAGAAGAAGAGGAGTCCGCTGTGGAGACCAGTGAAAATGAAGGCAGCGGGAGCGATTAGATCTTTTAAATACCATCTCATCCATTATTATCTAATTACACCTAATTTATGTTAATGCTTATTATTAAGAATATAAATTTATAAAAAATCTGAAAGAATCTTTTTATTAATAATCTGGATAATCTGTAAATCTTTTAAAATACTATAATAAAGAAACATTATGTATATAGTAAAAATAGCTAAACTGATATACTTGCAGTTTTCTTTTGATTTGTAATGTTGATTTAAAAGTACAGTAAAACCTCGATATAACGGACTTCTATTAAATGGACTTTGGATATAACGGACAAAAAATCCGCTCAAATGTAAAAATTAAAAAAAATCGTAATTTTTGAGAGTTGGGTTTGTTTGGTTGTTTGGGTTTTGTATTTTTTATTTATATCTAAATACATAAAATGTATTTTAAAAATAAAGTTTTTTGGTTTATTTTAAACCTATTTTTATATAACAGACTTTCAGATTTAACCGGCACCCCCTACTCCCAATTGGTCCGTTATATCAAGGTCTTACTGTAATCTTTAATCGTCATTGAATTTTTTTTTAAATACATGTTTAGGCAGGAAGGTATGGACGATTTGAACGGGGTACCACGCGAGGTGGAGATAACCTTGGTGGATAAAGAGTAGGGGTATCTGCTTGTCAGGAGCTGTTATTTTAGTAGCAATGGAGACATGGTCAATAGAGCATCGTGTGTTCGTGTACAACACATTTATTGAAACGGGCCGTTCTGTCATTCAAACAGAGATGCTTCCGGAATCATTTCAACGTTGGCCGTCATGGTTGTGTTCCGAAGTTTGATACCACAATGAAGTGGGTGAATAACTTACAACGAACTGGTTCTTTGAGACCCGGAACTGCACGAGGTGACCGAAAGGTATGGACACCGGAAACCATTGAAGTGTAACATGTAGTTATAACCTAACCCTTTGTAAAACAATAAATAAGTAATTTATAAATGTTTCAGTCAAACCGAAATTTGAAAAAGTTAAAAAAAAACAATCAAACTTAATAATTAATCATAAAAAAATCAAATTATCAAAACAGGCCCAAAGAAGCTGCCTTTTGTAAAATTAACCAGAAATTTATGAAATAAATCAATACTAGAAAATAGGTACTAATGGAGAAATTCGCCTGTTCATAGTGATGCTATGCTTATAGTACGTTTTGTTATTAGCCATGCTTTCCGTTAGGAATTTTCTCCTATATAGGATGTAAACAAAACTTTCAAATAGGTGGATAAACCGTCACCTAGCTCCGCCCTTTACTATCCTAGCCGCCAGGAAGCAATTTCATCTCTGTCTCGCAAAACATAACCCTCGTGTAGAGGAAGTTGAATGATGGCGGGACTGCGATGCCATACAAACCGTAATATGATTCATTACAAAAACAAAATAAAATAAACGCTATGAATAAAAACGGACTGAAAAAAGTTTCATAAATTTATTACAATTTTTATAATAATAATAAATGAAGTTTGTATTTTATTTATCGAGTTAGTATGAAGTCAAATCGAGTCCCGTGTGCCGCTCGTGTGTGAGCGCGCGCTCTCATTGGTCCGCTGGAGCCTGCGTCAACGCGACCGGCATGTTGGCCAGCCTGGTGACGCAAGATTTTGAATTTGAAGAGGGCTCTGCTAGGCTGACGCGGAACCCACCCAAGCCACCTCGTTCGTGGAACATTTTAGTACGGGCTTCATACATTTCGTTCTAGTTTGTTCGAGTCCTTTGGTAGACCAAGTAGCTTCAGTGAATAAATCGTGAAATAAAACTTAAAGGTGAGATGTTTGGATTTTATATTGAAATAGTCTTATTATTTTAAGCTTATTTCGTTATTTCACGAGCCCGAAATAGTATATCATTGTTTCTACACGTTGGAATTTCGCTTCTAACATGGCCATTGCTACTTTCATACATTTCATAGTTGGCGTGGGTACGATAGTACTAACGCATTTTTATCAAACATTAAATTCTCGTTTATATTGTTAGAGATGTGTGATTTCTTTGTTCTAGCGGTGATAGATTATTAAGTTTTTCGATATTCCTGGCACCAGATTTCTCTTGATTACGCGTACTTTCATCGAAATATCGTAAAAACAAAATGGCTTAGCCCAAGGCTGTCCCATTAAGCAGAGCATTATCGTGCATTTTTAAAATTCTTATATTTAATTATTTTCTTAACGGATTTTGATGGGGAAATCGGTTTTTTAATCTAGAAAAAATAACTGCATCCTTTTTTATAAAATTCGTGACGCGCTTTTCTCAGGATCGCTTTCCCGCCAAAAGCGTCTGTTGGGCTTTTCATCGCGTGTCAACAAAAGTCGCTTCATCACACTGTATATGGATTTCTGCCGCAGCGCTAGCCTTCGGGACCAGACAACGCCGACCGGCTGCATTTTCTAAATTGGGATTTTTAATTTTCAGCAAAATGACTGATAAACCTAAACGCCCCATGTCAGCGTATATGCTGTGGCTGAACAGCGCCAGGGAGCAGATCAAGTCCGAGCATCCCGGACTTAAGGTCACCGAGATCGCCAAGAAGGGAGGAGAGATGTGGAGGGGAATGAAGGACAAGAGCGTAAGCATTTTTGTATTATTTAGGCACGCATTTTTACTTTTTAAAGCAGAATGATGAAAAAATACACCGATAATACTGAGTCCTGATTATTAAGGTTACATGCACTACCAACTGATTTTTTCAACTTTCAGGCGCATTTTCCCGCCGATTTTTCTACAAGGATTTAATGAATGTAATTTTCTCTGCAGGTGTGGGAAGAGAAAGCCGCAAAGGCTAAGGAACAGTACACCAAGGACCTTGAGGCGTTCAACGCCAACGGAGGAGGAGCCGAGCCCAAGAAAGCACAGAAGCGAGGGAAGAAGGCGGCTGCCAAGAAACCCGTCACAGTAAGTCCTATTTCATTGAGAAACAAAATTTTATACGTTTGTTTATCACCATTATTGTATCATAATTCTGACCGGTGTTTAATATTTACTTTCAGAAGAGCAAGAAGAAGAAGGAGGAGTCAGAGGATGAAGAGTCCGAAGAAGAGGAGGAAAGCGAGTGATCTCCAGGCCCCAGCATACTCCCTCCTTGTTCATATTAATAATTATTTCAGTTCGAGTTATTTATTATGTCGAATTATCGGGGCTCTAGCTCAAGGTCCCCCAATGTATTCAGTTAAGCCTACGGGGATGTGTACAAAATGAAGCTCCATGCCCCTCGGCCCACACCTGGCCCTTCACCTCAACTTCTTAATAGTTTTGACTTATTTTATACTAATAATTAAGGCAGGTGTGTATTGAAGGATAGCCCTGGCTCTCGTATGTATGTTAAGTAAACTTAGTATAGTGGCAGTACTGTGAGCGGTAAACCTACCTCTTTGTGTAAATTGCAATCAGTTTTTAGTGTATTGATTACAGCCAAAATGTTGAGGAATCTTTATCGATAAGGTGTTTGACTGAAAAGTGCACAGGTACTTTTTGCATTGTACGTACCTGCGTTAAGTTTAGGAAATTACTTTTTTATATTAGTTTCTCAGAATTTAATTTAGACTTAACGCATAGGTAGGTTTGAACTGGTTTGTCTTAATATTTTACGTGTTATTCTGTAAAAAGAAATAGCATTCCTCATGTCAAGTGTTTTACATATTTCAATAAAAAGTAATTTTCTTATAAATATAAAAAATATTTTTTATACGGTTGTTTGAATTTTCCTATCCGTCTGCCAGCGATCCCGGTCCCCGCACGAGTCGCAACTTATCAGGTCATTGACTGATACAGCCGCGCTTGGCGGGACTTTCGAAACCGTCCTCCCTCCGGGGCTGCTGCACTGCTGCCCTGCGTGACGTCACACCCACCGCATCGCACGTTCCTAGCAAGCGTTGCTCGGTGCCGAGCTGCCGTACAGCGTTAATTTTCTAATTAAAATTGGGCTATGATGGAATAATTGCATTGTCCCAGAAGGTTGATTAATCGTTTCTACGAGCCGATAGCTTCTATTTATTTACATATTTTGAGATAAATAAGTATCTCCGGTGTAGAGTAAGTTCTGAGACAAAAATTATAATTAAAATTGATTTTCATTATGTCCTCCCGGCCAAGCCCCGTGCTGTGCCAAAATCGCCATTTTGTACGACGCCGTAAGGAAGCGGATGTCGGTCGGCGGGCAGACGCAGCCACGGGAGCAGGCTCGAGCGATAGCGTGGTGCTTTGTTTGGAGCGGATGACTGCTTTCTCTTTCTGCCTCTCGGGTGCAGAAAGAGACAGCATCTCCAGAAATATCCGTTATATAACCAAGGGGTACCAATCTGAGCGCATGTCGGTTTCTATGGAAACAAACATGTTTTGAAACGTCAATTCAGTACAATTTTTTACCATGAATCGCTTCACAACGAAACAACGCACCGAAATAGTGACTCTGTACATTGAAAATAGTCGTTCAGTTGTGTTAACTCAACGTGCATATCGTCAAAAATATCGTGGCCAACAACCACCGTCTGACAACACTATTCGTCGTTTGGTGTCGAATTTTCTTGAGCACGGGACAGTGGAAGATCGTCCACATGCCGCTCATCAACGCTCAAGACGTTCCAATGAACTGGTTGAAGCGGTAAGAGAGAGTGTTGCCGAGAACCCTCATGTGTCATATCGTCACCGCGCTCAGCATTTTGGCGTCAGTGGAACCACTTTGCGGCGCATTTTGAAGGATGATTTGCAGTACACCAAGGACCTTGAGGCGTTCAACGCCAACGAAGATGGAGCCGAGCCCAAGAAAGCACAGAAGCGAGGGAAGAAGGAGGCTGCCAAGAAACCCGTCACAGTAAGTCCTATTTCATTGAGAAACAAAATTTTATACGTTTGTTTATCACCATTGTATCAAAATTCTGACCGGTGTTTAATATTTACTTTCAGAAGCGCAAGAAAAAGGAGTCAGAGGATGAAGGGTCCAAAGAAGAGAAGGAAAGCGATTGATCTCCTGGTCCCCGCATACTCCCTCCTTGTTCATATTAATAATTATTTCAGCTCGAGTTATTTATTATGTCGAATTATCGGGGTTGTAGCTTAAGGTCTCCCAATATATTCAGTTAAACCTACGGGGATGTGTACAAAATGAAGCTCCATGGCCCTCGGCCCACACCTGGCCCTTCACCTCAACTTCTTAATAGTTTTGACTTATTTTATACTAATAATTAATCTATTCAATATTTTTGACAGCGAGTACTTGGTGGAATTTCATTTTAATATTTTTGAATAAAATACTTGAGTGATTTTCCACATGTTCGTTTTTATTTGTGACAGGTTTCGGCTCTGTTTGATAATGCCAACGTGAAAGGTTGGCGAAACCGATCACAAATAAAAACGAACATGTGGAAAATCACTCAAGTATTTTCTGTTGACAGGAGAGTTCCTTTTTTAATTAAGCAACATACAACGGGCGCATACTCTTTCACTAGGACGTGTTGGTAGGTCATATAATAATAAGCGGTTAGGTAAACAATTGCTAGAGGGAGAGGATCATAGAAAGAGAGAGAATATGATTGTCTGGTGGTAAGGACTACTGTGATTTTAATGTACCTGACAAGTGGAGGATTCTATACAAAACAAATGTTTTTATATTTATGGGTGGTGTAGCAGCAGTTATCCTGTGTTGGGATTTTTTCTGTAGTATGTTTATCTGTAAATAATAGTTTTTGCGCTGTAAATGGTTTTTTAATGATGTGATTTAGCGATAGGAAATAATAGTGGAGACTTATTAAAAATAACCTAGCCATTAAACAAGTGCTCCGGTGTGCTATCTTTCACGCGATTGATTTCTAAAATCTCTTGGCCATTGAGTTAATATGTAAAATTTTGAGATTGGAGTTCTGGTTAAAATCGTGTTTTTTATCAGAGAGGTGGAGGCCGAAGGTAGATATTTCATCTCCCTTTTTCTATCCTCTTATGCATGTGGTCTTTGGTCCTTGTGTTGAAGGATCTGCCTGTTTGGCCAGTATAAGTGGCGTCGCAGGAGTTGCAATTAAGTCTGTAAATTCCACTGTTACTGAATTTATCATTCTTACCTTTGTTGTTGATAAGGATTTTTGGTAGGGACTTATTATTGTAATATGAAACCATGCATGATCTAGAAAGGAGTTTACCGTATTTTTCGCAGGACTTGTTGAAGAATGGGAGTTTAAACCATTTTTTATTATTATTTCTTTCGCCTTTAGATAGTTTAGAGATCTTATCGACAAAAATAGATTTTTGTTTTTTCGATAGCATTTTAAGAATGATTGAAAGGTCATAGATAGCCGCTATTAGTGGCTAATTTCTGTATGATTTTAAGTTCGGTATTAAAGTTATTTGAATCTAAGGGGATCATGCTAGCTTATGAGATATGTGATGTATTGACGTTGAATTTATAAAATTATCGCTATATGACGGTTTTCTGAAAATGCTGAAGTGATGAGCTTCGGAATTTATACTAATTTCTACATCCAAGAAAATTTACATCATTTCTTCCATACTCCATTGTGAATTTGGTACTCTGATTAATATTGTTGATCTGACCCAAAAAACAATCTGTCTAGTCGTCCCTGTCCATAAACATGGGATATCGTCTACGTAACGATACTAGTAGGAGGCGTATTTAAAAAGGTTTTATTGTGCTATTTTGGATTCTATAAAATCCTTAAAGAAATCTGTGAAAGATCCGGAAGTTGGGCTACCCATAGGTAACCCATCTATTTGTGAGTAAAATATGTTATTGAAACTAAAATAGTTTTGATCTAGGATCTAGGCAAATGTTAAAGAGTGTTTAGTTCGGATATTATCGCGGGGTTAAGGTCCCTCTGTATCATATAATTGTTAAGTTCTAGTTTTAATGTTTTGATCGGTATGCTAGTAAATACTAGAATACTAGAAGTAAATACTTCGACTACGTCGAACGAAACTAGTGACGCGTTAAGTGGGACTTTAACATTTTTTATTTTTTCGATTAGGTCAAGTGAGTTTACGATACTATATTTTGGTTTGAATTCTAATGTGGATTTTATTAATGAGTTTACTTTCTTAGCTAATTTGAAACTTGGTGCTGGGGTATAAGAAACTACGGGTCGTAATGGAGAATTTGCTTTCTGAATTTTCGGAAGTCCATAAAGTCTCAGGCATTGTGGGTTCATTTATCTGAGTTACTTAGATTTTTCGAAATCGTTGACTACTTTCACCGATGTATTTGATTAAAGGAACTGGTATTTATTTTGTAATACTCCATTTTATTACAATAAAATAAAACCAAATGGTTTTGGAGACTACGTTAATTCATTAACGTAGTCTCCAAAACCATTTGGTTTTATTTTATTGTGATGTATTTGATGTAGTGTGTCCTGGTATAACCGTGATGTGGAATATTGGTTGCAGGATTCAGGTGTGGTTCCAAATCAGAAGGTCGGCAAAAATTATTTACGTGCTTGATTTATTATTTATAATAACATAAGAACACGGGTCACTAGTTCTGTTGTGTGTTGAAGTGAATCTCTGCCGCGTGAAGCGCTGGCAGCTTTTTATATATTTTGGTTATTGTTACACTGCCGAGTAGTCAGCTCGGACGGCGCTGACGTGTACCGATGTATTGTAGCTCGGTGCATGTGCACCGACCGCTACACTGCAATGTTACATGAGTTGAGGGCTGTCTTTAAACTACTATTATATTTTATTGGGCCAGAAAGTATGGCTCTTGTATGTATGTTAAGTAAACTTAATATAGTGGCAGTACTGTGAGCGGTAAACCTACCTCTTTGTGTCGATAAGGTGTTTGACTGAAAAGTGCACAGGTACTTTTTGCATTGTACGTGTACCTGCGCTAAGTTTAGGAAATTACTTTTTTATATTAGTTTCTCAGAATTTTCTCTAATTTAGACTTATCGCATAGCTAGGTTTGAAATGGTTTGTCTTAATATTTGACGTGTTATTCTGTAAAAAGAAATAGCATTCCTCATGTTTTACGTATTTCAATAAAAAGTAATTTTCTTATAAATATAAAAAATATTTTTTATACGGTTGTTTGAATTTTCCTATCCGTCTACCAGCGATCCCGGTCCCCGCACGAGTCGCAACTTATCAGGTCATTGACTGATACAGCCGCGCTTGGCGGGACTTTCGAAACCGTCCTCCCTCCGGGGCTGCTGCACTGCTGCCCTGCGTGACGTCACCCTCACCGCATCTCGCTTTCAGGCAAGCGTTACTCGGTGGCGGGCTGCCGTACAGCATTAATTTTCTAATTAAAATTGGGCTAGGATGGAATAATTGCATTGTCCTAGAAGGATGATTAATCGTTTCTGCGAGTCGATAGCTTCTATTTATTTACATATTTTGAGATAAATAAGTATCTCCGGTGTAGAGTAAGTTCTGAGACAAAAATCATAATTAAAATTGATTTTCATTATGTCCTCCCGGCCAAGCCCCGTGCTGTGCCAAAATCGCCATTTTGTACGACGCCGTAAGGAAGCGGATGTCGGTCGGCGGGCAGACGCAGCCACGGGAGCAGGCTCGAGCGATAGCGTGGTGCTTTGTTTGGAGCGGATGACTGCTTTCTCTTTCTGCCTCTCTGGTGGAGAAAGAGACGGCATCTCCAGAAATATCCGTTATATAACCAAGGGGTACCAATCTGAGCGCATGTCGGTTTCTATGGAAACGGAGGTGTCAAATTGACGTTCGCCCTAAATCTGTCAACGTGATATTATTCCCTTTATTGATTTTACTTTTATGTGTATTGTATTAAGTCACTATTAAATAATAGCAGAGTGAGGTTTATTTGACAACATCACCCAGGCATAAAGTTTACATTAGATGTCCATGTAAAGGTTAGTTTATTATTTATTTGTCCACTAGAAGATACCAAAACATATTAATTCTCAACCTCGTGTATATATTTTGTTTTATCAAGATTGATAAATATAAATTTTAAAAGTTTTTGTTTTAATCTTTAGTTCATTTGACTTGGGATAAGCATGGACAAAATTGTAACATTGTTATTATCATCAACAAATGTCAGTACACTACACTAAAAAAACCATTGTAAATTTCAGTACTGTTCATACAATCTCTGACTCTAGATACGTGACGTCTCTGCAAAAGACGTGTGTTTTTCTTTGATGATTTTATTTACGAACGCACTTTTGGTTTCTCAGTCATTGCACTTAAACTTATAAATAACATTTTTTACCTAATATATAGTTAAATTACAGTAATCAGGACTTTTGGGCCTGTCGTCTAGTAGTGCTTACATGTTCTCACTACTGAATGATACTTAAGAGATATCTCCATTTTTCTAGGTAAACCATGTCACTACTCATTCAACTGAAAAATAGGTTATGAAACTCTACAACTGAAACTAGTATAATATAGCTAACAAACGAATTCCAGAGAATACAGATGTCGGGGGACTCTGCAGCTGTGGCGGCTTCAGGGGAGCAGGTGGTGCTGGTGACGGGTGGCTACGACCACACGATCAAGCTGTGGCAAGCACACAATGGAGTTTGCCTTAGGACCATGCAGCACCCGGACTCAGTATGTTCATTCATCAATCTACTTTTAATTCACTAATGTTGCCTTTGGCTTATGGATATAATATTTACTTTTGAATATTTCGAGAACTTTACACAAAAGCTTTCCTGGTGTCCATTAACAATACATCCTTTTAATATGATATATAGTTAATAATTTAGTGAGTAGTAATTATTTTTTCTTTTGTAGCAAGTAAATGCCTTAGATATAATGCCTGATAAGCTGATGGTGGCGGCCTGTGGATATCAGCACATTCGCTTGTATGATCTCGTCGGGTCTAACCCTGACCCCGTCATCAATTACGATGGCATTTCCAAGAATATATCTAGAGTGGGATTTCAGGTAATGACAGCACTTATTTCATTAATTTAAAAGAGGTAGTAAAACATTTTGTATAAAAATACTATGTCTAGCTCAAAATGATATAGTTATAAACAAAATTTTTATAACATATTGTTAATTTAGTTTGTAATTTTAGGAGGATGGTAAATGGATGTATACGGGAGGTGAGGATTCAACAGTGAAAATTTGGGATTTTAGGTAAATACTAGTTGTCTTCTTTTTAGGTGTATTGGATGCTTATTTAACACAGGTTTTTAAAGTGACTCTGGTTTCACCCTCCCGAGGCTTAATCAACCTCGAGCATTTGATTTTCACATTTATTATTATAAATGTGAAGTACTATAGTAAGTACTTTAATAATAATACCAATTAAATATCTTTTTGTACGGTACAGATCTCGGAAACCACAATGCCAAAGAATATTCCAAGTGTCAGCTCCTGTTAACGCTGTATGTCTCCACCCAAACCAAGCGGAAATCATGGTTGGGGACCAGAGTGGAATCATTCATTTATGGGACTTGAAAACCGATCATAATGAACAACTTGTGAGTATTTAAATTTGTGATGATATAAAAATACTTTTGTTCATTCGCAAAAACAATCTCTTAAAATACTTTGTGGAATTTCATTAAATACTTATTAAAAGCTTCTACATAAGACAGGTAAGTATTGTAATTTTTCTTTAAACCTGAGAATTTTATAAGCATAAAATGAATGTCTAATGTGTCTACAATGTTTATATCAATAAATATCTGTCAAGCTGTTCCTTAAGTCAAAGTCAAAATGCTTTATTTTTGTTAGATTCCTGAAGCAGAGTCTTCCATCCAGGATATTGCCATTGATGCAGAAGGTCGCTTGATGGCAGCTGTCAATAATCGAGGTCACTGCTATGTGTGGTCTCTCTCTGGAGGCACAGATGACCAACCCACTAAACTGTCCCCCAGGCATAAACTGGAAGCTCACGGGAAATACGCTCTGCGTTGCAAATTCAGTCCAGACTCAAGGTAAATATTATTTTCAACTAAAGGCTTGCCATTCATTAAAAAACATTCACAAACTGCCTCGTGAAATTATGGCTGAATTTGTCCTAGAATATTAATAACTATATAATTCAGGTCTGAGCAAATGTCTGATAGATAGTTCTTATTAAATCAATTTGTACAGACACATTCAATACAAAACTATTCAGGCATGATCCAAATTTCATCAGTTAAGGATTAACTTGTCAGAATTTGGATCGAACCTATGAACTTTTGATTAATAGCCAACAGTCTTACGATCGAACCAATAGAACAACCTTTTATAGCTTCCACCTAGGAATGCTGTAAAACACAAGATACTATACTGGTAAAAAAAGCTCTATGTTGAACAGCAGCTATAGTAGAGACGATGTCTAGCTCTCGAACTGCTAAACCAACTTTATCAGAATCTAAGTTAATTCAGAGAGTCCACTGTGACTCAATAGACCAATATTTTACACATTGAATATTCTTAGTAGATATACATCCAGTATTGTAATTTGAATGTTGTGATTGTTTTAGTTTATTGGTGACAACATCGGGCGACTGCACGGCACGCGTGTGGCGCACCGAGGACTTCACCCTGGTGAGGGAACTCAAGTACGATAGCCAGCGATGGGTCTGGGACGCTGCTTTCAGTGCTGACTCTCAATATGTCTTCACAGGTATGCGTATTTTGATATAAATGTATAAAGCCTAGCTGGAATGAAACCTCTGACCTGAGTTATACCATTGTGAAATTTAGGGATCAGTTTAGTCCAAGGGCTTGCAGTTATCGGGTCGTATTTAATAGATCTTTTTACGCATTTGTAAATTGTAAATGCTCACACTGCATTCATTCATTAGATCCAATTGGAAGCTGCTGCAAAAAATTGTTTATAAAATATTAAAAGTTGTTGACTTTCAATTGAATTTCACTTGACTTTGCACTCAAACTTTTTTTAGCAGTCTCAGTAGTCATTATTATGTGCCTGATTTATATTTCATAGAATAGGCACATTTACAAGCTATTATCAATAAATCTTAAAACTTTTTAAAATAACAATTGTTATTAAAAATATCTTGCTTTTTAAGGTCATTAGAATTGAGGAAAGAACTCCACTAAATTCTGTCTTTATGAATTATGTTCAAAGATTGTTTTTGCTAAATAGTTATATTTTTGTAGAAGTAATGTTAAAATGTATTTTTTGACATTAGTACTACAAAATTAATTGACTATTTTCATCTCTCAAATGTAAAATTAATATTACAAGGTACTTGCAATAAATTGGTTATTTTGCTGCAGGCTCTTCAGATGGTTACGCTCGCTTATGGAATGTGAACACGGGTGCGGTGGAGAGAGAATACTGCGGCCACCAGAAGCCAATCACAGCTCTGGCGTTCAGAGACGAAGTCTTCTAGTTAGCTCCATACTAATTGCATTATTTTTTTATGTAAATTACTACTATTTTTAAATACTTATAATATAAAACTTCTTTGTTACCTGATTATTACTTCATTTACTAGAGAAGGGTATTTTTTTATAAATTAATACATATTTATTGTACATCATATTAGAACTAGTTAGAGGGAGGTTGGATAAATAAATACGCCTAATAATTTTTGGTTTTTGTTTAAGTACATTAACATCTAATTTTCACATCAAAAGAAACATAAAAATAATATGAAAAATATTCCACACACATTAATTTGTATGGACGTACTAAATAATACACAATAATAGTTATGTATCACCTCCAGAGTATCAAGCTATGTATTTTATACTAACTTCACGTTCTCCCATCTCAGTTCTTTTTTAAAGGTTTATTTAAAACATAATGATTATTAATCGAATTGGTATCATATAGAGGTTTGACTCAATATAAAACATAACACGGATAGATAATATGAAATGAACCATAGTTGACTTACGTCTCTTATATAAAAGGAATTAAAAGCAGTTGTTAAAATTTGAGATTATAGGTTATTTACAAGAAGAGAACAGAACAATGTATATTTTACAGCCTCCAGTCAACTTTCATTTACAAATTGTTTAATTATTCCCAAATATGAAAATGATTTCTTAATTGATAAAAATTTTAGGCCATTTTTAATACAAGATTAGATAAAATTATATTATGTGACTACAGTAAGCCACGTTTAACACATGTAAGTAAGATAACAGTAGAATCATACATCACTGGAATGTTTTAATAAATAAAAATAATTACAGATAAACAGCAAAATAAATGCAATGATTAATTACAGAAGTACGACTAGCTGAGCTTGATATTAAAAATGTTAATTTTTTACACACGTTTCTTAAGTATGTTTTATATATTTTTGACTTAAGTAAAAAATATAATTTTATTGATATATTATTAGTATATATATATAAAATCATGGGAAAGACGATAATGTACAAGCGAGCCTTTAAAAGTATGACTAATTAGCATTTTCACGTTTTTCAAGCAAAAATATTAAATTGAAATTATCAACAGTATCGAATATCAAATTGTGCAGCCCAAGTCTATGTAACATTAATAACTACACAAGAAAAAAAGTATGAAAATTATAAATTAAATATCTTCAAAATACCAAACAAGGTAACAATACTTGCACAAACAAAAGCATTCAAACAGAGTGCAGAGTTCAAAAACACTTTTCCAACATAAAATACATGTGAGAAAGATTTGAAGAACATAAAAAAATTATTCATGTATATACATGTAGAATATCAAACTCAAAAATATAGAGTGTGTCAAATTACCAATATATAAAAATAATAAAATATTCCGCAAAATGAAAATAACATAAAATCTTAAATTCAAGTTACACGAAAATGCTATGTAACTAAGAGGGGCTTGAATTTAGCAGAACTTTTTTATCAATAAATTAGTTTTTTTTATTTTTTTTACAAACATTTTTCGAACGAATATGTATATATTTTGTCAAATTCTTTTTCAAAATTTCACGATGTAAGTACACGTTCAACCACGCTTATTACAATCTACATAATCCTCTTAAATCACAGATCACGATGTTTTACTTAATAATACATATGAATATAATATAAGTCAATACAGATAATGATGGAAGTGTCAATTTTAAATAATTTTTTCTTTGACTTTCAATCTTTTCAACATGCTCGGCGTCGTTTAGTGAATACAGCATTACCCAAGGATTTTCCAATAAGATCTGTACGCTAACGTTTCATAAAATGCAAAATAAACATACAGTTTGGTCTCACGCGTGAGAACGATACCCATGAAATGGCCATTGCACTATTCTTGCACAAATTTTGGGATCAGATCATATTTTTTTTAGAAAGGTGACTAATAACATTCATACGAAAAATGAGATTCTATTCAAGCCACAATTATTCCGTAATGCTTGAAAATTTTAACAAAATATTGGCATTCAGTGAAAAGTCTCAGTGGCGGATATCGTCTTTCACGTGTGATAGTCAAAAGTTATAAAAAACCTATTTTTTGCATTTTACCAACAAAAAAATTTGTACGTCTCATTGAAAAATCCTATACATGATTTAGTTTGCTGAACAATAAACTTCTGAAATTTAACACACACATGCACATATATTTATATATATATATATATATATATATATATATTTATGTATGTATGTATATATATATAAACTATCTGAATCACAACTTCATACATAAGCAGATAAGAGAATGCTATTAGTTTTTTCAAATGCATTTTTACCTTTTTTGCATTGGCAAGTAAGCATATTACTTCAATATCCAAACTTTTCGTTTGTTATATGTATGTACCTCAAAAAGATATCTGAAAAGGTAATGCTCGTGTGCACGTAGCTCTATGAGTGTGATAGATTATTAAAAGATTTTTTCATTAATGAGAAATAAAATAGTTCAAAAAAATATATCTACCTTTAAATGATGGCAGATTTTCAAGAGGCGTATAAAATCTAAAACGGATTTCTCACTTCATAATAATAATAGTAATTTAATATTTCGAAGTTCAATAAACCTCAATTATTAGTGAAATTTATGTGCACAATTTGAGTCCGCAACAAAATTATAATTTTTTATATAAATGTATGTGCACATAAAATATATTTGGTTAAGGCAACATTGGTAAAAATAAATCACAAAAAATAATAACACACACTCGGTAGCTTATTAAAATGAATATAAAGAATAGTTGTAGAGTTTTGGCACGATTCATGTTAGAATTGCGCATCTAATAAAAATAAAGTGACAAATGAAAAAAAAAAAATCTTTTCAGAGGCACCGAGATAGTATACTTCCAACACGTAGGTAGCAAGTAGATCTCGTATAGTAAATAAATCATATTGTGGTGCGGCAAGCGTCTGACCCAAAAATATTCGCAATTGGAAACATATTGGAATTTATCAATCCAAATATACTTCAATATTTTAATAAGTAGATGAAGCCCTTGATTATATTAGGGGTGATTTCGATCAAATACTATCCAAAGGAAGGTTGCTGACTTCGCCCATCTCCGAGATGCTATCGTCCTGGCACGTGTAGGTGATGACAAACTTGAGGAACACTTGCGGGGGCGGCTGCGAGCGCGGCCGAGCCACGAGCAGGACCTGCGTGATGGCCGCCGGCGGGAGGAAAGGACTGAAAGCGGGGAACTTGTCTCCTGACGGTGGTAAGAGTCGGACCTTACATCCCTGAAAAAATATGTATTGTCGCATTTATTTTTTGAAGTTTCACATAACACCTAAGAACAGAGTATTTCAGTGTTATTAAAAAATGTTTAAAAGTTGCTGGATTATGCAAAGATGTGAGACGGTAATCACACTTTTAAATTCTAGAAACATTTTTTTGATAAATGAGGTTTCTTATTATTAACAATGATTTTTATGAAATATTTTTAATACATTTGCATTTTTCACCCATACAGGTTTATTGCATACACAATAAATCTTTATATGAGAAAAAAATAATAATATGAAATATTGTCATTTTTGATAATTTATCATATTCACCTTCGGAACGACAGCGTGAAATTTAAAATCTTCAACAGATTGAGAATTCCGGCTTGTAATGGAGACAACGATCACTGATACGTCAGGTCGGGGTTTATTTTTGGCAAAATGCAAAACAACTGTTATGCCATCGGTCTCCTCGAACACGGTGGAGGGAGGAGTGTCTCCGGGCACGATGCTTGTTAGACTGATGTTAATATCTGTCAATGGTTTTACATCGCTCACTTTGGCAGGAGACTTGATCATTTCTAGGCTCTTGTCAACAGGGCTTTGTGGAACTTCAAATACTGGTTTTTCTACTTCTTTCAGTGCTACAGGTTTGACATCAACGGCTTTGGTTTGAGGTTCAGAAAATACAGATTCAGCAATCTCTTGCTGTTTTTTCAAGTCTTGCAAGTATTCCATTAATGTGATATCACCATCATCTGATTGTGAAGTGTGTTTAGTCTCTAACAGGCCCTCGTCTGGTGAGATGTCCACCATGACATCGTCACTTGAGTTTTGAGTATTTCCTTTTCCCTCAGATTGTAATGTTTTTGAAATTAGGAAATCGAGATCTAATAAATTATTTTGATTATTTAGGTTAGTCTTGGCTTGCGAAGGGTGATCATGCATTTCATGATATGAGGCATTATCGGCAGTCACTTGATTGTTAACTTTTCCTAATAGATTCATGGGGACTTTTTCCTGTGGTTTGCTATAAAAAAATATGTATATTGAAAACTATAGTGAAACTACAAATTTCTTAAAGATAATAATTGTTCCAAATGGATACCAATACTTAAAAATAGTACTGTTTAAAAAGTGTTTTTATGTTTTTTGTTTTTAATGCAACTGAAAAGAATCACAAGACAGTATTTTTACTAAAACGGACTTAGTGAACTAACCTATTGAACTGTCCCCCGACTCGGGAGGAGTAGGGGAGGGACTTCATGAGAAGACCTTCTCCCAAGGCATCCAGTTCTGCGAGACCTCTATTGACATTTTGGGAAACAGGCTGTTTTTGGGTTTCTGCATTTTTTTCTTTAATAAAAAGAAACAATGGACGGTTAAAAAAAGTCAAGTAAAATGCTACGATTGAAATAATTAATAATTGTGATATGAAATAATATTACCTGGTGGAAGGGAAACGAGACTGACAGGTTTTAAAACGGGAGCGTCGCTGACATTGGATATGTTTTGAATATTTTTTGATAAGTCGACAGAGGAGAATATATCACCAAGATCCTCGAGATTTGAATGACTAGCTTCTCCCGTTTCGTATGTCGAGGAAAGGGCAGAGTCGACGTTCCCCGGAGTGGCGAAGTCTAGAAGGGAGTTTCCATCGCCATTCAAAAGTTTGGATCCCGGTTGACTCATCGCTCTGGTGGCATTATCAAGGGTTCGTTCGTGTAATATAACTGCAGAGTATTTGTCAAAAACTTGGCCTAACTCGTCACTAGCTTCCAGAACTTCATCTGAAATAGAAAATAAGTAACGTTTTTAGGCTACACTAGAATTGTATTCCAAATTTGCTATAGTATGTTTTGACATATTGTTGGTGAAAATCAAATCAAAGTCTCAAAATAAGGTATTCGTTTTGTTTAGGTGTGTGAAGCAATAAGAGAAATAAAATAACAGAAAATAATTTTGTCTATTGATTCTGAAAACTAGAATAAAGTTCCTACTTTTTTGTGATAACATTTTTTGTGTAAACAATTTTGTAAAACTATTGGTAATGGTAAAACAGCTGTACAATTAAAATACATATAAGTACAATGAACTACCGAAAATGCTGGATTGAACATAAATTTGCAGTAATTTTGATTTTCATCGCCTTATGTGTATCAGAAAGAATTTATTTAAGATAAATTATGAATTTTTCATTTTATTACATATTTGAGTTCATTATTGAGAATCAAATACAGAAACTGGCATTTTTCAGATATATAACAGAGGCCACCAGAAGCATGTCTGTTGATTCTTTTATACTTGAGTCTTCTTTTGTAAATAAATGGAAACTTTTAATAAATCAAAAAACCCAAAAAGCAAGAATATTGTCATTAAAATGACACTGATATTTCATTGCGTATATGCAAGACTACTTAAGTTACATTTACCATTTTATAAAAATGCAATGTTTACTGCAGCGATATCGCAAACACTATACTGCCATAAAAACCAAAAAAATGCTAGGAACTTATGCAGCAATCCATAATAAAATTAATATTTTCATTGAGAAATGAGATAGATATTTGCGAAGTCTTGTCACAATAATAATAGAGTAAAATTCACTTTTGTTTAAGACTTTGGAAATGGTGTCAATACTTACTTACGACTAATTTTGAACGAAGCCTCCAGTCATCATCGGATGATTAAACAAGCTAAGTTTGGCGACAAACTAGACTAAGTTAGAACTAAAAATAATATTTTTTAACCTGAAGATTACAGAAGGCTCCAGTCTAAATTAGAGGTGAATAAATATTTTCCATAAGCGGTAAGTGATTTTTACAATATCAATTATGTATTAGTTTATTTAAAATATAGGTTGTTCAATAACATTACATATACTGATAACACACATTTTCTGATGGATTGACTATAACTATGTAACAAATATTCAAACATATTTTTACATTATCGCATATAGTTATTACATTTATTATGCTATCTTTTTCAGACTTGTCCATTAAAACAGATCTAAGTATGGTATGATGATGTTATAACCCGCTTGTATGCAAAGATAAATAGATCTCCTTTATCGAACCGCTCTGAATAAGACGTGTTTTTACCATAAATGCATGCATACAACACTGTCTGTATGTATAATATATGTAGGTACGAGGAACTCAGAAAGCAATTGAAATAATAGTCTTTACAAACAAATAACCAATACAAATAATAAAAATAAGTCTTGACTTTAATCATGCTTTGGATAGCCTTATGAGCATACTAACCGAACTGCTTGGCCAAAAACCAAAATTTGCCAAGATTTTTTGGTCCCAGCGCCTCTTTTGAGAGATCTGTCAAATTGATCAAGAACTATTATAATACGGTGCGCACGCCGCGGACAAAACAGTTCACTGCGGAACAAAACCGTTCTAGAACACGTCTGTCGGTGTGCGCACTCTCACACATTGCCATAGCGAGGAGTGTCATGACTGAACAATCGTGTGACTATCTTGTCGTAAGTTTACGCCAGGCCTAAAAGTATCTTAGTAACACAGCATGAAAAAATATCATGAATCTGTAACGTAATATTATGCACTTATAAAAATGTTAGCCAAGTATATCGCAGCATGTTTACGGTGATATTTTGATTATTCATTATAAATAGAATTGATAAGTTGTTGGATAATATGAAAATATGAGAAAATCTTCCAACCAACTGGACCCCTACTATCAAGACGAAAAGCCCATTAAGGTCCGCCACAATCCTATCATGATTTCATTGGATCTTTATGAAGAGTAAGTGATTGAACTTTGCTGTTTTAAAAAAAGACACTATTTTGTACCATGGAAGTGTGATGAGAAGAGTGAAGCCTAAAGACTCGCAACTCACAATTGTTATGTTTGCATTTAAACTCAACCAGATATAATGTCGAGATGGAAGTCTACAAGTGCCCACTTCAACTGTGTAGTAGCTTCACTATTTTTCATAGATATATAAATGTTCTACTGATATTGTTGAAATATAAGATTTGAGAGAGTGTAGTATGTAGGGTAGTTCAGAGCGATGTTTCCGTATTCTGAGCTTGATTTCTTTCTGTTTTTTATAGTTTCCAAGACTTGTGAGGCATGATTAAGATTCAACATTTTGTTTTTATTAAATTGGAAACAGCTTTTAAAACGAGAAAGGAGAAATATTATAAAATAACTCTTTAACTCTAATAATTCTTAATTGTTAGTGGTATTTTTTTATAGAACTTCACTATATAAATATAAATAAAATCAATTGACAAATGCAAAAGTTTGATAATGACTGTATGAAACGAAAAACCTACCACTGTCTGATTGATAGTGATCAACAGTCTTGTAAACCATTTGGCTATATTTTATGTTTACTGAATAATAAAAAAATACTGCCCTTGCACACTTATGTTTATTTCTAGTAAAAAATAAATATAGATTAAGGTTAAATCATTTTGCTTTTCTAGCGTCAATGTGAAGACTATATAGATTAATCACTATTAGTTGATTCATGTGAGAGTTCTGGTTAGAGAAACTATAAAAGGTAGTAAATTAAGCTGATGTTTTCTTCAGCTATGTAGAATTCACCTGAGGTACTTTGCTGCAGGAATTGTCTACATAAATACTCACTGAGCATCTCCTCATTTTGCTGTGTCTCGGCAGCCAATTTGAAGACAGTGGGTCGTAGTCGACTACAGGCGGCGTGAAGTTCCTTGATGAGATCGAGGTCTTCAGGTGAGCTGATACCCGGCTGGTACTGCTCAAGCATTTCATCCAGAAGGCGCGCATTGTTGTGGACTGTCTGTAGTTCTGATATCCGTCGTGAAACGGCCTCCACTCTACGCTCATCCTAGAAAATAAATACTAGTTGATAGCTAAAAAAAGAAAAACACTTAACACTTGAAAGCGAATGCCCCTAGCTTTGTTGGCTCTGATTTATGGTATTCTTTTTTCATTTTCTACCATTTATTGTGCAGGAATTGGTAACTTTACTTTTCATACTGACCAGATTTGAACTCTCTGCATTCAAACTCGATGAGTGCAAACATTGGTTATAAGTTTATGTATTGCTAAACAGTAGCTTATTTCACTACACTGTTTCACTGTGGTTATTTTATTAATTGTAAATCAGTAAATATTTATTGCATATCACTTTTAAATACATAAATGTAACTATTTGTGTAGAACAATAATTTATAAATTAAATGTTGTTTTAAATGAAATGTGAGAACAAATAGTTTAATTTCGTTGGTTCATATCAAAGGTTAACAATTCATGTTGGTGCATACCTCTCTAACCATAGTCTTGATTAATCTATTTGCTGCTTGTATGTCATCAGGGTTTTTGCTTTGCAAGAGTTTTTGCAGCATTCTGGACTTTTCTTCATCTTCAAATATTGCGTCTTTTGTCCGGGGTCGGACTGCCGAGGGCGCTGGCTCCTCAGCAGGGGGCGGGGGAGGAGGTGTGTCCTTAACAACCCCTTGCTTCTTGAGCATCTCAAATGCATCTTTAATTTTGACTTCACGTGGATAATCAATAGTCCAGCTATGCATTAAGTTTAATACCTAAAATGTTTATTACATATTATTATTACAAATAAGATTGCCTCATGATGCAATCAATGGTTAGTATAGCTGTTTCAAAACCTCTGAGAAAAAAAACAGTATATATATATATTATAGAATTATTTATTTTAAAAAATCTTCAATGTTAACAGATTTTAATTTAAAATACAATATATTCTAAACTTAGAGGAGAATATAGATAGACCTTCCTTAATGATGATCACAAGAAATTCAATATTTTTGACAGAGAGTACTTGGTGGAATTCCATTTTAATATTTTTGAATAAAATATTAATAATAATCATTCAAAATGTTCTACTGGATTTATAAATATATACTAATATAATTAATCATACATACTTTTTGTCTTACAGCTGGTGCGGTTTTGTTTCCATAATACTTCGGAGAGACCAGCTTTATCATTTCATTGAGAAACCGGAATTTATCAACCTCAGCATGGAAACTGACATCACATCTTTTCATGCAAGCGTCCAACACATCTAGAGCCAGTAATGCTTCTGTGGGGTGCGGGGATCTAATTCGGGAGGCAATCACCCGCGTGGCTATATAAGCGCCATTTGGAGAATCTGCCAGTACTGCACAGAAGGCTTCTAGTGCCGCCGGGTCGGGCCTATTTAAAGAAGCATTTGTTGCCTTATCTGTAACAACAAAAAAAACTTCAACATTATAAACAATTATACCATAAGTTTACAATAAAATATACAACTTAATACTTGTTTTATTATTGTATATCAAATCGATCATACAATAAAAACATCTATATATACGTAAAAATATGATTGCAATTAATCATATCTAAAATAATTTATTGTTATTCAGTTTTTGACGTTTACGGGGCAGGGTCTAGGGGCGGTCTTTATAGGCACTTTCAATTGATAATAATAACGTACAATATTTTTAACAATTGTCAAATTGAATTGCTCTAGTTTTTAATGTGATTGCTTTAATATAATTAAGTTTACAAAGTCATTTCTTACGTATTAAGGCATCAAGGCTTGTAATGACAACCTCCATGTTTTCTGATGTTTTCAAATCAGCTGTGGCAGTGACTTCAGTGCTGCCAATTCTAAAATTATTAAGCCCATCGACAATATTTTTTATAGTAATCTCGATGATTTCGTAAAAAAGAAACCATATGTAATTTTTAAGAAAATTATGTAGATTTTAGATTATTTTGAAAAAATGCAATATATACCTATATTTAGTATATTTGTAGTTGGTCAACATTTTACTTGCAATTAGATCTCAACAAATTTTAAAAATCCTCATTGGTTTTTTCATTGTAACAATTTGATATGGAGGAATTTAAATGATCAGTTTCTTTCATAAAAACGAAAAATTAAATTATGTCTAATTATATAAACAAATATTTAAATAATATAAAATAAACTACGGCGTCTATAAAATGTTTATGTAGCAAATATCCACAGAGTTGTATGATCAATATGATTTTTGATGTGAATATTTTTTTAGTATTTAGCAACACTGGTTAATTTACTGACAGTTTGGGATATCGACGGATTTAGAAACCCGACAAGATGAATTTTTCACGCTTTTCTTATATGTTACGGACTAAAAAGTCCTTAAACGTCCTTAATGTTCCTGGAAAAAATATAATTTCGACGAGATCTGCTACGACAACACCTTCAGGGGCTATACTACCCGAACCAGAAAAAGTACCCTTTGGATTATTGGGTTTGGTTTGTGCTGTTATACCTGGGCTTTTAATAGGCGCCGCTATCAGCAAAAATATAGCGAATTTCTTGGAAGAAAATGAGCTGTTCGTTCCTTCCGATGATGACGATGATGATGATTGAATACTGCTTTTGACTCCCAGGTGAGGTTATCTGCATTGCGTATAAAGAGTTAACATCGACACGAATCTCGAACCCTTTTATAGAATACCTTGAAATCAGTTCAATAATCTATTTAATGTCACTAATATATATTGATTTCATAGTATATACTGTTAAGTTACATATTTGAATGTGTTTTCGTCGTAAAATTTAATTTACCAAGTCAGTGTCAATACTACCAGGGTCATTTTAGAAAATGACAATTTTAAATAAAAAGGTCTTCAGAAGTTGCATAAATTGTTTATATTTACAATGTCCTGATTTTAGAGGCTATTTTTACGTAATCGCGTCTTTCGTGTGGATATCTCCTCATGTTTAAATATAGATTTGATGTTATCAAAAAAAATTAAATCTCCTTCATTTATTTGCAATTACAGTTCTTATTTCCAAATGTTTAATTTAATATTGAAATTTTTTTTTTATTGTCTTATAATTTTGGCATCTCTTAACAGTGAAATTGGTGAGGAATATTATATAGAATTCCAAATAAAAACTTTGCTTAAAACCATAGAATTACTTCTTTATCAACCATTATTTTGTACGTATCTTTGACAAATATATTAAAAGTATCATTCTTTTGCAGAATTAATTTGGAAGGTGTCAGATGTCTGATGTCCGTACTCTTTAAATGATACCTCATGATCTTTTTTAATTTTGTTTTATTTAATGAACCATGTGTGATATTAATGCTTATAATTGTAATAAATAAATTATGTATAAATTCTTAAAAAGTTACAATTGTTTTGTTTTATATACATTATTTCGAGCGATTGTATAAAATCTATTACCCACTGTTGGCACCAGGTTTACTTACATTAAATGTAATTATTTATTGTGCTGTTATGTTATATTAGGATCTAATAAATTAGTCATTTAAAATAAATAATTTGTATTATTATACACTCTTAAATGCTGTACAAATAAAATTACAAAAGTTATTGCACATAGAAAGTTAAAATAGTATAAAATATAAAATACAGAATTATAATCACTTAGGTGGCTCCCAAATTTTGAGTTTTATTTCAAATAAACAACTTGTACCAAATGGTAAACTTCCTTCAGGTAAAAAATATCTAACAATATTTATAGTGAACATTTGTAACGGAAGTGCTCGTACGTATATAATTTGTTTTGCTTGTACCGCCACTGTTGTGGGATCCACCGCCAGTCTGGGACTCTCCGAGACAAGTAGAGCCTAATTTTTTGATGTCTTCAACGGATTATTCAAAATTGATGAGGCACTCATCTGGGATCATATCACATTAATTGGTATAACTCCGATATGTAACATGGATCAAGGTTAAATTATGTCAACCGCAGCATTCTAGGCGATGGACAAAGTTTTATTTTTTTGACAGATATAAAAAAGGCCACAGTGATTTTATAATTTAATAAAATAATACTTGATTAAATAAAATATGAAAATTCAGACTCAGGTGGACACGCTTAAGAAAAAAACACCTCAAATACAACTCGAATTTATAAATAACTTGCAACAATAATAAATTTGCAATCAAGACCTAATACTTCAATTTTGTGAAGTGACAAATGTTTTTAATTTTACATTACAACATTAACCTCCATCGAGTGAAGGCCTCATACTGAATAGTAATTAAAACTAGTTATATTTTTAGAGAGGCTTCACCCTTAATACTGAATATAGACATTCATTCAGCCTTTGACAATGTAGTGCAGCGAGGGTATGAAATGTTTGCTTTTACTTCAAGGAAGAATCTAGTATTATGTTTTGTATGCAAACCACATTAACTAGCTTTTCATATATTGCAAGCCCTCATTGCATCTACCAATCTTGTGTTAATAAATAAAGGTACACATAAGTTCACATTGCATTTTTTTTTAAAATAAAATTGTCAGTAAATAGAAAATATTTGTTAACTTGATTGTGCTTAACATATGTGCTAATGATACATATTTTTTATCGTTGTTGATTACGTTAACAATAATTGCGTACTATCTAGAGTGGATAAATTTATTAAATTTAAGTAAGACTTATGGAACATAATATCTCCAGAGTATAAAGTCATATATGAATGTGACAAATGTATAGTTTTTCTTCCCACTGATAAAAAATCTGCATTTATTATGCATACAGGTTTGTGTTTACAATATGCTTTTCGACAACCGATTCACACACGCAACGAGGAGAATAATTCTAATATTTATCCAGCGCAAGTAAATCAGTTATACTACTGCAAAGAAAGATTAAATGCTCTTTTTTTTTAAATACAGTATAAGTGTATGAAAAAACATATAATATATTATTTAAGCTACTAAAAAAGTATTATTCATTAATAATAAAACACAGTATAGGTAAATTAACTAAAATATATAAATAAATTATTTAATAAATAGAAGGCATCATACTTTAAAAGCAAAAGCAGGTTATTGTCAGACAAAACAAATAAATACATCAGCTGGAGAGGTCATGGAGATTAATTGACACAGAGCTGTAATTTTATATCCTTCAACGGTCATAAGAGCACTTTTAGAAAGGCAGTTGATATTTTTGATTGATGTGCAGCCTTGTTTTTATGTTATGACTTGTATATAAGTACAATATATTTAGAATGATTATTTATTCAGGGGGCCTCTTGTGGAGTCCCCATCCGTGGAAGCATTTGGTAAATCTTTTGGATTCTTTATTTTTGAGGGTCAAAAACAGTTTGCGGGGCTTGTCAGGCTGTTTCACCCGCAGATGCTGAATGTACACCTGCAATAAAATATGAAAAACATTAGAAAAATTACTGTCATAAATATTAATGTCAAAATAGAATAAAAACACTGATATTTTTTCTCAAGGAGTAATAGACCATGCATATTCAAAACGATTGTCGTAGTGATGGAGTTACGTTCAACAATATGTTTATCTTATTTGCTTTCTAATAAGGTCAGAGACTCATGCAGCTTTTAGTGATTTAATTTTGTACAAGAGTTGTACAAAACGATTAAATCATTTGGAGCAAAAATTTATAAATAAAATAAACTCTAGTGCTAAGATTTCTTCAGTTGCATGAATGTTGTCAGTGAAAGGAAGTTCAAAGGTTAGTAGAAGATAAATATACCTGAGCAGATTTGTAAGCAAGCTTGATTTCGACTTCACTGCACCTGGCACCGAGCCATAAGAACACCTGGTCCCCATTATCCAAGATCATGATATCGTCGTCTGCCAGATCATCCTGAAAATAATATCTCAAGTTAATATAAATCGAAGTAAGAAATAAAATAAGATCTTATGCTTCTTTACATACCTGACAGAAATCAGAGCATTTCTCAGAAACGGTGAAATATCCTTTTTCATTAGAGCATCTGAACAGTCTGGTGTAGTTCATGAAGTCTGCATCCTGTTCGTAGGGTTTCCGGCCCCCTATGCCCACCCAAAAGAAGTTGTCTGGTTCGGAACCTTCATTTAAGACCTGAAAGAGTTCCACGCTTATAAACGCTTGTATCTTATGTTTTCTATATGTTTGAATATCATGATTAAATTAAAAAAATAGTTTATTTCTAGTATTTAATATTATAATGATTGTATGTACTTATGTAAAAATTATTACTGTGTACATATTGTGTTCACGTAATTGAAATTTTTGTTCAATTAATGGAAAAAAGTGTAGAATTATTTAATCCTGAGATATGTAATTAAAAATATAATTAACCCTGACAAAAGTAACAGAAAATGAAATGACAGAATTTGTACCTGCAAGCTGACCCATGGACTGTTGAACATGTCTTCAGCTATTTGTTCGACGAGCCTCGCTTCTTCAGGATCACTCTTAGCTCCAACCCACACATACACAATGCCAGATTCCGAATCGTCATCAGTCTCAAATGGCACATTCAATATGTAGCTAGAAAATGTAAATAGAACCATGAAAAAAACTGATAGAGGTATTACACTTAAAATTTAAATAATCGGTGATTCAAATTATTTTATTAGATTGACAACACATTTCCAGATCCACCAAGGGTTGAAGAGCTGAAGATGGTGTGAATATCAAAGAGTTATTACCAGAATGCACTATTGAGAATGGAAGCTTCAGCCTTGATCTGTATGAGCCGCGTGCACAGTGGACTTCCGTTAGATCTCAAGTGGTATAATTCTACTGGAGACTTGCCGTTGACCTGACATGAAATATTATACTAAGTTTTAGAAGAAATCAATGATAAATAATATAATTTTTCCATTTAGAAAAGTTTTATTGTTAACATCACATACCTTTTTGCTCTCCTTCCGCTTGCCTTCCTTAATAACAAACTTTCTGTTGAAGTGCGACATAAATTTCACATTCTCTTGCTGCTGATGAGTTCTGACAACTTCCAAATTGTGGCAAAGAGATTTGAATTTTTTTTCTAGTCTGAAAAGCAAAGAGATATTTTTAAAGTTAATTTTACACATGATTATCTTAAAATGTCATTATTCATAAGGATTTTAAATGAGGGTTTACCCAAAGGTAAAGGTGAGCCAGCCCATGTTCCCAGCCTGGCGACCTTGCCAGAAATACACGACCCACTGGATGGAGTCCTCTTCTATGATATCATGCTGGCTATTTTCAGATTCCCGACGCTCTCCTCTTTCTATCACCTCTCCATCAGCATCTAAGTCTTCAGTCTAAACATAGAAAGTATTATTACAGGTGATGATTTTTCATAAATTTATTTACAAGTTAATAATAGTAAACAAATTTTTCTACTTAATATTTTGAGTTTGATATTGAATAAAGATGACCTCGATGAAGTACAATGTACAATTATTGTAATTTTATTGAGTTTATGTTATTGTTTTTCTTTTGATACGATAACAATAATGTCAAAACTCAATATTTAGGTTTTCAGAAAAAAATTCTTATGGATAAAAGTTAAAATAATTCACCTCAGGGACAATATATTTGCATAGAAACACGTAGCAGTCTCCGCTATGGAAGATGCCCATCTCATCCTCGGGCAGTCGCACAAACTTGCGACCTTCCAGTACGAAACATTCCATGGCCTCCAAATCCTCTGCCCACTCCTCTGTGAGCTGCCGCGCCTCTGACGCAGACACTCCTGTCTGCCGTGGTGTGAATAAAGCTGAGAGGTCTGCTCTGAAAAATAAAAAATATTATGTTTAATAGGTTGCTGATTTTGGTTTCATGTAGTTGAACAACACGAAACTAAACAAACAAGTGATTTGTATTTTAGGTACAATTTATTTCATCTTGAGGTATTGTAAGTGTGCTCAGATATACGATTTAAGTTTGAAGACTACTTCTAATATCTTGCTGTACAAATGCAATTTTTAAGAGATCCTCTAACCTTTGACTAGTACGTTGTCAGAAATACCTGGCCATGCGAGTTTTTTTACTACCAAGTCTTTATGTTGCTTTAAATTATTAATTTTCAAGAGAATTTGGAACTGCATATAACAAGATTACAAAACTCCATCTCCCAACACTTAATTTGAAGTCTCACCAAAACAATTGTCACATATTCTGTTCCTGATATTGTTACCATTCATCAGTTCAATTACCATTAATTAATTAGTGAGTCACACTCCATAACATATGAGTTTTATTTTTTAAGTCTTTTTTAGCTTTTTACTCCATGCTCTGTTCACTAACACTAACTTCAATATTAATAATATCACAATAAATTTCAAAAACAATACTTAGAGCACCTTTAAACTCAAAATCCTTTAAATCCAATGGCTATTATTTTCTTACTTTGTATCTTGCTGCTTAGCCCATCTTGTGAGATCAGCTCCGGTCCTTGCGACAGATTCAGCAGTCCTCGTGAAGTCTACGGCGATAACTTCATCCCAGCCCTGGAAGTAGCTCTTGAATACCTAAAAAAGTAATCACAAACATTAAGTACATTTTGAATGCTAAAGAAACAAAGAATGTAGTAATATATTATATTTTTGTTTTTATTTTTTATTAGCATAATTGTGAGTTTCATAAATGTGAACTGGTTAGTGTTGATATTCACAATTATGAGACCATTTTTAAGTCATATGACTGTTTGTCGGACCTGGTGCTCGGTGCCCTCCTGAAGGCGAGTGACAAGGGCGTGCGAAGGCCGGTCTATCATGTTGAAAAGTTCTTGTGACAGCTTGACTGCAGCCGCTCGTACTAGGCGAGTTGACTTTTTACCAAACCTATATTACAAATAAAAATACTCATTTAAAAATCAAATTGATTATCATAGTAGACATTGGTAAATTAGCATATGAAGCAGAGACCATGTGGACAAAATAGTTGGCTGACTATATTAGTCATGACAGCTTTAATGCCATATTTTTCTTAGAAATCATATAAGTTTCATTATGAATAAGAAAACAGAGCTGGTATTTATACAAAAGTTACCCATCTAAGTATCTTTCGTTTTAGTGTATAATTATAGTCAAGACAGCTTTGTAATTTTTTCTTGAAATATGTGCTAAGTTTAAATGTATTTATATACAAATATATTTCATATTATTACCAGACAAAAACGTCGAGGTAACAGTCAAGTATGTAGACATTGCGGTTTGTTAGCAGGGTGTGCTGAAGTTTGGTCCCCGGCGGAGTTTCCACTTGAGGAAGTTCCAAATAGCCCATTCCCAGCTCTACTCGGTACAGCCGTGGGGAGTACCAAGAGAAGTCATCAGGAACATGCTCCTACAAGAATAAAATATAAACATCAATTCAAAACAGTTCTATAAAAACTGGCAGTTTTGTACAAAAAAAATTATTTGCTATTTTTGTATCATTTGGACTTCGGGTTTCACATTGCTTTCAGTTCAGATATGTGCCCAATATCATCAATTTGAGATTCACTGCTCAGACTCTCTCCAGAGCCAACTGTCTTATCCACCAATGTAACAATCTGGTCCTTACGTAGTAAATTATTATTTTTCTCAAGGCTACTTTATTCTTATATGAATGAGAATTAATGTGATTTTATATTTGACTATGGAATACATGACGTTTTATTATCTTTTAACAAAGTGCTTATTTATAAAGTGTGATTATTGTGCAGGTTTAAATTGTTAATTTATCTAAATTGATAATCAAATATACAGCAGAAAAAAATATTGTGACATTTATAGCCTTTTTAATTGGTATTTATATCAGTGAATTCCATCTATCAAAATTGATAAAACTTAAGTTTTGTAATAATTTTAATTCCAAATAAAAGGAAGCGTGGGTGGTAATTCAAATTTAGGAAATTTAGTGTTCTGGTCAGCTTTACTATATTTGCTTGATACGGAGTCCTGGCTAACTAGATTGATTACCTTGGGGGGGTTCGGTGGTGCCTGCCCCTCCACTTCTCCCAGCGCCTTCCAGAACTCTCGGGCCTCACTACTTTGAGTTTCAGAATGAATTTCAGCTCGGTTTTTTCTCTCATTTTTATTGATCTTCTCAGCAAAAAGTCGTGCTTTTGATTTCAATGTGTTCTTTGACTTTTTACCAAACCTTAAACAAAGATAATATAATCAAAGGTCAGTGATTAATTGCGCTAATAGTGGATACTGTTGTTCCAAGGGAGTTATTATATTACCATATAAAAATGTTGAGCCCCATGTCAAGTAGAAACACAAATCGAGGGTCAAGAGAGGCAACTTCTACAGAAACCGGCTCCAGATGAATAGTCGACCCACTGGCGTGCACTCGATACAAGCGAGTCGCATAGTACTGCAATACAAATTTGAATAGTAGATTATTTGAATAAGGACTATTTGTTTTGGTTTTTGCCAGTAATTCTGACAAATCTAGCAGCTTTACTTAAAAATAAAACCATTGAAGTGACGAGTCTCTTCACTTTATATTAAATTGGATTAATGTTAATCAGATGCGTATTTATTTACCCATGCAGGTATTAGTATGTTTATGTGATTAAGCATATTGCTTAATCACATAAACCATGGCCATGAAAGCTTGGGGATGTGGGTTCGTATCCCTCACAAGTCACGATGATATTTTCTGAGAGTTTTCTTTAATCGTTTTCAATGTGTGAAAAAATATGCTTAATCACATAGAGTCTCTTCACTTTAGAAAATTGACATTAATTTTATTTATTTCTAGCATTCAATCAATTGAAAGATTTTTTTTCACAATCTTTCAATCCTCTAAAACTGATTTTACTGATTTATTTACACAAAAGTGTACACTGACTATTAAATTATAAAAATACCAAGTAAGGAGATAATAAAGTGACAATAAGCATGTGATACTAATAGTGGTAGAAGGTCGGCATTTAGATGGCATAAAGATGTGACTAACGGTATCCTCAATGGTGAAGAAGCCACTTGCGGTGCGTCCACCCTGGATATACGTAAGCGCACACGGGAACAGCTGCAGGAAGTCATCGCTCTCATCGCCTTGCTCCTGTCGCAGCGTGCGCCCGTCCGCCCCCAGGTAATTACGGAGATGCACTGCATGTATCGCGGCACACGCTCTCTTGTCAAGCTGAGAAATGGCAAATTAAATTTGAAATTATAATATTTTTCTACAATATACTGTCATAAATAATAAGTAAACTCTCATTTATAATTGATATTAAACAGACTTACAGTTGCCTTTTCTCCAATCCAGAAGTGTATTTCCCAGACGTGAGAACCTTGTTCATCCAGAGCTGTCTTGAGCACGATGTAGCAATCACCTTCATAAAATTTTCCGTGGGCGACCTCTTCAATGAGATTGGGAAGGAAATTTTCTATTTCCCAGATGGAAATTCCGGGGGTTTGGCCAGCATCCTCATCAAAGAACTCTGAGTAATCGAGAGGTGGTTTTTCCAGAGCTTCATCCCAACGCTTTGGCCTGCAAAAAAACCCAGGGGATTAATATATTGTGGATATATGGAATCATGACTGTGGTTATTACAACAGAAGTGAGCATTTGACCTTTTATTTCTGGGATGAAAAAATGAGCATGACGAGAATGACGGGATGGTCTGATATACTCACTTGAGAGACTGTCCCTTAGCAGGGTCTTGAGGAGGAGGCAGGTGAGGAGCATCCTGCATGCCACGCAAGATCTTGGCTTGGTCCTGATCAGCGGCTGCACCCTCCTCACGGCGTCCTCCGCGCCGCAGCCGCATCTTGCGTGCCACCACATCTTTGCTGGAGTCTGAAATCCACATTTATTAGAATTCAATAATAAACTATAACATTTTCATAAGAGTATATTGAATTCATATTATTTATCAGTTAGTAGTAAGATATCTTCTCCATTGGCTGCCTAGGCATTGTGATTTAATCTACAATATATCACATATAATAGTATAATGAATCTCAAACTTTTTGACTGGATTTTATTGCAGTTACTGAGTGAACTATACTTTCATTTTACGTTAGTAGTTAATTATAATTCTTTTAATGTTGAATATTTATGTATAGAAAGAAACGTGTTAATAAAGCTAATATTTAACTTTTGTAAGTACGAAAGAATCAGAAAGTGAACAGTTATGGGTGGCATGCAACATGAGAGAGTGCAATTATATATAAGTAGCGTTTGTGACCAAAGCACGTTGTCATGTTAACCAACAAATTAAGAAAGTAAAATAATAAAACAAGAAGAACTCATTTTATTGCCATGCATGCTCAATCAAATATCATGTGATTTAAAAAGTACAACTATCAATTTAATGATGATTGGCAGGTACATACTCTCTAGCTAATAAGGCTGATAATAATCAGGCTGCTAGAGAGAATTTACATATTTTATTCTGTAGTTCTCTGTATCTAATAAATGCACATTGTAACTATGAATTTTGTCATTTTAAAACTACCCTGATATGTTATTCATAAAAAACAACAAACTTTTACTTTTTTTATTAATAATTAATTGATATGCTATACTTTGTCCTAATAGAAATACATAATTTTGAAAAAAGTTGCAATCAATTACTGTTATGGTAGACAATGCCAGTTTTACAGTAAAAACTAAAATCGTGCAGCTTCTTTACTCATAGCTGTCACTAATTCTAAATGGACTATGAGGACTTTGTAAAAGGTTTTAATATTGTTATAAATAATAGATGATACGAATAATGCCTGTTATGCCATAAAGTATCGTTCTTGAGGAGTTAAAAAAGATTCTTAGTATTGAAGAGTAAAATTGTTAACTTACATTTTTACTATGAAGTGATAGTTATTAATTAATTGTTAAATTAAATACCTTAAATAAAAACAGAAACTGAGCATTTTGCTTAGATTAACCAGAAACAATATTAGAAACCCATTTAAATAATAAAATGAAGACATACGTGTTGCTGCTATAGGAGGAGGCACTATAGCTCCTGCCAGGCGTAGTTGGTTTTGCAGTGAAAAGTCAATGTTGTAGAATTCGATTCCGGAGCCTTTCTGATGCTCTTGTGGTTTGGGCGGCATCAGCAAGTCAGGGTTGTCCCGCAAGTCCAGCAGGTCGAGATCCGTAAGGAGATGGATGGCATCAGGCAGAGTGATAAGGCGGTTGCAGCTGAGGTTCAGCCTCTTGAGGGAGCCACACCTAGGACACAAGGCCGAGCACAACTTGAGTAGCACCTTCCAGAGTATAACCGCCAGTTGCACAGGCCATCGCAGCACATTCTTTATTAGATACATCGATACCGCACACCCCTCGTCAATAAACTTCACATTGGAATATGACTGTTCATGAAATGTTTGGATTTTTTCTTCATTTATTACTATTTAAATACAAAGCCAAAGAATTAACAACTGAAAACAATGCTTCATTAATTTTGAAGATAAAATTTAAGAACGAGTTCCATTTGGTTAGATTTTATTTTTACACTTAAAAATACTTGAGTGAATAAAATTTATCACATCACTTTCTTCAATGTGTTCTAATGCTAGTGTATGCTAATGCGATCGGTTTATTTCGCCGATTCTCTAAAATAACAGAAAGAGTTTAACATCTCAATGATTATTATTGTTTAGCTTCTTCTAGTGGGACGTTCTCACCAGACACACTACAGTGACTAGAAGGTAATAATGTAAAAGCAACTGGAGGGAAAAAAATGGGCATCACTTGATACGGTCAGTTGGCTACCAAGCATCTCAACTGGAATGTGAAATTAAAGACAATTACTAGTCGGTGTGGTTATGATCAATTTATTCTAGCTTTTTGCAACTGCAAAGGAAAAGTAGAATGCATCAATAACTATACGAGTGGAGGGGCCGCATAATCAATTTTATGTATGTTAGATTTTTCTAAGATCACTCAATACAAATGGTTTTAGATTATTGAATTTTTACATGATAGTGAATGTTTTTATGCCAAATGTGAATTCATTTATTTTATCACAAATGAATAACTCAATATAAAAATAGTTTAAACAATATAGTATAAAAGGAGTAAATGCATATTTTTTTATAATAAAATCATTCTAGATGTGATTAATACCTATCAAAGAATACTTTTAGTTTAGTATATTTAAAATAGTAGTATAGTTGAAATTGTTTGAATTATTTTTTAAATAATTAATATCCAGGAAAATTTATAATTGAATTATTTAAAAATTGACAAATGTTCTTCAGGTAAAAATTTATTCACAAATAACAAAATTACAAATGATTTTATTTAAGAGTTTAAAACAAGCACACAATTAAAAAATAAATTATTGTTATTCTTAACTTCTTTGGTCACATTGGTCACAAAGAAAATTTGTTGACAGAAATCATCATCACAGACACACGCAGGTGTCTGGTATCTAAGAATACCACTGATAAGAATAAGTAGACGAAGGTAATTGAAGATAGTAAAATTTACCTGCATAGACCTTCAGGAATCATTTCAAGTCGGTTGTTGGCTGCAGAGAATACCTCCAAGCAGCCCAACTTCCCGATCCCTGATGGTATTCCTTCAAAATCTAGTAAGTTATCATTGACATACAGTCTTCTCAGGACTTGCAGCTTGCAGAGAGAGGTTGGTAGTGCTGTCAGTTTGTTACGAGATACGTTGAATGTCTCTAACTTCTGCCACATGTCAATAGCTGTAAGGCATACAATTTCAATTTCGAGCATATATTTATGTAAAAAAAAAAAAAAAAACAATCAACAACACTTCATTATTATCAGCATACTGCAATATATTAATAAATTTAACTTAACACATTATTTCTTTTAAAATAGCTCAATGTTATCACTGTGGTATAAGATCATCAATAATACCTGTTCCAATTGACATTTAAGAGCCAAAGTGGAACTCGTAGACACGATATGCATTGAACTGAGATAAAATATTCAGAGATAATAAAGAATTTAGTTTTTTATACATTTAGAGCCTAAGATATAAAAAAAACCACTGTAGTGATATGCAACAAAACAAAGAAATTTAAAAATTATCTGTGAACTTTATAAATATGTACATATTTAATATTTACCAGTAGAAAGTTCAGTGATTTCATTTTCACTGAGGTTGAGTCTTTTAAGGTTGGGCAGGGAGTAGAGAGCATCAGGAACCTTGGGTAGAGAGTTCTGAGAGAGATCCAAGTCAGACAGACTGCAGAGGGACTCCAGGGAAGAGGGAAAGTTAGCCAGCGTGCGTTGAGTGTTACGCATATGGAGCGTCTCCAGACTCTGTAGCGAAGGCAACTGCCTGTCAAATACAAATAAAAACGATTTATTAAATGTGTAATATCTTAATTTGCCAGCCACCTCTTCCTAGGTTCTTTATGGAGCAACAGATCAAAGTTGATAAACCATTTTTTTATGCCTATTTTTCTCCTTAGAACACCTTATAATTTCACTCACGGTTCTTTTAACAATGATTAAATGAAACGGGATAATCACTATGAAACTTCAACAAACGTAAGCCACAGCTGACGCTAACTAGCTCATATGCAACAACACTGAGTGTGTCTCATCTTTGACATCCCTGCATTATCAACAGTCATGCAGGTTTACTATTTTGATACATCAATATATTCTTTATAATATGGTGTGTAAACTGTAAATTGAAATGTAAACAAAATTACCTCAATTGAAATAATCCAAGGGGGTTGTCATTGAGAATGAGTGTCTGCAAGTTGGCCAGCCTTCTTGTTTGAGGGGGTACCGTCTCCAATTCATTGTGAGACAAGTCCAGAAAAAGTAGATCCGTTAGTTGTATGAATAGAGCCGGGGGTATACTTTCAATTCTAAAAAAAAGTTTTATATTTTATTTATTAAATTAAAAAAATATATAATTATATGACTTGTGTGTGCATTGAGCAAGACATTTGCGTATGCTATCCTGTCCTACTGTTCATGCTACTTTTTATGTAACCCACAACACATACATATTGATGAGATAAATTAAGAACATTAAGACTTTAGAACTCTTTAAAAAAATATATCAAAATATTTGTAAAAAATTTATAATTTGATAACCCTTTCACATTATCAGTAAATAAAAACAATATATTCTTTCTTTCTCAAGTTCTTAACAGTATGTAGGCTCTAGGCGCTGTGCCTAATGCGGATTTGACACTTACTTATTATGACTGAGGTTGAGTACGAGCAATGACTTAGCCTTATCAAGTCCTTCAGGCACATCCTTAAGACGGTTGTGGGAGAGGTCCAGAGTGGTGAGTTCCTCCAGGCAAAACAGGTCGCTGGGAAGACCAGAGCTCTTGACATTGTTATGACGGATGTTGAGGGATCGCAGGCAGTGCAGTTCAGTAAGCTCCCCATATAGTTTCTCAAGGTTGTTACGCTTCAGTGACAAATTTTCCTAAAATAAATAATAGTATCGATGCAATTGTAAAATCGTTATTATTTTTAAAAATGTGATTGATAATTAGTTAATGTTCAATTTAGTATATAATAATATCAATATTACTAGTATCTGAAATAAATTCACTGTATTGAAATGACTTACCAGTTTAACCAACTTTCCCATTTCCTCAGGAATTCGTGATAAATTTGTTTTGTCTAATTTTAGCCATTGCACTCCTGTCATGAGGCGCATGGCAGATGGAAATTTTCCTTCCTGCAAAAAGCCAATACTTTGAATTCCTAAAAGTCTTAAAAAAGTAGTTTTTGACATTTGAATATAATTTAGTTGTTGTGACATTTAAACAAAACAGACATAGCGAAAAAATCTACATACATATTTAATAACATAGAATACTGTGAATTTTTTTATAATTTATGTAGTCTTGTATGATAACAAGAACACCACTACAATTCAATAATTGCACTTTTTATTTTTTTCAAAGTGCATAAGAATGCATCTATTTTTTTTAGAAAACTATTGCAAATCTAAGAAATGTCAATTAAAACTATGACACCTTTATCTTCAAACGATTGTTATTTAAATAGAAGATGATTTGATGAATTATCATTACAAATTCATAAATGTTTACTAATGACTAATAGTTCTGACAACTAAGTACGATTCTACTTTGACAGCACACTATGATAAAGATAGTAATAAAGTCAATTATATACTATTTATAAAGAAACACATTTAAAAATTAATAAATAAGATTTTAATAAACTAAAAACGTACACTAAAATCATTATTTGTAAAATCAACACCCCGAACAAACGGCAGCACCCCCGTCTGCGCCATGTTTATAAAATACTTATAATTTTGTCTATGCTGTGTATTGTCTACGGTTTGCCATAACTATTGCACATTGTGGTAAAATAACGACATATGTCTTCTCCCATTATAACAAAAAATAATTCTACTTTTTCTACCAAACTGCATTTTATAGTATTTGTTATAGTGTATTGAGTTCTAAGTTAATATTCAATTTGATAATACAAAAAACCACTCGAGACGATGCAATCATTTTAAATAATTCTAAAACTGCTGTTGTCTAATAAGTTCAAATGTACTTTTTATGACCGTTAAACAAAATATAAAATAATAATCAAAATGCAGTTAAATAATATTTTATTTCTTAGACATTTTATAAGTGTAGCTGTGTCTTTGTACTTTCTCAAATATTATTTTACCAAAGGTATGGTCGAAGATAAAGTATGTGACCACAAACAATAATAATAATTATGTGCAATCGAATGAGAAAATCAAATGTCATTTTTGTTTGTTATGATTCGTTGGTTATATGAAATTCGTAGTTCATTTTTATGTTTGACTGTGTTTATGTTTGATGTGATTATCTGCAATACATTCGCCCACCATAGATATATATAATAAGATACTTCATCTTATGTCTTAATTTTAAGTTTCATATGACAAAAAAATCTAATACTAATCAGTAATCACATGCTAAAGAACATACCCAGCGAAAACCCCGAAAGAAATAACAGACGGGGTAACACATATTTAAATTAATATTTTTCTTTGTCCTTTGAACCCCAATCTAATTCATCTAGACTCGTATTAATCTGATCATATTTACATTTTTCATCTCCAGTTTTTTATGTTGATATTTTTGCTAAAGCTTTGAGACTTTAAATTTTACTTAACCAAGTACCGACTGTGATCTATTCTGCTTATTTGTTATTATTAAAAAAATATCTGTATTCATACCTGTTTTTTTGTATGAGTGTAGTGACAAACAAAAAAAACATTTTAGTAGTATAGATACACTCAACAATCATACCTATTTATTATTTGTATGGGTGGGGGGTAAATATAAGACATTAATCAGGTTTTTATACTGTAAATGAAAATAAAAATTACATTAACAATATTTACCTTTATTTTGGTACTAAATAATCAGATGTCCATTTTGATAATACAAATAATTATTATTGGTGCCTGTTAAAACAACTTTTATATAAAATAATAGGGTTATTAAATGGACATTCACAAAAAACATCTCGAAGGTATTATTATTTAATATAAACCAGTTGAAGATTCAGTATTCTTAAAAAATAAAATTGCTGTTATATAACTTACATGTGCATAAATTAGTTCAGATATATTTGCATTTACACGGAAAAATTATGCAAACTACAGCACATATTCAATATGAAATGAAACAAATGTAAAATTGCAGCAGAGAAAATTTCTAAACCACTTAGCTGTGGAACTTGATAAGATGGAATGAATAATTTTGTAATGGGGAAATTTTCAATTTACTGAAAATTTCGTAAACATACTATGAGAAGACAGACGTACACAAATTTTAAGATAGGAAAACTTTTTTTTAGTCACCATTGATCAAATATTTCTTCCTTTGAAGCATAATGATATGAGATGTTTCTTTGTAAATTTAAAATGAATTCAAAATGCATTATGGAATTTTCATGAACAATCTGATGAGAAAAAATAAATGCTGATAATTGTTTACATAAGCTCTTACTTTGTATTTTTATTACTATGTCCGCAAAATTTTTCATCATTCCTTTTGAAATCGGATTTGACATTTATCTACAATCTATAACTTTGACACGGTGTGTGAATGATGTTCTTACCTAAAGATAAATCATATTTTCAATATTTAAGTCAATCTATCTACACATGAAACTGTATATATGTCTATAGTAAATTGTTTTATTTACTCAATGCAAGCGGAACATAAAACAGACAAGCTAGCTTTGTACAAGTATTATCTGCCAATAGTCTAACTACACCTAACAGACTGCAAGTTATATGGACAAACTCCTGATAAAGTCTGACTCCAAGCCTACTGATTCTTACGGTTAGCATGATTAAGGCTCGGGACAGATATTACAAGCATTATCTATAATGGACTCCCAATAAAAATATAACAAAACAGACTAGAGAGTTATTTTCAATTGGAATAAACATTCTGAAAACGGTGTCTAAGTGAATAAATTTGATTCAGTTGCTGTAATAATGAAATCCTATCGAGGGATGGGCGGAGGAGGGGCGCCAGCCGTGCCGACCATCGCTGCACTCGGTCCCAGCAGGAACTGAAAGCAACACAACTATGTAGCCTCTATTTTCAATAAAAATGATATATTTTGTTACATTGTAAATTGTTATCAGGCAATGAAGACATAATGTATAAAATTTGTTTATACTATAAAAACACATAGGATTAGGACTCTGAATCACTCTATGGTAAAAGTAAAGGCAAACTATAATCTTCATCAATCATTAGGTGGTTCTTGTTTACAATACAATAAAGTTATAAAAGTGCAGTAAACAAACTTCTAAAAACATAAGTAATCAGCAAGATTAGATGCTGTTTTGCATGCAATATGCACCCAGCTGTAGTAAGCTTCGGTGGCATAATTGCTAACCATTAACTATCAAATTATTATGTGATCATGATGTCATAGATGTTAATATTTTTTTTTATTCTTAAAGTTAATTTTATCATACCTGTTTCTGTTGACTTTTTTGCATTTCATCCATTTTGGCTCTTTCCAATTCAAATAAGACAGGAGCAAATAAAAGTACAGAAGTACTTGCAACAAGCCACGTGGCTGTCCGTGAAAATGAATACAAAGACTTCACTCCAGACCTGGAAAAAACAAAATTTCCATGAACAAAAGAATAGGGTATACTGCTAGTATTGCTATGTGTGAGTTGTTACTGGATTGATAAAACTGTAAACAATAATAATAAAATACCATATACTTTTTATATATAGAAGATCTATCCTAAATACAATATTTTTTTAAAAATTACTCACTATTTGATAAATTATTTTTATTAAATTAACCTAGTATATTGACTAAGAAACATTTATATACATTCTAAAAACTACAGCAGCTATTGTAAATTACACATAACTTTTTTGTAATCCGTATTTAGCCTTTATTTTGTCATTTTCTAGTTCTATAAATATTTTTACAAATTATACTTTTACTTTTTTAACGCCTAAATCTACCTAATAACAATTTATACATTTTAATAAAATGTGTATTAATAGATGAGGCCATTTCAAAAAACGCAAATTTCATATCTTAGAAATCTTATCTTAAAAACTGCAAAGTTTTATATATCTGTTGTAGATTGATTACCTATCTTAAAACTCACCTCACGCCCCTGAGATAATGAAAAAATATGACTTTCGTAACCTTTAGTTTATAGAACAAACCATTTTTATTTAGCTTACCAAGATTTAGTGGCGATAGTATGAGTTGTATTTAAAACACACTCAGGAAGCATTTCTGTCAACCCCCACAATCTTTCCCCAAGACTCTCATCAGGCTCCTGTAAAATAGAATAACTATATTAACAATATTAGAGTTAATAAGTTATAACTTAAACTAAATAGTTTTGAATAATTAATCAATACTTCAATATTTAGGGATTTCAATCTTACACAGGCTTTGTTCAACAATTAAGGAATATTATAATTACATCATCATATGATTCTTCATGGTCAGAATGTAACCGGGCCACTTGTCCTATGGTAGTAGGAGTACCAGCACTGCCAGAGGCAGGTTCTTGGGGGGAAGTAACAGTAGGAGTTGGAATCTCCACTATCTTATGTTTAGGAGGATCATCTTGAGGTGATGTTACATTGGGAGACGATATCTCCTCAATTTTTTGCTTAGCTTCAGCCTAAAATTTATACAACAATTATGTATTACATTTAGTGTCATTTTTTTTGTTACAACTTTACAATAAACAAAATACTTTTCTTTAAATAAATGCGAAATTTTGTATGAGAAGTAAATTTTTTATGTATCGTAGTTATCTGAATATATGAAAAATAAACCACAACTAGAAATATCAGTACGAATAAACAAAATATTATTTGATACGTATATTATGTTTCATAATGTTAACATTACAATACAAATAAAATCTTCATGCAACGAAGGCAATAATTTCGCGTCATTTTCTCAGGTTCAAAGCACGTGGGCCTAATTATTAGAGTATGTGTTTAAGTTAATCATAAAGGTATTAATTTTAAAAACTATTGTAAGTAATAATGTGATAAATTTATAGATATGATACGGATTATGAACTCACTTCAAAAGCCAGACCTAGGTCGTCCGGCTTACGTTCCGGGGTTTCATCTTTACTGCTATTGTCTTTGCTATATGGCGAAGATTCCATTCCACTATCTTGTTCAAAATCATCAACGAAATCCATATATAATTGTATTTTCTGCGCCGAACGCAGAATTATTAAAAACTATAGAAAACGAGAAATCTCCTTCCCCCTCGTGCAGAAAGTCAGAAGTCAGAAGGATATCGACTAGCTTCACACCAGTTAGTACCAATCGCACGGTACAATTTCAATACCAAAATCGAATATTCGTTCTCACTTCATACCATTGATTTATATGTTGCATTTCACTCTGATTGACATGAACATCTCTAATAATTTCTGAATATGCTAATGTTGGTAGTTCGAAAATCTATGGCTACTAATAAAATTTATAATTAGTTAAATGCTTTTTTCAAATTGATACTTGGATGTGTACAAGTAATAATTTATTATAAATTGTTATTTTACTTCTTAGCGGATACAGTTCATAAATGAAAAAAATAATAAGAAAGACATTTCAAGTCAAGTATGCGTTACAAAATTATGCAAAAAAATAATACTTCCCGAAGTATTTTGAGTTTTTTCTTTGGTCGTCGCTGATATTTAAGGACTCGCGTATCTACGAAATTTCTGATATATATTAAGCACATTAGGCATTCCTAAAATAATTTGATTTGATTGATTACTAAAAATAATTTAATTTGCTCTTTTATTTTTTATGCAACTTTTGGCTTGATTAGGTATATACCTTTTCAGTTCACTCTAATTAAACCAAAATTTCACTGATATCTAAACGGTGTGCATGAATATCATAAAATGTTTAATTTTGTACTCGTATTGTACAAGTTCTCGTCTTATAAATCGCCTTGTCTTTATGCACATAAATGATGAGGTCGATTTAAGAAAGCATTAAAATTATTCAAAGCTTTATACTTCTAACGCAAAATGAAAACACGAGAGCAAATGTCTGTCAGTCTTTATTAACAATGAGTCAAGAAATGGCAGTTTTCCATTTTTTTCCTTATAAACAAGTGCATTTATTTTGAATTCCACAAAATAAAAATTCGCCAGAAAGAGATTCTTTTGGTAAAAGTCATTACCCTCAGCGACTTAAAATAATACAAATAAGCAAACAACTCGGAAAGCCAGCCTATTGCTACAGCGTGATGAATATTCAACTTACACGCAACAACAAACATTTCAGATTTTCAAATAATAAACTGTAAAATAAATCAAATGTTAGAGGTTTTGCAGCTGGTAAATTATCCGAATGAAAAGGTTTAATGATGCCATAGTCTTCTCACTTTTTAATTTTCTATTTTGTATAGATTGTTGAACCATAAAATAAAAAGCAACCTATGTCGTCATTATGATACAGTTTGCCTAGACCTACTTTAGCGAATGACTTTGCTTGCGACGGTAATAGTTCTCCAGTAGTTTTCTCCTTTTGCAATTTCATAACAAAAAAACAGCAAAAAATTGACAACCTATAAAGGTGAAGGAGACAAGGGAGACGAGGAGAATATTGATTCATTTCAAAGTGAAAGGGTGAGGGTACTAAGATCGAAAACTCCCAGGAGTCACTGATTGCGACTCGGTGTATTCAGTGCTGAATATTTTTGCAGCTGAAAGGTTCCAAACGGTATTTTCCATTAGCGTGGCGATAAATCGGTGCCAAATCTAGCCACAAAAGTGCTGAGTTGGCAGCATCGGTCAGGTGTGATGTGCTGCAGGATATATATGCATTATATAAAGTACGGAAGAATTTTCTTCTCCCGCAGAAGTGTCCAAGTAACGAGGATCCCATTTGTTCTTGTCGGTATTAGGAAATAAAGCATCTGCATGAACTATCGGAGCGATCTGACAAAATTATAGATTATTTCCGTGTGATCTTGAGGACCACAATGTGCAATGCCGTACGGACTAATAATATATAGTATGTCAAAAACATTGAAGGTACAGTCTGCATGCATCACGCCCGTATATATTATTTGTGTTTATCCAAATTACAAAAAGTCGATTCATCGAAAGACTTACTCTAAAAGTTATTGTCAACGTCAAGAAAATATGCCGATTGACCGGACTTTGATTGGGCAGTGCAATCCATTATACGCAGTCCCAGTTAGGTAGTCAATAAATATATATAAATATATTTATCATCCTTCATCATTGTGTAAGTATGCATGTGAACATTATTCTCGGGATGTTGGACTACTGTACTCTGTCTAGACTCCGACCCAAGAGATGCTTAAATTTAATACTGATACGCTAAGAAGTTTCGCATAATTTGTGCGTGCGAAGAAAAAAATAAACGTGTTTTTTTTTCTTCGGACAAGGTATTAAATTTTGATAACGTGGTTTGAAACGCTACTTTCGATTTTTGCGGGTTGCGATGTATATCGTGTTCTCAAAATAGGCTGCTTTGCCTGAAGCGATGCCTGTACGCAAAACCACAGTCGCACCAGCAGAAAATGTTATGCATGCCAGTGGAAACATACTCAGATAGCCTCTTTTGAATTTTTTTATTTATGTTTTCGCCGATGATTAAGATGTCACCAATTCGCCGCAGGTAGAATGTGTGTTGTTGAAGATTCAGATGATGTGGTTGCAGGATTGATGTAAGGTTGGAAATCAGAAGGCTGGCGAAATATTTGCGTATTCGTAGTTTATTTAGTATAACTACACTTGTTAGAAAAGTACGTGGTTACTAGTTCGATGCCGCGAGGTCTCTCTGGAGAGGCGCGGGGAAGCCTCTTATACTCGTATAGGGTCCCGCTGCCTTTGTGGCTGGCGTAAACAGGAAGATTCCCACGTATCGGGGGTGTCTCATTGCGAGGACATCTCGCCTGAATACGATCGCCTTTGACTGACCGCTAATTACTAAGGGATTATGTTCTACTTTAATGGCAGTCTAATAAAATATTTAATGGATTCAGGGTCGAATGTCACATTCCTACAGGCCGTAAGACACGTGTTCCGATGTAGGTACTAACCCCTACAATGTATTAAATATTTTTGGCAGAAAATACTCTGTGGAATTCCATAATGATATTTTTTATCAGTAACTTTCACCATTTTTATTTTGTATTTACGGGATTAGTTTCATTAACTTACTAGGAAGTTGATGAAGCTGGTCGCGTAAAAAAAAATCACTGAAAATATTTATTTAGCTTTTAAAATTAATAATACGAAATAACTTTTCTTTTTAGCAAGAACATTGTTTTGTCATGTTTAAAAGAAAAAAAAAATTACGTAATGACAGTAAATATATATTTTTTTCATTGAAAGTAAATAGAGAAAGTAGAGGTCGTATTTTTAGTGTTACTCGCAAATGGATATTAATTAATGCAAATATTATTCCAGCGAAAATTACGAGATGCAGCAACTTCGGAGAGTTATTTGCGAAGCCTAATAAAACGAGCTTGGAATTGGAGTGCTCAACAGATTAATACATGTTGATCGCCTTGAATGGAAATAGCTGTCTCCAATGGGTCTTTTTGGGACACCAGAGTGTCGCAGCCGTATGGCAGTTTAATATTTTGAAGCTGGAGGTCGCACGAGCACAAATGACCCAGAGAATTCCTTTAATAACCATTAAAGAAAACACAAACCTATTGGAGTGGAATTTATAACTTAAATGCCAGAAAAATGACTGGTTCATAATTCTGCTTACTGCTGTTTTCAATAGCAGGAACCTTGGCCTATTAGAATCGTTAGAAATCTATAGAGCTACCAAAATTTATCAACATTTTCCAAATTTTTTAATGTCACTTGCTTCGTTCTTCTCATGCAAATAATCTTATATTTTACTATAATACGATTGAACTAGTTACGACCAGTATATTAAAAAATATAAATATCGAAGAGTCACATGTTTATATGAATATTAAATTATTAGCAAATAAACAGCATGCAACTAAGCCGTATGTATATGAGGATTCATATATAATATGTAATTCTCATAATATCGTGATAAACTCCGCGTTTAATCATTACTTTTTTATAATATTTACAGACGTATTATATCTTTTGTATCATCATAATATGAACTGAAGATATGTTGATAAAAATAAGAAAGAAAGAGAGAGAATAACAAAGAAATATGACGTAAAATTGAAAATTTTATTTTTAATATCTGTTTTTTGCATTGGATAAATTAAATAATAAAGCAGTGAAAAAAAATTTAAAACTCACTGCCATATCTATAAGAAATCACTACTTGATGAATAAAGAGTAAATAGTCTCAAACATGAACCAATCAATAGAGAGACAATTATATAACACTAATATATGAAAACTATTCATTAGTTTTTTAAATATAGGGCTAAAATAATAAGTCATGTTATCCATATCTTATCACAAAAAATATTATTTTATGGTTTCGCAATATTTCCTGTTGAAAAATAACGATATGGATGTATATGCTATTTTCATAAACGACGAGTCTTTGAATCTATTTATACACAAAATACGTGTTGCATTTTTTTTACGCATATGCGAGTGCAGTCAAAACAAACTTGAACAAGACGACATTACTGCAGCTTTTTGTGTTTATTTTCTTCGTGAAAATTGGCAATGAGTGTTGGTTGTTCAGTGAACCCATCATCCCAGTGAAGATGCAAAGGAATGCGAGAGAAATAACCGATGGGGGTAAATAAGCAGATAGGGCATTGCTTTGGGAAGTCTCGGGCTGTTCAGTGCCGCCTGGTGCTGCCTGGTGCCGCCTGGTGCTGCCTGGTGCCGCCTGCTGATTTTCTCTGGAGGAGTGCCAAAACCGAAGAGCACGCAATGCGGGGCATCTTTTGATAAATCATCCTTCATCGCATTGTTTATTGGCGTAATGTATGGTGGCTGTGCGCTTGACGTGACGATTTCGTATATTTACTGTGCCTCACTAGGGCAAGGCTACAAAAGAAATTAACACGTGGCAAATAAATATTGAATGATTTACCATTATGTGTTTCCAGTAGAATACGCGCGTTATTATTTATGATGAAGCATAACTGTTATTCATTAATCGTTGAATAATATTTACTGAATCTTCTGCGTTGGTGTGAAATAGGCATAATTTATACATTGTTAATGCTTTGGCGTCTGGTTTGGTGTGGATATTACAATTAAATAAATCAATGATGTGGCACTAAATAGCCAAGTGTTTACATATAATGTTTGTCTACATTAGTGATTCCCCCCCCCTTTATAGGGGGCAAGGAGGGGGGCAGCGGCGGCTCAGTGGTAATATAAGGCAGGGTTTTCGAGTAACAATAATATTATTACTAATATGATTGGGCACATTAGTTCACACATAGAAGATGATTAAAGAAATTCTCAGAAAAATATCATCGTGATTTGTGTGCTTACATGGCCGGTGTACTGGCCCTTGTACTAACGAACCACATCCATCAATCGAGAATTTTTAACAATCATACTCTACATATGAACCAATGTGCCCAGGCCGACCAATATTTACAACCAGTACACCGGCCATGTAAGCCGGGGGATGTGGGTTCAAATCCCACACAAATCACGATGATATTTTTCTGATAATTGTGTGAACTAATGTGCCTAATCATATTATTAATAATGTTTTCAGTTGATGAAATCTCATTTTAATCTATTATTATTATTATTGGTGACCGGTTTTGCCAACATATCACGTTGGCACTATGCCAGTTCTTTATGTTCAGTTTGATAATGCCAATTGTATAATGGTGATACCGGTCACCAATAAAAATTAACACGTGGAAAAATCAAGTATTTTATTTTATTTAATGTATTGTTAGTGAAAGTTAATAGTTTTTAGTAGTTAAAAATGTTTTTTTTCAGCAGGACTTTTTCCAGATTGCCTATTGCCAGTTTAGATTGGGGCTATGTAGATTTTGATAAAGTATGGTTCACCACAAGCTTGGGAGCCTCTGATCTATGCCATGAGTAGACATCTAGTGCATGGATCGTGAGTCGCGTGAATAAATTACATCTATCGACTGGAGACTACATGAATAAGAAAGAGACTTGGAAATCCAAACTGACGCTCTGTGTTCACCTCCGTATGTAACTGTGAGTAATATTTAGAATCTAGAATATCAATAAAATGATTGTAACGTATTGTTAGTGTTTATGAAGTCCTTTGTCTATTTTCCTTTAAAGTAATTATATAGAGTTTGTCAGGTTCTTTTATTGTATGACTAAAATAAAAAAAAGTTGTAAAACAGTGCCTTTTGTGGTGGCTCTCGTTTCCTCCCCGAAATGATACATTTTATTGACTTATATTTGATCTATTTAAAGTACATTTTATAGTTTATCAGAATATATAGTAATGCTGACTTTCATAAGCATTACTGTTTTAATTAATTGTTGAAATGAAAATGTGCAAACCATACATATTCAATTTAAATAAAAATGACAGTAAATGTGAATAATTTAACAATTACGGCGTAATTTGACTGTACGGCATATATATTCATCTTTATCCAAACAGACAATGACGCTCAAAATATTGACCATGGCCTATAAAACCATTTAATAAAGATAATCCATGCAAAATATGCCGTTTGTCTAAATGACATCAATTAAAACCTAACCAATGATTATTTTAAAAAGGGTTTATCAATCCTGAGTTGAACAACATGAAACAAAAATGTGATACATATTATTTCAATTTTATAAAAAACGACATTAATAATAAAAATAACCAAAGAGGTATCTATTCTTCAACTAGATAAGAAATAAAGTAATAGTTTCTACGCCAGGAAAGATCAATAATAATACGTACTTTTATTTACGTATTAAATGAATTCAATATCTTTATAAGAAGCTTACCGGCCAAGTCGAAGAAAAGTTATGTCTTGGTGGCTTAGTGTTTCAATTGTTGATTCTCAATCGATCCCTGTATCGATGTATTTGAGCTCAGTTAATTTTTAATTGAAATTACGATAAATTAATAAAAAAAAAAAAAAAAAAAGTGGGGACCTTTATACATAATGTATTCTGAGTAATGACTAGCTTGCCCTGCCGCTTATGTTACGGCACGCAACTGCTCTACATAACAGTGCATAATGAAATAAAATCTTACGGTCTTAGGGTACGTACCCTTATATATTGTTCCATAATAAATAGGCCAGCAATATTCACGGTCAAATATTTAACCTATCAGATCACGCAAATCAACCATATTTGAAATAAACAACTACAGGTTACATATGACGGTACAACGTAATAATGTTAACGTAATGTTAATTGAAATTAAAGCAAATAAATAATTGTTTAGCCGAAATCTGTCATGAATAGATATTGAAAAATAAAAACCAAAAAATGTATATACAGAATATTTTTTAATGACTCTATTAATTTCGTATTTATAAATAAAAGCTCGATTTAAATATTTAATAGAGTCGCATTTTTTACTCACGTAGGCTTATTGTGTAAAATAATATGTTTTTAGGTTAACGGTTTTGCACAAGAAACGCAGAAAATAAGCATTTTTTTAAATTTATGAACCTTTAGACAACAACTTGTAAAGTATAAACTGCATAGTCGATTAAATTAGATAGATGATTAGTTGTTAGTGTAATGTTTTTCACAGCTCGTTAGTTTTAAAAACGTTTTTGCATATGATAAATTTTAGTAAAAAAAATTGTTATCGAATTGCCTGTAAAATTTTTGATCGGCGAATTTGTTTGTTCAAATGAATGTCTTACGACTAGCTCGTTAGATAAATCGGTTTTGACGTTATAGCTTGACCTAAATAGACAACACAGGTAAAGAGGTGCTTTAGTTGATGAGTAAATCGCAGGTAGTCAGTCTAATAGACTTCATTCAAATTATAAATTGAATCATCACACCAATAAAAATCACTAAATTATTTAATTTTATTTATAAATATATAAATTGTATAATTCATATTAATAATATTTTTTTACAAATTGTTTTTTTTTAGTACTGATGTGTTTATATAGGCTATAATGATATGTAAAGTCTTATTGTTTTTTACATTGAGTTTAAAGGTCTTTTCGTTGTTTTATTACTATTGAAAAAAACAACATAGTAACCTAGCGTCATCAGAAAAAAATGAGTGCAAAATAAACAATAATTTTATCATTAAAAAATTAAAGATTATTTATTTTCTTTTATGTGGTTGCGGAATTTACGCCAGCGGCTAGAAGTCGAGAGTACAGCCGAATTAGTAAGACTGGCCGAGGATAAATTGTGTCCAGTAAAACGGTCACAGGTACTCCTCGAAGATGTCAAAAAAAAAAACACCCGGTTTTTTTTATTTTCTTTTATGTTAATTTACAAAAGTTATTGGGGAGTGGCTACAGTACGGTGCATGGCTGTTCCCTGGTCATGGCGTATGTGATGTGATTTTTTTATTTTTGTCGTTGAGTTTGTGTTTTATGATTAAAAAAAAATATTTAATAGAGTATATTGATACGTCGTGACGTATACAGCAGGTGTGACTTAATTAGTAAACAGTAATAATAATGATGTGTCAAATAGTCAGTCTCAGCTGTGTGGTGTGGGTGTGCGCCGGAGCGTGTGCGCATGTGTGGAGCTCGCGCCGCTGACGTCTCCCCCCCCTCCGCACAGTTGGTGCAGAGTTGTCTCCGAGGTAGCGCGTGTTCGTCTTGCTCCGAGAAAAACAAAAATATCCCAACAATAACAGAAAACTGCCGAGTTGCGCTCGATAGTCGATCGCACATGCGTCCGCCGTCACAGAAACACAAATATCCGCACACTCTCCGAACATACTTCCGAGGAACGTTTCGCAGCGGCCATTGTTAAATAATTGCAGCGTTATGATTTTCACAATCCACGTTATGTGATGTTTCTATGAAAAGGTGTTATTTATTATTTCGTTATCTATTAAGTTTAATGAAGAATTACCGCACAAAAAAGGGATTCTTTCGAACATCATTCCGAGGTGTCCGTTTCTTTGTGTGACGTTTTAGTTTCGTTGTGTTGGTAGGAGTGGAACTCACAACGGATCGATCGTGTAGCACATTTCCTGCGCACAGCTGACGGAGCTCTGAGGTACATGTCATATTTTAATATTTTTAAGTAATTCATACATAATAATATTTTTGTTAGCATGCTAATTAATTAATTAATTATTTACCGAATATTTTTTTTATCTGCGTTGTGTATATATTTTAGAGTATTTTAATGTGTGACAGTGGTTTGCTAACGATTAGTGAGCATTACATCTGTCAAAATAAGCAAGGAATTTTATTTTATTTACACATCACTTGTTTTTATTTTTATGTTTGAGACAACATTATTTTATTTTCAATTTTTTTACTAGATTTTTGTACAAAAATATAATTTTGTGTAATATTTATTATTTTAAAAATACAATATGTATTTATTGAATTATTTATTGAATTATTGAATTATTTATTGAAATATTTCAGAATAACACTCTATTTTTTTAAAATTATTTATAAATTAAATATAATAAATTCATACAGTGTGAAATAATTTATAGTTGTTGATAAAATTATATTTGGTAATTACTTTATAAGTATTTAATATTTTACTAATATCGTGTAGGGTTCTCCATGTCACCAGACACCAACTAAAAAACGTTTAAATATTAAAAATAATTAAGCACAGGCTTATTTTATAGGGCGTCGACCGCGCCAAGTTTTTATTATTGTTCAAACATTTCGACTCCAAAACCTGTTGAAATATCTAATAATAAAATAATACAATTTTCATCAGGCGTCTTCAAACTAGTCAGTGTCAAGATGTTTCCCATGAATACATTTTAATATATAATCATTTGTTTAATTTTTTTATTTTTAGCGATAAATTTTTTTTTCGGCCTCGCTTATTCGAGTGCTTATTTAAATATTTACTTGACTAAGTCAATAACCGGTAATTGTAACATTTCGGCTATTGTTTTAAGATCTTATGTTGATTGCATACATAATACCCTACTTACACACCGTCATAACTCCCATTTTTATTGCACCGACAAGAGTGTAATTGTCATAATTGACGACAGCGAGACTTCCTTCTTTGGCAAAAACACTTATTTTAGATGAATAGAGCAAGTAAGCCATATGCGTACATAGGTATGTTGTGAGTAGCTTCAAATTTGTTTAAAATGGCCTCTATTTATAAATCTCACGGTTTCCAAGAATGTTGTTGTAATGTTTTTCAATTAGGAGCCTTTTTATCATCCTTCAAAGACATACACGAGTTGAATAAACGATCAACAGAATTATGTTGAAAATAAATGACGACTAGTGACTCGTCATAGTGATTAGTTTATTTTTTATTAGATTACGATATTATCAATCGTAAGTGATTGAATTTTTTTGTTTTCACATTTTGCACTGTATTCATACATAAATATCACCTGTGTCGTTACTGTGGCGATGGACATCGGTATCGCACCTTGAGAGGAAATCATATTTCAACATTGCGTTTTTCAGTTTGAAAAATCGTTCAACTGTAAATCATTCTTAAAACCAATTATTTAGAGTTAAATAAGGTGGTTGATAATGAATAAATAATAGTGTTTTTTTTTACATCATGGTTCTATTTACTATAACTTCCAGCAATGTCATGAAAAGCATAGATCACTAGTAACTACAAATATTGCTTGTTTCATAGAATAAATTATTTTTTATAGTTGGTTTTTTATTCGTATTGTTAATTTTACCATAAAAGCGGATTTATAATACAATGTCTGATGTCATTTTCCAAGGCCAGTTTCCAATGAAGGTTCACCGAAATCAGCCAACAATTCCAGGTATAACACCATATGAGCTGTCATTTCTCAGGATATTACGTAATATTATTCCTATCACGTTTAAACTTTTTTTATGTGAGCGTCGTGCTCAACGATAGCTCTCATTTTCAAGCATAATCAAATATAAGTTTCATCCATAACCTGTAACCGTCTCGTGCAGAGGAGTTCATTTAATCAGGTCTAAGTTTTGTGTGGTTCAATGACGTAATAAACTTTTTTTAGTTGTAAAATCATTAAAAATTTAATAAAAACTTTATCTTTATAAATTAATCAATCTAAACAAGCTTTAGCAAATGCTTGCATTTAATTTCTATCTTTTTAGGCTCTTTTTTCCGGAATATTTCTGGTTATATAGTAAGTTTCTTTAGGTTCTTGTGGAAAATAATTGAGAGATATTTTTTAGACAGATTGATATTCCAGATCTTGGAGAATCGATACGTTCAAATATAAAAAAATATATTTTATGTGTTGCTGTATAACAACATGTATAACATAAAATATACAACGCACTTCTTTTAATTAACGCCAAATCTTTATTCCCATATCCCTGTTGCAGAACTCTTAGTCGTAACTGCACTACTTTTATGAACGATTACATAAGTTTCTGCTCATCTCGGTACAACGGTAATGATTTTTGGAAAGATTTTTTTAATATTTCAGGTAATATTACTCAATATAATCGATATTGCAAGGATCTCCCGTGATTGATTTTTTTCTCTGCATCTGACACAGTGCACTGCCTGGGGGGTGGTGATAAGGGGAGTCAATGGGGTCGCTAGTTCATGGAATTGGGTCAGCGCGGCAGGGGTCGGGACCTAAGGTCACTAAAAGTGCAGTAAGCAGGTCATCTGCACGCGACCCACTGGTTGATTACCCCATACAGCCTATTCGAAAATGGCGTAAATTAAATTAAATCACAACCTGTTCGATTTGAATTTCACGGTTTAAGGTCAAATGTAAGACTTTCTGTATATCTTCTACACGCAATTCTGAATGCATATATAAATACAATATTTGTTTTTAATGGTAAATAGGTAGGGGGGTTACAATTTTTTTTTTTTTTAATATTTGTAAGATAACTTTAGGCCCCCAAAAAATTGCAAGTACTTATCGAATTATGAATATATTGTATTAGGCTCGAAAAAATCGTTTAGAATGTATGAAAGATAAACCAAATTGCCTTACACTTTTCATGATCGCAGCAAGTATAAAACGATGCAGGGTAGAATGCGTGCTTCAGTTCAATGTTTTGAAACCTATGATACACCAATACATTAAATATGTAGATTTATTTTTGAAGTTGGTCGCATTCAAACGCATTTTTTCGTTTGTGGTTTGTCATTTGATAATATTTCGCTCAGATTAGATCATTTCTATAAGCCCGCGCGCCAATCAAACACTAACAAAGTAATGAATAATAATTTAAACGGTGGCAATGTGTATTCGCGGAAATGTCCCGCAAGCTTGAATCAAAAAACCTAATCTCATTTGATTGTTCAAGTGAGAAGCGCTCCGTCGTCCAATCAGACTCCATTACGGTCCGGTTCCCGGCGGCTGAGCGGGGAATTGGTTCACTTAAATCTTCACATGATGCCACTTCTGTCTTGTCACCGGCTAATTTAGTGCCAGCGTGATGCGGTCACGTGGTGCTTAAGATTAAGTACACACATCGTCTTCAAGTGACGCTAAATGCTAGTCATTGTGTTTTTCATTTGTACCCCGAGGCTTTAGATTTCACTTTATACAGACAATCAAATGCCACAATTGAAGATAAGCGAAGACTTGCTGGAATGAATTTGTTACTGCTATGGAATTCATGCGATGGATTGCTCTTGAATTTTAAAATTTGGCCAGGGGATAGAGCCTAGCAGAAACCGTTTTTTTACTCTATTATTTTATTTTTACATAACGAAGTTTTTTTTACATCTGCTGACATAACATGTTTAAAAAAAAAAACTAAAATCGCATGGTAACTCCCCATCCCCTCCTTTGACTCGATGGCGTTATTGTTGCAAGGCGTCAAATTTTTTGGGTCAAAATACTCAATAATAAAATTCCTGCCTGCATGAATGTTTTTGTTCTATCGAGCTAAATATATTCACAAAAATACAATAAGTAACCGGGCTCAGGTGAAGCCTAACTTTATATCTCCAATCTTATCTGATATGATTTTAACCGCAGCAGAGAAGCCCAAGATTAAAGTTTTAAATTAGATTTTCACAAGCAGGTGTTCTCTCGTACATCTCAAAGTACAGTTCTGTTCAAAAGCTGCCAGTTTGCACGGGTATAATTGAATTATGGTCAGATAAATTATATTTACTCACACTTCACACCTGTCTTCAAATCGCAAGAACTATTAGCACCCAATAAACTTGTATGAAATGCGTGCGGGAAAGATAATAATCTAATAGCCAAATCAGAATAGAAATCATACTCGTTTGTACTATCTATATATATATATAAAACACAAACTCAAAAACCATCCAACCGATGTGCCCCAAACCGGCTTCATTTGAAAGCCAATAATACTGAGGTCATTTTAGACCACTTAAATTAAACAATTAATAATCAAATTCGGATTATTTAATTAAATAGATTTTCGACATTTCCCATAGAAAAGTTTCAACATTTTGCGGTAGCAAATACTTTCAAAAAAGGAACTGTAACATTTTCGCGTATATGCAGGGTGCCAACAAAAAAACACTGATCTTTGTGGTTGACGTTGCCGTTGTGTAATGCAGGCTGCCACAACAACAACAAAAAAAACAACACAATGTCATTCATGATCTTTTCATCACATTTACGTACAATCCTGCTTGGTCGGAAATCAAAGATTTGTTATCGCCTGGTCAGTCATCGCATCACAGACATGATCTGACAGCTAGAGTTTTCAAACAAAAACTCATGGATCCCACGATAAAAAATCATAGAACAAATAAAAAATAATTTTATTTCTTTATTTAGCGTAGTAGAACGCGCCGGGTATCCGCTAGTTTATAATAAACGTTCTCGCTTATCACAGAGAGATTTGGACGTCAGACGCCAGGCGTGGGGGCCGTCATGGTTTTTGCCGGTCGTTGTTGGCACGCCTGCCGTTTTAATGAGGTGTCAGCACCTCGCCACGGGGAAGTGTGTCACGTCCTCTGGTCCTATGCACCGTGCTAGACTACGTGGTGGCTGCACACGTGTGCACCGTGGCGCGGCTAACTGGGCCAGGCCGATGTCTCTCGGAGAAATATACTACTAAATTGTATGCAAATTTTCCAATAGCGTTTGGGCCGTCTGTTAGCGCAACGCTTGCGAAAATGACGTCTCACACGTGAATCTTCAGTCGATCGATTAAACTGCTATCGGGAATTAATTATTAGCGACGAAATGCAATAAATGTTAGAATTGAAATTTCTATGCGGTGCTGATACGCATGTGACTGATAATGATAACGGTATCTGTCTTTGACAGAACATAAAGGTGGATTAGGCGATAGACGTTATCATTTCAGGTAGGGAACAAATCGTCATAGATCTTGTGTCAACTGTCACACTTTTTATCAACATCAATCGAATTAAAATGAGATAAAACCGGAGGTATGTACGTATTGATCGAGAAAACATGAAAACGTATGATTTTATTAAACGATAAATAAAATATACAATCTATCATATTTAGGATGTATTATGTATACACTTAGTGTGGATCCTCCATCTGAGTATCCTCGGAACGAATAGATCCCACCAACCCGCGTATTTCGTTTTATTCTCAGTGAATCATTTAAATCAGCTATTTTTACTGTGAAATTTGTCTTGTGTGACAAACAGGCGCTTAATATATTACATTTAAATATACAGGGTCATTGTATGGTTTTGCAAATTTTTGGGAAAGGGAGGGCGTTTTTCTGCTCAGCTTTAAACCCTTATGCCTGTGGATTGCATCCATTTCTTGTCACGTAGTGAATTTATTCACGGACGTGTCTGCACACTGTGCTCTCTGCTTTGTATTGTGTTAGAAGAACCGTTACAAAAGATAGAGTTTAACGGAACATTCCGAACTTTTTACAGAAAGCGCTTTTAGGATTTACGCTCCTTGGAATTTAGAACAATACGTAAAGCGTGATTTATGATTACATTGGCCATTTTTTAAATAGTTTTAAACTATGTTTTCTGTGTGTCAGACTTATCGATTATCTAAAATATCTCTCATGGTATTATTGTTGCACTAAATTTTGGGCTTACATCGAGACTAGACGGAAGCAGTAGGAGTATGTTGACAATTATTCATTACTATGTCAGCCATCTCCAATCTTAGGTCAGTTCATGGTCGAATCACCGGCGACATTTGGCCGAGTGTGCTCCCAGGAGAGGCGACTTGGCACCCGTCCGGACAGACTGGGTCTCCTGTTTTCTCGTCAGCAGACGAGCGCCTTTTGACTGGCCGGGTCGAAACTATTGTCAAGTGCATCCATTATATTCGCGTGACAAATCTCGACGTAATTGCTAAATGTCCAGCGCTCGGATGATAAATGATGATTGATAGTGTAGCTCACATGTCACGCTGCTGACTTATTGGCCTGGTCGTATGGTTCAATTGCTGATTACCTTTTTATAAGGTGTTAATGCAAAGTCGTTTGTTCAATTAGCAAGGAACAGTCATCGCACTGGGAAGGTTATCTTGAGCTGCGTTTTCTCTTGTGAGCATTGTTGTTGACTATTTAACAAACATCAGAAAGGTTGCTTTGCATACTGCTTTTAATTAATTCAACTGTGTTGTTTTTTTAAGCGTTGATTCTATTTATCTAGGACATGGCTAGCCGAGCTTTCGACATTAATTATGAACTCCAAACTGGTTATTATTTTAAATATATTTTTAGAACATTTTTATTGTAAAGAGATGAGTCCAAAAACTCGAGCTTGCGAACTTTGCTTTAAAATAAATATTTTTTTAACCTTTTTGTGAGAAATTTTAAAAACTTTTTATTTTTGTATTTCAGAATATTTTATAAATATATTCATTTTTTCTATTGCTTAAAAGTGTTTTTGAATTATGGAAAATCTAATTCTAAGTATTGATATTAGGTAGGGATGAAAAGCCACACCCCGAATCATCTATTTTATGTTGTATTGTTCACGAGGGTACGGTGCTCATTTATGCAATAGTGCCAATCAAACCAGGAAACAATATGATCGAGGGGTTGACTCATGCTGGAGGTGAGTGCCTCCGTGCAGTGGCGGAGCCCCCGGGGGGCGCAGGTGCGTATTCAGGACGGGCCGTTAGGAATGTGGGAGGCTCACCACGCTCGGCGCTCACCGGCATCTTACTCATCAGCCACGCACTGCCGCTCAAGGTGGATATTCGCGCACGCATTCCGCATTTTTGAAGATCACGGATGTTCTTATACCCAACCCACCCGAGATCGGGCCAACTTTGAGTACACTGGTCGTTCCACTGATAATACGAAGTCTTCTAATACAGTTTCTTATTTGCGCTGAACGCTTTTTGTTGTCTCAGTCCTTGCGTTCCTCATATTAGAATTCCAGATAGTAAGAAGGTCTGTGTTCATAATTGATTTATTCACAGCTTCAGTTTTTTTTTTTAAATTATAAATTTGTAAAAATGCCAACGGGCTGAGCTACGCAACGCCATTGGTGCGTTGGTGTCATATCATTGAAACACATCATTTTTCAAGACATTTAAAAATATTTGATGTGACTATCAAGAGGGAGTTTTACGTTTTTTTATACGAAGATACATATTAGACACTCCCAGAATATGCATGATCTTAATGTTTTGTTCCTGGACCGACGCCCAATACTTTATCGCTTCTGTCACTTACTCGTGAATTCAGAGACAAATTCCACATGTTTTTGGTAACGGGACATAAATCAGATTTTGAAAATTCCATAGACATTTTGCACGTGCCAAATCTCACCCAGTTTCACGATCACGTCAAATTTAATAAGAATTATAATAAAACGTGTATATATTTGTGGAAGGTACTTAAAGCGTGTTTTTTTTTTTAATACATATAATTAAATTCCAGGTTGATTACAATGTAAGCTTACTATGATATTCTGACTGAATGGATTTTAAAATTCTTGCTGAAGAATAGATTTTGTTTTTTGAGAACATTATTACTACATCTACACTCTACTCTAGTGATTTAGTCAATTTAATGTTTTGTATTTGGTGGGACGGTATATCGATGCCGCCATATCATAGTCAACAATAATGACTCGAGTTTTTTTTTATAGAAGTATGCTCGCAAAGTCCAAAGCGAATTGGTTTATCTCGCAATGATATGTACGTCAAAGCAACTCCGTCATCTTGACAGATCAGTTGAACGAATTGACCCCTCGCGAACGTTTCCCATCTGACTCGGAGGACGAGCTCGAGCATTGAAACGGGGAAGTGCGGCCCTCGCGACCCGCCGGGAGTATTTCCGAGGGCTTAGGCTCCCCGGCCGAAAATAGCTCGGGCCAGCGCCTGCGCGGCCGCCCCAGAGTTCAACGATTCGCAAACAACGCTTCTCTGTTTTGCAAACGCATCGCCGATCCATGAGGATTGCGCTTCTCTTCCAGAGGACTATATGAAGCATCGTCCTAGAAACTAGACCAATCGTGCCTTTTTTCTTGTTATTTGAAGTTAAGTTTACTCGACCAAGTGTGGTGGGTGATCTTTGTGTCTTAAAATTTTGTTTTGAAAAACTCGCTACTACAATTGACCATTGTGGATGGTATCGTCGACAATTATTCTGCCTTGCGAGGTTGCTCCGTGAACTCAGCGGAAAACCGAAGCAGACATTTAATCAATTTCTCTTTGAAACAATGAAGGTCAATGTGAGAGTTCTTCAATCGTAAGCAAACACGGATTTGCTCTTAAAGTAACGCCCTTGCTGGAATAATTATTTTATTTAATCATCCGAAGCAAAACTTTAACGTTTGCTAAGCATTAAGAAATGTGGATTCTGATTTGGAAGATCGAGAATGACAAGTGTTTTTAGCTGGTTTAAGATGACTCATGTTGTACATAAAAGCATAAAAGTGCGTATTATAAATACGTATCCATAATTTTTTTTTTAAAATAATCTAGCTAGCTGTTTATTTTATAAAACACATCATCTAGTGAGTTTCCTGGTTCAATTATAACTTAATTATATAAAAACAGTGGGTATTATAGATACTCTGAAAAATTTATAGCTATGAAGTTAATATAGAATCGCGAGGTGTACACCTAATTTGGATAGAGAAAGACGCGTCTTTGCACTCACTACGGTAGTAAGTGTATGTACTTCTGACTCCTACGAGCCTCTGTCCAGCATTGAGGCTGCCTGCAAGCGTGGAGTGCATTTTCACAATAATCCGAAAGCTGTCAATATCGCTGTTGTAACCGGCCAGCGTATCGAGTGGATATATTTTCTAGATCGTATGTATTGAGTTCTCGCGGTTCTATTCTCGGCCAATCTGCAGCGGCTGCTGAACCGCTCGCCTCGGTGTTGCCAATGGACACACTCGCATCTAGGTCTGGCACATTTTGAGTCCTTTTTGCACCTAGAAACATTTTAAACGCTTTGTTTCATTAAAAACTCCCTTTGTTTATATCTGGCACCTTTCGAGTTTTTTTTGACATATAGGAACATTTTAAATGATCTTATTTAGAGTTATTTTTTTAGTTCTGTGACATTGCTTCGGTGTATGGACGTGAAGTCGTATTTAGACAGTGTTATGCACCAAGGTGATCAAATAAATCTGACAGAATATTCTACTTTCTCTCGCCACCGAATCGATGTTGAAAGGATATTTTCAGACGAAGAGATTCTTTGACTAATATCATAATATAACTTTGGAATAAACTTTCTTCAAGTGTGCTTCATCTGTATTATAGAATCGACATTTTCGTGTAAAAAAGTTTTTTTCCAAGACTTGTTTCCTCTCATTTCTATTTGATATATTTTATTCAATTTGTCATAATTTTTAGTTTGAATTCACTTCCCCTCTCCCACATCGGTTAGTTTTTAAGGAAAAATTACTCAAATTAGCTAGGATTCTAAGGGACGACTTTTCATGTTTCCTTTGTGCCAGATGTGTCTTGATTTTTTTGTATGAAAGTTGTACTTTCCTTATCGACTCCAATTGTTTTAGTTTGCTTGTTCTTAGACCCTTTTTAGTATTCTTGGTGTGCTTAAGATTCAGAGCGGGCAACACTGGCTGGCAGGTCTCGTTTTGCCATTCTGGTGAAATGTCACCCAAAGTGCGCACGGGAGGGCAGGGCACCTCTTTTGTGAGGAAGGCGCAGTGAAGGACTATTCCGAGAGCGCCGGCTGAAGCCTTTGTCTGAATTATTTCCCAAAGTTATTTCCATTTGCTCTCACATTTGAACCCGAAACGAGCATTTTATTTTCGGATGGAATGATTTTTCAGTCGCTGTGACGCACGAGGTTGCTGACAATAGTTTCAACATCTCTCGCTTGCGGTCACGTTTAGTCAAACTAAAATATGCTATATATAACCGAGTGGACCATTAAAAACCTCCTAGTTTACTGGAAAATATAAGCATTGAAACAAGAAGAAGCCCATTAAATTCAGCAATAGTTGGTGGTGATCCTCGCCAACTTTTGACTATTGCAGTTTTGGTTTAAAAATGTAATTTAAGTTTTCATAGATACATATTTACAAAAGCTTAAAACTGAGTAGTAAGTAAGGCGTATATATATAATATAATAAAATATAAAGACATTCATTGCGCAATTCATTTGCTACCGATACTTCAAATTCCTATACGTTATTCAAACCAAATTGTTTAATAAATAAGCCTACGAGTGTTTTCGATTTATTTTAGATTATTCAATACCCATATATATAGAATATAATAGAAGCTAAACATGCTGCGCACTTATTTCCAATTAAACCCAAAAATGAAGAGGCGCATGTCAGGTCGCAGTCAGTGGGCGGGCTCCTCCATCAGCGTTCATTAGTTAATAATACAGTGTCAAGCGCTCATAAACCGGGGATGCCCGGACACTGCGACACTGTCTGACATTGCCCGGCCACTCGGCACAATACAATCGCAACGCGAGTATTACAAAACAACCCGGGGACTCGAGCGATTAGATACCGAAGCGACCTCTAAATCCTGAATCCTCAGTATGGCGATACTTACTCACGCGACAGGCCTCAGGCAGAAACAGAGGGCACATCGATTCGCGTTTGAGATAGCGATATACTCGGTTTATTGTGTCGATTCTCACATTTTACTGGAGTAAAACGAGCCATCCGAATGTGGATAGTAAATTTAGATTATAAGTACGCATGTTTTCGTTACGCAGTACAATTGTTGCAGAGGCGAAGTTTCATGTCCCGACCTGAAGTGCGCATGTAAAACTGAAGCTGATATCAGGCTAACGGAATTGAAAAATAACTAACATCCGGATACCAAATAATTTTGTTGTGATATCTTGTTAGGATGATATTTTAACTTTGAGATTTCAATGAATACTTTATTCAAATTAGAACTAATTTATAACTTGCCGATAAGTAATATGTTTTTTTAGTTAGAAGTATTCAACCGTTTGTGAAATTATATAATACATGACATTGGATTAACTTAGTTGATACACCAAAATAGCTAAAATTTCAATGAAAAATAAAGATAAAGGGTATGGCCGTGCGGTGGACACGACGGCCGCGCAGCAGGGCCAAGCAATATATTATGTAACCGGGAAAGTCAGTTCTTAACTTTTTGTCTTGTTTAATAATAGTTTTTTTGCTTACATTATAATATTTAAAAATTTAAAATACTTAAACATTCTCAAATAATTTAAATAATCATTATTTGTTTGAAACGACCCGTGCAGTTTTTCTTTTTAAACCGAAAACACTCGCTCAAGATTGTTTGTATATAACAACAAAAATCATCTTATTTTACCATCTCACCTGAAAATATACCAACGCATAAGATTATCATACATATATTTTTTTTTTATGAAAGCTGGATTTTATTCTAAATAATGTATAACGCAATAAACTATTTATTTATCTTTTCAGCTATTGAAGTTAAAATATTTCTAAGCATTTCACACCTGCTAGTGCTTTGCTAATAAAGCTACGCTTTATGGTGGCTCGATCCGAATATGAATTATTTTTCAAAGGAACATTGACAACACGAGTGTAGTCATTTTTTATATAAATTTTGTATCATTTGCATATAGAGATAATTGGTCGAATATGTAATAATAAATCTGCATAATAATCAGAACTGCGCAGTTTGCTCAGACCAAATGTCAAACTCGGCCTTTGGAGCTGAAGCCACGCGATTCCCTCGGTAGCGATCAATATTTACGGACGATAGATAATTCTTGCCCTAGTCAAGAGAGCTTGTATTTTTAGACAATGTTTCTTCAAGGCGTTTATAACATCGCTTCCAAGGCGATTCCTTCGGATTTATTAAATGCCCAACAAAAATAATACCCGACGAAACTTCTGGAATGCGCAAAGTCCATTCATTGACTCCTAACAAATTCTATCACATTAAAAATCCGCTGACATTGGCTGTATTTCTGGATGACCTATTAGATTTTTTAAATTATCGCTATGGGAAGTGCTGTAGCGATCAATTATATTTTTAATATTTTAAAACTCGCAACGCTCGGACGTACAAGAGACGATATACAAAGTATTTATACAAAAGAGAAACTTCTGACACGGACACGGAATACTCGAGCTGACTTTATACCGCCATTTGACTTTTCACTTTATACTCTTCGCGGAAAAAAATAGCACGTCAACATCATGAACTCTGCGGTTGGAAGGTTATTTTATATGTACTTTGTAAGAAGCCCTGGATGGCTTTGTATAATAAACGCGAGGCAGTAAATACAGATCCCTTGTGCGTCACGACTCGACAATTGACTTCATTTCCTTTGATTGATATAATGCCCGCCTGTAGTAATGATACATCTCGACTGGCAACCCAAAGGTACTCGAGGCAATTTTCTTTGTATATATGTGTAGCTCGGATATCATTGCCCCGATTTCACCTCACTCGATAACATACATTTAATTTTACTCACTTGGATATGCAGGATATACTGGCATTATAAATGTCTACTGATTATCCGTGGACTTTCTTTTTACAACATTTTTTTAACTTAAAATCATAAAAAATATTTTCGTTGTAAACAGGAAATAAGTCTGATTTTTTTCAGATTACTAATTAATTTAATATCAAGGGAGAAAATGTCGAGACGGCCATGGCGGTAGCTAACCTTTGGAAGCGGACACCAAACTAAAGCGATAAATAAAAAGTAAAAAAAAAAATAACAACGAAGATGTATATATAATCAGAGAAGTATTTTCCGGCGTTTGGCTAGATTGTCAGTTCTCGGGCCGGCGCACATCGCGGGGCAGGCGACGGCCCGTCTGGCCGCGCTGGGTGACGTCACGCTCTCTCGTGGTACTCATTGTCTGAGGGAAAAAACTTCTGCGAAGTAACAACAATTCCCCGAGGAAAATGTTTAGCTGTCAAAGAAGAAATTAAGATTTTTATAACCGCGAAGGTCTTATCTGAAATAAATATTGAACACGATGGCCACGTAACGCGTTTTTTTTTCTCCGCATAATGTTTTCCGATACAGTGAATATCACAATTTCTGCGCGACTGTAGGTAGATTTTTTGGTGTTTTAGTTTTTCTAGAGATAGACAGTATGTCTCATTATGCCGTGCGTCGTATTATTAAAACGCCCTAGTGTTACTTTAATAAAAAAAACTAGTAGAAAATAATATTTAAAAAATATATTTTATTAATTTAGGTCTCCTGGGAACAGAAATCAAAACGGTGCTTTTGACTAGGTATTTCCGTTAAAAAAGTATCCCCATGCCTTACCGCAAACGTCTGCAACAGGCCACCCGGCCGTATAATGTATCCTAATAAACGAACGTGTCCATTTTTTGTGCTTCGGTGATGCTGCTCAAAAATGTTTCAAAATCTGAAAGCTGATGGCATTTAGATTGAGAATTCGTGCGTCAGGTGATTTGAATTAGAAATTTTTACGGGCGATAGTTTTTTTGATTGGCACTCCTGGTAACTCACATTTTTGTGCTCGCGGCGCATTCTGATGTCACGGTACAAATTACGGGCTTCGACAAGGCTGACAGCGAACTCGCCTCTTCTCTCCGAGACCCTTGCCTAGTAATTCTAGGAACTGAACGCGGTCGTGATACTACAATTACCTAATTATTTTTTTCAATTTCTGGCATGTGGGTATAATACACGCAGGGTTATTAAAGTTAAACAATGCTCATTAACTATTTTGAATAATAACACGAATAACCAAGACAGGACGAAAAAGAAAATAAAACTATTCCACTTACCAGTGTTTCTTTTTTTATTTATCTATTCAAGATCTTTGAGTAGATTTGTTTTATGATACCAGTTTTTATTCTTGTTTTTTTTTTTTTTTTAGTTTACTACACAGACACCTGTTTAGTATCAAAAACTTTATTTAAATCTTTTCTGTAACTTCGTCAGCAAGTAGTTCAATTCTGTTTGAACTGTTGAACTTCCGCAGCCTTGTAACTATTCATGTACCAACCTTCACGAAAACTTCAAAGAGAAGGTTGATTTCTCCAACCTCCTCATTTTTTAAATAATTTAATCCGATTAATTATAATTTAATTACGAGGTTTTATTTGATCAAAAGTTTAAAATTTCAAATATTATCAGGTTTAAGTAATTCAAAGGACTCATTTAAAATTAACCGACTATCAATTCATGTCTAAATTTTGCAATCAGATCAATGCCGAATTGCTACCCACATATTTTTCTGAAATTTCAGAAATATTCAGAGTGTCTGTTTCACTTGCGTGTGCAAAGAAGTATAATAGTATGCATATTAAACAACCCTCTCTTTTTCAGAATTCTCAGAATTTTCTACCCCCGTATAATTTCCACGAAATCCAGATAAACGAGCAATTTCTAAGCAGGCGGCTGCCTTTGAAAAACTGCTCCGTAGATAATATTCACGCACAATTTAGACGGAGCTAAATATAGCTTTTTACATAAAGGAAATTTAATTATTACATACAAAGTGGCGTTGTTCTAACCAATAATAAACCCATTTGTTTGAGCAAGCTAATAGGAAGAATGAAGATTTCGCAATGAATATTTAGTTTTCTTAATGAAGCGCTATTGTCGGGAGAACCTACTTACTAGGGACATTTATTACGATTTGAGGTTTCATAAAAAAGTGCTGAAGCAGAAGAAATTACTAGAAAACATAAAAAATAAAATTATTCACAATACGCGATTACTATCAGTCGAGTAATGCAATGGTCAATGGCATGTCTTGTAAAGGTTATTTGATTAATTGGTGCGCTAATCATTTCGCGGTACGCATGAATGATAATTGAATATACTGCATAGATAAGTATGCAGTGTGCAATTGAACGCACATTAAGGTATAGATTACTCCGAGGTAAACTACAATCAGAGTTTCCAAATATATATATATATATTATTATATATATATATATTATTATATATATATATATTATTATATATATATATATTATTATATATATATATATATATAAATACGCCCTCGTCGCATCCTCACGCGTATGTGAAATTCTTCGCCTGCTGTCAGTGGCATGATGGACGAGGGCCGGGGGCGACCTTGCCTCCGCCCTGCGTTATGTAAGGCGAGGCTGGGGCTGGGGCTGGGGCTGGGGCGGGGGCGGGATCAATACGCGGCGGCGTGGGCGGCTGCTGCTCCGATACTCGGAAGGTAACCTTTGCCTGGACTCCGTGCAGCAGGATCGACCGGCACCTGGTAAGGGCGCCGCTTGCTTATTAGGATATCAGGATCGTCAAAACCACGAATAGGCTTCTTTTATTATTCCTAAACGTACATGCAAATCTGAATACACGAAGAAGAAAAAAAATACACAATACAGACACCGGACTATGCGCTGGGATATATTTTTGTATAGGAAAAAAAAATTATTACTTTATTGTTTATAAAAACAAGCGCACAGCCACTTGCCTGTCAATTTTTATAATGAATGATTGAATCATGTATTATTATACAATAATATAATTTAGCTTTGAAGAAGTAATAGACTTACATACATCAATTTATACATGTGTAATTTTTTTGTTGAAAAGTTTTAATTTCAGTTTTACAAATTAGTGCCTTTGAGTCTTGGCTTATTATTAATGTTTGTCGAATATACACTTGGGTGGGAATACAAAACTCGTTAGCTTTTTAGTACATATTTTTTGGACTCTCGGATTTCAACGGCATTCAGTAACTTAATATGATGCTGCTTCAGCGCTGTTATAATTACTTGCAGTTGATCGGGTTGCACTCTTGCGGTGTCTTCTTAACTGGCACGCAAATTACTCGGTTTTTTTTGTCGTTTAAAGAATCTCCATTCGCCCCCAACCGGGATAATGAACACGCGAATGATCGGTATATTTTGTATTAAAAAAGATACCTGCCGGTTCGCGAGACGCGATTTGCATTTGATGTCCGGCAAAGCGTACTATTTGCAATGCTTACCTGATATTGGCAATATGATAGCGATGCAAGTCGGGGTCGTGCGCCGACATGGCGGGGTGGAAAATCAATAGTCGTCATACATTACAACCCGGGCGCTGCAGCCAGCTGATTTATTTATAGCAGTGATGTTTCCGGTGCAAGATGGGCGGGGCTGGGGAGGCTGGGGAGGCGGCGCATCCCGCGACCTGGGGCAGGCGCAGTGGACTCGCCCGGCGTAGCTCAACTACCACCTGCTTCTATGGACTAGGGCCATGCAGCATTGCTAGCTGATTTATTTATAGTCACAGTGGTCAAGCTTCAACGTAGGCGGGGAAAATTGGTTGTGCATTCATTGCTATGGTTGTAATTTTAGCTGGATGGGTACAGAATAGGCATTCGAGATATTAATTGGAAAGTTGGTTGAACTTCAATATAGCCAGACATAGAAGGTTGTGCGTTTTATAACCTAGTATGGCATGATGTACTCGCCTGTCGTATATTATAATAGTTGTAATTTAATTTGTAGTTTGGAAGGTGTATGTTGTGGCATCCCGCGGTGACCACCTGAGTGCTGCCGTATTCGGCAACTTGGGATTAAATTAATCTATGCGGTGATATATATGCAGATAATGTAAACTTATTACTTAATTTAATAATTTAAATTAATGGTTGGTTATAAGACAGAGAGACAGGCGATTTAGTTTTATAACTTGAGGGGTTTTGTGATGGATTCGCTTTGTCGTTACTTATAATTGCCAATGACGAGCACAAATCGTAAATATGGTAATGTTTTTGCTCTTTGTGCTGCTAATAAACTTTGTTTCAAATGGTCGCGGTTGGCAAATGAATCGCTTTGCGCTTCTATTTTTATAATACCGGTGAGTGGATGTAGAATAAAGGTGATTTAAAAAATAAATATGCTGAGTTTTAAACAAGACAATTTAATTTATGTCTTCACATTTGTCTACTTGTTTAGCAACTAAAATAAAATAAAATTTAACACATGTATAATTAAATAAACTGTCGGTACATCTTCATTTATGACTCATTTTTTATGTTGTGTGTATTTCACAATGTCAAGAAGTTAAGTACGATTACTTTTAAATAAGGTTTTTATACAAAATTAACGCCGATATTCTACATTGATTGATATGTTACTTTTTCATAATTGTGATACAACTAAAATTAGGTAAACTGTACAGTAGGCAACTCCGAGTGCGTGACGAGGCAGGTGGACAAAAGCGGTCAGAAGCAACTGCGACTGTATCTGATTTATTGCGGTCTCCGGTATTACATTGAATCACAATATCTGATGCAAGTGGCTTTATAACAAACAACATTTCTAACAATTCAAAGCATTGAAATAATTAATTGATTCAATTGGATTCGAAACGCAGACCAGTGATCTGTACTCACTCTGCGTGTCACTAGACCGGAGGGCAGTTTTTAAAATTACTTTGTGTCCGTTCATTATATATATATATATGATAATATTTTTAAATAAATTTATTTATCGTGACTGAACCTAATAAATACTTTGAACCAATATTTTATTATAATTTATAGTTCTCCAACGCAATTTGTTACAAATATTTTGTATCGTCGTTCTTGCGTGTTTTTTTCGTGTCTTGTCATAGTAGGAATTGTTTTTTTAAATCACACGTTTTTTCAGCTTTTAATACGCGGTTGGTATTTGAATGTCAAATGAAACTTGTCTTGTTTTTCTTACTGCTGGTTCGTTTTTCTTTGTTATGATTTATTTTTACAGAGCCTTAAAAAATCAATATAGATTATTTTTTTATGCAACCTTTAAATGCTTCGACTTAGTACTTGCGACCTTCCGAGATTTATATAATCTAAAATATCGCATTTGTCTTAAGCTGAGACATCGAAGTGAGGGATTTACAGTAGATAGTATAAAACCGTGGGAAAATATAGTAACAAATACGTGATTAAGGGGCCTTAATGAATCCCGGGGTGGAGGCAATCCATTCGTAGACATGTTAAATATCTATATCTAAATATCATTCAATTTTAGTTGATTTATTAGTTTTCATATTTTTTTGTTAATTTAATATTAAAAAAAAAAGGTATTGTGCTATATTAAATAAAGCAACGAAACACTTAGCGTTAGGAATATATGTATGTCTATGTTGGATTTCTGAAAGAAATTTTTTTTTTAGTTATGTATTCAAAACCTTTTAAAGTTTCTTTATTCCCTGTCTTAAAAAAAATAATTAACTTTAAAAATTACTCGTAGTAACAGACGTGCTTTAGTGTTTTTTTAAGGCATCTCTGTGCTTCTGAGGATAAAAATACTTTTATAAAGTGCTTTCTTCAGCGGGAGTCGCAAGCGACCGCTCCGCTGCGGTTCTCGGGAGAATTTCTTTCACGAGACATTGACTCCAAGTTCTTGACGCGTTTTCTCATAAATTATTTCAGTCACCTTTTCAAGTATTAATAATATTTACTTTATGGCCCGCTGAAATGCGAGAACAATCCTATTTGTAAGCGCGAGGGCGCTTTGTATTTCGACTCCGTCTGTACAATAATGAGTTGTAATCTAAACTAAGTAGGTTATTGTTTCAAATGGGACTTTTGTGTGAGTCGAAAGTTGAAATGAACCCTGGAACACCGCCAAGTGAGTCTCTATTGGGAAATATGAAAACTTGCTTTCTGGAATGGTAAGCATGGCCGGTTATGTTAGCATGGCGGATCCCTGGGGGTATTTTAGATATTGATTATTCCAAAATGACAGCGCTAAGTGTACTAACCAGAAATGTTTGTCTAAAATATATTTTTTTACAGAACTCTTATGTATATTAGTTTTTGGGCGTCATACAACATTTGGTTTTTGCTGTCACTAATGTAGACCGCACCGTTTTAACTATAATATACATTTACGCATGCACATGCTGAAATAATTGTTTTTGTGGTCATGTTGATCTTCAATTAAGAGAATTAAAGTTTAACTGTTTCATAAAGAGCAAAATATCTGTTTAAAATCTTTGACTGAAAAGAAAAGAGGCACGCACTGCATTAGTTAAAAATGTATGCCTTGACAGTGACAAATTCTCGACCAGAAAAAGAAGCGGATTAAACTTTAAATGTGGTATTAATATCATTAAATATAGCATGCTTCTAGAAGTAGCATATTTCATATTGGGCCTTGAGTGTAACGACAAAATGACGATAAAAAATACACTCAAGTCAATATTACTTTTAAAACATAAGAAGTAATGTTATCTATATTACGTGTTTGTGCAAATCTTTACGAGATTTTTAATTCCTACAAGGATAAAAGTCAGGGACGCGGTAATAAATAAAAACGACTTCCGATCCCTTGGAGCAGAAAAGCGGACCCGAGATTAATGTCACGGCCGGGGCGACTGCGCTGCCAAGTACGCCACAGTGCGAGGGAGGAAGCTGGAGGACAGTTACACCATTGCCAATGCCCGCGGCCTTCTCGCCGCCCCTGGACCCGAGAGCTCGCAAGGACAGAGAGCCGCTTCCCATTCGAGGACCTTGTACCATTTGATTTGTAGGCGCGCGCGAAGCCTTACAAAATGTACGCAACTTTTTTTTGTATTGGGAGATATTTTTTTTAAATAATAGAATATACACTTACTTCTTCGCACTTTTGGCGGCCGTTCTTAATGAACTAGTTTTTTTTTTTTGAGGGTTATGCGTGAATTATTGTGATTATCTTCGATGTTGGAGCCGTTTTCAGGAAGTGAAAAAATGATTTTTTCATTACTTAACACAATTCGTCACCGTTTACCATACAAAAAGGCAGTTGTTTGTTTATTTTATTGAAGCTTAAACATAAAAAAAATAATTTTTTTTATGTAGTATAAAAATATATTATTTATTACCACAAGAGGCTTAAAATATATAATGTTGTATAAGTAATTGTATGAGTATTAATCCACTTACCACCCCCGCTGTAAGCTCTCTTTATGTAATTCGTAATCTTTATCGCTCGAAGCAAATGTAAGTAATTTGATGTATGACAGAGGTCCAATAATTTGTTATATTATCATAAATATAAGTGGTATTAGAATATAAGTAGGTCTGGGAAATTTCTTCTATTATGTAAAATACAATTTGTCAAGAATAAATAAAGATTACGGTCTCTACGACATATTTATGTATTATAATAAATGTACAAAAAACCATTCGAAATATTGAATATGTAGAGTACAATAACAAATCGGAAGAATTTGTATTGCGATTACCAGAAAATTAATTAAATTTTAGAAATGATCTTGGCAACGTTTTAGAGCATGACACACTGCGGGGCATCTGGACATATTAAACAGTGATATTAAAATCAAAATTTAAAAAAAAAAATCCATCACACTGCGTCCTCACTGTCAACTTAATCGGTTTTCACGAAAATATTTACTTACAAATATTGTGCAAGATATAAAAAAAATGCCAATTTGTGTCCTAGACAATGCATATGCTTGAACCACGACTCAGTTTATTATTTAAATTATTTTGATAACCGAAAATTTATTATGATATACACGAAAGTGGTGTATTTTAATTGCCAATCCAAACATGGTGGATCACTAATAAATTGTATTATCCGTCGTTTCTAAACTTATTATTATTATTATTTTTATATAAATATTAAACTTATAAATAATTTAACATTCGTTTGAATATTAATTTGTGGCCTTGAATATATAATTAAAATAATTGCATTAGAATAACCACAAAGCAATATTATTATCTGAGATATGTCACATAGTTAAATGAGAAAAAAGACTTATTTTTTGTCTGAAGGCAACCGGCGGTGTTCATTTAAGGTTTTGTCCTAAGTAATAAATATCGCTGCTATTCGGTCAAAACACAGTACCCATCAAATGTTCAAATTTACAGTAGAAAAGAAATACTAAATCTATTTTAAAATCTCAATCTTTCGATTTATTCTTTCCTCAGCGTGCGGAATAATACATTCCAGAAGCGTGTGTGTTTAGAGCAGACGCCGTACCATCGGATAAATCCAGATCAATATAAAGCGAGTGTATCACGGCAAAGATTTTTCCCACCGCTAAACTAAACATCAGATGCGATGTTTTCGCGAAAAGGTTTCGGTATAATTCATTCTCGGCAAGTTCATAATCCTGAACGCACGTTTCTTTGTGATGTTGACGTTAATCCGTTTTGTAGGCAGAGGCTGGTACGTGGCAAGGCTGCTGGTCCGGTTGATTTGCTACGATGATTTTGTAAACGAAAGGCGAAGGTATAATAATTATCACAAGGCTACCTGTAGGCTCACAGTTTTTGCGCTCTACTGACTACAGATAGCATTAAAGCTATAAAAAAAACATAACATCGTGAGTCGGTGTTTACCACCATGTTTGTTTTTTATTATTCACTTCTGCCTGTTTTTATTAATTTTATGTTTCAACCATTATTCTTTTTGTTAGTCCTATTCGTATTTTACAAGAAGAGACGTCGGTGGCTCCTGCAATCTTGAATAAGGCTTCTTTGGCACAGCTCTGTCTCTCCGCCAAAGCATTTATTCCATGACGGTTCCCACTCTCGTTTTTATTAGGTTGCCAAAAAACGCCTTTCCGAATGGTGCGAATATTAATGCTTTAGATGTAGATGACCCAAATAACGTTGTCTTCAAGTTGAATATTATGGGTTGTTTACATGTTTAATGCATGTTTTTATATATTTACGCATCGTAGATAATTGTTATGTTTAAAATACTTACGCGTAGGGAGCGAATAATGTTTGAATTGCTAAGTTGTGTGGCAGTTTGCGGCCTTGCGTCTTGAACAAGATTGTAAAAATAACTTATAGGTACTACACTGGAAAAGTACCGGCTTTCTCGTTATCCAACTTGATATGATATCGGAAATTTTCCGTTTGACTAGACGTTGTTTCAATGTATGCTGACATTGCATTGTTAAATCTCTATTGGATTAAGATCGAAAAGATTAGAATTATTATATATATACATAAATATATAATGTAAAAGTATAATGTACGAGGCTGGATAAATATTTTATTTCTTACGTACATACGTAAAACTGGAACATGTCATTTCAACATTTGATTTTAAATATTTTGTCTAATGCTCTCCATTTTTTCTATTGAACTTAGTCATGGGCTACAGAGGGTCAGTGAAACTTTTTTTTTTGGTCTCGTTGTTTGGTGAACCGATAAAACTCTAAAAAAACTTGTGACTGTAGGCTGTGTACTATGAGTGATAGAGCTGTCGTTCACGAGGATGGTCAAATAAAAATGTGACAACATATAAACATGTAAATACATATTTGAACTGACAAGGCAGTCGAGCTAGTAACTTGCACAGCTTCGCCCCATCCCACCAACAGCGCGGGGCTCGTTGTATTCAAGCCCACTTTTATTGCTGCTCGTCGCGATTCATTTATATATTTGGAGACAATTTCCGGATAGAAGCCCTGCGATTCTCCCAAATGATTACGAACTAAATATATGTAATTTCCCATGTCGCCGACAGACACTCCTCACACCCGAGTCCTTTTGAATCGTTCATACACGGAGGGCTGTAAAATCGATACGCTCTGCCCGGCAACAGTGGAGGTGCCCGGCCCTGTGACAGCGCATGCTGCTCTGTGTGGCTGTTACATAACGTCTTTGCAGCAGTGGAACCGCCAGCGTCTCGATGAGTCAGCCGCGCTGTCCAAACTGCGTGTCGCGGAGCATTTAATCCGAGCTGACACGAACGCTTTTGTCGAGGAGTGTCCTGGGAAGTTGACGAGGAATTAGCTAATGACAATCGATAATGTTTTTTTTTTTATAATTTGACTTGTTACATTGTGTAATCGCAGATAAAAAAGCATTTATGTAAGACTGTTATTTAAGGCTTACGTAACAATTGTTTGTTTTTTCGTTTGTTTGTTAATACCAGTGTTTTTTTTTTTTCTTCAATTTAGCGCTTAACATCCATTTTGATGTTGCAAAATATATTTAAAAAAAAAGGAAAAAATATTAATATAGATGGAATTGTTTTTAAATGTCGTGTTTTTCTTGGAATAAAACTATTATTTCGTGCATATACATCCTCGATACTTGCGCTCTCATCTTTATTATATATGTTTTTTTTTTTTACTATTGTGTTCTACATTAAATTCACAGCAGAATGTTTTAAAAAGTATACACAGCTAATTATAAATATTTTTATTTAGCAACGTTATATTAAATCGTGTTCGTGCTTGAAAGTATATTCACAAACAGGAATTATGTCAAGTAAAATGATGTATTTACTTCCTGAACTGAGTGCATTCCACATTAGTTTTTTCGTCCCTCATCTGTTATTATTTATAAACGAGCAATTTGTTTCTCCAGTAAATATCATGGAAACAATTTTGTAATTAAAAGTGAAGAAACCACGTTGAGACATACCCGCGGTAGGCCATTGGACTAATTTAATTCATGACAACATCTTACGTTTGAAGTATTCAAAAGTAATGGAGGTGTTTCTGTATATGACGTAATAGTGTTTTTTTTTTTTTTTCATTTTGGACTAACGGACAGCATCGTGGAGTTCCTATGTCTAAAATACTAGAAACTACTGTCTCAAAAGTTTGAGTGCCGCTGCTCTAGACGTGGCGTGATCTTCTCAAGAATTGAACAAGTGCAATTGTTTGTACTAGAGAGTAATTGCTAATCGCAGTAGAAACCCTTTGTGTTCGCGCGGAGTCGTCTCACCTTTGTCTGGCAAATGCTTTGATTCCAACGTTTGTCAGACGTGTAATATGCTATAATAATAAATTATATCTAACTGTTCTCACTTGACTAATTATACCAGTATCAAATCAAGTGAAATGAAAATATATACATAAATTAAAACCGATTTTCTAAAAACTGAATAATATATTATAAATTCATTATTATTGTTCTTAGACATAGTATAATCGCTCGCAGCTTTCCCCGGTACAGTATTATAATTTTTTTTACATAGGTCGTCTCGGATCATAAGGAAATTGTAATTAAACATGTTGATAAACATTGCACACTCACCTTGGCTGTGATGCTATCGACCCTTGAAAACTCATTTGAGTGTAATCAATGGCCGAGAGTAATTTTAGAAGCGTTGGGTAATATAAAACGTGAAAATAGCCACGCTTATCGCCACCCGAGCTAACACCCGTAGCCGCAAACAATCACTTTTAATTACTTCAAAATAATTATAGCCAAGAAGCCGGGTGGAGCTGAAGTCTACGGCGTTGCTCGAGCAAATCATAGTTTTTTTACGGATATTTGTCTCTTAAGTATTACTAAAATGTCAAAAAAACAGCTAAAAATTAAATAATTAATAAGTAAATAAAAAAAATAATCGGTGGTCGGGGATTTCCACTTTTCGTCTGCTAAAAGTTTATCTTTTCGATTTTCGTACTGATAGCATGATTTCAAACTGATGTAAAAATATTTGCTATACATGATTTGTACTGAAACACATTTATGATCCACATGCTGTTTGAAACATCATTTATATTCAAATGAGAGGCAAAACGTATCATACATTTATTTATGCCTGGTTCGTAGAGTCAAACGTTAATCACATCAAATATGCTGCATCAAACGCTATCTTTATAATTTAAATCTAGATCGCGTCCGATTGTATCGATTTCCACCGCGATTGATGATGTAATCTCTAATGTATTGTAATTGTCTGGATTTTTATGGCCCAGTTACCATGTGGGTTTTCCTTTTGATTAAGGTTAAAATTGATCAGTATCAACTTGATAAAATGATTAAAGCCGACAATGACATGTCGCGCTGGGGCTTTATGACTTCAGACCGACTGAGCTGATTTGTCTGGCGTCAGTTCAGTTCCGCTCAACTTCAATATACTTAGTTTTTCATGGCGGATCTCAGATTTGTTGATAGAGGTTAGTCAAAAATACAATCCTTATATTTTTGGTCATTTCCACAGCATCTTTGGGTAACTTGTGAATTTTTAGAGACTGTCTTTTACGATTTAAAAATATATGAAAAATTTTCAAACAAAGGTTTTGTTTCTGAATGCACAAGCAACGGTCAGTTGTGTACCTGGTACTTTTAAAATAGGTTATATACTTTTATGTGCATCACGCGTCATTCACACAAAAGTTTTCTCGTTTCGGATGATACCATGATTTTTGAGATGCCGTGTATACATATAATAGTCTGCACTACTACTACTCATGGGCACTGCACTATTTCATTCGACACTAAAGAAAACCGAAGGGGCTTTTCAACCGTGGAAAACAGAGTTAGCTCGCGGCGCGGCGGGTGGCGCAGCGCTGCACGCGCGTGGAGGGGGTGTTGTTTTTGTTGTTGCAGGGGTCCGGGGGGCGGGCGACCTTGCCTCCCTCCGGGGAGCCGCTATCGACCGGGCGGGCCTGAATGGGAATCCGCGTCCCCGCCCCGCCCCGCCCTTACACCAGACCTGAAAAATGGATGCGAGCGGGGTTGGTCTCCGCTGACGCCCACGGCCAGGGAGGAATTCTAATAGAATTTCGTCGGAGTGGCTCTCGCAGCCTGGAGTGCTTTTCGTAGCTCTGAGCAGGGATATGGAGCTTAGCCGCCCACTGCCAACGAGGAATTTATTATTATTAAAAACTTACGCGTGGTTATTTATATTTATATGATTTTTTGTAGATATGGTTTTAATTAAAGTCGGCTTCCGATTTCATTTATCCCAAATAGAATATATTTAAAATAAAAGTTTATTATATATGAACGATTTTTTCTATTAGCTTTTTAATAGGTATACCTCACATATATTATACATCGCATGCAATATAAGAAAATATATTTTTTTTTACAAGAAAAAAAGTGTAAATGACTGATATTTCACAGCATATGAAATATGATTTCGTTCGAATTTCTCTACCAGTCTACAAGGCTCTACGATTCTACAGGACAAGCATTCTGTTGTGATGATTATCATTGTACGGGACGTACAAAGACTGTATTTATTTAGGCTGTGGATTTCAGGGATGTGTGCTTCGTATCTCTCAGCTTGGCATCAGACGCAGGAAGAGCAGGTTTTAGGCTGATCTTTACTAGCTTATCGCCGAGAGATACGTCGCGGGAAGGGAAGGTGTTCACACAAACACGTTATTCTCGACTCTGATCTTTATTGGGGCTGGTCGCCCGGTTTTTATACACAAGCCCCGAGGGGCCCGGGTGGGGCTCGGGGTTAATCACCACAGTTGGGAAAGTACCATCGATATGGAAAATATCAATTGTTCATATATTCTAAATGACTATACATAAAAAGGAGATTAGTGAATATTTGCTGACAATACTTAATTAAACCCGAGCGGCTCTTAATGGCCTCTGCTCCAGGAAGGAGGTGGTTAACGCCGTTTGGCGCAAACACTTCTCGGAATGCAGTTAAACTTTAAATAATACAAATGGGTTTAAGTGCAAGTTTTCCAAGCCATTTGGTGATAATCGCTCAAATAACCCGACGATTATAACAAACGGCATTTAAATCACACTCCTTCCTGAAAGTCCATAAAGCCGTCGTCAGGTGGAAAACACGTAAACACTAGGCTGTTGTTGAGCCTTGTCGACGTCCCATACACTCCCCCCTAGTACGGTCCGTACTACTGAACTACGTCGGCAAAGCGGCGGCAAAGCGGCGGCGGCGAAGGCGGTTGTTGAGCCTTGTCGACGTCCCATACAATCATTATGTTATCAATCGCGCCGTATTGGATACTGGATAGAAAATAGAAATAGAAAGGATTTTATATTACTTGGTTTATAATCAATCAATTTTTATTTAAAAATTCACAAATTCAATTACCGAAATCCTTAAAAAAATACATCGTATGAAGCAAATTTCATAACAAGATTTAAGGCTTTTTAGTAAATTTATGTAAACTTTGCGCGAAGGGAAATTGCTTCATGTGTAGATGTTGCAATTTCGAATTTCATCGTAAATAGGAGAGGATAAAAAAAATCCTCAGTTGAAATATTCGATACACCCGATTTTCTCAATTTTACATGCAGGTTACACCTTCAATCTGTGAGATCTCACTATTTTCAATTGTTTCGGAATTTTTTTCTTTGTTTAGGTTTTTAATTTAAAGTTAATGTTCTTCGACTTCAGATTATGATGGCCGTTGATGATGGTTTTTTCTTGGTTGGTAAGCCGGTCAAAGGTTAGTAGTGGAGCCATTATCAAGAAATATTCAATTGAAAATGGCTCTACTAGTTCTATTAGCGAATCCGTTTAAATATAATGCTAATCAAAAGGCTGCTTTATGAACAGTCTTGAAGATCCATTATACTCGTGAGACGCGACGTACGATGTAAACTGCGCAAAATCTGATACCACCCACTACACAATATGACGAAAATAGAAAACACAAAGGCTTCTGCGCTGTGAAGTATAAAAGGCTTTTGATTTTCTATATCGATCTCCTAGGGGGACGACGATGACTTATCGGCCTTTTAACAATAAAAATGACAATTTTTTTTGGTCTCAAAATTAGTTGTTTCTGATTTTATTTCACATTTTAAATTTGAAAATCTTTCTTCGTTGTACCCTTATCAATTCAGGACTTTGTCAATATTATTATTTTTTAATGACGAGTCGTAACTTTCGTCCACCATTTTTTATTAGCGTAAATTTTATACGCGTAATGGAAAAAAAATCATAATATTAGAGTTGATATTATTCCTTTCTGCTCAATTTAAACGTGAAAATGTTCAACTGCGTCAATAGTTTGTTCTGATCAAAAATATGTATTTATATAGTAATTTAATTTATTCCCATCAGGCATCGGAATGTGATGTACTTTGCAAATAAAGGGTAGAGATAGAGTCAAATGCGGGGATCGTTTTTCATTTGACGGCCGTGGCCCTGACAGTGGTTTCTCTCCCGGCGCCTCTCCCCCGCACATTTATGATCAGCTAGACTGCGAGCCAGCTTGTGTGATCTATTTGTTATTGTATTTTCACGTTATTTAATGCTTTGTTATTTACAATAGCAGTTATTTACAGAAGTAAATTAATTTATCATTTTATGGATAACCGTATTACCAATAGTTGAAATGTAACAAACAGCAAATAATGACATTATAACATTATTAAAAAATATTTGAATTCATTTAAATGTATTTGAATTGTTTTAAACGGAAATAATCCAATAAATCTGACAGGCATTTCCAAATCAGTTTCTTTTCAGCCGTTTTATAAGTCACAATGATAACGTATTGTTGTGTTATGCGATAACGCTTTGTTATCTTTTTTTTTAAGACTAAAAATATTTCAAAATACGTGTTAATGTATGTATCTAGAAGAAACAAACAATTCGGAGAAAAATCCCCAGTTTCTCAGATCTGCGTTATCAAAATAAAATATGAAAAATATTAATATTAGAATTGGTAAAAATAAGATTAACAGTATTTGAGATACTTCAAATGATTCTGCACGGTTGTAAAAATCATAAATATACGATAATTTCTTCTGCAATCGTAATGAAATACTGAATTTTGTAAAACTGTGTTGAAATAAATTTTGTGCAGCTTTTTAAAGATGATTTTGAACGAAGTCACGATTTATTCAATTCGGTAGCCTGACCCGACGCGCGCTCATCCGTCGCTGCTCGCCGGTGAAATGAACCAGCAACGATCACCGCTCGCGGCTCGAAGTCTACCGAGCGCCGACTTCGTAGAGCTTCGTGCGACAAACTACGAACATCCGATCCGATCCGATCCGATCCGAGCCGACCACCGGCCGCCGCGAGCCAGTCTGCCGCCGCCCTTGCTACAGTCGAGTCGCCCCGTCTCTACGGAGAACCGAGTTTCTTACGATTCATCCTCTAAAACGTACTGGAAGTGTACAAGTGCTCATGATACCGTCGAATAGTAATTTTTAATTTATTTTTCGTCGGGATTTGAAGGCGTGCTTTTTGTACTGGTGTATTTATTGCAGTGAAAAGTTTTTGTTGCTAACGAGCCGGTTACGCAATCTCTCTGGGGATTCTTTCTCAATGAACCGCTTGTTTTGACAATCGATTATGGTAGTGAGGACGACCGCCTTGCTGGATTGCTCGACGTGCTCAGTGTGAGTCGTGACACTGAATACAGTTATTAGATTTTTGCGTGAGTATTCAATAAACACTTTCATTTATAATTTATTAATACATGATTCTTTATAAATTTAAAAAAAAATAACAGATACCGGGTATCGAACTCATGTCACGAATCTTAGAATAAATTTTATAGAGGTTAATCGATTATTTTTATTATTCAAAATAAATATACAATTATGCATATATACATTCACACATTAAATAAGTATTAAAATGCAAACAAACATATTGAATGTGTATTATCAGTAGTTTATGTATGTCGCACATCAGTCTCGAACCTGTGTATTCCTGAAAAAAGCGTGATATACTGAAATTATACATTGCGACTGCTTCGGTAGCCATAAATCAGCGCGCGTTGCATGGCCGCGGACGTACGGATTGATTTGTTATATAAATCTCAATGAAGATAAATCGCGGAGCGTTATAGACGATTAGTATTTCGCACTCGCAAACAGGCGCAGTTAGTTGCTCTAGCTCGCCCGCTAGCATAATATTTTGATTCCACGAGCACGTGTATCGCAAGGTCTCGGGGCCGAGTATTTGCATACTGAATTGTCATTTTAAGCATTTAAGCATGCCGCTTTAGACTAAATCATCACATTTTGCGGAGTTGGTAAAATTAGCGCTCTTTACTTATATTGCCAGATGCTTTTAAATAGTATTTACAACCGAGTCAACAGGAATAACAAAAAATTGTAATTTCAAATGAAAATTTTGGTAGGGAGTATTTGAAACTATTGTACAATACAGAGTACAGTTCAGAATACAGGTTATTTTATTGTAAGATATAACTTACACCTAGACAACCCAGAATGCAGAAAAGATTTTATTCATATATCCTGGAGTTTATCACATAAAGCCTATTCAAGTAGTTGGGGACATATTTAAATTTTCGATGCCATTAATTCAATTTACACAAATTTCACATTTTCAGTCGATAAATAAATAATCGTTTTCAGAATTTATGGTGCATCTGAAAACACAGATAAATCACTCCTTCCTCGAAAAATAAACGCTGCTTCGCAGTGTTTAACGTTTGGTCAATAGTTTATAAATATTTGCAGACTCATCAATATACTGCCAAATAAGTCGCAGTTTGAAAAGTTTACCTGGTTAACACTAAACGAGAGATTATCATTTATTAGCTAGGCATGCGGATGTAGTTTGCATGTATATATAGATGTATGGAGGAGTGCTGTCTCTAGTGTGATGTGTTGTTGTGCTCCGAGTTTATGTCGTGACCCACCTTGAATTCGAGCAAACCGGTGTCACGGACTCGGGAGCGTCTTGTGCGTAATTTAGAATTTACTGCCATCTTCCGCCATCTCGACATGGAACCTGATCGATCGCAGTCGCGGGGCAGAGGCCGGTCGGCTGGGGCTTGACCTTTACCTTTACCTTCCTTAACTATTCCTTATTATTTGTCGCCAATTGTGAGCCTCGGGCCGGGACTTGCCGCGGGTGCAGGGGACCAGGTGCACCCTTCTACTCCGACTCCGCTCTCGAGGATTGGCTGCAATTTTGAGCGCATGCCTGGAATGCTCGTCTATTTCGCACTAGACGGCGGTTTCCACGGGTAACCTAACCAAAACCTTGGAAATATTTGCGATGCGCAGGTGATTCGGAAATTCATGTGTAATATAAATTTCATTTTTATTTATTAAGATATTTTATCGACGTCACACGAACACAGCATCAAACAAAACAAACAGTCTGAAATCTAAATAAAACAATGCAAAACATGCCGCGTCGGCAGGTAAACCGTTAAATAAAGCCAATAGTAGAAAACTTAATAATATTTATTCTCATCAAAGATAATAAACTCCTCATGTTGCTATTTAAAAAAAAAAAAAAAAGAAAACAATTCTAAGCACACTGCACACATTATTTTTCTTACTTGCACTTGTTTTTTTGATTACGTTTATTCCCATTGTCTCATACGGGATTTGTAAAGACTTCCGCTTTGAACAATGGCTCGATTGTTCGCGCATTCGCTTGTTGTATCTGGTGCACTCTTGTATAGCATAGTATAAATATCAATCCCCATGTGGGGGACGGGGTCTGCGGTCGCAAGTGTTATGTCACAGCTGGGCTTCCAGGCCGCGGCGCCGGGCTTTAAATACCAAGGTCTTCTATTCGAGTTGCGAAAACAAGCTTCGGTTGGAAAGCCGCGTGCATCCGAGGTGAGCCGAGATGAGCCGAGATGAGCGGAGTGCAACGAGCATCTGCAATCCGGACGATCGCATGAGAAATACACATTTTGTTAAAATCCAAAATATTTCACTGAAACGAAAAAAAGTATGTTTTTTTTTTTTTAAATATACTACAAATATGAAAGACTTTGGTTAAAGAAAATAGTAAATAATCAACCGTCGTGGATTTGCACGGCCTCAATGTTTCATTATTTAGCTTTGTATGTTTTTTGTAACAACTTCATGCAATAATTTTCAATACGATTATAATTTGGGTCAGTATTTATTTAATAACATTGTGACTTAAATTTCGTACCTGTTACTTAGTATTTGTATTTACTTAGGCTTTATAATTGACTGATTCCGCCTGTTTTGTGAGGTCAGTGTGCAAGGAGCGTAAAAAAGTATATAAATTATTATCTTGAAGCCTTGTGCGGCTTTACATAATAGCAGATTTACTTAGACAAAGAGAAAGTTTTCGTATGTTTTAGCGCTCGGCTGTTATTCGTAATGATGTCAACAGAATCCCATTGGACTGAATACATTATCTGCCTTTATTATCAACACATTTGTATGAAAAACTATGCATGATGGTGTTACAGGTCATTTTTGCGATAGTTACACTTCCCGTGTATGTATGTTTTCCGAATAAATAATATTCGGAATAAATCAAGTCGGTAGTTGTGAAAAGTTGTTAATAATATTGGTATAATTTTTTTATTGATTTCTAATCGTTGTTTTATTAATTTTAAAACTATTTACATACATTTTGTGTAATGTCTAATAATTATTTTATATATTTTTTGATATCTAGGCAAAAGTAGTTAGTTTATTTTTAAAAGCTATTTTTTGGTTTTAATAAAAAAATAGCTCTTTCACTATAGAAGAATATCTTATAAAATCTTAAAAAATAGCGAAACTGGTTTCGTAATTGAGTTCATTATTACATTTATTTATTACGTACCTGCAGCTTTTCCAGCTGGGATTGTATACATGTCTTATTGTTTTTTTTATGTTTATAAATGCTATGTTAAAAGTTTAATGAATATTCTATTTTATGCTGCATTTCACAACTCTGATGAATTTTAATAATAGTGAAAAATTTTGTTTCCCCTTAACCTTGAAGTTTTTTCTCAGAAATAATTAATGGACGTACCTAACCCTACCTAACATTTAATCAACAATCCAAACATAATTGGCACTGTTTCACAAAACAGGTGCATTTTAATTGGGCGTGTAAGATAATATATATTTCATATTAAAACAATTCTAAAAGGCCACTAATAAAAATTACCTTTCTTATAATGTCTGCATCTATATACCTTGGACAATACTAGACTATAGGCTGAATATGATGGAGATAAATTTACTATTTTACCGAATAGTTTATAGCGAATTCATAAAATTAGTATTGTGCGTTTTTTTAATATTTAATCACATGTCTTATAACTTGATACAAAGAACACTCAGAGGAGATATATGTTGATATATGAGATCGCTGGACTTGAGAGCAGTGCTCCACAGTGCGTATCATTTGTACATGTTCAGCTGGACGAGGAAAAATACATAAAATGACACCACTACCAACCATTTAGTACTGACTCGTATTATTATATTACGATAAATTCATCGTGGTGTATTTCCTGAAAACATGAGCTAGAACTCATTAGTTATATGAACACATGTTAAAACTTACTGATGTAATTGAGTTATTGCTAAATTACACAATAATCTGTAATAATCTCATTGCCTTGAAAAACTTCGATAAAGCATATTTTGCAACATTGACATTAACCCTGCGTGACCCAGGAGTCTAGATTTTCATAATAAACGGCCGATATCTTGGCATCTCGCTGCGTTGAATAAACGCTTAGCGTGTATTTGTCTGAAAGCCTTGCCAACTAACCTTTGTATTTATAATATTCACGAATGGTGCAATTCTGAACTGAGTCATATTTTCATTAAAAACTACAATTACACAGCGGCTCAATATATAGCGCAACTCAGGGCTAGCGCTGCGCTCTATTGCAGCAGAACAGTTCGCTACAAATTAATAATTTGACCGTAAAACCGCTCCTGTTCTTGGGCATTAATCATTTGTTAGGCAATCACACAATAATTTCATATATTTAATCATCGTTAGTTCAATACTCACGCGATTTTACGAAAAAATTCCGAACTAATGTCTTCTTAATATTATTTATATATATGTAATATAATTAGATAGGAATTGGAATACTTGTATTTTTAGTTATTCAAAGAGTGCTTTAAAAAAAACTAATAAATATTATTTTAAGTCTGAATTTATATGTATGTACTTGCTAAAGAACCGCAGTTTTTTTTTTATAAAGTTAATAATTATGAAATTGATATCTACTCATGGCATTGAGACACAACTTTTGAACCACCGTGTACATAAATTGATGGTTATGATAGCCCCCCCCCCTCGGGCCTGGTATTTTTGCAAGCTTAGTTGATGTGGGCTTACCACAATATTTCAATGGCCCTTCAATCGATACGCTCCACGTGCCGGTGTGCGTTTAATGCCTGCATAATCTGCGGGGGTAGGGGGCCGGGGGGCGACCACCCCCCTCCCCCGCCCCCCGCCCCGAGGCTGCCGGGCGCTCGGAGCTTTTACTTCACGAGGTACTCAATTACGTAAAAGGTGGTTTCGTTATGTTTAATGAAAGGCTTTTCAATATTCTGTATTGGGAAACAACGCGAATAATCCGTGAAGCCTTTTAAAGGGCGACGTACAATTACTATGCCTCACTTTGTAACTAATTATAATTTACTATTCATTGAATAATTCTTCATGAATGTAAAACATTGAGCTATGAGTATATTCAATTATTTTTTTTTTACGAATAAATATTCTAATTAATACCAAAAACTAGACATCTTTCTTATAAGCTCTCATGCCTTGTTTGTGCATCAGATATTTGATGTATTAAATAATGCAGTATTTGGCAGGTAAATCACGTATGGAATATCAAATGCATCGCAAGCGCTAAACTTAAAAATCCTTACTTGAATAAATATGAAATCATCGTTTTTATTTTAATTACTCAAAAATGATATCATCGATATCTTTTCAGCTTGGCGTGTTCATGCGCTGTCATACTTCATCGCATTTAATGATCCGTTTAATCTAAAAAAATAAAATAAAGTGTATTACCAAAATTCACGGTCGTGATGTACATTGAAGTTCGGTTTATTTTGGATCATTTTATTTATTGGTTATTACGAGAACGTCGCCGTTTTCGTGCTTTCCCCACATTACTGTGATCTATCAGCCTACTTTGAACAATGTTATTTGTTTTAAATTATTATTCGTGTACACTGTATTTATATTATACTCGTATATCTTTTGCTGGAAATATTTTCTTTTTCCTTTCTGAAAATTATCAAATAGCGACGAGGGATCCGGTTAGTTATTTGTGTTCAATGCTAGATTTTCGTCAGTTTTTATCCTTATTTTACTACTAATAAAAAATAAATACTTGGAATTGTTTGTATCGAAATTGCTAATATTGAGTTATCGAATGTTTTGTGATTAGCTATCTATTGATTTTATACGATAACACGATACATTTTTTGTCTAGCTTTGCTGATATTTCCCATTTTTATCGCTTAATACTAGCGAATAACCAATTTATTTTTTTAAATAACTTGTTATCACAAATCTATTTCTTTCCTAATATTTTATATTGTGATGATCCCGGGATGTAATCGGTGTGTATGAAAAAAATCTAAAAGTACATTTTTTTTTATTTTTGATACATGGAACTGTAGATTTGTAAATATAAAGATATTTTATCACAGGGTGCATTCCCGAGCCATGACCTTCGTTCGGGAATCTGCCCCCCCCTCGCGCCCGCGCGATGAGTCTCCGCACTCCACTCGACCCCGCGCCATCACTGTCCCGAGTGGCGGTCCCGGGCTTAGTCACGGCGCTGCAACGAGAGTGTGTCGCAATTTCGAGAGCCGGCCGGACTCCGCGCGCCAATCCGCAAAAGGACTTTAAAGGAATTCCAATGCTTTCTGGAAATTTCCCAATACCCCGTCCTCGAATTTGAAGACCGTCTATTTTGAGCCAGAGCACTCTTTGTTTTTTAGATCGTTCTTGGTAAAACACGGAAACGTGAGTGGACACTTTTACTTGCTACTTTACAAATTAAACATTTTTTCTTTTTTTTCCAGGTAATTTGAATGCTTCGCCCCCGCATGCTTGCACGGTGGCCTGCTCGCTCGTTTGTTAATCTATGTAAGTACTTTTGGTGGGTTATCGAGATATGCATTATTGTTTTTGGATCTCTACCGAAATATGAAAATACGTACTAAAATTTGCCTGTATGATTATTATTAATACCTCCTAAAGTCATATATATTTTCAACAAATTTTTTGAGGAATACGGCCGATTGATGTTAATTTTTGTGAATTCTGTTTAATTAACTTAACAGAGAGTAGACATACACTGTCTTAAAAAATATATATGAAATATTATATTTTAGATATAAAGGTTAAAATAACATAAGAATTTTATGTCCAATATGTGGGAGCTTCGCTGGTACAAAATTTATTGCATTCATAAAGTATAAATACCAGTAAGGAAAAATTTCGAGATTCCATGGCCGCCATAGAATGACCTTTGGATTTGAGTGTACGGATTTTGTATGTATCACCCAAAAACTCATCCTTGGTGCGCTAATAATATGCACATACGAAAATATGAATCAGTTTGGCATGTTTGCTCGGGCCGGTCAGACTGGTTGACATTATCCGGCGGCGTCGCCGCTGGAAGCCGACGGCTCTAAATTATTTCGGTACCTGCAATTCGCACGAGCTTCCTATGGAGCGAGCCGGTCTCCTCCATCGGCCACACACGCGGCGACACGACTTGCGACCGATTTGCAGCTTGCCAATAGCGTGCCTCTAAAGAGCTATTTACTTATGCTGCTCAGTTTGATAATGCCAACGTGAAATGTTGGCGAAACCGGTCACCAATCAAAAATTAACATGTGGAAAAGTCACTCGAGTATTTTATTTAAAGTATTATGTAAATGTCATGGTGGTTCGGTGGTTACGACTGTTTTATCAGTTTCATGCCTTCTGGCACAAGTCAATCCCGAATGGATATAATGGTCGGTTTAGTGAATGAAAATTTGCGCCGAGATTTCAAACTGTTGATCTTTTGTCTGAAAAAAATCTAAGTTCTGAAAACCTGTTTAAAAGCCTATTTCTTAAAAATTATACATTTCATGTGTACTCGTATTTTGTATGTATAAAAAGATATATAATTCTCTTTCATTAAAACATATATTCCATTTCAATCTCTGCAAAAATACTGGAATATATTAAAATAAGTACACTTGGAAAACATAAAAAGATAATAAAGCGTTTTTTATGTCATGTTTAAAAAACATTTAATTAAAATTTTTTTACAAAGTAAAATAAGCGTATATTATTGACATTGCAACAATAAACCATAACAGGAACCTGTGTTGTGAAAAGGTAATTTTATTTTCAATAATGGATAATAAAAAGCACATCACGACACATGTAATATTAAACTTTTAGACTACTGAGTTAGCCTAAAATAAATTTAAAGAACCTATAGAATCAAATTGACAAAAATATTTAGTTATAAATATATCTGATTTTTTCAAAATATATTTAATTATCTTTGTTTTATTATGAATTTACTGATTTTTGCGGCGTCACAGGGTCGTAGTCTCACCCCTGGGCACGGAGAGTCTCCCCGCCACTAAGGAGTTCCGCGTATCGATACCCGTTCTATCAAAATAGCCATTTTAAAATGCCGAGACTGTCTTCTGACCGGCGGATGACGCTCACGTTTCCCACGTGCTTTCTTTTTGCGTTTTTTATTGATAGCCATTTGAAAATGGGTCAATAACGTGCAGTAAATTATTTTAAAATTAGCTTCGAAATCCTAAAATTGGACTCGGATTCATGCGGCGTCCATTTATCAACTGAATTTGACGCCGTTGGCCGTGAATTTTTTCGCATACTTAGGTTTTATAATACCCATCATGAATTATCGCATGTGTAATCTCCGTTTTATTTTGTATTTTTATAAAAAATATATTTTTAATATTTTTTTTATTGACGATAATGAGGCGTATTGACATAAATAATGCGTGTTTTTTTTTGGTTGGCATTACAAAGTTCACGTGTCTGATAATTTCAAGCGATTTGATTGAAACAGACAAATATTTGTTTGTGATTCTGTTGTGTATTTGTTTTTGCACCGCAATTATATACTACATGATTTAACCCTTTGCACTCTTTGATTTTTTTAATTTTTCCGTTTACCAACTCCGAGGTAATTATGAGATTTTTGTTAATAAATTAGATGTTATTGTTACACAATAGCTTATAATCATAAAACAAATTAATAACATATTTTTATGATATTGTTATGATTGTTTAGTTGTAAGGTAGTAAAAAAAAAGAGATAAGAGTCTATCAATAATTTATTTTGCGTACAATTTAAAGTTTAAAATTTATTTTGGTGTGGTATTTTTTTAAAGATTCTCCTGGATGGAGGCCCGGCTTCCTTTCACAGGTCTCGCAACAGAATGTGCTTTCTCTTCTTCCTCCATGAACATTCCTATTGGAACACACCAAGCAATTTTTATGTTTTTTCTGAGAATTAGAAAATATAAAATGACTTTTTCCATCTAAGCGCTGAACAGTGTCACCTGTGGATAATCGCCCTGATTTTGATATCGGAGCACGAAAGTCTCCTATGAGCTCCAGTAACATCTTTTCTCTAAATGCTTTAAAGCTTATTGGATTTGCATTATTATTGCATTCTTTATACAATATATATGCATTTTCTATGGAGGTTTCTAGACCCTAGAAAAACAGTTTTCTCCACCATTTTAATGTTTTTCGCATAAAAGAATAGGATGTTGCGTATTGGTCTGCGACAACCACCTCGCCCATATTTATATTATCTGATTAACTAACTGTTCATAAATAACAAACATACTCGGTACCTGTTATTGTTTGCAGGGTCTTGCTACCTGACTCTTTATGGCGGCAACCGCCCGCCTCCGTCGAGTGACAAAATCGTAAAAAGTGCTACATTCTCGTAAATATTTAGCTAATAATACTTTTGAATAACTTACCAAAATATCACGAAATTACTAAAGTATGTCTTTCACAATACATACAAAAAAGATTTGATAAAATAAAAGTAATAACAATAATAATAAATATACTTTTGCCAAACACTGTAAAATGTCGAGCCCAGCTCGACATAGGAGTCGGCGTGAAGAAACGCGATGTCGAGTCCAGCTCGACATAGGAGTGGAAAGGGTTAAAATCAATTTAGGCGTTTTTATATAAATATCACGAATTAATTAGTAAAATTAGTATAATATCAATTTGAATAAGTAGTCAAGTTTGAGCAGTACGTTGTAATATTTTGCATACGAAAGTGTTTGAAATTGAATGTTACATTATTTGATATTGTGTGCTAGAGTGATTTTATCGAATGTATACTTAATTGTGATATTATCCGTTGATAAATGTATCGGTTTGTTTTAAAATCCGCCAGAACTTTCGATAAATTGTATCGGGTGAGATGGCACCAGCTCAATTGGCACTGAGAATTGCCACTCATTGGTAAGGAAGCGCTCCGAAGTATCCAGTTTTCAGACGCTGGCATTTTAAATACTGAGCATACATTACACTCAAATGGTCGCATAAAATATAAGTCTGCAGCTCCATTCTTTAAATATAATGCAGCGATCTGCACCATCGATAAAAAAAGACGCGAAGAATTTATGGCTGCTGAAAATCGTCTTGTTTTTCTGCTTTTAATTACAAATAATCTTACAGTTTCGAGTGGTTTATTTTTTGCAATTTAATTTATGAAAACTACGTGCTTATGCCATTTTAGCTCAAATGAATATCTCTCGAGTGGGGCTTCTAATCTTGGAGCCAAAAAATTTCCACTACGCAGATACTCAGCTGCTTTTTTATTTAAAGATATAAAAGAAAGAAAAACGAGTAGGCGTGGACAATTATCATTCATTGTTTATTTTCCAGCCTTTTGTTCTTTGTTCAGTTATAATAGTAATTAGAATTTTTTTTATTTATAGATATTGTGTGGTGGGATTGAACTCTGCATATCTTCATCCGTTTAAATCATATTAAGTAACAATACGTCCAAATGAGCGGTTAATATGTGGTTTTAGTAATTATGGGTTTTAAAAAAAATACGTATTATAATATTGCCATTCTCTTTTTGCGAGTATAATTAAGGCTTCAGTTTAGGTTTTTGTTTTATTGAATGCGAGCGCTTAATTATCTTCGTGTGTGTCTTTGTTTACGATGTGTCGCTGTCCATAAATAAGAATTGCATTGATTCATATTACAAATATAAACAAAGCATTGCCACAAGTGACGCAATCCATTCACTTCGTTACTCCGATTCAGCGTTTTTTCGCAATCCCATAATGAGCGCCGCGCCCGCTCTGCAGTCTGGCAATTTATTGGCGGGCGGAGAAATCCAAAATTACAGAAATAAATAATCTTTTGGCCGGCCATTTTGTGGGTTTTGCTGAATGAAATCCAGTGCCAACGCGACACGACGTGGCGACTCGGTTACAGGTTGGGCGAATTCTTCAAAGGTTAAAAAAAAAACCGCGGCACTTTCCGCACTTAATTTCTGACATTAAATTCACATCCCCCCCGGCAGATGCGAGACGATAAACTGGCATGCTTTGACGACTTGTCGACGCAAAGTGAATACCTGCCAAAAGATAAGATTTTTTCATCCAACGGAGTCGACAGGATGTTAACAATTAGCTGAAATACGCGATATGCTCGATAAAAACTGCCCGTCAATATGTAGGAATGTATTTTTATGCTACATTGTAAAACACAGCAGGTCAAGTTAATAATAACCAATGCTGTAGCATTACTTGTCTGCTGACAAAACAACCGGATTTGCTATACACTAATACCCGTATAAAATGTATTATGCAGGTTTTTAATGTTGTTGGAAACAAAATAATGCTTGAAGTAATTAGAGTAAGATTAATCTAGTAAGATGATCACTTTAAATGGCAATGGTTTTCACGAGAAATATAATACACAGTTTGAAAATCTCATGGTAAAATAATTCGGCTTGGCTCCAGTCGGAAGCTTGCAATGCAACGTATACCTTTATAGCCTAAAAATACGCCTTTTCCCATATATATACAGCTACATTATCGCTTAATTCAATTTAAAAAAATACTTTGAGTAAACTTCTAAGGTCACGGGCTGAGTGCTAGCACCGCGCGATGTACTCGTTTGCTGGCAGAACATCTGTCTTGTGAAATTGTACGTGTAATGTGTCTGTTCGCGCTGTAAGTGGTTTTGTCCTAACGAATGTCATAATAGAAAACAATAACAAGATGCTGAATTAATTCCATTCGACAATACGCCCTCGCAGCAGGAGATTCCCGAGTCCTGACCTATGGCAGGACGTGAACATTGTAAGCGCGTATTTTTATCGATAGATCGGAGTATTGTGTTTCGGAGAGTCTATTTTTATCTTATTTACTGATTTCCTAAGATAATTTCGTTACTCCAACATTGCACTGACGTCAGGATTTATTTAAGGTACTAATATTGGCATTTGGTAAACGTATAATTTTAGATTAGTACAGTGGAGTGGAAATATTCGACTCAAAGTTTATCATAATTTGTATAATACGGGTGTACTAGTTAATTCGTTTTTGGGAGATTTCAGTCCGGTAAAGAGTCGCTGACAAGTCAAAATTTAAGAATTGTACTGATTTATAGTTAGTTTGTGTAAATTTATTTATTTCCACACTGCGCGGTCTTTAAATGCCAACTACCAACTGTATTTATAAAATTGATATTTCTAACCGGGCGTCTCGTTTCGAGTGCCTCCTCATTTCACAAAAACAAAATCAAACCTTCTAACACATTCTCAATCGCGAGTCGATCGTTCGCTCACATTTTTCCCCACTTCCCACGACTGTGTCATCACAAACGTAAACTAGATTATTTAGAATAACGTCTTGCGCTTTGAACGCACAGAGTGTGATACAATAAACACTTCTCGATGTTGAATGCCAGTCGTGCCGAATAAGGTTTCGCCGCATTCCTCGGCCGGCCGGAGTGTTTTCGCACGGGCCGCATTCCAAGCCCGAACATCGTGAATCCATCTCGGCGCGGATCTCCCCCCGAGATGGGATGACATAATTATTTATTAAGTTTCGCAACCGGTTCCGCTCCGGGAGGAGTCTCCCGCGCGGCAGCGGCGCCGCGTTAGTCAGTTTGATTCCAGAAATAAGTCCTCGGGCCCGCGGGGAAAAATAACATTCTGCAAAAATATACCGGGGAACTCGAAATACGGCAAATCGTCCGCCGTTGGAGTTGGCACAGGCCCGCCGGCCGTTCGCATTTTTTTCGAGATCGTTGCGCAACAGTAGGCGTGTTTTGCAAATGTTTACAAATATCGGTTAATTCGTTATGAATTTTCGGATGACTAATCGCTTCATGATGCAGAGACGTCAGATCATCGTCAGTTTCCCTGCAAGCCGCACGGATATCTTCGAAGTTATTCGTTGTTGGCAGGGCAGCTGGTGTACAAATTATCAACGGATTCCTTACGAATTTAGCTTCAGGGAGTATGCGAAGACGTCAGATACTCACCCGGCTTCCTGTAAGCCGCACAAATATCCAAAAAAATTATTCTGCTTCGATAGCAACAGTTTAATTGAAAAGCTTCCCAGATTATTTTTAAATTGCTTGCATGTTTTTTGTACAATTTTCCAACTATCCACTTATTTTGCGGCATTTTATTATAGACATTCCTTCAATGAATATATTTACTTTGTACACATAACCCTTTGATGAATTATGAATACATTAACCTAGGACATTGAATTAGGCAGTGGGGTTTTGAATAAACCTTCTGAGGTCACGAACCCGAGCATAAGAGGGGCCACCTACACCACAAACTCATCCGTATTAACCATTACATAAGCAGATGTTGTGTCGAACCATCTGCGATGTATTCTCTTACATGCGAGTTGAGCATACTTCCAATAGTTTTGCTTAATATATAATACTAGCAATGTAGCCCGTCATAAAATGACGTATTTTGAAATTCGCTAAAGCATATTTTAAAGTTTATGAATGAAAATATTATCCTATCGTCTTGAAATTCGGCACATAGCTGCGGAAAAATTTACTTAACTTATGTGCAAAAAATCAGCGTTGTATCTTTTAAGATATTCTATACAGAACGGAAAAACGAAACATACATACATACAAACACACAATGGCTATTATTATAGTAGATGTTAAAGCTTGGACGTATATTTTAAAACGCACAACTTATAATTTGCAAGCTTTAATATAATGTTAATGAAAATTTTAATATATGTTGGTTGCAAATCTATTTAGAAATAATCGATTTAGCATCGAAAGATATTGGCCAATTTTGAATGTGGCTTCAAGGTGTATACAAAATCCTATAGATATTTTGTACTTTGACATTGTTAGGTGCGCCTCACACCAAACTCGGTGTATTTTTTATTGTATCCACGTGTGAAGGCCGTTTATTATTCAAGACCGCAGCTCAGAGCGCTCTGAGGCTCAGCGTTATGAGTTACGAGTGTTCGCTTCAAACGTAATTGTATTCAGAAAGTTTTAGAAATTGTAACTATACTTATCGCGTATTCGTGCCATATATCGTTTGAGTGTTTCGCATAAACCATTATATCCCCACGTCCAAAACAAGGATGTTTAAAGTTTCGCATAATTTTGCATTTTAACAGCATTTTACCCGTTAAATTTTCTAGCCTTATGGAGCTTGCTACGGAATTCAAATAAATATATTACTGTTAATATATGTCTCCAGGCATCGGTTGGGCAGCTACAGTATTTATATGTAAGATTATTTGAGATCAGGTAAAATAATACATAAGTATGGGCTGCACAAGGCCTTTGAATAATTTTAAAAAAACTTAGTAATTTGTTGTTTCTGAAATTGATAGTCTTATTTATTTATATCATAACTCGTTACTATTTAGACTTAATCACCCTTGGTGATAAAGTTATTAGTATAACAGACGAAAATAATAATTACGAATATAGTGTGAAAATAATTTCTATTCGGGTTGTTAAATAATAATTATTGGTTAAAGCTGATGGAGTTTAGCTAAGCTTATATTGCATATTATCAAATGATGATTTTCAAAATCTATATTTAATTTTTAATTTACATCATGTTTACAGTAGTTTTGTCAAAAGCATTGTTGATTATTGATTGATTGGTGGGTATGTCCACTTAAAAATAATCATTGTATGATAACTGCTTAGATTGTATGTACATTCAGGCTTAATACAAATTTTCCTAGTTTTTTATTCATCAGGACACTTAGGCGATTTTGAGTTAGGTATTTCTAATCAATCATTGCGCCATTTTAATCGGCATAGATTTCCCAGTCGTGTTGTTTCTTGTAAACAATGTTGCTACAATGGTTATCCGCTTTAATGTACCGAACAAGCACGTAGCAGAAACGTTTTTTCGTGATGATCTGAAACATAATTTAAAACTCGAAAAAATAATATAAAGGAAGGAAAGTGAAGCGTGAATTGTAGAGTAAAAAGTGTAATATTTTATGAACTTGAAACAACTATTAGCATCGGAAAATTATAAATAATTTTTTACATAATCTAAATCAATGTTGATTAATTTTATCCAATTTTGCATGATTCATGTTTTTAGTACTCTTGTAGCTCGTGTAGACCATTGATTTTCCGGAAGAATATCAATAGGTATATTTATATTATTCCCATTACATACGGCCTCGATTTCGAAGTTCAGTTCATATTTTAAACTCATCCAAAAAATGATTTTCAGTAAAAAAGAAAAACGACATGCGAGGTCTTTGTTTTCCATCATAGTTTTACCTGTTTTTTGCGCACACGAAAAGGTGACTTTTATTTTGAGAATTTTTTTTTTAATACAATTTATTCATTTTGATATCGTCTGAAATAAAATTATGTTTTTTTTTTCTTTCCGTAATGCATGTCCTGTCATGTTATTAATATCTAACATGAACCGAAACTTCTGCCATCTCTTCGAGTGTATATTTTTGAAGTCAATCAGGTCTCCTCGCACGTCCCCGCAGTTGGCGCCTCCGTGGCAGGCTGATTGACACGTCCCATGGAGTTCGTTTGATTTATGTTTCGTCAACAGGACCGTTCCCGCTTTTGGCACCGTCGGCTATTTCGGGATCGCACTCAGTTATTCTCGAACACACTTACTGAAATAAAAGTCACGAGCATTTCCAGAGTTGCGATGCTTTTGCAGTAAAAAAATTAATGTGTACCATCTAGCCAATATCCCGCAGCTATTAAATGGGTTATCAAAATATTTTGTTTCCGAAATAGTTTTAATGTTTTTCACGGGTGTCCAAGGCAATGATTTTGATTTTGCTTTCCGGTTTGGGTTGATTCAACCCGGTCAGTTTACGTGACTAATCTCGTAGGGTTCTTGTTTTGTCTGAACTGACTTCTAGTACAAGATGCAGTTGCGTCATTGAAATTGTAGGAGGTGATTTCGTAGAGGCAACTATTCACTACTGCTAAGTAAGGACGCTAGCCGTAGCCGATATCGTAGGCCTTGGTTATAGCACATTTCTCTTAAGTTTTACGCTTCAATATTCGTCAAAAAGAGATTCGAGATTGTTTCATACTGAACTAGTTTCGTTCGCAAAACTTTGATAGCTTTGACATATTGGTACTCAATTTATTTAAATATATAAATAACCTTTTATTAAATTTTATAAAAATTTTGACTATACCGTTTCGATGTATGTATTAAAAATTAAATATTATATATTAGTACATACTTGTGTAAGCTCTAATATTTTTTCATGTAAATTAGCACTTTGTACGTCGGTGTATCGATTGCAGTGACGGCGAAAGTAAACACATTACGGCGATATGAATTATTGATAGATTAACGATATTGATGCTTTATTTTTCTGCCCAGATTTTTTCATGTACGTGCTTGTAAATGTTTTTCCGTTGAATAATTTTATTATGCATAGTATGCGGTGATTTACGAGTCGCCCGGTCTCGCGAGGCGCCGCACTGTGGTTGCGGTTGTTTTATTTTCGATATCTGCGAGAAAAACAGTATTATAATGGATTTTTTTCCACACTCGCGACATTGTATTATTTATTGTTACTTCACACGATTATTTAACGTACAGTATTTCAAAAGCTCGTAATATCTGAAAATTGTAAAAATAACACCCGGCAACGTTTCGCAATCACGAAAAAATATTTAGTAATCGAAGCAATTACAATAAAATTATATTTAGAAGATATGTACGTCTTTCTCGCTCACTCACATGCGAAGTCTTATTGTAAAGAAAGAGATAAGGTATAGACCATAAGTTAATTGACGTATCTAAATTACCTGTTTTTAAAAGTTGTTTTCAAATTTAAAAATATTAGATGCTTATTCTAAATATATCAATATAAGGAATTACCACTTTGATCCTGTATAAAAATGCTGTATACTGAAACTCCCACTTCTATTCCAATGCAAATGTAACACACTTCGTATACATAAAATATTTTATACGGTTGCTAATAAATTGACTTGGCGTTGTATTATTTTGTTCATAGCACGTTTTGTAATATAAGAATAACAAAAAAAATATTTCAAACCATGTGTAGACATCAACGTTTATATTAAAATAAAGGAAAATATATCATAGTTCTTTTATCACATTTTTACGATTGTATTACTTTGAAAAGTCTCCATTCATAAATGAGTTCTCCGTTATTTACTTAATCATTTTCTTAATTAAAAAATCAGTGTATAAATCATTTTTCGTTTGCTTAGCGATAGATCTATGACCTGCATTAATGCGGATTGCATAATGTATTTAAAGATGTGGAGCTGTATTGTTTTGTCTCTGTGACCTTACTTGACCCCGCCGATGACTATACGCTTCTTATCAATTGCTTGACAATCCTGTCGCTTCCATTCTGCAATGTTGTCATTAATGAGCAGGGTTTTCCCACTAAATTCTAAACCAACTGAATTAATATTATAATCAAACATATTACATACACCAGCTGAACCAAAAAGAAGACTTCCGAGATATTCTAAACGCACTGGTACTATTTTCAAGCATATCTAAATAAGGTTCACAATTAATCTTGTACCTGAACATCAGAGGCTTACAATCTCGTCGAAAACTAGTGCAACATTAAGTAATCAATCTTGATGCAACTCAATACTGTGCCACGAAACGGATCAAAAGAAAACATTTGATAATACTTTTACTATTATATATAAAGTTAGATCAGTTTTCGCCTCTCCGATTGGTGAAAAATTTTTTCGCCAACTAATATTTTGTTGTGTTTTGATATTTTGAATGCCAATTTTCATAAAGACCTTTATCTGCCGGGATGTTGAGTACATTCATATTAAAATAGTCGCACCCAAATACTTAGTTTATCTTATCGATTTTTTCCGAAACCAGAAAAACTGCGATAGCGTCTATTATTATCAAATATCGAGGGAACTTGTTGGTAATGTAAACGCGTACGTCTGCCTATTCTGTGTTTCATACGTATTTATGAGTATTATTGTACCGGCACTTTTATTTTTCATAAATTATTTTAACGGATTTTAATTAAATTATAAAACAACTCACACTTATAATATATGTAGTTGCGACTTTTTTTACCTGCAAGATGATAAACGCATTTTATGGCCTAAATTAATTTGTAAGACTGCTACAATACTTTACGGCTAAGGAAACGGTGAGTTTATTGCGGGGACGTGTTTTTTTTTTAATTTTTTTTTTTTTATAAGGCCATTCAAAGTTCAAGTATAAAAATACATCCGGGATCCTTCACAGGAAACGTATTCAAAAAACCCCATACACATTATTCGTCCCGTACTTTGAAAAACCACCAAAAGCATTACCCAAAATATCAAGGTGCAATTTTGATAATATTTTAATAAACGGTTTGAATTAGGCAACAGATATTTTGCATACTGTGAGATTCTGCCGCGTTGCTCGCTGTTGGAGAGCTCGGAGAGAATCTCGGTCAGAGTTTTTGCCAGCGGGCGGCTCTTGCGCAAGCCGCGCAGTGAAAAGCCAGCGGGTCGGATGTGACCGCAATCTGGATACGGTCGGTTCTCGCTCGCCTCGGGTGCACAGCTCGATAAGATCACTTCTACTTGCTGCGAAATATTCTGAATTGCGCATCGATAGTTTCGGATGATCACTGAAGCAGTGTTATCCAATCAAATAGGTTATTATAGTTCCAGCGTGTTGCTCGGCGAGCATAAATGCAATGTAAAGCGTTATTCCGCTCATATGAATGAATTATCCGTATTCTGTCTCAATGAATTAATCATTCAATATTTTTGACAGAGGGTACTTGGTGGAATTCTATTTTAATATTTTTGAGTAAAATACTTGAGTGATTTTCCGCGTGTTCGTTTTTATTTGTGACCGGTTTCGCCAATCTTTCACGTTGGCATTATCAAACCGAGCCGGTAACAAATAAAAACGAACACGTGGAAAATCTATAAATAATTATTCGAAAAATATTAATTAATCTTTCATCGGGTGTTTCATTCTAGCGCATGTATTTTTCGGTTGTTGGGTTAAAAATCATATTAGTTACATTATTGATTTGTATTTTAATAATGAAAATAATATCTATCGTCTTATTGCCGAAAAGTATATTCAATTTTTTCAACAATTGAATTGATTAGATTTATTAATCATTTCTTTATTATTGACTGAAACGATGCATATCATGACGTACAGTGTACGAGAAAATTATATTTCATGTTGGTTTTTGTTACTTGTAATTATAACGTATAGATAGTTCTGTACAAGTAGTGATTAATTGTATACATATAATTATAAAACACAGTGCAGCTATGAGTCATGCTCATAACTAGAATCGATTACGGTTTGTTGTAGCTGATATTGTATTTCTGAAATTATAATTATATTTTCAATAACTGCTTTGTATTATTCTACTAATTGCTATTTTGCTACAGTGCTTCAAATTATTTAGAAATATAATGATATATATATTTTTTTAAATTCGGTCCGTATGGGAGGATAATACTTCAAAGAAATAAAACCAGAAAATTTATGTAAACCTGTTACATCGCACTAGGATTATCAAGATACATAAAATCACGTATTTATGTAGTTATTAATTATCTTGAAAGCAAAATTGACATCGTTATGGGGTGATACACAGATTGTAGAAAATTAGTACGTTGGAAAATTAAACATGACGGGTTAGCAGAACAGCTTATTAATGAGATAATTAATTAATCTAAAACATTAAATATACTTCGTCGCGCAAAGTTTTAAAATCTAATTCCGAAATATTTGCAAATGCAAATAATAAACAAAGACAGAGGAGTTTGGCATCTTCCCGTGCCGCTAGATACCAAAGAGCTCTCAAATCGTGAAATAAATATCATTCCGTGACAAGGTTATAAATGACGCCATTAAATCTTTTTGACGACTCCGAATACGATGGCTGTGTTTTTTCTTTTCGCTTTGTTTCTTTGAAATTACTCGATTATTAAAATAATTGTAAATATGCGCCTCGATCTGTGCGTAAGAGTACTATTTTGGTCATAACAGGTTATTTTTAACTGTAATTTGCTTAGTGCTAAAAACAATCCAGCCTCACACAGCCTCGTGTGTGTGATTATTCCAAATGTACTATTTTACAACCAGCCGCTGTCTGCTCCACGCATGGCTAATCATTTCTCATAGCCCAGATGGGAATTAATTTCGAAATAGGCAGACACCGCAGTAAAAAGGGCAGTAAAAAAATCGTGGCAGAATATTTTAAATTATGTTGTTTTGTTTTTCAAGCGTGACAGTCTGTTAGTCGACTAGGTGTAATAAACGACTACATTAAAAAAATAACAGAAAACAATCAATTTAATAAAAGGAAAATGATTTTGTGTCGCACAGTAACAGTGTGTCGTTTGTGGTTTTTATTTAATGTTCAGTCTTAATTCATGTATTGAAAATGTTTTTTTTTTTTGTTAAAATATAATTGAATAATCGAAGTAAGCTTATTTATTTGTGCAACCATAGCTGATTTGTACGGCATATTCACTGCTGTTTCAAGCATCTATATTGATACCAAAGGGGAATGTAACCTTGTGGTGTATAATAAACACTTTTATGTCTGGTCTCTCCGTGGTTCTTGAATGCTGACAGGCAGCGTCCGCGTCATCGCGGCTGCCGGTCCTCCAGTCTAAACAATCATCCGACATGATGATGGAGCGTTGGCCATGCTGCAGCCGGCAAACCATCGATTCGAGGTCTCGGTGAAACTAAAACGAAGACAAACACAGGAGGCGGCGGCGTGTACATAGCTGTGTCAACTCCGACGTAAAATCTTCTCAAATATTTACGTTTGATAAACCTCCTGAAAGTAAAACAACTTCAGATAGTTGTAATAATTATTTGGAATTTAATACTTTTAATGTTTGCTTCATATTTTTTTAGTTTTACAGTTTGAAGTTTGTACATGGAGGTTGTTATGTAAAACAGGCTATGTAGTAAGTTGGGTTCACACGAACCCCTGGCATGATGTAAGTTCCTCTTCACTCGTTCCTCTGACATCTTTTTTACGTGACCCATTTAGGGCACATTGAAGATCCAGGGAAGGCAAGCACGGAGGGTGGTCCTCAACATTTTTTTAATTTAGATTTTTAAATCTTACCCTGTTGCCAAGCAACGGGAGAATTTCACTGTTTTTTCTATACCTGAAAAATAGTCAATTTTAGTGTTTTAGTTTAATGTGCAATTAATTGATTTTATTTTTTTATGAATCAGTAAAGTACTGGAGTGTAATGAAATTTTGTTTGTAATTAAGTAGTGTGGTGTAATAACGTCTTATTATACTGCATATACTGCATTTTATATTATGACTTAGCCTTCTAATGCAAGGCTGTAAAACCATAAATTAAAAATAAGCAATGGACGTCATTAAACCGAAGTGTACACACGCTTTTATTTAGTAAATGACTGTGCAAGTCAGATTATGTTTACTGAATAATATAAGAAATGAATATTGTTCAGTCCATATTTATACGTTAGTTTATAGGTTTCAAAAAATTAAAGTTTTCATATCTTGCTTGCTTAGTCAATATATTTATGTATTTTTTTTTGATGATTATTAATAATTTTGTGTAAATGCAATTTACAATCGACCGCTAAATTTATTGATACACTATTAAAACCGCTTCTCTTTGATCTGTTGAATCTGATTTGTGTCTATTGATCTACCGATGCTTTTAACGCGGGGTGACGTGGTTATTGTAAATATGCAACCTTGTGTTGCTTTTAAATCCTTGAGTGTTCTATTATAATTGTAGATAATTATTGATTTTTAAACGGCACATGCTATTCATCACACGCGCAAGTAAAAATAATAAGTGTCTAAAGGGTGTTAAAACACATTAGAAATAACTGCCACAAAGTATTTTGTTGCAACGCTGCGTAGATAATTATGACTGGTATGCGTTTTTACATAGCTATTTAAATTGGGATGTTATTGAGTTTTTTTTAATGTTTCAAGCAACAAAAACATGAAGCTAATTGCTAAGCTAATTAAACTAATTTTAGTTCCGAAAAAAACAAATTTAGAAACGGAAAAAGCACGTTGACTGACTCAAATTTAGATTATTAAACTACGCTGTAGCGTGAGAGCCAAAATCTCGTTATGTTTTCAATGAATATTTTGGTGATTTCGAGAGTAATGGCTATTCAAATTAATCCTAGATAAATGTGATTGCTAATTTTAGCGGATTATTTTAGGGGGCACCGCCACTGGCGATCGCTGCTAGAACATCTGCTGTCAGTTGCACGCGAAGTGGGTCGTCTGTGCGGAAATGGGTCACGCACGTTTTCGCGCTATTTGTATCGATAATCGATCATATGTTTCATAAACTAATAGTCGTCTTCTGGAGGCCGTACATAGCAAAAAAGTGTGAAAACGTTACAAATCTTTCGGCGAAACACCTGCCCAGTGTGCTGGAACTTCAGGTAGGGAATTCTGCGCGCGTCGTGTTTTCACTATCAATTTATTTGATGAAATTTTTAATAAAATAATCTTATCAGAATATGCTTTATGAACGTTTATACTTTGTTTGGTATAGTGAGATTTAAAGGAGTCTTTAAAAATGTATACAATGCAAAATAGTCAAAATGAAAATATGTTTAAACCTATTTTTAAAATATCGTCTTAATGTTTTTAGAAATACAGCGGAAGCGAACAAAATTATGTATATCTTGGTAATAATTTATAAATATTAATAATATTGATATTTTTTAATATACGTTTTACATTTACAACGGGGGTTTCCCATTTTGTTTGATTGATCGGCTCTATATTTGGCATTAGCCTGATAAGAAAGCGTGACTTTGAATTCTGCTGATGCTTCTGCCGCGGTGTGTTTGTTTGGTTATTTTAAGGCATCCGTGATAAATGCACCTGCACTTCTAACGCTGACAAGTCAGGATATTGTCTGCAAAGTTTCACGGTGTACGATACCGCAGCACTAGGGACCGTCTGGTACGGAGCTCCGTCGTAATTTTTAAAGACAGTTTTATTGCGTGCTATTTCAACTTCTGACGGAACGAAGGTTCTACTGATGGCTGTCAGGCTATGAAGTTATCGCACGAATAACAATAATTGATACTGAGACATGTATACCTTTCGTTTTCATTATAATAGTTATATCGGCCACTGGATTCACGCGTCAACATTCAGATCAATTAATCTTACATAATTTTCGAACAATATATTATCTCTGGCACCAACCAATGTCAAGTGTTATGTCAAGAAACCGAAGACGTGACTTGTAATAAGTTGTCCTAGTAATAAAAATAATTTATTATATTTAATAATCTAGATAACGCAAGTAAATAAGTAGCAATGAAAGGTGACAGGTAAGCACAAGCAAATTAATCCAAAGGAAAATATTTGATTTTATAATTTTGAATATTCCAAACAACCACTGTAATAGATAAAGTCACATTTATTCAAAACATCTGGATTTCATACTTATTTCACGAAGCATACATTAAATAAATATTATTACATATTTCATTTTTATGACTGTTGATACGTTTCTCTAAGTATTTAATTCGGTGTATTAGAAGACCTCAGCGGAGTCTTGAGAAAAATCGTACATATTTGTGATATACCCGACTTATTATTTATTATTAACACGCCTTTTTTTGCTGGAATATCTGAGAGATTGACCTACGACAAGCGTAAATGAATTACTGATAGGAATATTTGAGTAGTGTTCGAGACGCTTCTTATCATCATAATGGCGTCACGTTAAAATGCGATTATGTTCCTATTTTTTGGCGTACTTCATTTAATTAATATTATTATTAATATGATTAGGCACATTAGTTCACACATAGAAGACGATTAAAGAAATTCTCAGAAAAATATCATCGTGATTTGTGTGGGATTTGAACCCACATCCCCAGGCTTACATGGCCGGTGTACTGACCCTTGTACTAACGAATCACATCCATTAATCGAGAATTTTTAACAATCATACTCTACATATGAACCAATGTGCCCAGGTCAAACAATATTTAGTGATTTGCCAGCACTGGGCTTTTTAAACAAAGTAACAAGTGAAGCTATTTTAATCCCATCTGGATATTATTTTTAAAATCTATTAATTTAGCCAAGACGCGCATCATCATAACTAACTATATACGTTGACGTTCAATCCAAAAAATAGACATGCGTTAATTAATATTATTAACATCTTTTTTTAAAAGGTGGTTTCGCCGTTGATGTTATGTTGCTTGTTGATTATGGATGTAGATCAAAAGGCTGGCGAAATGTTTGCGTATTCGTTTATTTATATGAATTGGACAAGACAGAATAATACGTGGTTACAGGTCGAGTGCCTGCGTCTCTCTGTCGGGTTGCGTTATCGCTGGGGTTGTAAGGTTGTTGTAAAATTAGAAAGTCTCTACCTGGTGTAGGGGCGGAGCTTAACAAGTCAAATAATGTAGCGGTGTATTTGCACTGACCGCTACAGTGGCTTGGTGAAAAATATTTTTTAATTTTATCACTTTTTTAAAAGTTATCGGTCTTTTTAGCCGTCGTAACGTCAACAATCGTGATTGTATGTTGATAGTCTAGGAATTTTAATTTATTTGGCGGCATATCAATTCTCCGCTACGGCGATAAATGTCTATGCATTCAACCAGAGACAGACTACTGCATTGCGATTTGGCTGAAGAGCGTTCGGATATTCCCGATCCGAGAAGCGATCGGCACTGCCAACTTACCAGTCAATCAATCTATAGAAGCTGCTTATAAATACGAGCGCGGGGTGTTTTTTGTTCGATGAAAATTTTCTTCGCCGTCTGCCAGAAAAGAGCTTAATACGTCACGTTGTGTTAATCTCAAACAAAGTACTTTGTTTTCTGAGTTTATTTTTGTGCAGAGTTAATTTTTCACAGTACAAAAGTGCTCATTGTCAATTTTTTCTCCGTTTTCCGCCAGGGAAGCGCAATAAAAATACGGCCATGGAATCCGAGCCTACTTTTCCCGTTTTATAACGCGATTTGTGCGTTGTATCAACAGTGTAAAATATAAAACACGTTTGTTGCCAAAAACTGCTAGTCGGTTCATCTGTCTCGAAGACTGACTACTGGGGTGTTCTATTGGTGATTTGTAAAGAGGCATTGTGGGCATGTTACATACGTTTACAGGTATACGTGCTTGGGCGGGAAATTCAGCTGTTCGGTTCTTTATATGCCGGTCATTATTTTTCTCGCGGTATGTGGGAGGATGGGAGTCAGGACGGACGCCATTCATGTGCGGAGCCCCAGGGCCAAGGCGGGCTGGCCCCGAGCCAGCGAGCCAGCCAGCCAGCCAGCCCGGGAGCCCCGGCCGCACGGCTCGCGGGCCGTCTTGCGCAACCACCGGCCGATCCGAAGACTATAGCATCCTTTCGACGTCGTCACCCGCCGTCAAGCCGCGAAAGTCTCTCAAGTCTCTCAATAGGCACGAGTTTTATAATTTTCACTACTCGTATATCGATAAGGTTGAATTGTGCCATGACACAACTCCCACTGAGTACTGTTCATCCGCAGTTAACCGGTAGGATGTAAATCATATGTAATTTAAATTTACTTTAGAAAAGAAAGCCGCCAGTCTAAAAATAATTGACAGACTTCACGGATCGGGCGATGAATCGGGTCACACTGACGCAGTCAATAAATTTATATAAAATTTTACTTTAAAACTCGATTTGAGTATATATGTATATAACCGACCAATTTCGTCTTCACTCCTGCACTAATAACAATTTTTTTTTGTATCAACTCAAATTAAGTTGTTTGTATTTTTTTTTATCACGAATCTTTACACAACGGTAGCCTGTGTCATCAGCAGTGTAAAACTAATTAGAGTTTTTTTTTTGTTGATTTATTGATTGATTAAACCGCATTTTTGTATCGATTTTAAGATTCGGAAGCTCGAAGCGTATTGCTTACTTATTGGTCAAGGCTTGCAACTCCCTGAAGTAGCTAGTAGCGTAAATCTTACTTAATGCTAAATACAATTACATCATCTTGCCGGTGCATTGAAGAGATTGCAATCGCAATTAGTTTGAATGAAAGTCACCCGGAGGATGCAGTGCCGCGCTCGGCGTGAATGGCATGTCTTTGTTCGTCCTCGGAGAGCTTTTTACTCTTCTGACCGGTTTCGTTTCGACCCGCCGCCGCCATCAGGCACACAATGGTGTCTCTGTTGGTCTTTTGCTCTTCCTCGACAGCCCTTTCTTTTGAGAACATCGGACTCGCAAAAAGCGTATCGCATAAATCCTCCCAGTGATGGCTTAACGTCCACAAGATGCGTTTTGAGGTTCCCTGTTCTAAGACCCAGAACAGTAATAAATTTGAGCTGCCAATTCGCAATTCAGCAATGTAAATTTGAGATTTGTTTCGAAAACAATCCTGATGGACGCCGGGCAAGTAATTTTACATTATTGAAAATTGGGATTTAAAGTAAATTTGTTCTCATTTTCCACAAGCCCGGGAAATGAATTCATTGTTTTATACCCTACAAACATGCCAAGAAGTGATACAATCGATTTTATCATATTGAAAATAGGGGAGGTAGAATAAGTTCGAGGTATTAAAATATAGAAATCAACTTAAAAAACTTATGCAGTGTCTTCGAAACTCGTAGCTGTATTAATCACATTTATTGATCATCTGAATTATGACGTCGTTACCGGGTCTCCGACACCCGCGCTAATCTTACCGACTGGAAGCGCAAAAACAAGCGATGCAGAAAAAATAACGTCCTTATTTTAATATCATTCAACGCGAACATCGCTCGACTCTGATTCTGTTTATTCGATTCACTGCACTCAAAACGTGCGTTGTCGTGGATACTTCTTTTGCACAGAATGCGTTCGTTGACTGTGTCACTTATCGCCTATTTCGGGCGCCAGTTCAGTGTGTCAGCGCGACCCCGACCGGAGCGGCGGGCCTCCTCCTCCTCCGAACGGGCTTATAGAGCCGGGAATAGTCTTCATGTCCGTCGGCCTATCCAGAATGGAGTCGTTGACTGGGTCCATTGACGGGTATTCCGGGCGCCAGTTTACTGTGTCGGCAGTCGCCACCGGTGCAGTCGAGCTCCCTGTCCATTCGCAGAGTTCAAACGGGCTTACGGAGCCGGGAATAGTCTGCGCGTACGTCGACCTATTTTTGCGTTTGAAATGCGCCCGAGTGCTGCGGAATAGGCGGCTCGAGGCGCGGAGGTGCGTCCGGCGCGGCCCCTGTCCGGCCCCTGTGCGGCCCCTGCGCTGCCCCTGTCTGGCCCCTGCGTTGCCCCTGCCCGGCCCCTGCCCCTGCCCGGCCCCTGCTCCTGCCCGGCCCCTGCGCGTCTCCCCGGCATCGTCCTCGCCGCGTCACCGAGTTACCGCGACTGCAATGCGCGCTCCCGAAATATCCACCCACGATTGTTTCGCCTAGCGTCAGCTGGGAGCGATGCTCTTTTGATCCTCGATACTTCTTGACAGGAAGATACTAAAATGCTTTTTGAAAATAGACGATTTTTCAAAAACAAACAGCAGTACTTTCGACCTCTTGCCTGTACCGTCTCTTCCTCCTGCGTTTGTAAAATTTGTAAAAAAGTCTGCAGCCTCCTTTGTACATCGCAATGTCGATTTGTTGTACATCTACCTAGATTTAGCCATCTGATAGTGCTGCCGCGGATTTTGGCGCACTTTGAATCTCTGAATTCCGATTTTCTCTTTGTTTTCAGTTTTTACCTGCAGGCTCTGCGGGGACGTCATTTGACTTTCTCTCGCTGCGGTGGAAAGATGCCCATCCGTGCGCTGCTGACGACGATATCGATGCTGCGGCTTTATCGTTTTATGCCGCAGATCTCATATTCAACTTTGTTTTACAATTTTTCACATCTTTTTATTCTTTTAGTATTCGGATCTATTGCATCGTTTTCTAGCGATTAATTGTACTGAATTTCCACCCAGTCACGCGGCAGATTGGGCAGACGGGCTCGAGCTACATGTCGCTCGCTCAGAATTAAAGAATTTTGTACCTTGTAAATGTTGTACCTTGAAAATTGGTCAAACAGCTAAAGATTGTATAAATATGAATATTCGATTTTTTAAAGCTCAATATTTCGGACACAACCGAGCAACCGACGTGTCACTCCGGCGCACTGCGAGGAGCGCCCACGTCCCGCGGTGCGCCGGCACTCGCCTCCCTCCCCTCCCCCCCTCCCCGCCCCTCCCCGCGCCGTCACGCCGCGTCACACTCCGTGACGCCGCGGTGACGTAGCGGGACGCGCCTCGACTCTCTTATCGCCCGACCGATAGAGGCGCCTGGCATTGGTTTATCCAATACTGTGAAGGTTCTGTAACATAATCGGCTCGCACGCGAGGCCAATTATCATACATCAATATTTGATTCAATCGATTTGAAATGTTCCTGCATGCGCTTAATCGGTACAAGTGAGATACAATACTGCATGCAAATGTTGTCATGCCTCACGAATTTAATATAAAGTTCTTGATGAAAAATTTCAGCAATGAAAGACTACAATATCTGCGTGTTTTTATAATATACTCGTAGTATTACTACAAATCTAAAATCAATAAAAAAAATTAAAAAATGTATCTACTAAAATTAGGCAATAGAAATAATATTATATATATATATATTAGTACAAGAGTCAAGACTGATACATCGTGAGCTAGTTACCAAAGCGATTGCATATTTTTGAGCTGGACGAACTATTTTTATTTGATGATTCATCCAGAGTCCTACATTGTATCTGCATATAATGTAGGAATGAAGATTTTTTGCAGTTCACGGCTGCAGGGGATTTGAGGGCCTCTTCACCGTCGATAATATTAAGTCACGTGTTACGATTACCAGGTTCTTCAATCGGACCAATACGTCTACAAATCTTTTCTGAAATTAGCTACGAAAAATAATTATAATTGTTTACAGCATGAAGCTTCTTTCGTAACTCAGTCTGTCATTTTTGCGACCACGCGATGTCTGATTGTTGTCACGCTATTGCTATCGGTGAACACGTCTCTCGCGTGCTCTGGGAAGGCACGCAAACATATGACGATCGAGACAGACTTTTCTGTCGTTTCCATGGGGACAAACATCGTGCGCTCTGTTTTTTATTTTGTCCATATTCACACTGAAAAAATACTAACCCACTCGCGACAAGCGAATACAATAACAAAACAAGAACGGTCGAAGGATCTGTTATTCGGTTTATCTGCTGTAATAGTTTTTAGCGCCGGATGGCTCCCACTGAAGTCAAAAATTCTACCAACTGGAAATCGCAACGCGGGTGCAGTTGAATTGTGAATTCTCACCTGGCAACGCTCTTAATTGCAACAAATCCGTTTTATAGACGCGCGTGACATAACCGTGAGTGGAAAATTCCCACCGCGCTAGATAGAGCCGCCGAGCCCAACTCGCGCCGGTCTGCCTTTATTTCTCGAACCTCTCGATTCAGAGTACTCAATGAAAGTTTAACACGTTAGTGAGCGTTCTAGATTTATTACTTATTTTAAAATATATATAACTTGTGTTATTTTGTTAGTCTTTTCTTAACTCCCGATTTGTGGGGTCGATTTGGGGGAGTAGTTCACTTACATCTCATCATCGTTCGAATGATTTTTTGGTTTCTCTTTTTCTATTTTAAAGCACCGAGTACTATAGCACTCTATACCCTAAAATAACTCAAATATAATCACAAGGTATGCGTTATCGGAGAAGAAATTTTGTTGTAGCCCTTGCGACCCGTCCGCCCTCGGGGCGCGTCTCCGTGGCCGCCTCACGATTAATTACTACCGCTTCGGCTCGGTATTCGGAACATTCGGTAGCGATTTATAAATTTCCGCCACGAAAATTTAGCTCGGTAACTCTCAACGCCACCCCGGGCCGCTACAGTGAGACTCCAAAACTATTTTCGAATGACGGTCGCGGAGTAACCGGCGACTTCCTTTTACAGAATAAAATACTGCGGTAGAAAATTGATTAGCAATTAATTCCAGACTGACGACTTGGGGTGTAATTAATTTAGTTTACTCGTCAGCGTCGATTCTCGCGGTTTTGTGCTTCTTTATTGCAATAACTTATTTTCACGTTGGCAACGGCCGCGCCGACGGATTAGTCCCTGACACGCAGCGAGCGCGATATTTGAGAGGAGATTATCATTTCTCCCCCTTCGATACCGGCCGCGACGCCTGCGGAGAGCGCATTATTGCAGAACGCGTCACAGTTCACGGAAATCGTTACACCGGCGATGCGATCGTTTGCTGTGTCACCTTGTGTGCTGTAGTAATCTTCGCAATTGTGGAATTTCCCTTTCGATCGTCTCGGAAGTGCGGGGGATAAAACGAAACTGTCTCAGGACAGGAGACGGGGCCGTGGCGAGACGGGACTGCAGCCGGCGCGGGTGACGTCGCCCGCCCGTTGTCGCCGGTCAGTTTCGCGTGACGGTGACCACTCGGCGGAGCGACCTTCGTCTCGCGGCACGCGACCTAGGTCGCGACTCCCGTCTTGGACTCGATCGTTACTTTTTTTTTTTTTTTAATAACGCTAACGTTTTTGCCAGTTCACCCGTAATATTACTCGAGTGAACGCTCGCGTGCAATTACCGGTCGCGAAATACCGCCGCCGGCAGTAATCGATTCGATACAGGTGCGACCCGACAAAATGACCGGTGCTAGCGCTGAGCCCGCGCGAACCGTTCGATCGAGTCCCGCATCGCTCGGCGGCTGACTCCTCGAGCGAGCCGTCACCCGCGATCTCTCCGCGTGCAGTTTATTTCGGAGATATTTTGGCTTCAAATCGGCAGTCACGGGAGGCAGTCGTAAATATTCTCGCCGGGCTAAATATACATTCCGCGCGTCCCGAGTCCCCGCCTCGGCGGCCGGTGGATGCCGCGGTGGTTTTTTGTTCTCGTTCGGTAGAGATCCAAACCGGTTTCCGAATCGCGCGATTCCCCGGAGGCGTCACTCGCTCGCTCTCCGAGAGGATCCCGGACGCGCCCTCGCCGCGGCTCGCGACCGAGACTCATGCCGTTCTTCTTTCCTTGCAGACCGCCGGACCGCTTCGCCCGGAAGAGACGCTCTCGGCCGCAGTCGGATCTCCGCAGCCGCAGCATTGAGGGGATGGTGTACTCGTTAGGGGGCTGGGGCATGGGAGATTCTGACTCTCGAGCGAGCGACTATGCTCCCGCGGCGCGCGTGAACGGAAAGCGCAACTACGAGGCCCCCTTCCCCGCCGAGAGCCGCGAGTTCGGCTTCGCCCGAGATGACTCGCTCGACTCCCGGTACCGCGGAGACGACTCGGAGCTCGACAAGAGCGGCTACGCCAGCGACCACGATGAGATGCTGCACGAGGGCTTCGGGCGCGAGACGGAGGACGAGGCCGAGGCCGAGGGCCGCGGAGGCGCGCTCTCGGAGGAGGGCTACGGCAGCCACCGCGAGGACTCCTACCTGCTGCCCGGCCGCGAGGTCGACCTGCACCCCCTCAACAACCAGGTACGGCCTCATCGCGACGCGCCGATTTCGCGCCCCTCGCGATGACGGCGTCCGCTAGCGGCAATGGATATTGGATTATCTCGATTTTGTCTCGATCTCTCGGATCGCTTGACATTTTCGAAGCAATTACCTCCTAAGTTTTCGACAGGTGCGACTGATTGCGCCATAAGCGTTCCGGGCGGGGGCGCAATCCCCGGAAGCGCGCGCGGCGAGGACGAGAATGCCCTCGCGTCTCGGACGGGCCCGAGTCCGAGTCCGGGTCCGAGTCCGAGTCCGAGTCCGGGTCCGAGTCCGAGTCCGAGTCCGGGTCCGAGTCCGGGTCCGAGTCCGAGTCCGGGTCCGAGTCCGAGTCCGGGTCCGAGTCCGAGTCCGGGTCCGGGTCTCGGCGCTCGCGGGGCGTCGCCTGGCGCCGCGCCGCCGAGCGCCGTCCGGGGAGCGGAGTTGTCGCGTTCCATCACAGTATCTGACTAGGCATTAACGGTTGACAGGTCGGCGGGCACACGAGGCTGCTGGTCCTCAACGACAGTACTGTCATAAAACCGCTCAACGCGCGAGAGCTGCACTTCTACCAGAACATTCCAAGAGATATTGAGATGTTTGTCCCCAAATATAAAGGTAAGAACTGTCGCTCCGACTTGGAAGTCGCCCCCGGGCCTCGGCCCGCCCGGCGATTCTCCATCATTCCATTCCGCCTCCTCGGCGCATCGACACTTATGATTTATTTTAGTCTTAGAGATTGTTTGCATATCATTTTCCGACTTAGCGTTAAGATCGAAGATCGTCATTTTGTTTACTATTCATGTTTTCCTCGCAGTAAATCTGGATGTCTAGCTGTGCGCAAATATCTATTGCATGTTTTGTTTGACAAACCTTAAACCGTGTCCCGTAACACTGCCTCTCGAAATGGAACATTTAACAGATTATTTCACGTAATTTTCTAAGAATTTGCACTTCAGTGCGACCGCACGCATCCGTCTCGAGGATCGCGGAGTCGATTTCAGACCGCGTAGAGTTCCGATCCGCGGACAACGGCGGAGATAGAGAGATGCCGAGCGCTCCTCGCCGGTGGAGAGCAGATTTGAAAGTGGGATGTCCATGTCCACGGCGCCAGGCCTGGAGCCCGCCGCTCCGGCTCCGCTCCGGGTCCGCTCCGGCTCCGCTCCGGCTCCGCTCCGGCTCCAGCCGAGCGCGGATTGCCGCCTCGGCGTCGTACATGGAAATTTCACTTTCACGGACGAGCGAGCAAATTCTTACACAATCATAGCTTTGTTCCCACTTTTACTTTTGAAGTGTGATTGCGGGCCGCCGAGGAAACGTTTGCTGATTGCGTTCGTCGCGACCGTTTCCGACGGTTTAATATTGTCTCATTCCAGCCCGTAGCACCGGACGAATGCTCTCACCGGACGCCTCGTCGGGCGGACCCGCCCTTGTTGATGTTTGTCCTAGCTCGCTTACATGAAGGTGTTCGGTTTTGTCAGCCACCTCGGAATAGATAACGAATTCATACTTGGACCGCCGGTATCCGATTGAGATCGTACGGGCCTAAATAAGTGCCAACTCGGCACCCCGACTAGGCGGTAAGTGTGTAGACCATGTCTAATATGATCTCATGTGTAACTTGGCATATAATAATGAATACCGAGTTGATTGTCGCAGCCGCACGGACAGTGCGGTCGTATGGGCCAATCAGGTTCGGTTTGTTCATACCGCGTTGTGAAAATGTAATCAACGTTTGTGCGATCATTTTTCCCGCTCTGCTGTCTTCTGAGGACTTTTTCTCTGTTGTGCCGCGTGTTGTTCTTACCCGTTGATTACATGAATGTGTTCACAGCGCGGCCATGTCTGTTCAATAGCAGTAAGCCATTGTGAGATTGCCCCGCAATCGAGTAGTTTTAAGTGAATGAAAGAGGACGAACGAGCGACGATCCTGTCTTCCCACACGCGTCACCTCCTCCGCCGTGCTCGAGTCGGCCCCGCCCCTCCCCGACTCGCGGGCCGCATCCCCACCGATGACATTTCGGTGACGCCTGAGTGTCTAGAAATCGTCAGCTTTTGCTAATTTGCCAAATTAACTTATAATTGACATTCTTTTCAATGAGACGTCGCCTTCTCAGATGTTATAATTTGTTTCTTGTATTATCTCATAATATAATACGAAAGGCTTGAATTAAAATGATCAAATAAAAATGTCTAAAAAATTGCACCCAAAAATTATGATTTTTTTGGATAATTAATAATCTCGCGTGACTCTATGTCAAAACGTCATCAGTTTTGACCGGTTAATAAAAAAAAATGATCAAAGTAGGCGCGAGTATCCGGCAACATGAGCATGAAAAATCCTGTAAGTGTCGGTGTGAAGAATGAGTGCGAGACGCGTGCAGTGGAGGAAGCGGCAGAGGCGTAGGTCGGTAGGTCCCCCCTCCCCAGTTCCCTGAATGAGCCGTGGGTGTGACTTGCAACAACCACTTTCCTTGTTGTCACAAGGGACCCGGAGGCAGGCGAGGAGCGGCAGAGCGGGTCCGCGGACACGCAGGGTCCCGTCATTCCCATAAGACTATCCAACGAACGAACGCCACCCAAAACTGATCCATGCTATCGGTAATTCTGTTTGGGTTTGTATTTCTAATATGGCTCTCTATATTGTCACACTTTCTCTTTTCGAGTGAAAAAGATTTGTGTCCTTACCTGAAATGCGTACGAAACGATCGGATAACGAAACCCATCTCATTATGGCCACGTACGGCCTCGGCGAGCTGCAGTGAGGGTTCGCTTCCCCGAGAGCGACCGCTCGGTCTCAGTAACCGTCGTATTTATAGGTCTAAATATTATACTAACGTCAAAAATCGTATCCAAATTTAATTTGATAAAGATAGACTCCTTCAGACTGTCCGTAAATATCATTTGTAATTGTTTATCCAGTTTTTTTCTCGCTTATCTACCTCTCTCTGATCATGTATAGAATGTCTAACGGATCAATTGAGTAATTCGTGTCCATAATTTTGACTACAAAGTTTTTCGGCAGAGAAAGCTTTCACACTGTACAGTTTGCTTTGTAGTTAGGCTTCAATATGACGATTATGTAAACTGATCACTCAATTGCAAAGATTCAATCATATCGACATCACTGCTTCTTGTTATGTTATCGAGCATCATCAGATATAAAAACATTTCATTAACCTCGAGTATTTTTATATTCTAATATCAGTTTAGATATCATGCTTTTTTAATATCCAAAATAACGATTTTTTAAATCTAATAACGAGATTAGTCAGTTTTGATAATAATACTTGACCAATTGTGTGCTGCCCTAATTCCATATTATTACAATCTGTACTTCAACTAGAATAATACGTTTCCTTTAAATATTTAGTGAGTTTTATTGATAAAAAATAACTTAGTTTAGTTAAATTATTTATTTATTGAATAGGTCATTTCGAAATTAGATAAATTTTCCCAGAAATTCAATGTGCATTGCTTTCAGATATTTATATTGAAAGTTACATCTCTGGCGTGTCAGTAAATAATTATTCATCTTTTAGAGAAATTAAAAAATATAAATTTTAAATTCAACAAACAAATAAAAATGTATGATTTTGGCCAAAAACTAGTTATAATCATTATTTTTATAAATAATATGAAGATACTTCAATGATTTTGTACAGATTTAAAATATTCTTTTAAACTCCGTAATTGGACACATTCAGGTGTTTCACACTCTCATGTGTTTTAGATTATAGAATATAAAAGAATTAATCATTTCAAAACCAAATCCGTTTTAGATGTATCTCCATGTTATTTATATAATTACAAATATAAGAGATTGAAATAGATTACTTTTTTATACACAACTGGTATAAAAATTGTTTTTTTATGACAACTCTAAGTTTACATAATTTGTCCTTACAATAAGTTATGTCAATTATCATTGGGTAATTGAGCAGCCTTTGTGACTCGGTTGTGACTTTCTGGCCATTTGTTGCAGGAGTGATGCAGGCCACCAATACAGGAAACACAAAGCTTGACAAGAGATATTCTCCGAGCTTTAGGGACGAGAATGGCCGCAAGCAGTCTTTAGGTTCTAAGCGCAAGCGGGACGATGTTCTGAAGTGAGTCAACATTACTTATTCTTATTCTTATGCTCCCACTCCTGACACATTTGACATTAAATTTACAATTGTATTCAATCATATATTACTAATATTATGCGAAGTTATACGACAACAGTACATCGTATCTCTTTATTTTTTCTTTATATTAAAGCATCACAATTAGATGAAAATTACTCATCTCGGATTACAAAACGCAAAGAGTTACAGGTTTTTATTCATCTATCTGATAAAGTTTTTATAGTCATTACAATGTACCTGTACAATTCAAAATTATGAGTACTCATGCAGAAGCATAAATAATATTTTAAATATATAAAAAATCTCCAGACTATTTATAAATGTATTTATTTGAGTTTGAAGTTTTTGGTACATAAAGTGGGTTTTGTACTATAGTGATTTATTTATCTGCTCGATGTTGAGCTGTGACGACAATCCCATTGAGGTATATGCTTCCATCTGTACATTTTCATTACACAGTGCACTTGTTTTCAAATTTATTTTAATTTGCCAGCAAGTTCAGTAACAATATGTGAATCATATACATTGTGTAATTTTATTACCTGCATACTTGTATGGCTATTGACCTTATCAGAAATATAAAGTTTTAAGAGTAATATCAGATCTAGTAAAATCTGTACAGTGGTAAATTTAGTAAACCTTATTATTGTATTTTTCAGATTTAAAGTTCATCGTAATGGTCATGCTGCTGAAGTTTTGAAAAGCATATCTCAAATGGATAACACAAACAAGCAATGTAAGTAAATACTTATCTATCTATTTTTATAGAAACGTCTTGATAATTTAACAATGTAATTAAAAAGATATTGGAAGCAAATATCTATAGTTTACCTAGCTTAAGGTACTTAGCTTAAGGTTTACCTAGCTATAAGGTTAGATTACTGTGTTCTTATAAGACAAATATATTATTGTGTTTCTTTAATATTTGCCAGACCTTGTCAATGGTAGGTGGTGACCTAATGCCATTGTCATGTATTGTTTAGACTTCCTGATGCTGGAGAACATAACTTCTACATACAGGCGGCCTTGCATTCTGGATCTGAAGATGGGCACTAGACAACACGGCGATGATGCTTCCGCTGAGAAGAAGTCCAAACAGATAGCTAAATGTGCCGCTAGTACTTCAGCGTCCCTTGGAGTGCGACTCTGTGGCATGCAGGTATGTAATTATTAGTGAATGTATATTTTTGAAAAATTCCAATCAATTGATAGTCATACAACTTAGTATATGTCAACTTTGATTATCTGTGTAAATTCTAAAATATAATATTGGTGCAAGGCTAGAACCAGATAGATATTGGTGTCGAGGTAGTTTAACAGATAGTAATACAGATTGTAAACATGGGCACTATAGAGTCAAATTTATATTCTTATTACGAGCCTGCTGCAGAAAATGTTGGAAAATATGAAAGAAAATAAGGCTGATGGGGTGCATATCTTTCTTCAGGTGTATGAAGCGGGACCCCTGGAGTCAGAACATGTAGTGCGACGTGACAAATATTGGGGCCGTAGTCTCACAGAAGCAGGGCTAAGGGAGGCTTTGCGCACTTTCTTCTGTGGAGGTCATGGAGTCCTACGTACTGGTGTGGTGCGTCGTGCCCTCACTCGCCTAGCTCTGCTGCGGAGAGCTGTTGCTAATCAGTCGTCCTACCGCTTCTATTCATGGTATTGTTCTTATTCTATTTAAATACATTATTGATTGGATTGGTATTGCGACCTTTGAGGTTTGTAAAATGTGTTGGGATACGTTAACTTGGTAGTATTGTTAACCTTGAATCTCCATTCAATGGGAATATTTTTCATATGGATGATGTTTTTTTCTTAAATTCCCAAAATATGTTATATTTCCATGCTAATTATTAAGCAATAATAATAAGAATTAGATTTTACAATTTTCATTTTTATATGATATACTTGTCATTTATATTGTCTATTCTTCAATTGGTTTTATTTGGATAATCTCTTTTTAGTTCATTGCTGATAGTATACGAAGGATGGTGCGAAGACATGGTACCGACACTGAGTTTATCTGGACCAGGAACGGGATACGATGCTGATGCATCCAACAGTTCTGCTGATCTTAATTTATCTTCCTCGCATGAGGAGCATCTCACTGGGGGTCATTTCGATATGTCAACCCTGCACGAAGAGATCTCTATGGACGAAGCACCCACTAAAACATCAAAGGTTCCATTCTATCCAATTTCTGAGGACACTGTTTACTTGGAGGAACCGAATACAGTACACCTTGCACTCCCCTCCCATTGCTCGACCTACAGTTCAAGTCCCGTGTCCATGGACAGTTGGATGGTGTACTCTTCCAACAGTAGCGATGATTTCTGCTTGACGGGGAGACTGGATGGCTCCGCTCCTAGCTCTGAGGAGACTTCTTCGGATACTGACATCGGTACCAGTGCCAAGAGGACTACGGATTTCAGCAAAAGGCCTAGAGTGAAGACGATAGCTGGTTGCGGTCCCACCAAGAGGAAGGCTCAAAAGAAAATCCCCGAGTGTGACAGCGTCGTAGATATTCGAATGATTGACTTTGCACATACGACATTTGCAAACATCAATACAGACCCCAAAAGTATTGCACAAGAACGAATCTTACCCAACTTTGTTCCCAATACAACCGTCCACCATGGACCGGACTGCGGCTTCTTGACTGGAATCGACAGTCTTAAGAGAATTTTGACAGAAATTCTTAGTGAAGTTTAAAAAAGCGTCTACGAAGGTGCCTGTTAACTATTTTATTTTTATTTTCTTAAATCTGCAGCATTTGTACACTGTGTGGTTTTGTCCAGTGAGTGCTACGTATTTGTGATATTCCTTGAGCCTAAAGGACCCTTCTGGAGGGATGTTCGGCTGAACAATTACGTCTCAACGTTTTATGTATAAGTGAAAATGGGAGAAAGAGTATTATTTATACTAAAGACAATTATTCTTTGTTAAATAAACCGACCATTAAAACTATTATATTAGTAAATATAATTAAGGATGACTAATGCAATTGGAAGTATTTTGGATTGTGTCAGTAGGTCTAAGGCAATATTTCCAATGTACATTTCTATCATTGTAAATATCTTCAGAAAGCTTTAAGACTTCTGTGGTATTATTTTGATTAAATAATCCTTCTCAAACAACAAGCTGTTAATGTGCTTAAAATTTGATGATTCTGCTTTATCATCGCCATGGAGGAAGTGGCTGGTTTTGTACAATATTCTCTATTTCTCACAAGTTGAGCTCTCCACTTTCTTCTCATGATTCTGGCATTGTATAAATTGTCATTTTTGCGGTAGATAGGCAAGTCCATATCCACTGTTTTCTCCATATACTTATGTTTTATTTCCTAGCCTTTGATGGTAAGCAGTGCCTTATGCAGGCAGTTTCAGTAGCTCAAAGCAAAGACGGTAGTGGTGTAGAAATATATATATTTTTTATGTTATATTTTATGTTTGTATTTGTATGACTTTTCTAAAATATTTTGTTGAAGATTTTAATGCCTAAAATGTGGTAAGCATTTAATTTTTTTTTAAATTTGAATTGTACATATTCTAAGTTGTTATGCTCTTTAAATATTTATGGACTTGTCCATCTCGTGCGCTAGTTGCCGAGTCTTAGCAATATTTTTATAATTTTAGTACCCCTGAATGTGATACTATTTCCAATAATTGCAAGGTGGTTTAAATTTAATTAGGTGTTTAGAAACTGGTATCTTGGTGGTGAAGAGTAGTTCACATACAAATATCCGTGTTCCATCATTTGTCTTCTAAAAATGGCTAAATATTAGAATGCTGATTAATTCATTGATTATGTCATTTGATTATTGAACTTTTGTGGTGTAAAATTTGAATTAAATTTTTATAAAATATGAATTACAATCTATTCCCGAGTGTCAACATTTTATATGCCACAATTACAAGAATATAAATGATCTATTTTTCCCATATCACAAAGTATAATGACGTACCTGGCTTATTCTAAGGACCATTAGTGTTGCTAGTTAATTCTTAACTAGTGAATAATTTACATGTCTGATGCCTGATGGTTTATGAAATATGATTATTTAACTGAAAAATTACCAAAAATGTAAAATATGAGGACGAAGACAAATGTTGCATTCCCTTGGATGAATATTTTCCATGTAGATAAATCATAATAATAATAACCCATAATATAAATATTTAATTGATTTTGGTAGTTTTTTTTCAGTATGAAATTTGAATGGTAATTACATTGTGAAGACTAATTCGTTTTTGATACAAGAGTTTAACTCGTTTGATAATTTTGATCTTTATTGCCAAGAAAATAAGATGGAAGGCCAAAGAACTTCAAATATATATTTATTTCTGCTGTGTCGACTAGATTATCACAATTGGATTATATTTTTTTCAAGTTTTAAAGCCACAATTCTGCCCATCATGAATAAAAAAATTAATTTAAACCAGATTATTTGGATATTTAATAATATGGCATGTATATTTTAATCTCTTTAAAAATCAACTACTTTGTAAATAATAAATACAAGTTGAAGTAAGTACTGCCAATGGATGGATGTTAAAAATGAAAAGTAAATAATTGTAAGTATATACCATCCTATTTGTTTTATTTTTACATTTATTTATACCAAAAAATCAAAACAATGTTTTATAAAAATATAAATCTTATGATTTTACATGACCAATTAGATATCTTGCAATTACATATTAAGATAACCTTTTTCAAAATTGTCTTATTTGTGTACTATAAATAACTACATAACTTTTGCCGAAATTGTTCCCTAAGATACACTGACAAAATGCTACTGGAGAAATATTTATGTAAATGTTTTAATCTCAATTTTAACAGAATATCTTATTTTTGTATGAGTAATTACAGGAAATAATACTTCTTAGTCTTCTTATGATTGTCATGAATTCTCTCTTACCAACAGTTTTCTAACAAATCTAAATAATAATCAATAGGTTTATAATCAATAATAAATAATGGTATCTGTAGTTTGGTGCTAAACTTCTTAAGAATTTCAGGTTTTTGCACTGTAGAACTAATTTTATTCCTGGAGATATTCTGTCTCATAAATTATTGAGTGGCAAGAATGGAGGTCTTTTTATTTTTACTAAGAAATGAATGTAGGTCAAGGTATTTTATATGTTGACTATTGTAAAAAAATATTTAAATCATACAATCATACCTACCTATTCTTGTACAAAAAATAATATAATTTAAGAATTTATCCCATAAGCGTGTATATTTGTTTGTACAACTTGGAAGACTAAAGCTAATGAATATTACGTACATGCTTTAAAAATTTCATTTGTAAAAATATTGTAATTTTGTAAAAGAATATTACATACTAATGTTTTGATCTTGAATTTAAAGTAAGTAAACGAGACTATTGTGCAACTACAATGAATTAGTTGTTTGCTGTAAGTACTTTAATTAAGATTTATGATTGGATTTCATCTTGTAAATATTGTTTGTTGAAATAAAGCAAATAGTACATTTTAATGGTTTTTTTAATTATAGATTTATTTCTCATAAATCACTTGGATATCTAAAGAATTTCAAATGTTTTTTTGTCTGCATTACAATACTTGAATTTTATGTAATAGCACCCGGTATTATGCTGCTCTTATTGCTGTAGTAAAAAAATATTACTGAAATTTTTGTTTTATCACCGAAATAAAAGTGGAACAAATGTCGCTTTTATTATAATTCAATATTAAATAAATAAATATAATATGGTTAAAATAATCACAAAGACAATAAAGTGTTTTAAATAAAATGTTTTTAATTTTTTTAATATTTATATTTGATTAATTAAATTAAAAAAGGCATGGTGTTAAATTATTGTCTCTATGGTAGAATATCATTGTGGACTTTGGTCCAAAAAGACTCCATTTTTGAAAATATGGAAGTTTATTTTCTTCCTGAATGTGAAAGGTTGACATAGTTTAAGGAAATGTGCTTTTGTTTTTTATAAGCAAAAGTTTTGTGTGTAATTACGTTTGTTATTCAATATTGGCAAAAAACGTTGGGAAAGAATGTATCTGAAAGAAAACCAATAGATCCCTCTATTAAATTAAGTAGTGAAAAGGGTTTTTCATTGTGTTGGTAGTGTAAAATGGCTACCTCTTGCGAAATTGTGGCATTTAAAAACATTTCAGAGGAAGTTAATATCTCGAAAGATAAAATTGTGTTTTTGAGGGTTTCATGCAAAGGTATCATTATTAAATATATTATTATTTGCATATTTATATAGTAAAATTTCTGATTGTTTATTGTTTATTTTATAGGTAAAAAAATTATTATTAACAAGTATTCGTTACTTTATAATCAGATTCTTAAAGAAATTGCTGGGTTGGAAGAAAATATATTATGCATTTCGTACAAGAATCAATGTCTACATGAAGGTATAAATAGGTAAGCCACTGTGAATATGTTATGTTATACTTTGATCCGCAAAATTCATTTTTTAATATTGTTGCAGTCTTCAGAATATAATTTCCTCAGCTAAGGCTAACAATAATCGTTTAAAGAAAACATTAATATCCTCTAAAAATACAAATGAAAAAATGAAAGTTAGTTGTGAAACAATTGTTGAGAAATATAAGAAAAAATGGGAAGAAAGTCTTGAAAATTATGAAAGTACACCTTTGGCAGTTGAGCGCCGAAAATTAAAGAAAATGTTGGCCGTATATGAATTTCAAATAAAGACTTATCAAAATGATCATTCTAATCTTATACAATCATTTGATCTAATAAAGCACCAGGAAAAGATGCAGATTCAATCACAAGTGATTAAATTTGCCCAATACATGGTAGACAGAAACAAGAAAAAAATTAAGATTAATGAATTGCTTTATAATACAGATCAGCTTAAAAAAGAATGCATACAGTTAGAAAGAGAGAAAAACGAAATTCATCACAAAGTAGAAGCACTTAAGAATGATTCTAGTTCTGTAACAAATAAAACAAGACTAAAAATAGAAAAAAGGGACAGTTTTTTCAAATTACCATCACTGAAATCAAATGTTACTGGATTGACAGCATTTCCCGTGTTACAGGTAGCGATAAAATTTTCAATTGAGAGAAATTAAGAAAATATGTTTTCTGAAAAACAACTTCAAAATTCAATATTTTATTTTATTCATGTTTTGAAATTGCTCCGTTTTATCTGGGTTGAAAATGATGTGCTTAGTAAAAATTTTGATTGCTTCTTCTCCATATCTATAATTATAAAAGGCCAGTTCAAATGAAAAAAATATTTTTCATTTGAACAATTGGTAAAATAATACTTTAAATGATCATGAACATCAACTATGATATTGGCTAGAGCATAGGTGGCTAACCGCTCGGCCCGCGGGCCATGGGTTGGCCCGCGGGCCATATTATTTATTTTTTATTATTGGCCCGCGGAGCATATGCAAACATTTTTTATGAGCATATGCAAACATTAACCAATAGAATGTTCCATTGAGCGTAGTTCGTATCATATCATATATATGGAAGTAGCCCAGTCTCATCTCAATCTATCTCACAGTCGATCTCATTTCATTAATTTTTCCCGGCAGCTGAAAAAGGTTGGCCACCCATGGGCTAGAGTTTATCTGAAGGCTAGAAATAATATTAAAAATTTCAATTGTGTTTTAATTAATAATATTCGACATATTACCTAATCAGAGATCATTTTAATCCTTTGAACTCAGGACCTTTTTTTTTCTAAATTTAACAATGTGAATACGTCCGAATGGCAGCAATTACTTTGCAAAACTGACAAAAAGGGTTTATACCTGCTCTAATATGCACCTAGACTTCTTATAGGGTAAACAATAAAAGGTGCACTATGGCGACCTATATTGTTTACAAAGGAATTTACCATGTCGACACATTGTCGCCAACGGAGTAGAAAGGGTTAATTCTAGACAATTAACATATTAAAAAGTCAAATCCTTTATGTAGTGACTTTTAAAGAATATTTCAGATTTAGTTTGAAAACTGCCATGTGGAGAATTTAGGAAACTCGATATTGTGTATTGAAGATCTTTTTAGTTTTATGAATAGCTCCGAGCACATGTCTGAATTTGATTATTTATCAAACCAATGTACCGTAATTTTTCTGTAGCCGATCTACAGGAAAATTGGCATCAGTTTGTATTGAGATAAGGATTTTGATTATTATTATTTTCTGTTGTTATATTTTATTAGAATGGATAAAATTAGTTTATTAAAATTGACATTGAATTGAAATGAATGTAATGTTTCATTTTGATAATATTATAGCTGCCGTTATTATCAAAGTCAGCAGCTGATTTTTCTAATGTGGGAAGTTCTGATGAAAAGGAGCTTTTTAAGAAACCCTTGATGAATTATAAACCAAGTGGTAATTTAAAAAATAAGAAAAATTCTTCGAATAATAACTCGATAAACACAGAAGCTCTTATTGAAACTATTATCTCCCCTCAAATTAATGAAAAAGTCAGTCAAGAAATTCAATCAGATATCACAGACAATATTGAAAATGTAAGGAATGCTGAATGTTTAATGGAATGTGGAGATAATAAGCAGCTGGATAAGAAAATCAAAATAATAAACGATGTGCAGCTAAATCCTGAGGAGACTTGTAAGATTTTACAGAAGCTTATTGATGAAGACAAAAACAAACACGCAAAGAATGTTACGTCAAATGAACCCATGGTGCATTCATCCAGCATCTTTAAGGTATTCAAAAAATATGTCACTTAAAATTTCAATAGGTCTTGTTGTTTGTTCTTGTCAGTATAAGAGAACTATTACTATTTGTCAACCATAGTATTCAAGTAAGTACTTTTACTCAACAGATTCATAATTTCATTATGTGTGGGTAATTTTTTAATTATGCTTTTGTAGAAATTGAAACTTGAAATTAGTTTGGACAAATTGAATTCATGTCCTGAGAAAAAAAATATTACTCCCATGAATTTGTGCGCCAACTCTAAAGAGTTGGATTTCGTAAATAAAAACCAAGCTATTAATAATCTAGCCATACATGCGCCTGAGAAAGTTCATATCGCTCCAAGCTCGGGTATTAAGATGGGCTCTGACAAGCAAGTTATGATGGAAGACATACACAAGGAAATGTTAAACCAACTTCCAATGGTGAAATCACCAAATTTCCAATACGGGCCAAAAAAAAACTTACTGGTGGTACAAACAAAATTATCTACATTTATATATTTTCATTTATTTGGGAATTTTTATAATAAATATAATTAAATTCTCTTCTTTTCCAGAAAAAAATTGAAAGTAATAATATTTCAAGATCTTTGTATTTCAAAAATGATTGCGGTCAGCCAAAGGTTGAAACAAAAAGCAATGCAAGTGAATTAAATATCCCAAAGTCTATTTTACCAGAAACAGTTCATAAAGACGTTGATGATTCAGCCAGTATGTCCTATGTTAAGTCAACTGTAATGTCGGCTCCGCCTATAATTCTGGAGCAAGCTGAAATCGAAATAGACAAACCCACTGATATAGAAAACAATTTGAATGCTGATTCAAAAAAAGTCACTGAAAAAGGAGATATTCCTTTTATATCAAAAGAACTCAAAGTAAATCCGGTCCCTGAGAATATAACCTCACAAAAGGTTTGAACACTTATATACTTGTAGATCTCTAGCACCTGTCGACTGAGGTACCAAGGTACAATATGGTACTGAGCACACAAAAATATAAACGTTGTACATTAAAATATGTGAAATTAATTGTAAAAAAATTATATGTCCAATTAATTATTCTTCAACAACTCATTAAAAATGATATTTTTCAGTTTTCAACAGCTGCAGGTGACAACTTACTGAATAAAAAACATGGCAGTAAGTTTTCAAGCAGCTATTTTGCAAAGAAAGTTGAGAACTTTGAGATGAGTGATGATATGTGGACACTTTCTTCTGGATATGAGGATTATCTGGAAACTGATTATCCTAAGTGTAAGACTTGTTAAATATCACATATGACTTAATAATATAAATTTTTATTAGTCAAAAGAGGTGTTAACCCAGTCATGTCAAAGATACGGCCCGCGGGCCGCATCCGGCCCTCGGGCCGTATCAATACGGCCCGCGATCGCAATGTGTCACAGAAAGAAGAATCATGTTTTATAGAGTTTTTAGACTTATTTTATTTGAATCTGGCCCGCCTACACATACTAAATTTAATATATGGCCCTCTGCAAAATTGAGTTTGACACCTCTGTGTTAACCTATTTTTAGTTTTTTCGCCATTTAAATATACATATTTCAAAAGTAAAATTCAATTTAATCACTTATTAACTATCCATATTAAATAATTGTATTTGATTTATAGACGTGGAAAAATCATTATCTCAAAAATCTGACCATATAGGAACTAAATCAGTTTCCAATGATTTTAATGAAGCTGCAGCATCAAGTGCGTGTAAATGAATAAATTATTTTGCATCATGAATGCAACTCAAAATAATATATGTTTTAAACTACAACCAACAATAATAATCATTTGTGACTATTTCAGGCGAAAGGACAACTAACGGCCCGCTATTCAGCCTCTTTGATAAAGAATCAAAACCGGGGTCCCAAGCACTGAAGGAAGATGACCCAATTAAAAATGATCCATTTAATTTTTTTCATAAGCCACCAGTCAATAAGATAAACACAAAAAGTTTCTCTTTTAATTTTAAGAACTGATTGACAAGTCCTTCTTGAGAAAATTGTGTTCTTAATATGGAAAATATTATTTAAACATTATTTATTAAAAGGTATATTCACGAAGATTTATATTTGTTCCCGTAATTATTACCAAAATTTTTTCTGTTCTCAAAAATTATTAATTTTATTTGATGTATGAAATTCGAAATTTATTTCATATAATTTAGTTCATTTTGAAATTAGTTTAAGAGCCAAGTGTTCCCAGAGAAAGCCTTGGAAAGTACGTTTAGTTTAGTTAAGTTCTTCATAAGTTTATATTATTACTGATAAGTTCAAAGTGTACGACGAGAAAATGTTAAAATTCATTATGAATTTATATAAAAATACCAATATTTTCACAGATTAGCAAATTTGGATTAGAATGAATTTTAATATATAAAAATGCAATTCATTCATAGGTATAATCTCAATAATTATGTATTGGCTATCATACATCTATATTTTTTTTTTTATTGAATAAAATAAAACCAACTTCTATAGTATATACTTCTTTTAATAAAAATCATCAATACATTTTAGAATTAACGATAAAGATAACGATGAATTTTACTGATGTAATTGACATGCTCTGACTGCAATGAGTTGTAACAATATAAACAGGGGGGCAAATACCTCACTGTATTCAATCGCAGACTGACCTGATAACTTCTTGCATAGTAAAAACTTGAATACAAATGTTAAACCTAAAAATATAAAACTCCAAGATGCACGATACGCGGATGCTTTAAGATTCATACACAAGCACATCCGAATTAAAATAATCATACAAAAGTAAGAGTTGAGAGCATCACTAACAAACAACGGAGAGAAAATTATATACCAAGAGTCAAATAGTACCCCGTCAATTTTTAGAGCAAGCAATACAGAAAAAATGCTAATTGCCACAAGATTCACCCATATCTCAAATATAGTCAGTCCAATCCAAAGTACAATCTCATTAAGAGTAAAAAACATCTTTTAATATTAGCTTTATAATATATATATATATATACACACTTATGTAACTACTGTTCAGCTAACACTGCAGTTCTGAATATTCTTATGTGAATAGCCGAGTTTTGCCTTAATTGAGAACCAAAATCTCCATCATCCGTATTTGGTTCTAAGTCATCTGTGAAACGTAAGCAATTTGAGAATACATTTTTTTGAAATAACATCCTATAAGAGTATTTTGTTTGAAATAAGGCATTTATTTACCAATGAGATCTACTGTTGATGTATTTACTTCTATTTGACAGGTACCATGAAAATTAATTTCAAGTTGTAATGCTATGTTAATACATCGGCTGATTGCAGCTCCTAGAGCATGTAAAATAACCTCTTTCTCGCCATTTAAAAGAAGTTTCGAGCATTTTTCTAGTTGTGCCTACAAAATACACCAAATCAAATAAAAATTATTTCCACCGAAAAATAAACTCTATACTGATATGCGAATACCTACCTTAAAAGGTGTTTTTTTTGTAATGTAAATATCATTTTCTCTAATTACTCTTTTGGGGGGTAACCTTTTTTTGACTGTATAGTCTGTTTTTAAGGGTTTTGAGCTCTTTTTCGATAATATTTCTCGCTTGTCGGCCACAACACCCACATTCGCACCGTCTGCCATTATGAATGAATTCGGAGTTTACTTTAAGTATACGAATATTTTTTCAATTATTGTTCAAAAATGTACACAATTTTTGTGTTAGCTCTGTCTAAATTGAAAAAAATAATAATTAACTTTAAAATTTTTACTATTGTTATTATTTTGTTGAATTACGTTTTGAATAAACTAGTAATTTTGAAACGAATTCACTATTGTCAAAACAGTGAAGAGAAAATAAAATTCTTGCGGATTTAATTGATTAGAAAAATTATGACAAATGCGGATACAAAATATTTGACTCTTATTGATATAGTATTTGCAATATTTTTAGTGTTTATAATGAGACATAATATATACCTGATCTTAATTATATTAGTGTACATTATTGAGCAAGAAAAAAAAATTAAAAAAAAACTTTTGTATATTTCAAAAGAAGCTTTTATCTTAATAAAACACATTAAATATATTGAAAATTACATTTCAGACAAAATGTTACTGATATTATTTTAGTTAAAGCACAATTCGTTATTAGCGTGTAGTAATACTGTTAAAATATATAGCATTCGTCAATGACGATTGTTTAATAGCCATACAAATTATACTTTTCATAAATGGTAGCATTCTGCAATATTGTCAACTGTTTGCTGTCATCCGATATAAACAATATTTCTAGTATACACACACCAGTTTATTTGCAAAATAGTTATCGATTTGCTGCTATTCATTAATTTTTCATAGTGATTGTCTTTCAGCTTATTGCAGAAGTTATTAATTTTTTTTTTCAATAATCAATACAATGAGTGAAAACGAAGTTATAGTCGCCGTTAAATGGAATGGAAAGGAATACGAAATAAAAGGATTGCTCCCGGGAGACTCGGTAAAAAAATTAAAAGAGTATATTGAGAAAGAAACCTCAGTTAAGCCTCAACGTCAAAAGTTACTTAACCTCAAAATGAAAGGTAATTATTATTTTTTCTAGGTAACACTGGCCGATTTCAGACTTTAGAAATCACAAGTTTTATGATCGTATTAAGTTTAAAATTACATAAATAATATTAATTTCGAAATATTCAAGGCAAAGCAGCTGAAGATGACTGCTTGCTGGGTGATTTAAATTTAAAACCGAACTTCAAAATTATGATGATGGGTTCTCTCGAGGAAGCCATCCGAGAAGCGTGCAGTAAGCCAACAGGATCTGAAGACGTTGTTAATGATTTAGACATTGAAGATGAAGAAATAGCCATAGAAAATGCTGACGTAAGGAACTTTTTTTGTATGCATGTTTTAAAATGTTTAACATCGCCAACACAACAATTTTGTTAAAATAAAATAGCTGCGGTGATATGCAGCTTCATCTTTTTATGTACATAATGCACAAACCTATTTATTTTAATAATCTTCATACTTTTAAAACTTGAACATTTCATGAACTTAATTTAGAAGTTCTTTTGTATCCTTTCGTACAAAAATCGCATCTTAACCATGATACTACAGTGGCATTACATTACTTTACTTGGGACATTTATTAAAAATATAACATTTATGTATTTAATGACTGAGAAAAATATTTTTACAGGTGTATTTACAGAAAATAGAGAAGAGAATAAAAGAATATAAAATAACAATGTTGAATGAGCCAAGAGCGAATAAGAAGCTCCTTGTATTGGATATAGACTATACTTTGTTTGATCACCGATCAGCAGCTGAATCTGGTATGTACAATATATATATATTTTATATTGTATGTTAATTGTCACATGTAGAGTTGTAATCTCAGTTGGTGTGCAGTTTCATAAACCTATAATGAATCTAATATAACTTAACTAAACCTACCATTTATGTATAGTTATTGAAAGGCTGTTTATCTTTTGTTCATTTTTATTGTAATCTATTTGTTTAAACACCGAGAAATATGGTGAGTGTATGTTTTTTGTTGTTTCTATTGGCTCATTTAAAAATGTTAATTTATTTTTATAAGTTGAAGGACTTTGATCAGGTTTTACAATGGCGATGGAGTACTTAGTTTCTTTTTGTTGGATACATCTATTTTAATAAATTTACAGAATGAGTTATAAAAATTTCAGGTTATGAATTGATGAGGCCTTTTCTTCACGAGTTCCTGACCTCTGCGTATCAACTTTACGACATAGTTATATGGTCTGCAACAGGAATGAAGTGGATTGAAGAAAAAATGAAGCTTCTTGGAATATCCACCCACCAGGACTACAAGATTATGTTTTACCTCGATTACCTAGCCATGATCACTGTGCACACCCCCAAGTATGGAATCATCGATGTAAGTAAAACAACTATCCTGCCTCAGCATTGCAATTTGATGATTTCTAAGTATCCTAGCTATACAATTTTCATCAGTTATTAGTTCTCTGCATATTTTTCATTATGTTCAAATATTCAATCATCTACTATAATAATAGCCATTGTGTGTGTGTATGTATGTTTCATCTTTTGCTTCTCTATAGAATATCTTAAAAGATACAACGCTGATTTTTTGCACGTAAGTTTAGTAAATTTTTCCGCAGCTATGTGCCGAATTTCAAGACGATAGGATAATATTTTTATTTAAAAACTAATTTAATAAGACTATAAAATATGCTTTAGCGAGTTTCAATATGTACGAATTATAGGATTTTATTGTTGAGAATTTCAAATTTAGAACTTTTACAAAAAAACAAATTTTGATGCTTCTAAGAAATTTTCAGTGTATGTCAGTTTGACACAAGTACTATCTTTATTATTTCATCGAAATTATTTGAAATTATTTTTCACATTATTAATAACTCAAAATGCCTCCTAAAAAAATAACACCGTCTACGCACAGCAAACGTAATTCAAAAAGAATAGCACAATTGAACATGATAAAGACTGCATCTAATAAAGAACATTGCAGTGAAAGTGATTCGTTGTTTGTGACACGAAATGTGATATTTCCTATTTCCGAAATTAATATCCGGTTATTCAAAATATATGTGTACAAAATGTTCATCTAATTGTCAGCCAAACATATGTTCAAACACTATTGCATCGTTCATCGAATCCGTCATTTTTTAACTGGCTACATTTCTAGTTAATAATAATATCAGTCATTTGATCTAAGGAAGTTGTTGGAAGGAAGAAGTTGACACCATTTATTTATTTAAACAAAAGCTAAGTGAATGGCATGATCATTGACATCATTTGACGTTTTATTTAGAACCTTTATAGTAAACATAATTTTCAAACTTGCAGAGCATTTAGTTGTAGACTTTTTGGCATGTGAACTTTATTTTTAGTTTTATTTATGTCTGTGATATTTGTTGTTTCAAATTTTGGACGAGAGGTGTTGTTTTTAATCATTTCTTTGTCTATATTTTGGGAACATTGGCACGCCACACATATTGCTAGTGTATAGTATGAGGTTGTTGACCAAGCATAGTATATTTTTTGTTGTAGTAATTTATTTTTGTTGTCTTTAATTTAGTCGTTTGTGCAGTTTTTAATATCTGATACCAATAGAGTAATTTTTTAGGATTATTGGCTCGGACACATATACTGGTGATAAAGTCATTGATGATATGTTGATTGTACATGATTAGTTATAGTGAGATGAAATCTTTTGGTTGTCTCACATCTGAAAATCCGCCTTGGAGTCTTTGACACATTGGGTGTGTATTCTCTTAGGATAACAGAGCATCCAAAGAATATGGTGTTTAAAGGTTGTTTCTTATTATTATGTTTCAGGTGAAGCCCCTGGGCGTCATCTGGGGCAAGTTCAGTCAGTTTAGTTCAAAGAACACCATAATGTTCGATGATATCAGGAGAAACTTCATCATGAATCCGAGGACGGGACTAAAAATAAGGCCCTTCAGGCAAGCGCACTTGAACAGGGACAAGGATAGGGAACTGTTGTTTTTAGCTTCTTACTTGAAAGACATTGCTGTGTATTGTGATGACTTTGATGAGCTCAACCATAAAAAGTGGGAAAAGTACCAGCCGCCCGTTCTGAGCATGAAGGACAGGAAATCTGGAGGCAGTAAAAGAAAAGCAGATGACGATGATGATGAATTAACCGAGGCGGACGGACAAGCTTAATAAATAATATGTAATTATTGCTATTGGCAGTATTTTGTGGTAACTCTCATTAACGATGTATTAGAAGTTAACTTGAAAAACACACATAATGTTTATGTTGAAATTTTGTGGGTCTTATGTTAATGGTATCTACTTTATTGCATATTATAAAGCCGAGACAATTCTCATGAAAATTGACGTGATTTTTTTCATACTTCTATAAGTATTAACACCTTGTAGTTAGATTCTGCTAGTGTTGAGTGAAATATGTTTTCTGTTTGGATTATGTTGGTTTTCAATCTGAAAATGTAAGTATAAAAAACAGCAAGTATCACTTATCTTAAATAGTAATTATAGTTATAGTTTAAGAATTTTACACAAAGATGGTTAAATATTGAAATATACTTACATTCGTTATTTTGTTTTTTTTTCAAATTTCAAGATGGTATTGTTGCTTTTTATTTGTTTGCTATTGAATCTGATATTGCTTTTAATTTTTTTTTTTATTAAGTAAGAAACTTTTGAAGATGGAATTAAAAATAATTGATTATTTTTGTAACAGTAAAGTATAAAATAATAATTATTCGATGTTCTAAACTGAAAACTAATTTTCACAATGCTCACTCTTGTTATTTTTTATTGTTTTTTCCTTAGATCCATTCTGACTACAAAGTGTTTATATTGATAAGTGATATTAATGATAAAGGCTAAATTCGGGCTTTTTGCACAGGCCAGGTAAGTCATAGGAATAGACCACTTTACTCTCTCTACACTGCTATAGTATATTTTCAGTTACTTTTGGGAAAGTGTGTCTAAAATGAATATATAAAATATACATGTTTAAAAATCTAACAATTCGCTTGACTGGTGGCTTACAATGTGAAGGATTGGTTACTAAAATGTTTCATATTGGACACTGTTTGTAAGTAAACTAACATTGAAATACAAAGGTAATAAAGCATGAGTTACTCAATCGTGTCCAAACCTGGTGACCTGTTAGATTTTTGTTCAGTAGTTTTTATGAATTGTCATAATTTCCAAGTCATGAGCACGGTCAATTTTTATGGGAGGGATCTGCTTCATTAAGTATACAGTATTTATGTTTGAATGCAACAACTAAAAAGAAGCATAATTATATAAATCAATACAATCCTTATCTTCATAACCAGAAGTGCAGTTCTTGTCTACATTGAACATTCTATTTTAAGTATTTATCATCAGACTAAATAATTTTCAAGATTTTTTAAAATTGATAACACTTAACAAGAAAAAATCACAGTTATTCCGGAATGTGGTTTCTTATGAGTTAGCTAAAGTTATGCCGAGACTGCATCTGATGATTAAAATTGGGATATAATTTTTTGTCTAATGAAGGGAGGAGTTCGAAAGGCTCATTTGTCTCGAGTGTGGAAGGAGCTTGCGCTTCACTTTTAATTATGAAGCCAATATTAATTTTGAAAGATTTTATTATGTTAAAAATGTGCATATGTCTAAAAAATAAATATGTGATAGCGTTTATTTCTAGGTAACATAGATTATGCTGTTTTTTTAGTAAAAGTATAATTAACAAAAGGCTTGACATTATTGAATATGTAGTTATTATGTGATACTGATATAATGTTGAGATGCTATTTTTAAATATATTTCATCGAAAATTGTGATATTTGATCTTTTGAAATTACAATTAAAGTATAATATGATATGCATTTAACATATTTTCTGATGTTTTCCTTTTTCTCACTCCACAATTTGTTTTTTTTTTTTTCAATTCAGTGTTAAATTAGTCCGAAAGAGGAAGAGAAATTATCCAGAAAAATGTGATCAATGTAATGTAGTCTTCTAAGCATTGGTGTTTATTCAATTTTAAAAGATATTCAAAACTTACAAAAATAATTTACATTGTTTGTTGCCTACATTGTTTCTTTTAAACTTGTATTTTGAAAACAAAAAGTGATGATAATACGTTTTTTAAAGTACACAATCTTACAATCAATAAACTCTGAATGGTTAATCCATAGAAACTATTTTTTGTATCAATATTTTTGTCAGTTGAAAATAATATTTCCATTTCACACTCAGATATCTTAAAAGTCTTAATTTCTATATCTGAAAATATATAAAAGCACTTAAACAATAGCTATTATTATCATTTTATATTCCCATGTATTGAGTTACTGAACATTTAAAGAAAGTGCATGCGAGTTTATATCTTCCACAAAATACTTTGTTATTGCATTTACAATAAAGATAATTAAGATAGAGGTCATAAAAAAACCAATTACATGAATTCTACGATTGTTTCCTAATATTTAACAATAATTTAAATACTTTTTAGTTGTCTTCAGGGATGATATCATTATAATGGAATCTTTAAGTGTTGGAAATATTAATTTACGGCTAGGATCATCGCTTGTTAAAGGTTCTGGAGTTTGATTGACTACTTTCTACCGGGGTCTCCAGTCATCAACAGGTAACAAAAAAACTTTATTTACTTTTGTCAGTCTTATTTCCTGATGGCGACTAGGACTTAATTATCCTCAACACACGCAACAAACGATATTTTAACAAATGTGGTGATTTGTCTTCATTTGAGGCATAAATGTGAGGAGGCATTTTATTTCTAGTACACGTATACATTTTTAATTTCTAAAATATCTCAAGAGAATTATTTTTTTTAATCCAAAGTGGAGCTGCCCACGAAATGTTTCATCTCGTGTGCGAAGGTGTCTAATTGGCCGCATGAGATAACCGATCTCTCGCCGCGGGTCACGCCGATATGACAGTTTAAAGCTGTCTACACACGTCTCGACACAACTTGCAATCAGACAATAGCGTTAGTTTATTTTGGGTCTTTTTTTACGGATATGGATATTATTTACGGCAGTTACGAAATGCTGGAACTCTACAAAGCTGCAACTGTTTTCCGACCGCCATTCAATTTGCGTTACAAATCACAAACATGTTAGTTATCTCAAGGAGAGAACACTAGTAAGTAAGTAAAATATTTTTAATATCTCATTGAGGTTTCTGGTTAATTTAGTTTCTAGTGTTTATGAGATATTCACGAGACGCACGCATTAAATTGATTTTACCCGCTTCTCCGATAAACTCATCACAATTTTATGATAAACAACGATCACTTGTATTATTAGCGAATCGCCTCGATTGTATCAAAAAGTAAATCGTTTCCACAAAAAAATAATTAACAGGGCATGCTTGTTTTTTTTTGTTTGCGATTTTCGCGGTAGTAGTGTGGGCGGATACTCGCGCAAATATTTACCGATTGGTGGGTAATTCAATGAAAATATGCATGGAAGTCGGAGATGAATAAATAGCGGCCCGGCCGGTCGGGAGGCACCGTCTAAAACTGAACAATGACAGCGGAGGACTCCATCGAGTGCCCGATGGACGCGGACAGACTCTGACCGGCCGAGATCGAGAGACGGATTCGAGTTAAATAAATCGAACTGACGTGAACATTGGGATCTTGCCATTTATTCCGCTACTAATAATTCGCGGTGGTCGTATTGACTATTGTTGTGCCATTTACACTCGTGCGTACCGGAGAGAGAGTCCCGACCATGTTTTTGTCCCGCTTCCTGTCGTTCATCTTGATCCGAAGAAAACCCTACGCGGATCTCGACGAGGTACGTGCGCACACTTTGCACTTTACACGCGACGACTGTTTGATTGTGTATTTTCAGCGGCTTCGCTTCCACCGCCCTCGGCTCCTCGACTCCTCGGCTCCTCGGCTCCTCGGCTCCACGACCCGAGGAACTCGGAGGTGGATTCGATCGCGATTCGTGGACGGCCGCGGTCGTTCCGTTCGAAGAGCGGCCACTCAGGCGCGGCGCAATAGTTGGCACGTTTCCTACTACAGTTTAAATTTAAAGCTTCTCGCGACGCCATCGTGGCGGAAAGCGAGGAAAGACAATGGCGGACGGCTTCGAGCCCGGCGGGGGCTATTTCCAAGTTGTTGCCAAACACGAGTCCTCGCGGCAGTGCTCCGCGCGCCGCTGGCCGTCCGGTTTCGTATTTTCCGTTTTCGCAGCCCCCCGCCCCCCCCCGTCCCGAATGATATTCTCAGCGCTCTACAACACGTTCGCAGATGTACGTACCCGCCGTCGCTTTCTAATTTTATTGTCGTCACGCTTCGGTTTGATAAAAATGCTTTCCGCTTAGTTTAGTGCTTCGGCGGCTAGCATGTGCGTGTGTTGGTGCTTTCATCTGTCCGATCTGAAAGTAAGGCTCGTCCTCCCTCGTCGTTCCTCTGCGATCCTCCCTCCTCGAAATGTCGCGCGTCGATTTTCACGCAAAACGTGTCGCATTCTGCAAATTCATTGTCACGAGCTTCGATATTTGCGCCAAGTTTTGTCAGTCATCCGGTTTCTTTGAACTCCGTGTATATTTAGTGCGCCCGTTCAAAAAAAGTAAACTGACAGTGCGCTCATCGTGTAAATATTTTCAAAACACTGTAACGCTGAGGTGAAATTCGATTGCAGGAAAGTGAATTCGACAGCAGACGACACCATCCCGCGTTCATTTATCGTAGAAGCTTTCGCTTTGTGTGCTATAACTCCTTTGGCCGTAGTTGATTCGATTAGTCGTGCTTTTATTTACGTTTTGGACAAGATGATGTCAGACTTCTGAAGTGCGCTTCGCGTGACCGCAGCGCTACCAGGAATACGGGCCCAATTGTGTCCTTGATTGATTACATGTTGCTTTTTTTATTTTAAACAATTTACTTTTTCATAAATACTATCATCGGGATGCGTTTAATGATTAATAAATTTTTGGAGGATTCGTCGACTGTCCGTACCGAAGTTCTCTTCGAATATCTCGACAAGTGCGAACGCAACTGCGAATACTCAAAAATAACCGCGGCTGTCGTGCAATTAGCGGGGAAATAATAACACGCATCAATCTCATTCGAGTAAAAGCTTCGTTGTAGCTCGAAGTTGTGCGAAGAGATGAAAGCGCCCCGTGATTATCAATCAATTATCAATTATTTATTTGAGAATATTAAATATGAAATTGCGCAACACCGAGCATCGGTCAGCTTTATAAATAAATGAGCGAACACGAGAAGACTCAGTAATTGCCACAGATTCCAGAGAAGTTTTAATATGTGTTTTATTGATAAAATTAGCATTAATTTATGTGACATTACTTTGCACTCGCTTTTTGGGAGCCAATCTATGTAACGATAGCTATAAAGTCACAGGATGTGTGTAAAAAAAACATAGTTCTTGAACAACTTCCTCCCAACCCACGCCTCCTGTTATCAATCTAGTATTGCGAGTATAAAACATTATTTTGACGATACTGTATATTGGTTTTAAATGCGTTTGTTACTTTGCGTATTTAATATCTGCTAACAAAACAATCGACACAATTTCGGTTTAATTCATAAAACACGATGTATTATAAGTATTTCACAAAAGCTATAATTTAATCACCAGAGCAAGCAAATTGTTTTTATCAATCAAAAAGTATTTCGGTACAAGTAAAAATAATTTTTGAACAAATCTGAACCGTTATCAGTAAATATTTATGTTGATTATGGGAATACATTTCTACAAATATTACAATAGAAATAGAGAGTATGTATTTTATCAACCTCGTTTAAAAAAAATATTATTTTATAATATATTAATTGTTTTTGAACGTTTTTAGGCGTAAATGAAGCTTTTCTCGTTGTCGTATTTTTAAAAGACTCCAGCGAGTCCAATGAAGCTTATATTAATGCTATGCGGGTTCCCAAAATGTTTGTTATAAAATATTTTTTATGATTTTTAAGCTGAAGAGCAATTATATATGCTGATATTAAAACGAAATTAATAGCTGCCATAAAACCGTGTTTCCGCAATTAAAGACATATAAACGCTTAATTGCATGTTTTACCTGTCATCACGGGGTGTATTTTTGAACTCGGACTCGTGCTTGTCAAATACGCGAGAACTGCGGATGAAAATAGGCTTGCAAAACGTAAATGTATCCATAGATATGTTTAGAAATGATTATGTAAACAAGATTATTAGAGCGCATGTGAAATAATATTTAAAGAATCCTATTACAATAATAAGTGAAGCTTTTTTTTGTTGGTCGCCTCTTTTTCAGTTTTCATCGGAATATGCAAAAAAAAAATAAGCAAGAATGTATAAAAAAAAAACCTTGATAAATAAGGAGAGTGGCGTTACTACATGAAAAACTGAAGACAGTCTTATCAAATAAAAAAATAAATAATATGAATAATTATATGGCTCAAGGGAGCTGGTCTCGTTTTTGAGTCCATTTTCGAGTTTTTTTGATAAATTTTTGCGAAAAATCTACTGCACTAATAGAAAAAATTTTAATGCCTAAAGTTAGATACATTCTTTCTTCTACAGATAAAATTGATTATTTCTTATAAATTAATCAAAAAAGTCGAAAATGGACCCACAAACGAGACCAGCTCTCTTAAGGTTTTAAATGATATTTTTGAAGTCATTTGAGGATCAAAACTGGCTTTTTATAGGTATATTCGGATAACACTAATTTTAAAGACAATTCATTTTCGCTGGAGAAAACAAATTGATAAATAATGATAAAAAAATACTAGATTAGTTTTCTGCTAGTATTTTTTTATTAATTTATTTATTGTGATGAATTTTTTTTCGAGTAAACGCAGCGCATTGGATTGCTTATAATAATGGGTCCTGTGTGTAACGATAATGAAATTATATTTTTAATTAAATACTTTTGTGATCTTTCTACATTTTAATTTTACTGGAGAAATCGGTTACCAATAAAATTAAAAAGTTAGAAAAATCACTACAGTTATTTATATAAATTTGAGTATTTGGTGGAACTCCATTTTAATATTTTAAATAAAATACTTGAGCGATTTTTCCACTTGTTAATTTTTGTTGGTGACCGGTTTCGCCAACCTTCACGTTGGAATTATCAAACTGAGTATAATAATTTGATAATACCAACGCGAAATGTTGGCGAAACCGGTCACCAACAAAATTAAACATGTGGAAAAATCACTAAAGAAGTTATTTTTTTAATATAATTAGTTAGAGTTTTATTTTGATATTTTCAATGTATCCCTTTAGAAAATAATTTTCAATTTTAATGGTGCTTATTAAGTGTTAAAAAATGGATTGTGTGAAGCCAGTGTGAATATTTTCAAAAATCAATAATCGTTGATAAAAATTGTTTCATCCGATTATTCCCTTCCCTAAACAAAATTTGTGTTTAATTAGCAATGAAAAGTTAGCTTTAATTTTAATTATTTTATTGCTACACTGCGGTTCTGCTACACTGAGTCATTGTCGACTCAGTTTGATAATGCCAAGATTGGCGAAACCGGTTACAAATAAATATTAATACGTGGAAAAATCGTTAAAGTATTTTATTTAAAATATTCATGTAATGAAATATGTTGAAATCGGTCAATATTCGTTTGTTGCCATACAAAATGCCTATAAAGCGTTTTTGTTCGCAAACAAATATTATAATTTTTACAATAATGTCAGTATTAAAGAAAAATGTCGCGTTAAATAATTAATAGTAAATAAATTTTTAATAAAATTTTTAATTATAGTTATGTCGCGGGGGCGGCAGCTCAAGTATTTTATTGAATATATTCAAGCACTGAAATGATGATGAAATATGTTGAAATCAGCCGGTATTCGTTAGTTATAATAAAAAATGCTTATAAAGCGTTTTTGTAGGTAAAAAAAATATTTTTTTAAAATAATGTCAGTATTAAAAAAATATATATTATTACTGTGTAATTTTGAAAATGTCGCGGGGCGGCAGCTCATGTATTTTATTAAAAATATTCAAGCACTGAAATATGTAGAAATCAGTCGATATTCTCTTGTTACAATACAAAATGCTTATAAAGCGTTTTTGTACGCAAAAAAATATTTTTTTAAATAATTTCAGTATTCAAAAAAAATGTATTAGTGATTAATTTTGAGAATGTCGCGGGGCGGCAGCTCAAGTATTTTATTGATAATATTAAAGTATTGAAATCAGTCGATATTCGCTTGTTACAATACAAAATGCTTATCAAGCGTTTTTGTATGCAAAAAAGATATTTTTTTAAAATGATTTTAAAATTGGTATTAGTGATATAATTTTTGATATCTCAAGTGAAATCAATTGGTCTTCGTTTGTTACAATACAAAATGCTTAAAGCATTTTGTACGCAAAAAAATATTTTTTTAAATAATGCCATTATTTAAAAAAAAAAAAAAATGTATCAGTGATTAATTTTGAAAATGTCGCGAGGCGGCAGCTCAAGTATTTTATTGAAAATATTCAAGTACTGAAATATATTGAAATAAGTCGATATTCGCTTGTTACAATACATACAAATGTTTATAAAGCGTTTTTGTACGGCAAAAAAATATTTTTTAAAATTGGAATTAGTGAATAATTTTTAATATGTCGCGAGGGCGGCAGCTGAATGCAAAACGCTCATAAAGCAAAAAAATATTTTTTTAAATGTTGCCAGTATTGAAAAAAAATAAAAAATATATATTAGTGAGTAGTTTGGAGAGTGTGGCAGGGGGGGGGCGGTTAGCCGGGGCGCGAACCGCCGGGCCCCGGGGCGGAGCGCCAGTCAGCCAGCCAGTCAGTCAGCCGCTGGCAGCCGCGGGAGACTGTCCTGCCGGCGGAAAGCCCCGCAGATCGCCACGCCGTGTTGTTATTTACGTTCAGTGCTTCGGTGCAGTTTGTTGTCGAAAGTTTCTCGTGCCCGAAGCGTGAGTATTTCCATTGATTCACATTCGGCCCGCCGCCGAGCCGCTCGCCAGCGCAATGTCGCCGAGTAAAACGACGATGATTTGTTGTTGTTTTTCCGGCGATGCGTCTGTTGCGCGGCGGTATGAGCGATTTCCAATAAAACGGTGCATTTCTGGCCGAAACTGATACACTGCAATCTTGCATAATGTTGTTGCAATCCAAAACGCGATACTGTTCATAATTGGAGAAATTTGTCTCCATAATGCGTGTTATCGCGAGGAATATTTTTAATTTCCCCCACATTGTGTTTGTTGAGAACTATGCAATATTTGTTGTAAGGCAACTGAAACATCATCTTGATAAAGTTTTCTCGACTGAAATGTTACACCAGAGCCCTCCAGAGACTAATTAGTCATCGTAATTTGCTTTGTACCTACTTGACGTGAATACAATAATAAAATATCATATTACGCGCAGAGCTCAATTCGTACATACATGTCAATACTATCTTCAAATCTATATGAAATATTATTTTAAATATATTGTTTATTTATTGAAAAGAAATCACTCATGATTTACAAGCAAGTCGTAGTTTATACTATTAACAATTCAATATTTTTTTACTCTAGTGTAAATAATTTTATTTTAACTCGAAACTCTCAGAAATGCTGTTACCGTTTTGTGCGTTGGAAGCATAGATATTATCAATTATATCACAGTTCTTATCAGGGCTTTTCGTTTCGCGATAATTATAGATATAGAAAATGTCTGATATTTCCAAGTTCACCGTCGCCGTAACCTCGCTACGAATCGCGACGGCCCTAGCCGAATTCTGTCGTTGCAATGTTTGGCACCTCCTATGTAATGATTTTTCATAACTGAAGTATTGGCCACGGCGACTGACTTGCAACAGATGGAGGTACTTTGGGATAAATTTCCTCGCGTATGACTGAAATAACAACATTATAGTGAGCTATTCAGTGAGGCCCACGCGGCGAATACTTTATGTCCTAAGTGGATGTGACACGGAGAATTTAACAAACGGTTGCCAATACTTGAATTTTCAAAATCACGCTGGTAAGTTGGCAGCTCTGCGAAAACACAGTGTGACACCTGCAATATGCAATTGTATTATTTTTTTAATAATTTTAAATATATATTTTATTTTTTTCCATTGTAAAACTATGTTGATTTCTTCTTATTCTGTGTACAAGTATTTCCCTACAAAAAACCTGGGAATTAATTTTTTTATAAATTTTAAGACCCGGCACAGAGTTTTGAGCGCGCTTAGAGTTATTATGCCTTAAACGTATTGTTACCTCGATTCAAAAAAAGGAGTCAACGACCCCAAGAGAGTTTTGCCTTTTGCCATTTTGTACTTCATTATTGTAAAATAGTCCGTGATTGTAGAGGACAGTGATCTTGTTTTTTTAATTTATTGCTTAGATACTACAGAACGTGTCTCAATTCGTTAGAGGGGCAGGGTGCGATAGTTGTAATTTTTTTCCGCAAGGAAAAAGGCAGGTTGCTAAGTAATAAGAAACGTTTGCGGCTGTGCCCAGCTTGATTGAATATGTATACAGGGTCAAACTTGCATCAGATAGAGTTTTATATCCCTTAAATGCAACCATGCAAGCCTTACACCCCTACTTACTATACTAGTATATCATTATTTAGATATGAAGATAAAATAAATAAATACCTTGATTGGATATTCTAACAATTTATCTATAAGGTATTGTTTAGAGATGTATAAAATGGATTTGAGATATTTTATATGTTCAAATGCCATCGGGATTGCATTGTTATCGAAGTCAAAGCACTTCACTGTTTGTGCATATATTATAATAATATAAATATATATCGGTTATTTTTTTGTCTACTTACTCTGAACAGAGGACATTCAAGTTAAGATACTTTGAGTACGAAGTGTCTACTCTGTAGAAGTAAAACAGTAGGAATTATTATAATATACACGAAAAAAGTTTTTTAATAAATATGACATGTGTTTGAAAGTTATGACACAAGCTTTTAAGCTACACGATTTTTTATGCCTCGTTGTTTTTTTTTTTATGCAATTTTTGAAAACGGCTCATAATTAAATGAACAAGCCCACGACTCTCAAGTTTTATCTGGAAAAAATATCGAGAGATTGGTGTTTTGCCAAAATCGCATTCCGCGATAAAATCTAATCGGGTTCCATATTGTTCTCAATTAGGCTGAATTATTTTTTTTATACGCAATTAATAATTTCCGCATATTGTTGAGCGCACCTTGATACGCCGCGATAAGCCGATAGCGCGAGAGCCCTGGTCGGGCACTTTTACACGACCGCTGTACTATACGCGATGGCTCATAAACAATGGTATTGTCCTAAAGGGTCAGACCAAGTGTCGTTCCACATATTTAATAATTTTCAAAATAAAAAAAAATCGAAGTATATTGGCTTGTGCCAGTAACTTATCGGTTTTTTAAGTGTGCGAGCTTTATTCCGCATCCACGTAAATTTCCTCCCTCCAATGCCCCTTTTTCCTTTGATTTTTCCTTGGACATGGATTTTTGTCTCGCATCTCTCCAAGGGCCGTATTAGTTTTTAATAAAAAAATATTTATTAAAATCTCGTTTAATTTTGAGTATCTTTTTTTGTAACTATTAAAGTGAGGACCAAAAAAAAAAAATTAAAATCAAATTATTTTACCCAGAATGGAGGTTAATAGTGTTTTTTTTATTGTCTAGATTTTCTATGATTTTTTTTTTCAGAGTTAATAAATTTACCACATATTCAATAATTTTTGAAATAAAAAAAAAATCGAAGTAGATTGACATGTGCCAGTAACTTATCGGTTTTTTAAGTGTGCGAGCTTTGTTCCGCATCCACGTAAACTTCCTCTTCCTTCAATTTTTCCATGGACATAGATTGTCTTGTCCGCAATTTTAAAATATTTGCTCTCGCATCTCTCCAATGGCTGTATTAATTTCTTATAAAAAATTATTTATTTAAAATCTCGTTTGATTTTGAGTAACTATTTATTTTTTTGTAATTATTAAAGTGAAGCTTCTGTTGTCGCGACATTTTGAAATTTCAACACTAAAAGTTATTTGTATACAATTGTTAAACATTTTTTTAAAAACCAGTTATATGGGTTATTTATAAAATAAACGAACGAAATGTATTCACTTAAAAAAATTAACATCAAGGATATTGAATAATTAGACAATTTTTGTGATTGGCATCTAGAAAATGACAGGCGACAGCGGAGAAGTGAAAATTATCATATTAACTAAAAAATGCAAATGCTATCTGTAATATATTTGACAGTCACACTTTGGCACGGAAACTTTACATTTTATTTATTTATTTTTCTACAGTGATTTTGCAGAAAGTAAAAAAATAGTTGTTTTGTTATTATTTTTAAAACTTTCAAATTACACACTGCGTCTTTCAACTCACAACACTTGGCACTGTTTTATTCACAAACCCGTCATTTAAGTTTATTTTAATTATTCAAACCACTCAAATTACATTTTAACCTGCCTGCACCTGAACTTAATTTAACGCGAACACTTGCGCGCTTTTTTTACAGTGTTTAGTGCCGTACGAATATTTCAGTATAACTTCGCTGTAAAAAATAATGTATTGCGATAAAAGTCTTAGCACTTAGTTTGTCATTCTAGAATTTCACTAGCCGTAAACATTAACAAGTTAGTTCTGAAAAAACTATTAGATATTCACAAAGCAAACTAAATGAATCATTGTTACAAATGTCCCCATTTCCCGTTATTAACACCTCCGACTTGTTGGCCCTGATACTTTATTAATTTAATAGGTGGTGACATTTATTTTTTATTTATTCGGTACGAGGTGATTTCATTGAATAATAAACGTTGGATATTGCTTTAAAAATGTTCATCTAAAACAGTGGCCCTCAAACTCTTTTGGCTCACGGACCCCCTTTAATAGTCAAAACTTGCCCATGGACCCCCTTTCATAGTCAAAACTTGCCCATGGACCCCCTTTCATAGTCAAAACTTGCCCATGGACCCCCTTTCATAGTCAAAACTTGCCCATGGACCCCCTTTCATAGTCAAAGCTTGCCTACAGACCCTTGGTGAAAAACTACATAAATCCATATTACAGATGCAAGTATCGACTCTATTGCGTTCCTGTATTAACCTAACTAACTCACCGCGATGCCTGTTATTACTTGTATTTTATGCACCTGTCTATATTTATATTTTATTTAGGACGTAAAAATCGCTAATAATGTATTAATTGTTATTTATTTTAACTTCCATATTAATAAAAATGTGTCACAATTTTTTTATTTTATATTAAACTTTGCGCGGACCCCCTGACATTGTTCAGGGACCCCCAAATCGATTTTAGCTTTTTATGGACCCCCTGGGGTCCGTAGGGACCACTTTGAGAAGCCTTGATCTAAAACAACTGAAAATTAAATCAAGAAATTTAATAAATAGTTATGTTTAATTTGGTATTTTTCCTACAAAAGCATTTGTTTTTCGGACGCTAGTGTGTTTCATGTGCTTATATATTTTTTTAAATATTGAAATCCCACACAAATCACGATGATATTTTTCAATATTTAAAAAAATGTACTCAATCATTATCAATCAATAAAACCTGTACAGGCAAAATCGTACTTCCTGTGAGACGGTCTTCACAAAAAATCAATAATATATTGAGATATACATTAAATATGAATAAAAATATTTTTTTTAATATTTGCTCAGTATTAAAAAAACTATTACGTTTAATTAACAGCCACGGAGGGTGTGGACCTTCAAAAGGCCAGTCGAGCCTCGGATATATCACAGAGCGCGCTCAAACGCCAAAACAAACCCCGTGCACATTGGAGGCGAGTGAGGCTTTACTAGCTCCAGGGGTGGAGTGCGCCGCGACCTTTGCGCCAGATGGAGGGAGGGTGGGGGCACACGAGTATATCCGCTCGCCGGCAGGAAGTGGGGACGAGGCCGCGGCGCACCGGAAGTCCGCTCGTTTGGGTCCGACGCGTATTTAATTGTTGACACGAACCGCCCCTATCGCCTGTCTTGAACGTCGCCTCGCCGTAATCCCTGATTCTCACATACAACGACCGTGAGATTGATATGCATTCTCAAGTCATTAAACAGTCGTAACCTGCTTAAAGATATACAAAATTAGATGAGTAGTATTTTTCATGGGTATTTTTAAATTGCGCTTTGCTGCTTTTGGTACTGAGTCATCATGGCCTCGGGATAAAATGTGCTATATGCTAGATCATTGCTTCTCAAAGTGGTCCCTACGGATTTATTGGATACTTATTATTCGTACATCGATACGTAAATTGGTTATTAATTTTCTATTTACACTGGGATGTTACAACGCATTAAACACTTGTTACGCCGTATGCATTCTTGAGTTTTGCATTTAATTTTATCTGAAAGTAAGCACTTTATATATATTTTTAAATTTACACGTAAAAGTACAGGTACCATAAAAAAAAAAAAATTATTACATTCTAGATCAGTGCTTCTCAAAGTGGTCCCTACGGACCCCAGGGGGTCGCTGGGATCATTCAGGGGGTCCATAGAAAATTAAAATCGATTGGGGGTCCCTGAACAACGTCAGGGGGTCCACGCAAGATTTAATATAAAATAAAAAAATTGTAACACATTTTTATAAATATGGATGTTAAAATAAATAACAATGAATGCATTATTAGCAATTTTTAAGTCCTATGTAAAATATAAATATAGACAGGTGCATAAAATACAAATAATAACAGGCATCGCGGTGAGTCAGGTAGGTTAATAGAGTCGATACTTGCACCAACTAGTCTGTAATATGGATTTATGTAGTTTTTCACCCAGGGTCCGTAGGCAAGTTTTGACTATGAAAAGGGGTCCGTAGGCCAAAATACTTTGAGAGCCACTTTGCTAGATATACCAACAATGTAAAACAAACGTACGTTTTTAGTTCCGGTCGCTAGGGGTGCTGGCCAGACTTGCGAGGCTCGTGGTCTCTCGGTTGAGTACACAGCCTTAGGGGGGCTGTTAACGACCGGGCATGTTTAGCGTTTACCGTTTAGTACCATCCCTTGGTGGTATATTTACTGATAAGAAGTGTATTGACTATGGTGATTTTAATGGATTCGTTTGTGTTTATAACGAACGTCAGCGGATTCACAACTCGAGCAGAGTATCAACAACTGGGTTGAGTTGAATGTTGAGTACACGCTGCTTGCTATGAATCACAACACAGAAATACATATTAAAAACTTTATATGCATACAATTTGAATTTAAAGTTTATTATTTTTTTATATTTTTACATAAATCAAATAGCCCACGTGTAAATTTCGTATTTATAGAAAGTGCAAAGGCTACAAGGCAAACAAGCTCTGTGACATCGTTGCCACCATCTTTATGGCTTTGCAATAAAGCAGCTTGCTACATTCTTTGATATTTAGGTAATGTATAATATTAGCGACGGAAGTTGTTTAAATTGTTGCCCGTGAGCGAGCAACTTCTTGGCTCTGCACCAGGCAAAGTTTGTGGAATTTGATTGCTGCAAAATTACTTTGGGCTCTCGCTATACCTTTAGATTGTCAATATGCCGTGTACGTCTTTCTAGCGCCGGGATTTACGGTTCCACATGGAACTTAGTTAATTAACTCGTACGATTATATCGCACTGAGATTGCAAAGCTGTATAACTACTAATTTAAACATTCTTAAGTAATCTGTTTTGAAGTCTAAATTAATACTCACCCGGGTAAAATAACCTGTGAATATTTGTATGAAAATTTTAAAGTACAATTATTTTAAGCCTCGAAGAAAACAGCCCATTCCGTAGGTAAGAAAAACTGAAGGAAAATCTCATTTTTATTTTTCGACTCTTCCGGACTAAATTTATTTAAATAAATAGCAACAAGTCTCGGACGTTAAGAAAACAAACATTATTTTTGGTTTTGATAAATTTAGAGTTTTCAATGTAATCCATAATTTTTACGGTCTATTTTTTTGCAGAAGTATTAAAACACAATTTATATAGAGATAATTAGGTTTTTGAGTGTTCATTTAATAGTAACTAAATACGTTTTTTTACGCTGCAGTGTTCTTGCAAATAAAAACAAATCAGTGTAATACTCTCATATAACGACATATAGTACTATACAATAGATCTCAATAAGATCTTCTTCAGTACCGATTTCTGTAAATAGCTCAGCAGGTAATTCAGCGAGGCTTCCTTTCAGGAATGTCGTGTTCTCGTTTTACTCACCTTCTATTTCTCACCTGATTATTCCTCTTATTTTCCCGTGCTGTTTATTACGAAATATTTTTCAGTAAGTGGATGCTGTCGTGTTTTGGGTAAAGGGGTTATTAGGTTTTGTCTGGCAAATGCTAACGAGCCTTATATTAAAGTCGTAAAATATTTCGGTATTGAAATGGCACGTTTTGTTTTGATTAAAAAATATGCCAGGTTTTTTAAAATAATTTAATGTAATTAATAATTGATCGTAGATTTTATAAATATCTTACCCGTATTTAGAAACGTGCGCGAAATATTTTTATTTTTTGTTTTATGTGCTATCACTTACAAATTATTATGGCATCATAATAGTATTTTGAATATTATCAGATATTTTTTATGATATCAAAATAATGGGCTCTACTTGTCTACTAAAGGTGATTGAGTTTCGGACCAAAACAAAATTTTTACACACTGGTTTCTTTTAATAGATTTTATATATTATAAATAATATATTTTAAAATGGACGGTATTTAATAGTTTATACAAAATTATTTTCTTAAGAAATAGTGCTATTATTTTCTTGTGTATGTTGTAGCTTTAATAAATGTACTCTAACATGATAGTCTTCAGGAAATGGTATTGCGATAAACGCTTCAGCGCATCCTGGTGAGAATACACGCTAAAGCTGGAAAGAGGAAATTACTTCATCGCCAGACGTTTAATTTCACACTAGAGTTGTTTAAAATTTTTAAAGTAAAAAAACTAATAGACTTTGACGAGTACAATATAAGCATTTAAATACTATATATCATCAAAATAAATTCGAGCAAAATTTCATTTGCTCACAGGAATCGAACTGATGAACCTCACCCTCTCGATGCATCCTCGTTCTTACTCAAACCATCCAAGTTGAAATGGCTATTAATGTCGTAAATTGTTGATTCATATCTGTATTCCATCAAACAATCAGCTCAGCGCCATTTCCTCTGACCTGGCCGAGACCAACGCAACCTTCAGCGCTTAATTGGTTTCCACAATCGATAATTGCACCACAAAACCTGCTAATAGGGGTTGAATGCTATTCTATGCTTGTGTGGTGAACAATAGAAGGAAGCGGTTCATCTTTGAACTTCAGTTTAGTTTGTAGTTAGTTTTAGTTTTAGTATTTTGAATACACCACAAAAAAAAATTACGCTTATATACAACTGAAAAAATCCAATTACAATAAATGACTTTTTTTACACACAAGCTTTTGTTCATTCTTAAATAATTTATTTTCACAGTGTATGTGCATTAATATAATAATATATGAAGATTAAAGTATAACATAACAGTATTTCAATCACAATTCATAATATAAGTATAATTTATCATTTATGTTTAACATCTCATACGGTTTTGGTAAAACGGCATTTTCACATCACACCAAAGACGTAAAAATAATTCATAAAATATATTTGATTGGTTAAATAGCAAATTCGTGGTGTATTAATACAAATACAACTTTAATACTTTATGAATATTTTATAGAGCTAAAGTAACGATGATAGAGTTTATGAAGTCAGTTAAAGGAGAGACTTTTGATATGTTACTACAAATATGAAAAACTTAACTAGACATGTAAAACTATATAAACATACATAACATGATAATACTCTGGGTAATAGGCAAATTCATGGTAGACGAATATAAATATACTGCTTAAAACTATACCGAAGTTGTTATAAGAGTTGGTTGAATTACAAAATTCATGATATATAAAAACAAAACATTGTTTTAATGCTTAACGTTTTTGAAATGTTTTTAGCAAACGCTTTGTATAAAACCAGTGTATCTATCGCACAAATAATTTAAAAAAAAACATTGAATCAGAACTATTTAAGTCTAAATTCATTTCCATATCTGGAATAAAGTAAAATACTTGAGATTTTAAAAAAATTGAACACAAACAAATATTGTTGAGGAACAAGGCATTTGATTCGTGAAGATCCATTATTATAATGATAAAAGTAACTTTGTATTTTGTCTTCACATTGAGTTTATTTAAATTATTTGCATTACTAGTTTCGACCCGATACACTGGGCCATCATCAGTTTAGTTAGGCATCTGATGATGACCCAGTGTGAAGACAAAATACAAAGTTACTTTTATCATTATACAAACAAATATTATTCTCAGATAATCTGCTAGTAACTAAAAGTAACACTATGCCAACAAAAGCTCGTATTATCGAAGCAGGTATAGGCGTCCGTAGAATCTCTTCAAGGGATAAATAAAAATACCAATGTTCTCCTAGAAATTCCACAAAGAAATTAGAAGGTACCCTGTTCGGTTTGAATGGGGTAGTTTTTAATAGTCTTGGCCCACGTACTCCGGGGGTCTCTGCAGGGTCTCTACGAGCTACGACGCCTACGATAGTGATTCTTCTCACGCCAAGCTTACCTTTCGTAGTCTCTTGTAAGAGACGCAATCCATATTGTGAGAATATACCGCAGAGCGTAAAAGTATACCCTACCGTGTTATATTACACGACTCACCAGCTGTTTTTAGCGTATTTAACAAAAAAATATTATGAATCATGAAAAAAAATCTTCATGGAAATCTGTTTTAGCTACAAAGTAATTATGATCAAACATAGTGTTTTAACGGAAAGATGTTAAAAAAAAATTCAAATTATTAATATTTTCCTATTTTATTATATAAAACAACAATTAATAATTACGTAAAAAACACCACACAGTGCTTTTTTTTCTGATCTGCATTCAAAGGTACATGTTTAAAGCAATATGGCATTTTTGACCAAATCATGAAATTTTTTTTAGAATTTAATTACTATTAGTTTTTAGTAAAAATAATTTATTTATAATAATTAATTTTTCTAATTCATGGCGGTTGTTACAATAAATTCAAACAAACACTTAGTTGTCCGCAAGGGAGTGCCAATTTTGTTAATCGGTTGGACGGAATTTCAAGAGTAGTCAATAAATAAATATACTATACAAGCGAAGCGCGACTTATTTGGCATGGTGTTGTATCTTTGAAAGTGTATGCCTCGAGTGTCGTAGTTTGTCATGAGAGAGTTTTTTTTTATCCCGGCTCTTGGTATTTTGTGCCGAAGTCCGGGGAGTTACTATGTACGAACTCGTATTTTAATACACACAGAGTGAGGATAAAATACACAGGTATTTTTGAAACATAAATAAAAATAATATTAACGTTATCATAAAAAAAAATGTATAGGATTACTTTTTGTGTGATCTAATTGTGTAGCTGCTGAAGCTTGAGCTAAAGCGATGCTGAAGCTTGAGCTCCTGAACCCAATAAAAGTATTCAATTTAGGGCTTTACTTAATTGTGAGTTAATCGATAATTGCAGGAGAGAACGAATTAGTTCAACAAATGTGAGAACCGAATCGATTACGTCAGGCGAAGGCGTCGGAGAAGTTTTCTCGTGTAGCAATTTAGTTACTTCTTAACTACCCGAGCTTCAGTGCGAGAGCGGAATAACCAATTCTAAATGTTCACCGACCCGATTTCCCTACCTTCTCGTCTGGTTCAGTGGTGCTTGTTTACCTGTTTCTTCACTTGCGGCCCCCTTCTCTTGCAGAGTATAATGGTTTAACACTCCTAGTTCACAGATTATTCATACTTATTCGTCTCCTTGAAATCGATCGTTGTGATATTATTCAAGTAAAAAAAAAATTATTGATTTTTGTGAAGACCGTCTCACAGGAAGTACGATTTTGCCTATACAGGTTTTATTGATTGAGAGTTTCTTTAATCAATTTTCAATCTTTGAAAAAATGTACTTAATCATTATCAATAAAAAAAATATGTTCAGTGGTATTTCAACTTTTTATATTGATGATTTCGGGTACAACATTTTACAAGTATTTTGTGTCAAAAATATTTAAGTATCAAAAAATCAATTTCACTATGGAATATCATTAAATTATTAGTCGATATATTTTACTCAACGGTTGGGATTTGAACCCATGTACCCTGGCTATCGCAGAATGACGCTTTACTCCTTATCTAACTATCTAAGTTTTTAATATTAACGGCTCAGAAGACTTTCTTAGAACTATGATGGTGAAAAAAATAAAACCCGGGTCTTTCCCCATGGACACTCTGGTTTGTATCAGGGGGCGGTTTTATTAGTCCAGCAGAGGCACTAGCGCTAATTGGCTAAAAAGATAAAGTTTTATGGATATAACCTAACCTCACCCAGCCGTAACGAAGCGAATTATATACGTCTCTGTTGCTAACGCTGTCAATTCCAGTTTATTTACACGCAGCTCTTTTAAGTACACAAATATTTTGCTCACAAAAACAACCTTAACGCTTGTTTATTTTTCATTTGTATATTTATTCGGCTAAATATTTTGAAATTAAAAGTAACATCCATATAATAAGAAAGCAGTATATCTTTAAAAATATTTTATTTTTTTAATACAAAAAAAAACTTTAATTTCGGTAATGTTATTTTAATAATTTTAAAGTAAATATCATGCCGGGTCTTTGAAGGTAAATTATAGTTCTTATAAATAATCGTAAATATGCGAATGCGAAGCTTGTGCAAAAGATTTGTTCTTATTTAGAGATTGTAAAGCTTTTTGTTTCCAAAAGCTCTAAAGTGAGAAATCACTTCTTAATGCTCATTTCGCGATCAGCATCCATGTTTAGATAATTTATATTTTTTTAATAATTAAACCCCAGATAAAAAGGTTCATAAGTATGCGTGCATACTGCTAGATTACGAAATAATTGTAATTATTTTTATGAATTTATATAACGGAATTTGTTAGAAATAGACTTTGATATGATAATGATAATTTATTTTAAAAAAAAATTATAGCTTAAAATAAACACTCATACTTATACAATTTTTAAATATGTTATAAATATTTCTAAAAAAATTTAAATATAAATTTTTTTCAAGCCTTTTGATAAATCAACATATTCGTATTGATTTTTGTGATTTCCTTATAAAATATTTTTTTAAATAAATAAACATAAGTAACCCGCATGTTTATTTTTAGTAATATAACACAGGCTTCGGTGTAAATAAATCGCAGCTTCCAGAGACCCTCGAAATAAGACGCGAAGACTTTTAACATCATATGATTTATTTTAAAGAGGTCTGTTTACAAAATACTTGTGCCAGATATTAATTCCCTCCGAAGGTCATGCAAGGTATGCGCGGAAGGTGTTGCTCAGAAATGTGTTCAGGAGACCAGGAATAGTTCCTCGCTTCCGGCGGCTGACTGGCAGCGGAGGATGACCGGCGGAGACGCCGACAGCGAACTAGAAAACGGGAGCATAAAGCTATTCGCAACGTCGCCAGTCGAAACGGCGGGCGTGGGAGTGTCGCTGAAATCTCTGAATTATTGAAACGAAGACAATTTTACAGATTACGTTATAATTTGATTGGGTGTCGTGTAAAACTGTATTTGTGCGGGTTAGCTCATATTTTCCTATTTGACTGATTTCTGGAAAATAGTTTTTTTTCAAACAAGGATTTATTGTTTATATATATTTTAAAATTATTTTTGATATTCTAAGCCGACTGATCGATCACATAACTTATTATTTTGATATGTTTATAATATGTTGATAAATATGTATATCTTTTGTTGCCTTGTTGGCTCGGTGGTCGGAATTTTTACTCTCAACTCACAGGTTAAAATTAAAAAAAAAATATTTCCGTTAATATAAGCATATATATCTGATATTTTTAATATGAGGCAATATTTTAAACAGTACAAGATTTTTGGGTTAGTTTTTTTTTACTCTCTCGAACCGTTGACTTTAATTTATATTTGTAAGGCTTTATTTTAGGCTAAGGAAACCCACTACACTATTTTCCCATTAAAAAACCATGAACACTGGCTCAGCCAACCTACTTTGAGGAGAGGCACTTGATAAAGAAGGCTTTATGTTATCTTGAATTAATATAATATTCGTTTGTTGTAATGCTTGAATAAGAGGGTGGTTCAATGCGAGTATCGTTAGCGGTGTTTGAGGAAGTGAGACGTTTTATTGGAAATCGCGCCACAGGGTGAACTGAAATTAGTTGCGGCAATCGCCATGTTTGTTACAACTTGTGCTGATTTCAGGGGATGGCGACCACCTCCAGGAGCAGGCGCAAGGTCAGTTGCTCTTCTTTCCTTTCAACAAGTGCTCATTGATATGGTCTTCAGCAGTTCGTGTCAATTATACTATTACCGTGGCTTTTACCACTATCTCAATATTATCACTTTATTCTCTCAATACTCAATACTTTCATCATAGTGTTAATTACAATAATCCCATATGCTTCATTTTGCTCAGCGTAATACCTTTCGGATTTATCGATTGTTCAATTTCACCGGAGGCTAAATGGGAGTATAGAGCGTTCATGGTAACAATTCTTCTGGATAAATCAACAATTAAAAGAAACAACTGCAGAAAGCTTTGTTATAAAAATGCAATAATAATCTGCGCTGAGTGTTATCAATAGCCATTGATTATCATCTTCATTACACCTGCAATAAAATTACACATAAAAACGTTTATTGATGATAAATTAATACTCAAAAGTAACAGGAACAAAAACAACTTTCTTTTTTTTTGTATATAATTACTATAAATTAATAAATCAATATTCAAGATGAACAAAACTGCGGCGTCTCGAAAAAGAATTTTATCACAAAGAGTTATTTATCATAAGAACTTTTTTTTTGATCAAATATTTGAACAAGATCATTTGAGTTTAATTATTTACAAACGCCAACTCATTTTCGAGGATAAATAAAGTTTGTTCACTTAAAATTTTTAATTATTGGCATTATTTCATTTCATGCTGTATACTACCTAAATAATATTTTGCCTATGAAATTTGACATTCATCGGAATAAACCGATACAAAAACGTTTCAATGTGAACTCAATACTTAAAATATAAGTCACTGTACTAATATAGTCCGCATTCCCGTGACGAGCCGATCACTTTTATTGCGTTGAAATCCGTGTCGGAAAAGTATTTTGTATTGGACGATGTTTTAATTTCTTCTTCGATTAATGAGGCGTTATGACAAGTGCTTTTCACATGTCGGCCGCTCAAATCCTCAGATTTCCCGGTCGTAATCTCGCTTTGATGTCTCGGGGGCAGGGCTTATATTTGAATGATTAAGACCACTTAACGAATTATATTGACCTAATATTAAAATGTTATGAGATTCTTGGCAAAATAAAATTTTGCGGACATTTTTGATTTATGATTTTATTTTTGTGATTCGTCTCTGGCACCGCCCACGAGCAGTTGAAATATTTATATCTGTGATTGGTTTGGTAATTTTAAAAAATAATTTTATCGTGTAAATTTATCACCCATCAGTTAATGCGCATAATTAAGCTCATGTAAAAGAAAATATTAAAAAAAGTTTATTTTTATTGATAATGACTGTTATATAATATAATATGAAGTTTTGTTGAGTTGAACTGCTGGTTTCAGTTATTTATAACAAGTTTTGCTATATTATATATTTCCATTCTCAAGGTATGCCAGCTGTTATGAGAAGTTTTGTATTAAAAATTATGCTTTATTATGAACGAAACTTTGCCTCTTAAAAGCAGTTATTCTTAAATGAGATTTTAATACAGTAAAGATTTAATGATTTTTATGAATAAATCAGAGTGAAAAAAATATTTTTAAAATATATATTGTTTACTTATCAACAAATCAATATAATTAATTGTATTTTTTATTTGTGAATATTTATTCTACGTTGTGTAAGAATCGTCTAAATTTACCTACTTGTAATAATTTTTAATAATCGACTGGTGGAAATAAAAGCAAGAATATTGCATTGCTACTGAATTAATTTTTTTATTACGTATTTTTACTTGAAACATTCAATATTTATTTGCCAGCTTTGACAACGTCCATCCGTTTAAAATAATATTTTTAACACGAGTGCTACAGAAACTTATTAGTTTTATATAAATGGAGAAGAACTTAGCGACAGAAAAAAACTGTTTACTAATCTATTTGCATTGAAATGCACCGCTGGGTTTAGAAAAATATATATAATTCATGCCACCCATTTTTCTGCATAGTTTAAAAATTAGCATGATATTAAAGTCGGTTATGAATAAATCATTTGAGAGGTGGAATCCCGTTTCACAAAAACTGACTCCCTTTAAGACTCGCGAGCAAATGAACACCGACTGTAATATTATATATGACTCGAATATAAGCAAAGTTCTATTAAAACGCAAATTAAAATGATAATATCTCATTTTATATAAAAAAAATAATCAAAATATCGATTGCACGTATATATTTGATATGATGAAAAAACGTTATTACTCAAATGCTTTAATATTCAAAGTGGATTTCAAGATTTTATTTTCAGTTATATGAAGTTTTATTAAGTTAAGGTGACCGTGAAATATCAATCAGATTAAAAAGTAATGGTTTTTTGTCCTTATATTTAACCGGTTTATCAGTAAATTTACTTTAATATTTTTCGACTCAGTATTTATTTATTGAAACAGATTAATCGTGGGAACAAAATATTTTTCATATGCATATGAACGTTTGCTCAGTTAGAAAACCCTTGTGGTTTGATGGGATACTTTAAGCTGGTCGTGGGAACCATGGAGTCTGGATACACAATTCATCTATAGTATGTAACAGAAATAATATAGAAACATCTGAAATTCTTGAATTATTTTTTTTATTGCTACTTTTGATATCTTTACTTGTTAAAAATTGTCTTTAATGTGTGACTTCATTTAAATCGGACAATTTAGAAAGTAAATTTAACTCTACTGAATTATTATACACGTCAAATTGTAAAGCCTTGGAAAAGTTATTTATATCCAATCTATGCAATAATAACTTTATTAATTCGATTATATGATCGTGTGTAAGAAGTAATCTATTAATTGCGGTATTGAATTCGATTTTTTACACCGTTTGTCTTGAATATGCATCGATTACACAAATCTAACTCAAGGTTATTTTGAGTCTTCTAGATGTCGTTCATTTCAAGATTCAAGGTTTTTTTAAAGCAATTTATAAATCATGGACTATTTTTTAGTTGTTTTTTGTAAATGATAAAGGCAAATGCATTAAACATGTGCAAAGACGTGCACAATCATAACAAATCTTCGAATCACAATTCTCGTTTCTATCCCTGTCCTTTTTACAATCTGCTTAGAAAGCAGATATATTGATATTCAGAAAATATAAAAGTACTATAATCTAGTAGTATAAATAAAAATAATATATTTTTATTGTTTAAATATAAATATCTCGGAATAATAAACAGCATAACGTTATATGAAATCAAAAGTTTTAGTAATTGCTATTGATTTCTTTAGTTGTTATGGCGATAAGGCAAATATGTTACGATTTTTTCAAATATAAATATTTAATTTTAAATTTTAATATTTTAACATGTTTTGTTTTTATTTCGTAAAGGAAGATGCTGTGCAAGCATTCCTTGTTGGCATCGACATGCAGACAATCTTAAAAGCGACTTGCGTATATATGAAGTATGCCAAGATGATCAAGATGAAAGGTTATGACTGTGAAGAGAAATATAATTTTATGTGATAAATATTAATGATATTGTACAATGCCAGTATAAAAATCCAAGGGAATAACTTTGTTTAAATATTTACTGTTGTTTCTTGAAAAATGTTTTAGATTTTAAAATACAATAAAATGAAATACAAGAATAAAATAAAAGATATTTAAGAACGATAAATTAGTACTGCGTAAATGTTACGATATATAAATTTCATGTTTATACATTGAAAAAGCTTGTCTTAATTTTTCCACGTGTATAAGTGTATCCTCGTATATCAAACCGAAACTACAATTAACAACGGACTAATTGCATTAATTATAATACAATTTTAAATGGTCGAGCCGAGGTTTTGATTAACAGGTACGCTTTTATATATATATAGGTAAGGTGGTCTACTAAGGTAGAAGTTTGTCGGTTGAAAAAGCTTAAAAGAACTTAAAGCCCACGTAAACGTTTCATCTTTCGCTTGTAGTGGTGTAATATTTTAATGTTGTAAGCATAAATCCTAGCATTTTCGGTTACAGCCTTGATTTCGTTCTGCCTGTAAGACCGATCGCATAATATTTATGACAGAGTTTCGTGTCGCTCTGGTTGAACGCATTTTTAATAGGCAATAAAAAAAGCTGTAACATTTGATTGATTATTCTTTTATGTCGTTTTCAGACGTGAATAAAATGATTAAAGCTATTTTTAAAATCGGCCTGTAATCGATTTGAAAATTATTTTGAATTTATCTTTACTGAAACGAAATTAATCGACCGCGGGTTTCAGGCTCGAGCCCTAGTGAAGTAATAATAATTTTGTATATAAATAAATGAACAGTTGATTAAAAATACACGCTTGTGATATGTTTGAAATCTGTGTAATCATAGTTTACTTAAAGGAGTCATTTAGATTTATGGTAGTTGTACGTGAAACGTAGATTTGGAGAATATTTCTCCACGAATTATAATATAAATGGATGAAAGAATTTACATGAATTCGAATCACCTTAAAGTGTAAATTTGCGAATAATAAATTAAGAAAGCGAGCGCGTGGCAGAGAAGAAATCGACTGGGCGAACAACTAATTTCAGTTAAAAAGTAACATCTAATGGCGGCGTTTTCGTGTGCTTTCATTGCGTGTTTAAAAGCCTTCTTTGTGAATACGAGAAAATCAGCTTCCCAAATTATACGGTAACAACTCACAGGGTATATTTGCGACTGTAAATTAAGACTCGGTACGTTTTTAACTGTCGTTTATTTGATTGGCTAGTTTGCAAAGAAAATACACGATTTTGTTGTGTTACTGTGGGTTGTTTTTCACCTCGAGCTTTATTATTCAATATGTAAACGTATATGAAAAAATACGTATGAAAAACAGTATATCGCAGCAATAATTGTATATCTAGTTTTCTGTTGATAAAATATTTTATATGACTTTTCATTTTAGATATAAGATTTTCGATATTGTTTGAAATATTTTCAAAGCTGTTTGAGATGATCATGTATTATCACAGTGTGGTTTTTTCTAAGCACAATTTTGAGAATTTTCGCAGCAAGCTATAATTGTGTATATATACACAGAACAGAAGTCAGAGGCAGGTTGGACAGATGTAACAGTTTCACGTTCATTCCGATATTACTCATTGATTAAAATACATCGCAGAGCAGCGGTTGGTTCTCATTAGAGTGGAGAGAAGTTTCTAGGCTACGGCTATTTTTTGTGGTTTTGGATTTTGTGTTTACTAACCGACGCCACATGCTAGCTGCCAGAATAACAGTTTGGACATTTTGTTTTTATCGCTTTTGTGAAGCGAATGCTTGGCATTGTTTTTTTTTTCTTCTGTTTTCCTGACATGTTATTTTTAAGGATACCTCACGTCAACTCTTCGTGGACGATGACACCGACGTGTACCAGTTGGCACGTTGGGTTGTAAACAATGCTTCGATACACACAGCTTCTGAATTAATGCTGACAAAAAAATTGAGGGATGGTTATGTAATATGGTTTGGAAAGAAAATAACGAAGTCGCAATAGATAAATCTGCTATCGGTGGGACACAGCTAAGTTGCTAAGAGAAGAAATAAAAGAGATGATGTTCACGAAGTTGGTGATAATTATGAAAGAGCTTTTAAAGTTCCAACGCGAGCTTCTGATTTTGGATATCGCGAGCTTAAAAAAAATAGCAAGCCAACTAAAAGTTTAATCACGGATTGTATTATCAAAGGGATTAAATCAAAACGCGAAGTTGAGAGTAATTATATTTGTGAAGAACCATTGTCTGCAGGACGTAGATCTGCGCGCTGGCTATCTCTTCTGGTGATGAAAGTGATTTTGAACCAGTTTGTAAATTACGACCAACACTGCCGTTTATATATATATATAAGCGATAATTCTAGATAAAAAAACATTAATTTATTCAATATTTTTGATAGAAAGTACATCATGAAATTCCATTTTGATGTATTGTATACTAATTAAATATATTTTTGTAATTTTCAACGTTTGATATATACGTCCTATAAACAAAAAAAGCTTTAAAACTCATTGAGTTTTTGGGTTAGGTTCAAGCAGGTACGTTTTCCCAATATTTAAAGAAACTTCTTCTGATCTATTGCACAGTATTTTTGATATTTTGTATAGAATCAGGGTTTTACAATTCTAATACGTTTCGAGTAGGAGGGTTGGAAGCAGCCCGTTCGGGCGGCTCTGTCGCCACGAGGGGGAGATCAAAGGAGAACGGGGATGAGGGAAAAGGAATTCCAACTGGAAGTATTTGGGAAGCCGAAGATCTCTGAGCCGCAAACTAACGAGGAAAATCTAAAGTCTCGGCAAGAAATGGGCGGTTTTGGGGCGCCGCTGTACCTGACAGGACTGGCGGCCGCGTTGCTTTTTATGTGACAGTGTGGGCTCAAAATAAATACTCTTTCCGAAACTATATATAATAACCTGCTCGGAATGAGAATCTGTTATAAAGGTGTCCCAAAATTAACGCAAGATTTGAATTTGTCGCCGTTTTTGCGGTAAAGTTTTGGGAACACCAGCTGACAGTTTAGGGTTAGTAAAAATGAAGCGTTACACGATAAAACAACGTGTCTTCATTATTGAACAATATTTCAAAAATAATGAAAGCTTGGCAGCCTTTTAAGACTTTACTGCAAAAATGGCGAAAAGGAACAAAAAAAATTCTCAATAAAAAGTCAATTAAATAAACAAAAGAAAAAAGTTTTAAAACACTTTTTGTATTAAAAAAATTTGTTTGGTTTACATATATTTAATTTTATATTCAAAATATTTTTTATTTATTAATGCGTCCACCGATGTATTAATTCATAACACATCATTATTTGCACGAACTCAGTTAATTCTGAGAAAAAAAAAAAACAAAGTATTAGTCATGTCTTTTATTATACGAGGGTTTTTTCCATTTTGTCCCCTCTGTTTATTAAAAAAATAAAAATGCACGAAATACTTATGTGGGCGAGTACTAACAGTACAATATGGACAAAAAGAGATACAGTTTAATTCTGAAATACGCGGAAAAGGTTTTTTCATATTACGGAAACTTTTGCTTGGTATTTTGTAAATTTTACTTTGTAAAATTTTCAGCCTGCAATGAAACCTTTCCGTAAAAGGAAAAGTTTCTCGTTACGAAGTTAATACGATTTTGTCCTTCTTCGAGGCATCGGAGTAAACTACAGCACAAGTCAAAATTAAACATAGTTGTGAAATACCTTACTTGAATTGACAATTTTCAATATAAATTCTACGCAAATTTTTCACATATTAAATTATTTAAAATCAAGTAACTCACATAAAATTTTAAAATTTGTTATTGCGTACATTTTTTGTTATCATTTAAACATGTATTTTATCTTTGTATCTACGAACTTATTATTCATTAAATTTACTTAACAAGTTCTATTAATACATTTGAGACATTGCAATTTCACTTTTCAATAATTTTAAATTTTTTTTTTAAATTTTAAATATATTAATATTTAACAAGTCTTACAAATTATTTATAAAAATTATTTGGTATGTGAATAAAATCATAGAGCGACCGCGATTTATAATCGTTTTAAATTAATTAAATGCATTTTTTTATTAAATGCATATTTTATTAAGAATTTTTTTATAATAAATTAACAAATACCAAACGAATTTTTTGATATTTGTTAATATTATTATTTACGTACAAAAAAAAGTCTGCAATAACTTTTTACTTTTATAACAGTTTTTATAATAGAGAGAACGTTAAAAGCATAATAAGATTTCATTAAAATTTATGTGATAAAATAAACTTAATTATTTAATTATGAACGCATAGTTATTCATCACTAGATTATGCTAAATTTACGGATTGGATTCTTAAAAATGTATTGTTTCACCATTTCGTATAAGACCACTGATCTTCTACAACAAGTGCCTCTTCTCAGAAGAGGTTGGCGACCATTTCACTGAGCAAATATACAGTGTTCATGGTTTTCTAAGGGGAAAATAGTGTAGTGGGTCCTTGGGAGTAAAAGAAAAGTATGCGTACTGCTGCTGCCCAACAGCATTATCATATAATCCTTTCCCTACAAAGGGAAGTTTAGATCTGATACTCTTTCTGCAGAAGGCTACAGAAACAATATCAGGAGCCCCCCACGTACTTCCAGAGTACATCCCTTTATAATCATTCCAAGTTCACTACTCCATTACCGATCCTTTACACACGCTCAGCGCACAGAATGTCAGCCATGCACAGTGATCCTGATGCCTGGCGCTTTTGTCTTGACCTATATTCGAGAAGGGTTGGCACGCGCTCTTCGGGAATCACCCCAGAAAATCCCCCTGGGAACCCCCCTGGCCTAACCTAACCTAACCCCCCCTCGCCCCTCATTGCGGTGCTCAGCATTGCCAGCTGGTCTCTCATTGTCTTTCTCCCCAGCCGCGATCTGTTCGGATATCGGACGACCTTATAATGGGAAAAAATTCACATTAAAATGCCCCAAGAGCCTTGCAGCGACGTATTTTCATTTTTCTATTCGCTTTCCGATTACTTTATTTGGGTCTAATGCGAAGTTGAAGCAAGGAATGTTTGTGAGCGTAAAAACTTTTCTGCCTCAAAAGCTCGTTTTGTCAAAAGTTAAACACTGTCGAAATTAAGCGTTTCAAAACTGCTAATGTATAGCAAAAAAATAAATACCGATATTCAAAAAAATTACTTCCTTTAATACAGTATTTTTATAAATGTTAAAAACGGGTTTGTATTTTTCACTGCTAAGGTTTGCTCAATGAAATATCGTAATACATTTTTTAAAATATATAATAGTGAAAACATCTATAACCTTCAATACAATGAATACATTTTATATTCATAAAAGTCGAAATTCGTTTTGTATATAAGTGTGAAACATTTTTTTTTATATAAAAGGTCTCGAAATTTAGACTTAGCATGAAAAATAGCTGTAGTAAGGCTTTATAGAGTGAGACATGTGAATGATATTTAAAGTTTCTAGTGTGCTGTATTCACCAAAGTTCAATCTTTGTAATAATGTAAAAGTTATGAAGTGAACTATATATTAACTTCCTGCGGCAAGGTCCAAAGTTAGACCAAAAGAGATATTTTTCAATAAATATTACCTTTGTCACAAATGTGACAAAGTAATAGGAGTAATTCTGTATTGCCGTGAATCTTATTTCATAGTAGAAGCCCGAAAATAAAAATAATACTATTTTTTTTATCTATACAAGTATTCTTTTAAATAGAACTTGAATAAAAGCCATACAAATGAGTAACAGTAAAAATATATTACGTAGAAAATTAATTACGGCATACGTGAAAACCTTATGAGCTCTTAAGGGTTTGAAAAAAAATCCCCGATTGCTGGACTATTGAATTAAATGTTTCTTTTTGTAAAAGGTAGGGTTTTAATGAATCTTTATATTTGTATTGGGGTTGAAGTCGTACTCTCAAGTGGAATGTACTTTTTTGTTCGATCACTTTAAGCCAGGTCAATTGAATTTATTTTCATAACGCAAAGAACTAAATATCAAACGTATGAGCAGTTCTATGCTTATGGTATGTCTAAGTATTTTAGACTTTTTAACTTCTTTATTGGTTAAATTGTATGTCAACGATTCCTAAATATCTTCGTTGCTCTATCGAATACAATCTCAAAATAAATATGTTACCACAAACACAATAACAAGCAGAATTTAATAATATATTAATATGTATGGCAATAAAAGTATATAAGTAAAAAAGTCACCGCACGACACTGAGGTTTCTTTGATCGACGTTGCGGATAACTCTCACTTTGTGAATAGGACAATTTCGATCTAAAATGGTTTTAAAATTCTGCGTGATCAGCAGTACTGATGGGATCTATTATATAAAAAAACAGAAAGTGTTTATGTCAGGATTCTTAGCTTATCCTGGTGACCCTGTAATTTAGATCACAATGCCATGTGTGGATGTGACCTTGTGACCTTGTGACGACCAGCCACATGGGGCAGCTTTTCTGTATTGAAGACCAAGAAATGCAATTACAACATTATTTACTTAGTCAAAGAAATAAATATTTATTCAATTCATATTTCGGTAGTGAATCGAAAATGGGAGGCTTATTTTTGATTTATGGCTGTAACAAGTAAGACTGAGAAGGTAAATTATAGTATTTAACTCACTGTATTTTATTTTACTCACTGTAAACATGCAAAAAATTCACAAACATATTTTAAATCGATTTCAAATAAGAAACCACGACAAACAGGTATATTTTGTAATACTTCATATTCAAACAATAAATATGAATAAGAGGATGAAAACGAGATTATTAAATTTCTGAATGTGAATGCGTTCACGTTTCAAAGACTGATTCAGTCTGAGGAAGCCCTTGAAAGTCGAAAGCGCTCACAATTAAAAATTTAATTTACCGGATTTCCGGCTTTTCGTATTTGTTTATTTAATTTGAGCATTATTGCATTTTTCGGAGTTTTGGGTCTGCAGAGGCTCAGATTTGGTTAATTTACTTTTTTTGCGTGCGGCTGGAATAATTTTAAGAGAAAATGCGACATAAAAAATTTTTTAGCCAGAATACTCGACTTTGGGTTAACTACGACTTGGAATGAATTAAATTATTGTACATTTTATTACGCTTCAGGATATCTCGATTAACCGTGATTTATCTAATTGGACTCGGATTACTCGGGTGCGAAGTGTATTTTTTAATGATTTGACAATTAAGGTCATCGCAATAATTTTATTATTTAAAACTAAATGAAATCAAAAAGAAGTACAGCAAATTTTACAAAAATATCACAATGGAATTTCACTAAGTATGGTGTATTGGTATGATATATTTTTATTAAAAATTAAATGAAATTGTATTAAAGTGATGTTAAAAAAGGCTTCAATCATGTTCAAACGTTACTTTGAGAAAAATTAATAGGCTAAATTAAATTATTATCTAAATATTTCTTATATAACGGGAATTTCATCGTAAAGATCAATCCATCGTCCCACGCAAAATATTCTAGGAGCCTTCTATATTGCAGCAAAAAACGTAAAAAAATGTATTCGCTAGGAATTTTCACGGTGGTACTTTTTTATTTTAGTTTATTATACAAAGAAGGTCGAAGTGCACTTCAATAAGACGCTTTAAATGCAATTTATTCAGATTCACTTGGGGAAAAAGGATATTTTCGCATGCAGAAAATCTTACCATTTTTTTTGGTTCCACTAGTAAATTATATTATATAATCAACTTGAATATAGTATAATGAAATAAGTAAACTTTTTATTTATATCTTCACATTGAGTTTATTTTATTATTTGCATTACTAGTTTCAACCTTATAACCAGGTCATCATCAGATGCACGACTTAAACTGAGTTTAAGTCGTGCATCTGATGATGACCTGGTTATAAGGTTGAAACTAGTAATGCAAATAATAAAATAAACTCAATGTGAAGATATAAATAAAAAGTTTACTTATTTCATTATATTAATGGATCTTCACCATGCAAATGCCTTGTCCCTCAACAACATTGAATATAGTATATTGTTTTTTTGATCAATTTGCTAGGGCTGATATTCTTTTTTCTTTATTCACTCTGACGAAAAAAAATCTATTCTCCACTCACAGCTTAACTTGTTTTTAACAGAGCTGCTGCTTTGAAAAAAATATGAACAGAAGTATGAATACAGCAGAAAACTATTTAATTGCTCATCGCCAGTTGACATACAGTTTTATAGAACTACAATGATCATCCCCAAAACTATAATGAACGTCGAAGAAGCCAAAAATGTAAAGTATAGCATAAAGTTCACAGCTCAGGTCGATGAAGACTTCCTACAGATACAAATCACCATGAGAGAGTAAGGCATCGCGTGACTATAAAAACGCACCCCATAATTCATCAAAGAAAATAAAATGACCAGTGAAAATAAAATTGTGTAACCAGCCCCTGGCCTCAGACGAATGCCAAAAGAAAAAAAACGTAACATTCTTTTCTCCTTTGTAAACAACAATAATTACTTCTCCCTACAAACACGATACCTCTGAAATGAGAATCATATTAAAGCTCGGCGTTACGAAAGGATTAGTGTATTTAATACTTGTGTAATAAAAAGGGCGGATTATTATTATAAAAATATTTTGAGAATTTTTTCATAAAAAAACAATATTTTAAATTGGTTACATTTATCAAATTCACGGTGGGTTTTAAGTTGTATTAATTTTATAGGTAGTAAAGGCGCGGTTAGTTTTGATTATTGATTACAAAAAATAGTGTCTGGTATCAGAGCCACTTTCTCGAAAATGGTTCCAGTAACGCAAATGAAACGTTGGATCGAAAGATTCGCACTCAATAAATATTTTATAAATAAATTGTTAATGTTTTTTTATGCATAATTTAATGGTTGACATATTGTGAATTAGAAAGTACATGGATATTGGAGAAGCTGTACTCTATTGATCTGAAAGAGGCAATCAAATTCTGCTGCACTGCTCTGTATAAAAGATTATTTAAAATGCAAATAATAAAAAATAGAGTTATTTTTTTCATTACATGTTTACTTGAAGCAGTGTAGAAATAAAATAATTAAAATTAAAGCGAGCTTTTCATTGCTGATTAAACACAAACACAAATTTTGTTTAGGGAAGGGAATAATCGGATGAAACAATTTTTATCATTGATTGTTGATTTTAAAAAATATTCACACCACCTTCACACAATTGATTTTAAACCCTTAATACGCAACATTAATATAGAAAATCATTTTATAAATGTACACATAGAAAATATCGAAAAATTAATTATATTAAAAAAGTAACTTAATAAAATGCTTTAGTGATTTTTCCACACGTTTAATTTTGTTTCGCCATCAATTATCAAACTATTGAACTCAGTTTGATAACGCCAATGTTAAAGGTTTGCAAAACCGGTCACCAATAAAATTAAACATGCAAAAAAGTCACAAAAGTATTTTGTTTAAAATATTGAAATGAAATTCCACCAAGTACTCCTTCAAAGATATTGCTTAATTAAATAAATAATAAAAGTTAAAATGGTTTTCAAATCTTCACTTTATTGCATATATTTGGCGAAAAATTATTTATTTTTTAGTAAATATTCACAGTGAATAATTTTTTTTTTAAAAATGATGTAAAATTAAACAAATGATAAACATCAAGCACGACATTTACAAACTATTGTTTTCAGCTTTAAAAAAAGGACTTAACATATTCTCCTTCCGATTTCACATTAATTAAATTAAATATTAGTTTTTTTATAATTATGAAAGTAGTTTTATTGGTTTACGTATATAGTTTATGTATTGATTGCAACAATTGATCGAAAACCGAGAACTGCACATCACTAGCACTGTGTATTTATTTAGCTCACGATGCGGAGCAAACAAAAGCTCCCCCAAAAACGCGTTTCGGCTCTGCGAAGTGTCAAAACAAATCGCCCTTTGTTTTTATATTTTGAATTCAAAATTAATTAAAAAAAAAAAAAAAAACAATTAATGCTAAAACAAAATACGCGGTCGCTGAAAATTAACGACAAAAAATTTCGGCAATATTGACCGATGTAGATTCATTTTGAAATCACTGTACATATATTTTCAAATGATATTTAGTTTAAATGCAATAGTATGAGTTTTCTTTTAAATTATTTTACTGTGCATATTAATATGGAGAGAGTTAAATTATTTGGGAGCTGTTGTTTGGGCAGCTGGTTGAATGAGAACTGGGATCCTGACCAGGAAATCAAAGTGATGGTTGAGATAGAGATAGATTTAATAATTTGAGGAAAGTTCTATGCTCAAGAGACATAACCCTGAAATCTCGATGGAGATTCACCAAATGTTATGTCGTCTCAGTTCTCCTTTATGGAGTTGAAGACTAAACACTCAAGACAACTACTATGCGGCAGAAATGTGGCTGTATAGGAGAATCCTTAAGATACCATGGGTTGAACTCGTCACAAATGAAAAAGTCTTGCACATAATGCGCAAAGTAAGGGAACTCTTGACGTTGATAAAGAAGCGAAAGATCTCCTATTTTGGCCACAATTTTCGCAACAATAAGTATGGCATCCTCCAACTGATTAACCAAGGAAAAATCGAAGAAAAAAAGGGACATTGGAAGAAGGAAGATTACGTGGATGGAAAGTGGGTGGAAATCGGTGAGACTGGCCCATGATAGAGACTTGTTCAAGGAAATGGTCACCAACCTCATATGAGGAGAGGCAACAAAATAAGAATTATTATTAAAATACAACGATCATTAAGGCGTGCTTTAAAAAATATATATGCTTAATAGGTAAAATTAAAATAAAAATGGTTTGATCAATTGTTTAAAATAAACACTTTTATTATAGATTTTCTTGTATAATTGGTTGGACGTCTTAGATATAATGAAATACAACACATTTTGTAGATAAATATTTTATCTTTTCTACGGTGAGATGACAAATCATCATATTTTGCTTCACGAAAGGTATGGCTGTGAGTTCTGGTGGGTCGGAGTTCTTCACCCGGAAACTGAATGGCTATCTCACTCAGGCAGGTCCCCTTTGCGGTTTTTCCACTTCCGGGTGATAATTTTTGATCCCTTCATCACAAACTTTTCCTCCGAGTACACAAAAAAAACAATGGCAATTTAAAAAAAAAACATATATTTCAGAGAGCATGTGTTATAATTTATTCAGTATAACAAATCACTATGGAATTGCATAAAAAAACAATTTTTTGAAGACGTCAACGAATATAAAATATAGTATAATTTTTACTAGATAATAATTGTATTACTTATCGAGAATAAATAAAACTTTAAAAGTTCTCTTTACTTTTCTAGATTGATCTGTAATAATTGGTGCTTTGAAAAGGTTCAATGAAATGTTACGTCAATAATTATATTTTATTACTGTATATTTTTATTTATATATACTGAAATGCTATGATCGACTTTAGAAACCAAAATCAAAATATTATTTACAATAAAAAATTACAAAATTATTAAAATGTTGAATGAAAAATAGGCTTAAAATTAAATGACCAATTATCGTAAAAGCTATCGATAGTATCTAAAAGTATTATTTTTTATTCGGGGGTTGTTTGTGAGATAATCGACATGGGAGTGTATGCGATGGTCCATTTTCACCCCCATGAAGGATCTGTGTTGCCATGACATCCGTCTTCATCGCCAGCACTAAAAATGCCATCGCGTTGTTACCATGGCAACTGAAACTACGCAGACGACAACGCGCTAATGACACCGAAAATTGCTTGCTTTTATAACGGAGAATATTTTTTCTCATGAAAGTTTTATAATAACGGCTTTAATATAATTTGTTGCGCCGGGATTTTTTTTGTTTTATTATATATGTAATATTTTGAACATTTTTATATGCGCATATTTACTACTGCTAATATGATTACCTCTTCTAATCTAATATGATCCCACACAAATCACGATGATATTTTTCTGATAGTTTCTTTAAATCATCTTCTATGTATGAACTAATGTGCCTAATCATATTAGTAATAATATAGTAAACCCGTAATGGGTGATAAATACGCATCTGATTGACGTTCAATCCAAAAAATAAGACATACATATTTACTACGTCAAACGAATAACACTGTTTGTGTGACATAAATACAATAACGTAAATAATCTTTAATTGGAGCTATTTTGCTTTGTTCAACCTCTAATAAATAAATTGCGATTTTAAGAAACGAAACACTAACACTTAATAAAAAATACGCAAATATGTGCATTGGATTCTAAAAAGGACACACGGGTAGATACCAAATTGCGTTTAGATATGATTTTAAATGATTGCGTAAGAAAATATATTTATTGTGAAATAATTATAATTTTATAAAAGTATATTGTGTTTGTACGTAGATTAAGTTTTTTGTAACAATTTTATGCGGTTTATTTTAGTATAATAATAGGTTATTGTGTTCACCAAAATATACGCGTGTGCATTGTTTGTTAGCGTGTAACTAGATGTATGGTTTAATATAAACGTAGTTTTATTTTTTTTTTTGTTGAATTGGAAGCAGATATATTGAAACTCAATTTTACAGTGTGTGATTTAATACCACATTCAATTTATTGCGATTCTGAATTTCCCACTTGTGCTAACTCCATGGAGCTCAGCTGTCTGTGCTCGCTTATTTCCTCGGAGAGATGCTGCTCGTCTGACGCTTTAATCCTCCTTTTTTTATTGTAATGTACAATGTTATACTAAACTGGAGCAAACAATGCTCTCAAGGCTTTACAACCAACATCTTTATATTTCTTTTTAACGTTTTTTGCTGTTTTTTTCAGTATTTTTTTAAAAGAAATATCTTAATACATGCACAGTATTTTGAGACTGATATTACACATAAAGTACATTTTTCGACCTTATTTTTATTTAAGCTGTTTGAACGAATAGTTTATTTTAAGGGTAGAGAGGCAAGAGGCTTGAAGTGCTCTCAGGCAGTTGCACTGTTTCCGATTCAGCTTGCAAGCGTGCCAACCACTGAACCATGACACCACCAATTAGGCACATTTGATTATGTAAAGTAAAAAAGTTGTGCTGATTCAAAGGCATATCAAAATACTATGCTAAAATACATAAAAATAATATAGATATAATTTTTATCGAATTATAAATCGTTTGTTCAAACTGAAACCATAATAACTGTATATTTTTTCGTACAGATATTTTCTAGTATAACTCTGATTAGTTTTTTGTGTTAATTATATTATTTTATAATAAACGAAAAAAAAATATCGAGCGCCATTCATGACTATGTTCAGCTTGGCTGTATGCGAAAAAATTATAGTTTAGCGACGCTGTCCACGTGCCACCAGTGGTATTTGCCAGTGGCGTGCCTCCGGCTTGTATACCGCCGCTTTCTAGTCTAGTAGTTAGCACGCTTGCTTCTCGATCTTGGAGTCTTCGGTTCGAACCAGGAAGAAGCAGCAAACTATTAAAAAATATATATTTATACATTGTGCCTAGATTCAGAGGGAAGGAAATCCATTCGAGAAAAAAGCGTCTTTGATGTAGGGTTTTGGTAATTTCTGTTTACACACTTAATCCAATGCCGGAGACATACCAAGCCGGGTGCAGTCGCAATGATATTCAATTGATTATTGCTTTGTGGCTTCCTTTTAACAAAAGGTAAATTCGTGAGGATTTTTCGTGAGTTGTTGCATATTATATGTTAAGAAGTTATTTTCGTTACAAACAAACAATATTTTAAATGAGCAATTTACCAAATTGATAATGTTTTTTAAAAGATTTAAATGAATAAATATGGTTGTTTAGATTCTGTACTAACCATACGCCTCTGGTATCAGATAAGGGCGGGTATTCGGCTCGCCAGGGTGGGTTTTATATGTCTGGACGGTCGCCCTTGGTCGCCCTGTGGTCTGGCGAGGGCGGAATCACCCACTGACTTAGGGAGAACAATTGTCCCGGGAATCCAGACAATAAAACGCCTTGTGATAATTTTATTTCATTCAATAAATATGTCTCAGAGCGATAATATACGCTCTTACGAAACTGGAGAGTCACGACCTTCAAACATCTCTTATTATAACTTTTTAAGCGTAGCTTCTACCACTGTGTTTCTCTGCAGCTGTAAAACTAGCACGTTACTTATTCGCTTTATAATATGATTAAATTATTGTTATATACGAGGGCGGTCCGATAAGTACTTAGCCTACAAAATAAAAACAAAAATTTTGAATAAAATAAGAAAATAGTCTTCTTTTAGCTCGATACACTTGACTCAGCGATGCTCCAACTTCTATAACCCATCTGAAAAATACGTTTTCTCGAGGTCTGCAAAGTAGGCCTCCGTGGCGGCGATGACCTCCTCATTCGACTCAAACAAATCTGGAGAATACGGTGGATGGGGGAGCAGTTCGTAGTGCAATTCGACCAATTTGGCGAATTGCTCTACAACGGCGGAGGTGTTAGCCGGTGCGTTGTCATGGTGGAAGACCACTTTTTTCTTCGCCAAATAAGGCCGTTTTTTCTGCGATTCGGCTTGCCGAATATTATGCCGAATTATTGGGCCGATTCGACGCCGAATCGCAGAAAATTTCCATTATTTTCCGAATCCGTTTTTCTTTTGTAGGCTAAGTACTTATCGGACCACACTCGTATATATATAGATTATAATAATTTAAAACATACACATGTGTGCTGATCATGTGTGACCTTTATAGCTAGTCGGGTCCAGTTTGTCATATCGATCTGTCCTCTCGGAAACCGACGCTTATCACTGGCCTGTGGAGAGCCCAGCAGGCAGAGGTCTAGCCGAAGAGATGGGAAAACTAAATGATCTACTGTAGTTCTTCATATTAGGCAATGTTCTTTACGGGCAAAGTTTTTCGTGTTGATGTATCGCCGGCACGCGCCGCCACTGCCCGAGAAACTGACATAATAAAATCATAGAATTTTTATTCAATTTTTAATATTCACAGCAGTAAGACATGTGTTGAATGAAGCTTTAGATTTCTGTTGCGTGTTAGTGAACATTTTTACTGAAAAATATTTTGGGTAACTTTTTGCTTTCGCCACCCATAAGTTGTGATAGATTCAGACAAATCAAATTAAAATATCAATTCATTGGATTTGAAATAAATTTTAAGCAAAATTAATGCGTGAAAAAAGTCTTGCTTTATAATATTTGCTTATGTGCTTTTTTATCTGGCATTAGAAGGTCTGTAAATAAAAACCCTCATTATCGGTGTTTTATTTCACTAAGGCTTCAATTTATGCCAGTCATTAGTCAGGCGCGATAGGCCGCAGTCGGATGAAACCTTCTTAGGAAACCTCACACAATTATTTCTAGTTTATAAATACGCAATTATTTTTTTTTATATTCAAGATAATTCCTTTTAATTTAGGTATTTTTTAAATATTTTATTAAAAGGCACTGGTATTTAGTTATCTTGAAGAAGGATTAATTTAGTGAAATCGGCATTATTCTCATAAAATTCTTGGTAAGATATTCCAGGGAGTCGTCGAATATCTCAAGGGAGACCACAAATTTCATGCAAATTCGGGATATTCGAATTCCTCGAGCGTCCCCTCCGCCAGAAAGCCGGCCATCGGCACATCTTGCCAGCTAGATGCTTTGTTCTCTCTCGTTTGTGCTCTGAGAGGATAGATTTTCACATTACGACCTATTTTTTAGAGAGAGAAAAAATAACGATAATTCATCGAAAAATATGTTAGTCTCGGTTTCCTTCCTTTGTGTTCTTACCTCTAATACAATACAACACTTAAAATGCATACTTTTTGTTTTTACTTGAACTAAATAAATAATCCCGCTCTCCCTATTCTATTGCTTGTGGATGGTTGCCTTTATGTACCCTGAGCGTTCGTAAAGGATCGGTAATGGAGTAGTTGACTTGGAATGAACGTGGAGGGATGTGCTCTGGAAGTACATTGTCGAAGTGGGGGAGCTTCTGCTGTTGTTTCTGCAGCCTGCTATAAAAGGAGTATCAGATTTAAACTCCAGAACTTTGTAATGAAAATATTATATAATAATGCTATTGGGAAGCGAAAATACGCAGACCTTCCAATATAAAACTTCGGTGTAGAAGGACCAGGGGACCCACTACACAATTTTCCCCTTAGAAAACCATCAACACTGGCTCAGCATGAGTATATGTTCAGTGAAATGGACGCCAACCTCCTCTGAAGAGAAGCACCCGAATGAGAAGAAATAAATAAGATAATGTAAAATTACATGCAAATATATATTGCTAAACGGCTAGGCGCTTACTTTGATTATTTTTTGTGAACACTATTGCAATCTATTCGTTTATTCGTATTTATTATTAAAATCTAGAATATTACAAACTAAGCAAATCTGCCGTGGATAAAACTTTTTTTTGAAGGAGATTGAATCTCGTAAGAAACACGGCTCTTCGACATCGTTAGTTGGGAAGCAAAAAAATTAAACCACTAACGAGATTGAAACACCCGACCTCTCGATGGGCGTCTCGGAGGTGTCGCTCTGCGTTTCTGGAACGACCTCAAGTTTCTGGCCCTCGAGCTGCTCCTCCGAGCCGGAAACTTCTCGCCATTATGGTAACGAGCCGCTGCCGACTTGTGACTTCACTAAAGGGCGGCTGGGCGGTGCGTGCAAGCCCGCAACATCTATACCAGAGGCTCCCAACCTTTTATTGACCACCGCCCCCTTGACAAGAACAAAAAATCCAACGCCCCCTTTGACATAGCAGTTATAATTATACCATATAAAAATACCATAGAGGTATTTCATAACGACCCCCATTTTCCCATGGACCTGCCACCGCCCCCTTGGAAAGCTCCAGCGCCCACTGAGAGGCGGTACCGCCCCCGCTGGGAACTTATGATCTATACCATAGTTTCCCAAACTATTTTTTCCCGTCGACCCCTTGTCGAGTTTTCTTGTTTTTCATCGACCCCCTGCCTTGCTAATATTGAATTTTTACAAATTCATATGTCGATTTTTTGATTAAACGTCAATCAGATGCGTATTTATTACCCATTACGGGATTATTATATTATTACTAATATGATTAGGCACATTAGTTCATATATAGAAGATGATTTAAAGAAACTCTCAGAAAAATATCATCGTGATTTGTGTGGGATTTGAACCCACATCCCCTGGTTTGCATGACCGATTTTAAAAATAATGTCCAGATGGGACTAAAATCGCTTCACTTGTTACTTTGTTCAAAAAAGTCCAGTGCTTGCAAATCACTAAATATTGGTTGGCCTGGGGACATTGATTCACATGTAGAGTATGATTGTTAAAAATTCTCGATAAACGGAAGTGATTCGTTAGTACAAGAGTTAGTACACCGGTCATGTAAACCAGGGGATGTGGGTTCAAATCCCACACAAATCACGATGATATTTTTCTGAGAGTTTCTTTAAATCATCTTCTATATATGAACTAATGTGCCTAATCATATTAGTAATTTTACAAATTCATCAACTTCAAACATATTTTTGACATCTTATATAGAACAACTTACTTTCATAGATTATAGATTATACAAACATGCGCTGAAAACATTTACATGTGTTAGCAGCTTTTTACTCGAATGAAGCATATTAAATCTCATATGAGAACACGAATTACTGATGAGCATTTGAAAAAAAAACATCAACCGTTATCAACATTGATAACATTTCTGATAAAAAAATCAGACGTCTCACAAAAATTTATTCTTTTTTGTATTGCCTAACTCTAATCTAAAAAATATGTTTGATTCACATTTTTGTTGTATCTTCTTCAAAAACACTATATTTCTTGCTTGCTATAATGAAATTTTGTTGTACGGGCCGGTGGGAAATCTCATTTCCTTAATCTGGCCCGGCTGCTGAAAAAGGTTGGCCACCCATGATCTATACTCTCCCGTGGTCTGGTGATTACAGCAATTACTCGCCCTCTGCTGAAGTCTGGGCTCGAATTTGAGATGTAGCGAGAGGCAGAAATTTTTTCAGATATTGAAGCACTCCGACACGATCCCGATTGTTATCCCGATTGTTATCCTGATAGTGGCGAGATCATTATCATTTTATAAATATTTATACTTTTCCAAATCACAGTGATTGTTTACTGTCTATTACAAATAAAGCTTCAATTCCCTCTTTAACTTTGTTTGAGGCCTTTTACTAAGACGCTCATAACTTTCTACCATTATGACGTTTGAATGCTCGTCAATAAATACTAACAAGGTGTTGCATGAAATCTTATTTTAAAACAAGGAGATTTTTGTTTCAAGGTGATACTTGCATACGTCTTAACTACTGAGTCAACAAGTCTAACTAAATAGCGCAGTAACAAGAAAAACGGCAAAGAGACACGAAGATCCTTCAAACAAAGCACAAATTAGTACAGTTGCGTCAATAACAAACCCTCGGCCAAAAGTCTGCACGTCTAACTACTGAGCCAACAAGCAAACCATAAAACCATGTTATTTTATTAATTTTCGACGCTCTTGTAATGATATTATGTATTAACGTGTACAGGCTAAAATTAAACATTGGATTTATATCTATATATCTCTTCCAGCTAGTTAAATTGCGTTTCACAAATTTTTTTACTAGACTATCTCACAATTATTTGCTGCTTTGGGTCAAAGACTTTCAACTCATGGGAATTTTTTTGCTATCAAACAATAGTCGACTGCTTAATTATTATCATTACTAACAAATCTGTTTGTTATGATAATAATTTACGAATAAACTATTGTTTCAATTTCGCTCGCGTCAACGACAGAATGGAGATTTATTTTGTGCCAAGTTTTCATCGTGAGCTTTTGTAAATTTGGCTATGCCATAACAGATCATTTGTGAGGTTTATTGTTTGGTTTGTATTAGGTCACCTTGTGCAATAGAGCGTAAGCAGGTGTCTCTGTATATGCTCGATCAATTTTCATAAACTATTCATTAGTTGATACTCATTAATATCGCATCCACGAAAACACGACTAAGCTCTTTGCCAACAACGCCGCAATCTCCGTTATTGATCGGTATTGCAAAATATTTAAGTAGATGATGATACATTTTGAAACTAACAGAAAAAAAAAACACAAATCAGTTGTCCTCTAATAGACTATTGTTTATTAAAGAGATGATCGAGTTAAGATAATGTTTTACGAGGTGCCAAGTTTATTGCAATCTTCATCAAATTTAATTTACTTGTTTTTTATTTTTATATATTGATGCTGAGCCTAGATAAGAAACTTTGTTGTTTTTTAAATGATAAAATACATTGTTAATTAAGTATGAAAGAAATTAACATATTTTACAATATCAGAATTTGCGTGTGATATGAGATCGATTATTATTTAACAGATTATTAATTTTAAAAAATGTATACTAGAGCAATATATAACTAAAAAAGTTTTCACAAGCATAAATAATAACAAAAATTGTTTGAATTGACTAAACCGTTTTATAAATTTAGTAATACGAAAAACTAAGTAATAGTTCATAAATACTGTAGTTTAAATAAATATAAAGTGTTTTTTTTGCCATAAACGTGCTTTTATTTACAATATAGATTTGAGTATTTTAACTGAAAAAAAAAGGTTTACTAGTTATTGTATTTTTCAATTATGTAGTAACAAAAAAAAGTATTAAGAATAGAAGAGTAAAAAAAATCTTAAAATAATCACAGAAAAAAAAAATTCGTTTCAAATATTAATCCCTTCGGCTTTGGTATGATTTACAGTAAAAGGTTGCGTGAGTTTATAAATATTTTGTAAATTAATAAATATAGTCACGACACTTAATCTTTCTTATTTCGCGTTACTGAAAAGCAGCAGCGAGCTCATGCAGCGCTATTCCTGGCGAACATAAACGCCAAAACTTTTTAACAAAACCCACCATAAATCAAGGCATCCTATGACTTGGCACAGCAGCGTGTTCAGGCACAGCACCGTCGAAGCTGCCTACACTCGCTGCAACACAGCCGACTACAAATAAGTATAAGTCTAAGTTTATTTTAAATGATTATTTTATAATTTTTCCTAAAAATAACGCAAGACTGGACCCTATTGGCAAGCTCATCGTTTGCGTTTCAGAATGTGTAGGGCTCTTTTATTTTTACATTGAATGCCTACGTGAGGCATTTTTTAATATCTATATATATATATATTTTTTTTTTATATTACCACAAATGTGTTACTTTCATAAAAAGGTGTTCACCCTTTACAATATGGCGTTGGCTAAAGCTTGAAAATGATCTGGATTAATTAATTTCACGCTGGGTGGCTTGTTTTTTTTGTGGGTGTCGTGAATGGGGGAGAGTGGGGTTTGATGGGGTGGTGGTGGAGGGAGGGGAGAGCGCCAGAAATGCCCCAAAGAACGAGAATTTACTGTTGTTCGTTTCATGTCGAATGGCCACTGATCGTATTTTATTGTTTGGACCTTTCATAGAAAATTCTAAAAGGGTTTATCTTTTCGAGATGCATTTAAAGTGAAATAAAATATAACCAAATATATTTTTTTTACTTTCACTAAATTTCTCATGTCTTTAACTGTCTGTATATTTAATCATTTATAGTTTATCATATCGAGAGACGAAATATATTTTTTTAAATCTAAAATGATCGATGATTATATTTCGAGAGTGTTACAACCAGAAGCCATTCAATCACTTGCCTAAAGGTTCACTGAGTCATTCTCATGGCTTTATCTGACCACGGGGAGTCTGAATTAAGCATCTGTCACCGTTAAAATTTAAAGTATTCATAAAAAAAAACATTCATGTGATATATTAAATATTTTATATTGCGTTTGTTAGCAGTAGTGTGACTATATTATTTTTAAAATTCACCCAATGAATCATTACAGAAATGCTTTTACGTTTGAGCCTGTGCCAATTGAAAAAAATGTATTTACAAAATACGCATGACCGACAGGTTTTTTCCGAAGTGTTTTTAAAAAATATAATAAACAGCTCACCTAGGATTTTTTGCGTCTCTATTTTATACCAATTGATAATCTATAACCGGAGCCCAAGGCGAGCCAGGACGTTTTTTTTTGTATAAGGTGCGATGCACTGTCGTGGAAATCTAGCATGGTTGGCAGCGGTGGCCGGCTGTGGCGTTAGTAGCTACCAGCTCGTCACCGGCACTCGTAAACTAAGCTTTGAGCTTTGAGAAGCATGGAGATATAATAAAAATAAAAAATAAAAAATTCATAAAAATGTTACTATGTGTAAGTGGATTGAATGTACGCTGTCGAAAATGAAATATACTTTACTAAATATAAATACTTTTCCAGTTTTAAGCTAGACGGCATTCAGGGTCTACTCGGTGAAGTGCTGCTTTAATTAATCAAGCCTGGTTTTGCAACAGTTTTGTTGACTAAGTCATTTATTACCCATCCCAAGGCACGCCACTGTCCACGCGGAATAATCGCATAATTAATGATCCTATAAAAACAACTTACACCGGATTATTTGTCTTCAATTGCGAGCGTCCAGCTAAGACGAAAGCCTCCAAAGAAAATATAATCGAAAAAATTTTTTCTACTAGTCTGTCGTGGATGATGTTTTAAGTTTTATTATTACCCTGTGTTGACTGGCTACAGTTAAAACGATTTATATCACATTAGCATATCATGCAACCAAGATTATATTTTTTAATATATATAAAAATACTCAAATATCATTAGACAAAGAAAGCTCTTATATAGAAAGGTGATTCAAGCGATCAGGTGACGCTCAGTAAACCCACGTCTTAATCTAGAATCGTCGAGTTGTAAATATACTACGTACAAAGTATTTGCTTATTTTCGTTATTCGCAAATCACGGACTCGATATTGGACTGTTACTAATGATATTTTAAAACAAAGCGAAACGACGAGCCTAATGGAGCTCACCCGGCGATCCATCACGGCTCTGGCCATCCACTGATTTGACAATTTAAATTCAAAGCTTTCTTAAAGATTTACCGTTTCTTAAATCATTTAGCATGTCACAATAGAAAACAAACAAATTTATTCACGGTACGTATAGACAGTATTGGCTTAAGGGTCTTGCTACCTAACCTTGCTTGGTGTCTATCCGTTATCTGCCACAAAAAAGACCGTTTTACCTGGCGAAATTCAGTCATTTAATTAATTTAATTGTCACTTTATTTTTCTATGTAGAAAATTGATTTTTTTTATAAAATATTGAAAAAACTATGAATTATATTTACCTATTTTTTATTATTTAATTAACGTCCATTTTCAGGATAAAATAAAATCTTTAAGATGTTGAAAAATTGGATAAAATGACTACTTTTCAAAACCAAAGTTTGTTAAATATATATATTTTTTTAATTTTTAAAATAATAAATCGCACAGGGTTTATATTTAATCTTTTATTTCCAATCGAAAAAAATACTTTTAAATGTTTAGGACTCTAAGAACAGGGACACGACGAATTTCCAAATTCCTACACTTCAATCGGAAAAACACATATTTATCATATGAAAAGTAAATTTACAAGAAATAAAAATATATTCTGTTCGGAAGAAGGGATGTGTCTAGCTTTTTGCATTTAATTTTTTTTTAATTTGTGCAGTCAATTTTTCGCAAAACGGACCAGAAAATGATCAAAAAAACTCGAGTATGGGACTTAAGGCCTTATATATGATAGTAGAGTTGTCTCACACATGACTGCTTTTAAGATATTTTGTTCTAATTATTATTACCTTATACTTGGAGCTTTTTTTTTATTCTCTGATATATCTTTGCCTCTCATGTGTGATAAGCGATAATTCAGTTATAAATATTTAGTAAGCGATTATGCATTACGCGGATGGTCTGCATTTTCGCATCACTTGAGCTTGAACATCTCTCGCCTCTGGAGACAATCTAGACGAGAATTATGGAAACTTCCATCTCTAGACCACACAGTGTTAGCTCTGGTGCTTTGGGGCGTGACATCAGAGAGCACAGCATTTGGCTGGCGTGAACTTGGCGTAAACAACGGTGGCTTTAAATAGGAGCTGGGGCTGATGCAGCAAAGTGCAGCAGAGTGCAGCAAAGTAGAAATAGTACCGAAATTGATTTCAGTGAGTTTTTTGTGCAAAACAAGGCCAAAACGTACCATTGGCATATTCTTGACAATAATTTTTTTTTGTATTATCAAATGATTGGATAATACTTCATCGGGATAATCAAATTAGTAAAATTAGATGCAGTTTATTAAGTGAATAAAATATGCAATAAATTTATTACAGTGAATCTGAAGAAGTGAAATTAAAATTTGAATAAATGACCTATTTTAATTCAATATAAATATATTTTAATTAATCTTTAAAAGTCATTCTAATCTTAAATTTTTTAAATATATTTAATACATAATAGATAGTAAAAAGCTTCCATCTACTAATAAGATATTGCATTAGAAATATTTTAGTCGAGCGGAGAGTGCGATTTGAGTTACAATCTAACTATAACTGCAGTCACAAATAAACGAGAAGTTAAATTTTTTATAAAATCTGCTAGAGCTAGAAAAGAAATCCACTATTTTGATAAGTATAGTTAGCAGTGGTGAAGTTTTAAGGTTCGTTTTAATATTAGTATTATACGCTGGTAGTACAAAAAAAATGTGTTTTCAGTATATTTTATAAATTTAAAACACAGAATTAATAACACAGTTGATAATGAGAGCGTTGATATTTCTATGACTATTACTATAGAGTTTAGTGGCATCCTCAAAGTTAAGATAGCTATTAGATAAAGTCCCTGGCTGGGGCCGAGTGCCATGGAATTATTCCATCAATCTTTCTCGTCCCAGGCGAAGTTCGGGGCGCTAAGCCGGGGGATTCCATCAGTCAGTCGGTGGACTTCCAGTCGGCGAATTGTAAAACATCGTGGCTTATTGACCGGACTGGCATCGTTGGCAGGCCGCAACAATGGCGATGAAGATAGATGGCCTGATAATGGATATATTGACGTTCCAGCGAGGCGATTCATCTTGATATTCAATTAGTTAATTACGGTTTGTTTAGAGATTGCTGCAGCCATCGTGTCGGTTGGCTCATCAGCAATCTTTTGATGAAGCTCCTTGATTTTGTTGTTTCAGAAATATGCAAGTTTTTTTGTATATATATTAACCCTTGTTGAGGGACAAGGCATTTGATTGGTGATGATCCATTATTATAATGATAAAAAGTAACTTTGTATTTTTTGTTTTCACTTTGAGTTTATTAGAATTATTTGCATAACTAGTTTCGACCCTAAACACCGGGTCATCATCAGATCAGATCAGAGTTTATACATGCATCTATATATATATATATATATATATATATATATGTATATATAACCTAACCTAACCTAACCCTTTCCACTCCGTGGGCGGCAATGTGTCGACATGGTAAATTCCTTTGTAACTCCGTTGGCGACTATAGATCGCCATAGTGCACCTTTTATTGTTTAACCTATAAAAAGTCTAGGTGCGAGTTAGAGCAAGTATAAACCCTTTTTGTCAGTTTTGCAAAGTAGTTTTTGCCATTCGGACGTATTCACATTGTTAAATTAAAAAAAAAAACAAATAAAAAAAAAGTCCGGAGTTCAAAAGGTTGTAGTGAATTACAAGTAAAAATAAACAAGGAATAGTGTGTCACGATCACTAGTTCTTAATTGTATTTTTATGACAAATTATTATTTTATAAATATGACAAAATATATTTAAAAAAAAATAGGTCGGTTCTTTTAGGATGCCAATGTCGACAAGACAGTCAAAAAATGTGCATATTGATACATTTCCATGATGTATACCTGTATTTTGCTGTTATTTCTTTAGTGGTTTATTTATTTCATTTGGCTAGTCTTTGTTCGTCGGTTTGTTTTATTGTTTCGTTAAATTGAAAGCTCACATCGATTTGTACTTGTTGGTCGGACAGTGGGTGAGATCGCCATTAAACTGTGGTTCATTATATGAAGGTCAGGCAAAAATCATAACACCTCATGAAAAAGACCTCTCCAGAGAGGCGAGCCTGAATTTTCATTACTGCTTATAGAATAATCTCTAAAACCCTTGGGTCTTTATACTCTCTGAACTATGAAGTAATATATTAATATGTATTTTTAAAATCAATTGGTTTGCTGGAACACAAAAATTCACATAGATCACAGCTCTTTATCTAATTGGTAAACTGATACATGGTCCACAGAACATTTTAAGCTCTAAATATATACAATAAATAAATTAACAATTGTACGACTCATCGTGAACCTTACGTCAACAGTTTGGATCGTGTGTGAATCTATTGTGAATGGAAAACAAATATTGTTGTAAATCACCACAAAACAAACGATTGTCTAAGAATACTCAAAGGTTTGCCGTAATTCCACAAAAAAATAAACAACATATAACATATTTATTGATTTGGAAAATTACTGCTATATAACCTTTTTAATTTGTATTATTTAATACTTCATGAAAATAAGGTAACACTAAGCAAATTAATAATATTTTTTATATCAAAACAAGAGTTGGCCCGATAATATATTTCGCGGAATAAACTCGAAATAATGAGATATTTCGGTAATTGTCAAATAATTGTTATAAACATTGATATAAATTTTCTTTATTTCAATTAATTTATATAAAAGCTAGAGTCAAGCAAACATTTTTACTATAAGTACAATGTAATAGATTTTACACACGAGGCGTATTATTAGATGCTACATAGATTATTTATTGAAAAGCACATATTCAATTATCACAGAAGTTTTTTTATGATTTGTTGAAATTTAATCTTAAATATATGCACAACTAAAATAGAAATATTTAAATGAAAAACAAAGAGTTTTGCTGAATAATTTGTCATTGCACACGAGTAAAAATAGTTTTTAATTTCAAAACAAGAGTTGGCCCAATAATATATTTCGCGGAATAAACTCGAGATAATGAGCTTTCGGTGATTGTCAAATAATTGTTATAAACATTAACATAATTTTTTTTTTATTTCAATTAATTTATATAAAAGCTAGTCAAGCAAATATTTTTACTATAAGTACAATGTAATAGATTTTGTTACTAATATGATTAGGCACATTAGTTCATACATAGAAGATGGTTTTAAAGAAACTATGTGATTAAGCACATTTTTTCATACATTGAAAACAATTAAAGAAAACTCTCAGAAAATATCATCGTGACTTGTGAGGGATTCGAACCCACATCCCCAAGCTTTCATGGCCGGTGCATTTCCCTCACAATCCCTCACAAGTCACGATGATATTTTCTGAGAGTTTTCTTTAATTGTTTTCAATGTATGAAAAAATGTGCTTAATCACATAAACATACTAATACCTGCATGGGTAAATAAAAACGCATTCTGATTGACATTAATCTAAATTAATATAATTTAAAGAAACTCTCAGAAAAATATCATCGTGATTTGTGTGGGATTTGAACCCACATACCCTGGTTTACATGACCGGTGTACTAACCCTTGTACTAACGAATCACTTCAATCATATTAGTAATAATATAATAAACCCGTAATGGGTAATAAATACGCATCTGATTGACGTTAATCAAAAAATCGACATATGTAATAGATTTTGCACATGAAAAGCACATATTCAATTATCACATAAGTTTTTTTATGATGTGTAAGCAAATATATGTTGAAATTTAATTTTAAATATATGCACAGTATAAATATAAATATTTAAATGAAAAATGAAGAGTTTTGCTGAATAATTTGTCATTGCACACGAGGGAGGAGTCGGCCCCGAGATAATGGCCGTCGGATCGATCGACGTTTGGCCGACAGATTTTGGCGTCTGGTGTCGAGTTCATAATTATAGACCAATGTCAAAGGCAAGTAGCGGCGTCCATCACTCTCGTGTTTACACGCGCTAATTAACTGAAGATACCCCGCCACGGGGAGATACTTGCCGATGATTAATTGTTTGCCAGGGTTTAGCTTATCGCCTCGGGGTGATGTCACCAGCCCCGCTCACTGATCGAGTTGGAGATATCATTTATCTGATCGATGGCTCGAAGTCGACAGCTGTAGTTAAAATGCGGAGTGAAATAATTTAATAATTATATTAAACATTGGAAATTCCATTTTGACATTATTCTTTTGTAAAATAAAATATCTAAAAATCATTAAGTCAAAACAAACAAAAAAAACTTATTTTTAGTTTTTGTAAGACTCATGGACTAAAAACAAGAAGCGGTTTATTTATAATGAATATGAAATTATATATATGATTTTTATTGACCAATATTAATGATTATTTTAAGGGCTTTATAAAAACCTAATTTATTGATTAAAATGTGTATTTAAATTATTCAAATAAACTGTTTGCTGTGTATTCGTTCGCATATTATTTTCAAAAACTTTTACATAGTTAAATGTATGAGAAAAAATAAATATGAGTATATTTATGCACACTTAAATTATTTATTCTTCTATAAGTAATCAATATTTTTGACAGAAATTACAAAAATATTTGAGTGATTTTTCCACATGTTATTTTTTATTGGAAACCGGTCACCAATAAAAATTAACACGTGGATCACTCAAGTATTTTATTTAAAATATTAATTTCTTCTTTACGAAAACCAATTAATTTAACTGCACGTTTATACTTCTTTTACTATGTATACACATACAAATTTTCCACTGCGTCGTTTTTTAAAAACAAATGGCTCGTCTATATTTTTAGCGCACATCACAATGAGCTGGAAAAAATAATTTTATTTACTTATACATCGTATGTGTGTAGAAATTCTGAACACGTGTTTTGGCAGTCTTCTTTTGGTACTCGGTAGTTAAATCTTTTCTCTGGTAGCCAATATTATAAATTTCCCGAATGCATAAGCGAGCGAGAATTCTCTCGCCCCTCTTCCTAGATCCTCGAGGCAGGGGTGCCCGAGGGGTCGCCAGGGGTCGACATTTTTCATGCGATTTCGCAACGAGTCGTCCACCCTTCCCCAGTTTGAGAAAATTCCACCGCTCGTTGCTAACAAATACTACCAAATAAAACACTTTCTTTATTTTCGATTCTTGCTTCAATATATTACGCAAGCAGAGCAACACACGAGCCCTACACTATCAAGATGTTTAGACCGTCAGGTAATATGTGAATGATAGTGGATTGTAGATTTTAGACAGGCATGAAGACGTGTAGCTCAATTTGTTTTGAAAATCGACAGGCGTGGACAATTTAATCACAGTGTCACTGTAGTTAGGCGACTACTAAAATAATTCAAGTCGAGTGTGAAACCGATGTTCTCAGATTCGCTAGATGAATATTTACTGTATTTTAAGTCGTGTAAAATGTGTGTCCGTACACTCCCACGAGAGTTTTTCAATTTTTCACCAGAAGAGTTCTTAAATGATCCGTTGATTTTACCAGTCACAACGCGGGCAGAACAAATGATCGGAAATAAAACATTCTATTTTAATTCTGCTTAACTAAAGTACAACACTTGGACCACACGGATAAAAATACAAACGCTACTTGCTGACTTTGAACTGCCGTAGCAGTTGAATCCATGATGTAGATTATGGTGATATGTGATGATATTGTGGTATATTGGTTTTATAAAAATAATAATTGAAGAGTAGATAAAGTTTTTTTTATATACATTAGAAAGTCATGATGCGTAGATATAATATTTGAGATTGTGGTACTTTTGATATGCATAGTTAATTCATTTCATAAGTATGTCTGTCCCGTGGTTTGTGTAATACAATCGATATTTTAAATGTCAAAGGTCCGATTGACACCTGAATCGTCTCATTAATATGTGACAGGTAAAGATATTTCACGGTAAGAATACATACATTATGAATCGACCGCAACAATAGCGTGTCTACGGAAAGCCTCGCCCTTATCGAGGGACGATTTATAAATTGAAAAGGAAACAGTGTATTCGTAAAGAGTTACTTCACATTGAAAATTATCTAATATGTACCTTGTTTTTTTTTTATTAAATTTAAAATATTCGATTAAAACCGAACACAACAAATATAAAATGAATGAAAGGATTTTAAAGGTAGGTAGTTACGTTTTTGTATAACTCAATGTATCTGATAAAAAATCATAAAATATAGACGATGAGTTTATAGATAATACTTTAGTTGAAAGGTGGTTATGCAATGGTTTTGCAACCGTGATTAAACCTCAGAGTTTTCACGAGTATCTTTACATTCTAAATATACAAAGCTTCGTGAAAATTACACAACCGATAATCAAAACAATATAAAAAAAAAACACAACAATAAATAAGCAAGCAATAAAGCGCCGACGATGGGTTAATAGGTTATAATTTAATAGAAAGGTGGTTATTATTTTTTGTGCGATTCGTAAAAATATGCATCATAAGCCGGGAATGTGGCGCTCAAACCGCCAGGAATTTTGAGGTTATGCCAAGACCAGATGCGATCAAGCTCGGAGTCGCCACACTTCAGCGGCCCGGGCTATTTGTGACATCTTGTAAAAATATTTATAAATCCAGATTCCCGATTCCGACACCGGTTATGCTGTTGAGCCAGATTATTCAATCTAATTTAACGGGACAAGGGCGCGCGCCTTTTTTCGAGTCGCTTTTGTGGTTCGTAAGTCATCGTGGCGAAATTTATTTTTGACACCACCGATGCAAGGTGTTTTTAAACTGCGTGACTGGACGCCGTGTTTATTTTTAATTTTAATTTTTTTTTACAATTTTACTGCATTTGAGATCGAAAAATCCGGTGTAATTTTTAATTCTGAACCATTTAGTTTTACTGTATTTTTTGTTTGTGTTTTTAGTATAGAAAACCAGCATAAATTTTTTTTGATAATGATTAAGTACATTTTCTTTATCTTACATGGCATTGCACATTGGTAATGCACCGGCCATGTAAGCTTGGGGATGTGGGTTCAAAGCCCACACAAATCACGATGATTGTGTGGTTAAATCATTACCAATCAATAAAAGCTGTATAGGCAAAATCGTACTTCCTGTGAGACGGTCTTCACACAAATCTATAATATACAATTTTTTTTTGTTTCATAAAAAGGTTTCTTACATATATATAACTGGGGATATGTTTAAATATAATGCTCTTACAGAATTCGACTCAGTGACCTCAGGATATACAATACAACCAAGCGTGCTATCCATTGGACCAGGGGCGGTTTTAGATAAAATGAATCTCGTACACCCACATATAAACTCTTGGTTGTCTAGCTAGTGATATTGAGTTGGTCCAAGCACGCGATCGTTTGGCCGACTGGAACACGTGTTTCGACGTGTTTTGATTTCATAATAATATCTTTTGTGTTAGGGCGAGGCGCTTTGTTCGCCTTTGCAGAACACCAAACGGTGTTGAATGATACGCCTCGGCTGCTAAAAAATTGCTCTCAAAAGAGTATCGAGAACACGTGTCCTTAAAAAGGCTATTCGCGCGATTGCCTGTAAAGGCCTCTACACACGTAGCAACAAATCAGCTAGTCCATAGCATCCGTAATTTTTTTTTTTATGGTTTTACTTAAAGTAGCACGATTTGTTGCGACGCGTGTAGAGGCTTTGAGTGTTTTGCCAATTGGTTTTTCGAATATTTATTGAAGGGTAACAATTTGTCGTTTAAATGTACTTAAATTATATGTAAAATTTATTTTATTTATTAGTCCACGTAGATTCGATTGAAAGCACGTGCCTTTAAGTAGGCTTTGGAGAGTGGTTTCTTCCAAACGTTCCGCATAATTTAATCAACGTACTTCTCATTGTAGTACTGTTAGCACTGATTTGTTTTTTTTAAATTTATTTTGAATGCATTAATTTTGCAATTAATTTTAGACGGTGATTGCGTTAAAGAAATAATAAATTTTTACTAAAAAAATAAACTGTGGCCAGGTCTTAAACATTTATCTCATTCTGTTGTGTGAGGCAGTAACAGACATTTTAAATTGTAGATACACGTATTTTTGACGTCTAGAGAGGTCTTTTTAAAATGAAATATTTCTCAAACTAATTAAAAGTAGAGAAATTAAGACACAACAGCTATTTATTAAACACTTTTAAATAAACTCGGAAAATAGTCCCACTGTTTCTAGCATTTTTTATGCAAGTGAATTACTCAACATCAGTACAACTGTACTCCCATTTATTACATTCTCAATTTGCGAATTCTTTAAGTTTAATGTTTCGTTTTAGCTTGAATTTTATAAGCTTAGTGAAATTTAATAAATATAACTACAATAATAAAAATAAGATATTTACATGCTTAACTTTTCGATTTGGAATTTGACTCTGTATTGTATAAATGTGCATCACATTTTTAAAAAAATATTTGTAGCACTCTCTCTTTTCTGTATATGTAAATATAAATAAAATTTTAACAAAACTTACACAAATCATGTTGGTTGTTTCAAGAATTAAGACAATTTTTTTATATAATCTTAATTTGGTACTTGTTCTTGATCCGACCACCAAATTTTTTTAATGTACATGTACTCGCAGAGGTAATAATCTATCATATGACGATGAGTCCCGTTGTGGCGTTTATTCGTTCCTTTGCAGATTTCCATGACCGCTCGATTCGTAGGGTTAGGTTAGGTTAGGTTAGGTACAAGTTTTTTGGTGGTCGGATAAAAAACAAGTACCCTTAATTTTAATATGTTTGTCAAAAAATATTTTAGCGTCAAAAATTTTTTTGTGGGATATTTGTGGTTGTAAGAATAATTGCTTGTCTAACGCTAAAATCCGCAGCACGCCACTTACGTATAGTATACTGATATAGCATATGTATACTGGAAGGGCCGCAGAAGGCTGCGACACCCGCTGGAGTAGGCACGGATCGATCTCCGCAGAATTGGTACAGAGAAACCTTTTTAGACTTTACTTATGTAAGCGAGGAATATTTCAGAAGTATTTTGCTGAAAATCCAAAGCATCTGATCGCAAAACTGAACCGTTTTTTTTTCATGTTTTTTGAAGGCTTAACGTATATTTAAACAAAAACTTGACACATATATTGCATGTGCTAATGTATTTAGGTTATTCTACTACATTCATAGATCAAGTTCGGCATGCCAATTTGACGTAATATTTTTGGTTTTGTGAGGGGATGAAGTAGGAGCTGAATTTATTTTTAGCCATACCACTTCTGATATAATCAGGTACAGATAAGCGAATATTTTCTTTGTAATCTATTCACGAAAACTTTAGCAAATATTATATTTCGTCGGGTAATCGTTTTTCATATATTTTTTATGAGTATTAAAACATTCGATTAATCGTTTAATCTTCGATCATTTTTTTTTTCATTACTCGTACTAAGCCAATTGTTTGATAAGTTGATTACGCCTTTTACTCTGGATATATGTCTTATAATGATACCTAAGGAGAAATATATTGAATTAAGGCTTTTCTCAAAGCGCTAAATAGTTCGAAAGATAGTGCTCAGAGATCAAAAAAGCTTTATCAAGCTTAATGTAAATAATTTTTGTGTTCATACAATCAATAGTCGTTTTCGTTATATATGTGTTTATATTATATTTGGGTCGAAAGTGTAATAAATATATACCTTTAAAATAAACTGGTCTCACTAAAATGACAATCTTTTATTTTATTTGTTTTTAGGATGTGAAATAAACTATCAATAAAACCATTATTCGGGTGACTGGAATGGGGCCATCTTATCTGTAACTTGTGGGACATTCAAGCCTGTAATGGCTTCCAGCTTCCTAGCTTGTTATACGGTGACCATATGTATTTAAAGTAAACTGTAAGTGGGACACAAACGAACAAAAATATTGCATTAACTATGTATTTAGCATTCACGAAACAAATGAACTACATCTTTAAAAGTTTATGATTTCTATTTAACAATTTTTCTAAATGGGTATATTTTATTGGTTTCTTAATTGGTGTAGTATTTGGTGGTATTAAAAATGATCAAAGGTTCACTGATTTGCTATAACAAATATTAATTTCTAAATGACGACAGGTGTTATTTTTGTTTCTGGACGCTTTCGTTTTTGATGGACTTTTCAAATCATGCAGAGTTTGAAGAAGCCATTATATTTAGCAAGATTGTTGCGAAAAAAATAGTTTTTTAATTAACTCATCGTCATTCCTTTAAATAAGCTACATTTCCAAATCATGCCCTTATTTCATAAGAACGGGCAGAATTTTTTTTTATATATACTAGATAAGTAAAAAAAATGGTGGTCACTCTAAAAACTGCTCGTATCAATGAGCCGCAGTGATAAAGGCCATAAAGATATCTGTAATCTGCCCTTATCAACTGTGGGGTAAAAACTTAATGAAAATATCGAACAGTTAAGGGTAGGACCCACCCTTGCCTCCTGCTGTAATCATTATCAATCATCACCATTCCTTTGTATGAGTGAGACTCCTGTGAAATATAGCTGATGTGAAATATGCAAAGTAAAAAGGCTTCTTTATACTTTGGATTTTATTTTATAAGCGAAAAAATCCATATATTTTTTTCCGTTACAGGAAAAATATGTAGACATTTATTTTAGATTATGAAATTTTTCAAACATTATTTTTTTGCCGATAAGCTAAAGGAATTTTTTTTTTCCACAAATATTTGTAATTAATTCAAAAATCCAAGCCAACATTATACAAAATTCAAGTATTTAAATAATTTTATTAGAATACTCATAATAGCTAAAAGTTAATAATGATTTAAGGTAAAATGTTAAAACTGCAAAGAAAACGGCAATTAATTGAGGATTATATTAATATTTATGGAAATTAGTGGTTTATTTTTTATGCGAAAAAACAGGAAGCATTAAATATCACTTTTGTGTATTTTATGAAAATATCCAATTAGTAGAAGTGCTGTATTGACTCAATAGAAGCTTTTTTTTGGAAATTAGGTAGTTTTTCTATTTTAGTACACAAAATAAATTAAATCGAATTTCATATTTAATTTAATTGAATGCTTAAATTTAATAACAAAACCGGATCTGAATAATACATTTTTTGGGTGATGGGTGCAAATGTATTTGTATTTTTTTATATTAATTTTTAAGCTAACAATTTACGATGATTTTTCACAAAAAATAGTTTTTTTGTAAATAGTTAATAATTCAGAAGTATCAATTTGAGTAACGGTAGTATTTTCAGAGAGCAAAAGTTTTCACATTCTGAAAATGACTCCAGTACATCCAATAAAAACGAGGTATTTATCCTCGTTATAAATAGTTGATTTTTAAATTAAATATGTACTCAAATACTGAACTATATAAATAAAAAAAATCATATAGGTACCAAGTTTATTCAATGTATATCATCACGAATTTAAAAACATAATAAATATGCTATGTTCATTCACTTTGCAGGGCCTTGTAAGCCCACCAGACTTGAAAATTTTAATACAAGTTGCCGGAAAACAAAATAAAATGAATTCAATTGAATACAGCGGGTCTAATTTTGAGTATAATTAAATTTAAATTAAAAATCCTCGCCAGAAGTAAATCTCATCAATCTCACTGAAAGAGAAAAGGTTGTGGAAAATCGCAGTCTTCAAAATGGTCAATAAAACTCTCTTCTCACAGAGCTAATTAATTCAATTAATTTTGTATTAAGTTATTTTATGAGATACCTGACAGCGCTTTTTGGCATCAACATCTATTACTTTTTATAAAATTACTTGTTCAATCAAATATTATGCCAATAAACACGATCTCGATAATTTATTGGTAACGTAAAGATTGCCTTCATTAAAATTTTCGAAAATTCATAAATTGTTTGATGATTAATGTAATGTTAGAACAAATACTATAATGACTATTTTAATAATTTAGATATATGTATTCAATTGCAGATATCAGGATAATACTTTGTATTAATGACTACAAATATTCTTTGTCTCTGGAAGACAAAATAAAAAAATTATGATAAAACGGAGCACGCAAAAAAAATGAGAGCAACCTTAAAAACCTGTCAAAATTTTAACACGTGCCACCTCTGACCAAATTTAAACAGACGTGAGTCTAATTATATCTATTTAAGATTTATCTGTTGCGAAGAGGTTCAACCATGGACCTCCCAGTCAGCAGTCATCACTGTGCCAATAAGCCAATTCAATCGTATTAACTAAGAATAAATAAAAAAATATATCTGATATAATGTTTTTGTATATAAAATCTAGATGTTACATCATGGCCGACTATTCAAAGCCTATTTTATAAGTTTTGTTAAGCCTTCTCTCCCGTGGGAGGGATGCATTAGACCAGGCCCAGCCAGTTTTGGAGCAGAGGTGAGTGTCCGGTCACCATGAACAGGAGGTCGGGAGAGTTTTTGGGTTGCTCTCATTTCAGGATGAAATGGAAGCATTTCCATCATATACGTCCTACTGCTTAGCCTGAAACTTTATGATATTTACAGTAAAAATATGCCATATTGAAATCCTACGGGGAATATCATTTTTTATCAATCTGAAACACATTGGAAAAATTCATTTTATTACATTTAAAAAGGTTGTATGTTAGCTGGATATTGATAAATAAAAATAATTTCAATGATTACATGACAGGTAATTCTATAGTGGGCTGGTAACTTATTTCTATCTCTTGCTCCATCCACATAACGTAGATAAATCAAGACAGCAACGAGCTCGGTAAACTTAATGATATTTTGTACTGAAATGTCAGTATTACGGAGAAGATTTAATTGCAACAAGACCTTAAAATATGCTTCAGGCGATAAATCAAGAAACGGTTTTCCAAAATTAGGCGTGGACTTGTGGAAGGAGCTCCGTGCCAAGATATTAGTTTATTTGATAATTAGGAGGACAGAATTCGCTATAAATTCTCTGCCTATAACTTCTGACATAAATAGACTCTGTTTATGTATTTTATAAGGGAATTCAAGTCTATTTTAATTATGTGCGCAGCAAATGAAGTTGTAACTCAAATTTTATTAATATAACGCTTGTAACATAAAGTGAACTCCACAGTTATTAAAAATTTACAAAACAGATTTTTTATTATAGAAGCAGTCGTTTATATAATTGTTTAAAAAAAAATCTATACACAACTGGTAATCGGTAATATTAAATTTATTCTCTATTTTTTTTTTACAATTTTTTCAAGATCTAAATGACATGGGTTATATCTCAAAGGTTTTAAATTTGAAGTGTATATCTTTTTTATGCATATTTTATTTAATAAATTATATGTTTCGAATGACACAGATTTCAGATGTGGTGTTTGCAAATAAAACCACTGTAATATCACATCGTCATTAGCATATTATACAGCAATAGTTATTCTGTCGCGTGAAGTGGATTTTAAAATACACAACAACGGAGGACACACGCAATAAATTTCACTCATAAATTCTGACATAAACAGCTGTCCGTGTAACAATAAAAGCTGCGAAAAATCTTGTTCGGCCACACAAATTACCTCTTAAACGGTTACAATAGCTGTTAAAGTTTTTTTTGTTGTTATCTTATCTGGGACCAATCGGCTTTGTAGCTATGGCTTTCGTTTTAACCCTTTGCGCTGCCTGAAATCCTTTAGACCCCTAAAATTTAAGATTATATCTGATTCACTTTTTTATAAGACTTGCCGATTTTTTTAAAAATTAATTTTATTTCTTCATACATATCTAGATTCTGGCTCGAATGCCGCGTTTTATCTTTTATGGTATTCCAACTACGAGCCATCTTCGAGAAATTTTCTCATCGGAAGTCCCCAATAAAACGAGTCTCATACCACTCTGAGACTGCGCTCAAATCTATATAACCGTTAAGAGCAAATAGACTACTCTTTACTGTGCTCATTTTATTCTCCTCCCAGAGGAGCTAGCGGCGAAGCATATCAAGTATGCGGATTGATTATTAATCTCTATATTTTTTAAATGTAGAAAATAATATATTATAACATATACATATGATAGATTGCATTGAATGAAACTAAATTATAAATCACGCCTTTAAATAAGTTGGGTCCGTATTCAGGAAGAGACATATGAGTAGATAATGTAGAATGTTCATGAATTGTGTAACACTCAGCTGGAGGAAGTAAAGTGACAAACCGTGTTTTAACTGTGAAACAGAATAAAAGTTTTATTTTCATGAAAACGATTTTTTTTTAATTTTTCAGACATATAATTTTTATTTAGAGAATTTGCTGCAAAAACGTTGCATTTTAAAGGCATTACAGCATAAGCTTTCAGCACGCAGACTCTTTTAAGGTTGCAGATTAGGGGATGAGGGTCCTATACACCCCACGAAGCGCACCACGCGAGTGTTTTCAACCGACACTCCAAGGGTTAACTGTACAGATAATCACGGATAATCGTACTGAGGAGTTTTCATGTTTCAGCGTGGCAAATTTTAATGAAGGAATATACGCGGGGGCGTCACATTTTTAATATTTAATTGCGCCCAGGTTTGAAATCGTGAATTTTTAATGATTTTTATCGTGTATCAAAGTTTTATAAATATTTTATTCACGCCGTGATATTCAGGGCGTGAATGAATTATCTGTTACTTAAAAAAAAAACGTGTACTCAATGGAATGTAGCATATATTTTACTTTTACAAAAAAAAAATTACTTCTTTTCAACATTTAATATTGAAACAAGTGTGTCAATCATTTTTAAAAAAATATGTATGTGCTATTTAGTTTTATGTTTGAGGTAGATCAAAATAAACGCAGATAAGCACTTTTGAGCCGTTAAGCATGCATGGGTATAAATGCGGATCTATTAAGTATGTAATAATCCTTCGGGTGTTAAGTTTGTTTTTTCTCGGCTGTATTTTTAAGCCAGTAGTATTTCTGATCTTTTGATCTCAGAAGAAAGTGACCGCTCCTAAAAATACAGCCGCCGGCCTGTGTTAGCAATAAAATGAGATATTTAGGCAATTCGTCACACGTTATTAAGTTTTCCGGGGGAGGTGCGAGCTTCGAGCAGCCTCGCCCAATATTTGTGGTCTCGACGTGGCCGGAATTTGCTTCAGACATTTCATTTATCAATGTTGCTTGGTGGAATTTTTTTTCAAAATTATTAAAACAGTTATCAAATATTATATAAATGTTTGAATAGAAGGTTTAACCCACTGGTTCCCACGAACTGTAAATGAGGGTCTACGAGAGTGGATCCCATTTAAGCAGGTCATCACCAAAATTTAGGCATTCCGTAAATGTCATAATTGCACACAGATTGAATCTATGTACTTACATAATAATGCTGTTAATCCTGCATTATGGACTATTGCAAGAAGGTTTTTGATAGCTTTTTCATCTTCATAGAACACGGAAAAGGATTTCAGTGCAGTTGTCAACCTTCTTACAAAAAAAACGAAATAGGTATTCAACGTTTACATACCGACATAAAATATGGCGCACCCTGTATTTCAGATGTCAAAAATATGTTTGAAGATGATGAATTTGCAAACATTCAATATTAGCAAGGCAGGGGTCTACGAAAAACAGGAGAACTCGACAAGGGGTCAATGGGACAAAATAGTTTGGGAACCTATGGTTTAACCAAATCAGTTGTTTTTAAATTGGTTTTGAACTTTATAATATGCACTTTTATACAACAAATATATATCATAAATGACTTTCAAAAAACAGCTCATTTAAGTGTCGTAGTAAAATTATGTTGAGACAAAGAAAAGCATTGATTGAACAAACACACCCATCAGCATTTACAACACTGATTAGACGAGGGTTTGGTAAACTTATTTACTAAACAGCCAAATATGTACATTAAAACGTAAAAAAAAAAAAAATGGGAGCCAAATCTGTTATTGATATAGTTATATTATAATAGAGGTTTGTTAAAACCTTAAAACGATATACTTGCATCTCCTTGGAAAGTTTAAAGTTTAATGTTTGTGTGTTGTTAATTTAAATTTTATAAAAATCAATACCCGGGGATATTTGTGCCAGAGCCGCACTTTGCCGACCCCTGGATTAGACCGATATGTTTGTAGGTACTGGGGTCATCTTCAGGGTCAGCCCAGGGACCAAAGCATAGGTGTTTTCAAAAAAAAAAAAAATGCGGCATAACACCCAAGAGCGCATCATTTCTAATTTGAAGCTCACCTGTTCAGCTTTCAATAGATTTTTCACGCACGAGTGGCACTCCGCGGCGTGCCATCTGCCTCCAGGAATAGCCCGCCGGACGGGAATAGGCGCGCGAGCTCGTGATTCTATTTATTGTTGGAAGAAGGCGAGAGGATCTGGAGCCAAGAGCTGCTCCGATAAACATTGGAGGAGCAATGGTCGCGTTGTAAATACAAGCCGCACACCTGTTCCCCTGCCCGACTTCTGCAGACATCTGAGCCGACCTGCCGCGCGGCGTGCGACCTATTAACGGCGATTCGTGATCTTTGATAGCATTGATATTGCTTAACTATTAGGTGTAAAATTGAAGGATTTTCAAGAGATGACGTTACTAGTATTAAATCGAAACGGACATTGTTGCAACTGACTTCATTTTATAACACCATCATTAGGCTTTCTTTTTCATTTCGTTGAAGTGGAACCTATTAACGGCGATTCGTGATCTTTGATGCTTAGTATTGATATTGCTAAACTATTAGGTGTAAAATTAGGTTTTAAAGAGGTGACGTTACTAGTATTAAATCGAAACGAACATTGTTGCAACTGACTTCATTTTATAACCGCATCATTAGGCTTTCTTTTTCATTAGGTTTCATTTTGCTGAAGTGGAACCTTTTAACGGCGATCTTTGATGCTTAGTATTGATATTGCTAAACTGTCAGGTGTAAAATTATGTTTAAAAGGATTTTCAAGAGATGATGTTACTAGTATTAAATCGAAACGGACATTGTTGCAACTGACTTCATTTTATAACCGCATCATTAGGCTTTCTTTTTCATTATGTGTCATTTCGCTGAAATGGAAACAACTTAGTTTTTGAGTGCTCCGAATATGTCAACTTTTGTGCCAACAAAACACAATTTTCTGCTTCCATTTGAAGAAAAGTGCAGCTAAAGGCCATTGAATGCTAACAAATTAACGTAAATCAATTCGGAATAATTGACTCTTAACTTTTATTAAAAATCTGTCCTTGTAGTTTTGTACTCTTGGATACGGATTTTACTAAGCAGTTTTTTTTTTATAAAGAACCAAATTTTATAGTGCTTTTCGAGCGTGTTTTAAAAAAATGATGCACTCGAAATACATCAATATATTGTAATTAGTTAATAATTCCGGAGACGTATCAAATAAAATACTCGAATGCTCTCTACAGCTTGGCAATATCGGATGTGAAAAGTTAACCATTTGTGGTATAAATTTATAAGTACTAAAAGTGCAGGCTTCTATTAAACCAAGTATTTCAATGACGCCATGGTTTGCTTTTTATTCTATGATTATGCAATTATTAAGCCTGAACATAAATAAAACTATAAAATATAAAGCGAGGTGTGATGAGATTGTGACAGCATAACAGGGTAATGATTTTAGTCTAAATATATTAAATGTCCTCACACAGGAAGCCGTTAGATATGATTGTATTTCCGTTTTATTTTTTAATATGTAATATATTTGTATAAATAATCTGGATAAATTGTACTATTTTTATACGTAGATATATAAAAAAAATTATAAATCAGTTTTGAAATTTTTACAATATTCATAATTACAGTTTGATCATCTTTGAAGCGTAACAAAAATATATTATTAAAAAATCGTTGTTAATATATTTTAAAACACTTTGTATACAGTTGGTAAAATGTTGTTATATTATGTATAACCTCATTAATTTTTTTTTCTTGAAATTTATAAATAATACAGAGGTAATTCAGTTATACTTCAGTAAATTATCATTTTACCTGGTACATATTGAGAAATGACGCTTTTAAGAATAGAGTTTTTATGCTTATTGAAAAACCCGCAGAGGCGTGAATTAATTAAGTAAAATGGTAAATTAAAACGGCCCGGGGAATGGCTACTCGGAAGTGTATGCAGAGGGACATAAACTGATTTAACTGCAGTTCAAAATTAAGCACATCACATAATGTAACTAAGTTAAGCACGGTTAAAACTTAAACCTCTCATGTTTCTCCATCCTCTGCTCCACAGTCCTGGCTGTGTCTACAAATGATTTTATTATATTCTGACGCCTTCACTGGCTCGTTGTTCAGTGATAAAAGTTGTCTTTAATATTAAAATATAATTATTTGAGAGAAAATCTCATTTGAACAATGCAATACCGGAGTGTGCTTCTTTCCTTGCAACTTTCTACTCTTGTTGGCAAACGGATGTCTCCGGGTCATGTAAGAAACATGTTTAATCATCAGCATCTGCCTGGGAAAGACTTTCGGCAGTATCGTCTGTCTGCTGGCACAATTCTGAACAAAGATTATTTTATTAGCCTGTCCACGCTTTTTCATCCTCGGTCAACGCCGAGCAGCATCCTCATTTCCGACTATAGATCCTTCGTAATACTTGAATTCCTTAACCAGCACCATATGCACAATTTGAATGGAATTTCCTCAACTAGTTTTATGGTACAAATCACAAAGCTCAGCATTTTGTTTTATCTCTCAACATCTCCGTATTTTATAGGGCCGTAAAACCTACTCCGTGTAATCGGATAAAAATAATGCATAATAACTCTTTTAGGATGATTAGTTTTGGCTAAAATAATAAAAAAACTTTCCTATATTTCATTTTTTGTGATTATAACACTGCGAGACAAAGGACAGTGCTTTTCTGGTTTAATATTTCGCATATGTAGTTTTTTGGGCGCACATTATAAATTTTTTCCTTATATTTTATATGGCTATATTCCTTATATTTTAACTATGTTTACGATATAAATACATGCATGTATTGTAGTGAATCGATAGTTATCACACACGCTATCTAATTGCTTGATTTAAAAAATATTTTTAAAAGTTATTTAATTTCTGTTTAGTTGACAATGTTTTTTGTTTTGATACATGTATTAATATATGTATTATTGATATGCATAAAATATAACGTTGACATACATTAGAGTTCAATACAGAAAAATGAAATAAAAACTCCATTCGATTAACTTCTCAAACAAGGGAAAGTATTTCTGTGCTCGTGCTTAGTTTTTTCGGGAGAGCTTTGAACATTTTTGACTGCTGAAAATACCAAAAAAATGGTTTGCTATAACGTCGTTCAGTGCGGGAATAACACGGGGTTAGCTAATATTCCGCGTTGCTCGGTTACAGGAGGATGACAAGAAGGCCAAGAGAAAACCCGGCAGCACTTCTCAGTCCGAGCCTGACGACCTCATCCGCGTGCCGGACCCCTCGGACGCCAGCCTGAACGGTGAGTCAACAAGTCATCACACTTTATCCCTTAAATAACCTTTTTTTTACTGTCAGCCCCGGGCAGTACTGTGGTACTACTTCCGGACAGCTGATCTTTAATTTAAATATATAAAATATCAATATAATTCATTTGTGAATGGGCGTTTCCCAAGGAGCGCACTTTTTGCTGATTCCCTGTCTGCCTCCCTTCTATTCTTCTATTCATCTCTGACATTGGTCCCCGACTATTGTCTATGAGGACAGTGTCTCCATGATGCGCTGAAAACCATAAAAAATGGTGTCTTGTCATGTTCTTCAGCTCTCGATCCTCCTCAGCTTCTCCCTTCGGGTCATGGTATTTTCGGACGCCAGCCTGAACGGTGAGTCAACAAGCCATCATACTTTATCTTTTAAATAACCCTTTTTTACTGTCAGCTCCGGGCAGCGCTGTGGTCCTACTTCCGGATAGCTGATCTTAAATTTAAATATATAAAATATCAATATCATTCATTTGTGAAGGGGGATTTCCCAGGGAGCGCACTTTTCGCTGATTCGTCTGTCCCTGACTATTATCTATGGGGACAGCGTCTCCACGATGCGCTGAAAAGCATGAAAAATGGTGTCTTGTCATGTTCTTCAGCTCTCGATCCTCTTCAGCTCCTCCCTTCGGCGTATTTTCAGCGATGGATACGACTCCGTCCTAAGCTCGCTGGTCCCTTAAATAGCCTTGACTATCCACAGTGATTTATCTATTTACTACAATACAAATTTCTAAAACGTTACAGTTTCATAAATACATCCCTTAAACTACATTTTTCTCTGCTTATGTATAATAAGTTGTAGACTATAATTTTATTGTGGATATAAAGCAGAAGGTTGCGCACTCAAACATTTTATTACAAATTAAACTTATTCAATTATTAGAGAGTTTGTTAAAAGTGATCACTCCGCGGGGTGAATTCTTCGAGCCACCCTTTGTGTCTGGAAGTTCGTTTCGAGACTGAAGCCGTTCATGAAACTTGAGTGAATTGTCGGCGGCCTTGGTGAATGGTTCAGGCTTACTGCAAAGTATGGCGTTCATTGTTGCAGCGTTTCCAAATTTTAGTTTAGAGCTATTTTATGGTGTTTTGAGTTTATTCAAATGAACTATAAAACTACTCAGTATTAAAAAAATATATACGTATATATTTAATTTGATAAAAAAATTATAATGTAACTGTTTCTTCTGTAAAATGTGTTTTGCTTTTCTGCGAGTACAAAATGTAACAGTACAAGTTTAATTGATTGATTAAAAAATGCTGTAATTGCACTTTTTTGAATGCTGTGATTTTACTGTTTTTTATGTGCATACGCTATAAAACCATTAAATCGTTAAGTCATATTTCATTGAGAATTGATGTAATATACATATCTCTATAAATTGAAAATAAAGTGAAACCTGTTAGATTTTCTAAAGTAGCTTTTTATAAGTAAATATACTCGTTATATCATCAAAATAATACTTTATTTTACAGTTGTAGTTTTCCAAGCAAATTAAATGCTGTAAATACTCTCAAAAATATTATTAAAACTCAGTTTACTTAAAATTGCTTAATGAAAGTAATCTATATAAATTAGAGACCCTTTACAGGTAGTGGGTATGCGTAAAATTCGACGCGTAACAGGATGTAAAATCATAAAATTACAGCTATGGAAGTCATTAAAACCTAGTGTATTTAGATATGCTTTGGTATTTAATTTGATGAGTGCATTTGGGAGCCAGAAAGCTTGCGAAACACGGAGTGGAAGCCACTGAGACGAGGGTCCTGGATGTGATGGGCTCTGACCCGGTATGCCTCCGACAAGCGTCAGCGCGAGGAGATCCTGTCAAGCGATGAGTTATGACCTCGCCGGGGTAACTGTAAATGAAACTGCGGATTCCCCGGTTATGTATTATCGCAATACATCTAAAACTCAATATCGTTGAATAGTTATAATATTCTCATTTGAATAACTGGCAACACAGCCGCTATGTCAGCGTATGCTTAGTACAAATGCTCAGTGATCAGTCATTATAAAATAAAACTTAGCTGAGCTGTAAAATCCGCTTCGGTCGCGTCTAGAGTTTTGAATGATAAATAATTTTTAATAAATATTTTGCTTTTTTTATGTATACAGAAAACCATTGTGAAATCTTTGATTTGCAAAAAGTTTGAGAGAATTTTTTTTTTCGGGTCCGATCTTCTTTGTTATTCATCAAAATATAATAAAACTCTCTTGATTTGTTCGAGAAAACAAATCTTAACAAAACTTCAGACTGTTTGTTTGTATTTGTACTGTAGATTTATAGAGGTATTGGTATTTTATAATTAATACAGACAAGTACTGCAAAAGAAACCTTCGTCATATGTTTTATTTTGTTCTAAATTGATTACAATACGTCACATAATTGGTCGTATATATAAAAAAATAATGTCATACTAAATAAATATATATATTTAACTGTATGAAAATGACAACTCATTTATTATTAATTTACTTGTTAAGACTTTTAGAAGAAGAATATAAGTATATTTTATTTATTTTGATAAATGATATTTATTTTAAATATTATCAATTAATTACATGAGTATATTAAAACAACTTAAGTTCTGTTAATCGATAATTATTTGGTTTGCAAACGTTATATTCAATCTGATATGTATTTTATGATTTTCAATTTTACTTGATTATCAGTCTCGCTCAATATAGTCCCGTAGCAACACATCTATATTTCACATTATTCAATGGTGTTTCTTCATGTGAAAAAATTACCAGCCCACAGTATTTCCATTTTCACAACCAAGTATTGCAATAATACTCGAATACAAAAAAATAAATAAAGCCTGCTACAGTAATGCTCTAAGCACCTCCATTTCTAAGATTTAAATTTTATTCAGCGGCACGATTATGCCCAGAGAAGGATTTTCTTATTCTTGAAATAAAAAAAAAAGTATATGGAGAGACAGAAAACTCTTACATATTATTAATTTCACTATATCCCTTCACAAAGTGTGGTTACAGAAAAAATACCTAAATGAAAGTAATGATATTGAAATTTAAATGCATAATACGACTCGCTTACGGCCCTTGTGGAAAGAAGAACTATTAAGGTTATCTATTCGAGACGTGTAAGGCAGGAGATATAAAATTTTATGGAAATCGAGAATTACTGGATGAATTGGACGTAAGCCGATTTGATTTACCTTTGTGCCAGGTTAATACGAAACGTGTATGGAATTCCACGTAATTGGAAAAAAAAGGAAATACTATTGTAATATCGTTCATCCCATCCTGTACAGTGCGTTACAGTTAAGTTATACTTACAATGGTATTGTTTATTTTATTTATAAATTGTTTTATCTACAGAAAAAGTTTTTTTAAATCTCAAATGCTTGTGTAATATTTTAAGGCAGTTGCTTCCAGCCTTTTAATTGCCTCTGGTGTCCAACCGGACACCAGAGGCAGTCCATTACTTGGCGAAATCGCGTCATTTAATTAATTGAATTGTCATTTTACTTTTCTATGTCGAAAATTGATTTTTTTACAGAGTATAGAAAAAATTATAAATTATATTTATCTATTTTTTATTATTTAATTAACGTCCATTTTTAGGGTAAAATAAAATCTTGAAGATGTTGAAAAATTGGATAAAATGACGACTTTTCAAAACCAATGTTTGTTAAAGATTTTTTTTTTTTTAATCTTTTAATTAATAGGACGCACATGGTTTATATTTAATCTTTTAATTCGAATTGAAAAAAAGACTTTTAAATGTTTAGGATTCATGGAAAATGTACCGGACGAATCTCCAAATTCCTACACTTTATCGGAAAAACACATATTTATCATATTCATAGTAAATTTATAAGAAATAAAAATATATTGTGTTCGGTAGAAGAGATGTTTCAAACTTTTTGCATTTAAATACTTTTGATTGGTGCAGTAGATTTTTCGCAAAACGGACTAAAAAATGATCAAAAAAACTCGATTATGGGACCTAGACCCTTAAACGCACATTGAAAGTAAATTGATAATTGAGTATATTTGAATGTTACTTTTAACGGTAAGTAAAAACATGATAATGTGTGTTTGACGATTGATCAATTGGGAAAAGACTTGGAAGTATGGTGATATGCAAATGTTTTTTTTATTTTTTATAATATAAGAAGATAAAATAATTACGGGGTCGTCTGTAATCAAGGGTTTGCGGTTTGACGCGGATACGGACTCGCTAGGGCCGGAGTTCTCTAATTGTCTTAACTTAATACCGGAGAGTACAGAATAAAGTACGCCTCAATAGAGTTCAACCATTATTTTGACCAAACTTTGTACGCCCGAGCGGTTTGGATAACTAAATTAGATAATAGGCTTAAGGAACACCTTAAGGGTGGGAGTTGGTTGCGTGGGGTTCACAGTATTAGAAGCAGTGTTGATAAGACTTGAGCGTCTTTGCCGATTCAATTTAAACTATTTAAAAAATCTTCAAAACTCGACACAGGTAAAATAGACTTATACATACATATATATATATATATTATATAATTTACATATATGTATGTTTGCGGTTGTTCCTGATCAGCTTTTGAGATAATGAAGGTTGGCGATACCGTAATGTGATTATGAAGCCAGATCGACCACCTCCCAGGGTCTAACTTTACATTTGTAAGGCTTTGTATAAATACAGATGGGAAACGGATTGCTGAAGAGCGTTGCTTCAACAATTTAATTGAATAGCTGTCAATTTCTGTAACTGTATATCTTGGAGCATTCACTATCTGGCATCAATGTCGGCACTGTGTGTGTTTTTAAGTGGTGTGGTTTTAAGCATGTTGGTTCCTTTCATACAATTCAGCAGTTTTCAGAAAAGTTCATTTTATTTATTTTCGATGAAAGTATTAAATTTGAACATGTTTAGAATAACATCGAATCCTGAAGATGTCAGAGATAAAATTATCAAAAGTTTAAAAAGAGATGTAACGCCCACGCCTGATTTTCAGCAACCCGCCTTACATTTCGGCTGTCAAGCAAGTGAATTTTAAATTTTAAGGTTGCCTTAAATGCGTTGTGACCACAAATATGCCAGTTAGATGTTTGAATCTGAAAATCTGACCCAACCACTCAAAGAGCGACTCTGCTGCTCATTTTTATCTGAATTTTCTCAAACCTGGTCACGTCGCTCTGCCGCGGCAACACAACAGCGGCAGGTTCCGCCATGATTACAAAAGATTTACGGAGAGATGAGGAAACTTTGCAAAGGAGATAATTTTTAATCAAAAACATCTTAAACTCTTAGGGGCTCTTGCTCAAAGGTCACGGATCTCTTCACAGTTAAATTTAAGCCCGACTCGAGTACCCCGTAGACCGTCGCAAAAATATAACTGTAGCACAATGGTACCTAGTAAAAAATTGAAAATAGGTTTTTTTAAATTTATTATATTGAAAATAAGCACACGTCTAAGACACAAAACTCATTTTACAGTATTTATAAGAAGAATAAACACATCGCATAATTTTATTATAAGCTGCACTTCGAGTATTGCTTTTCGTGCGAAAAATTACAGCTTACTTGAGGCCATTATTGTTTCAGACATTTTACCAAAAGAAAGTTTTATTGTGAGAATATATTGAAGACAATGGATTTTAACTTCTTACGTGAATAATGAAAGTTCATTTGCCCATCAGCTACGTCATCAAGCTGTGCAATATCAATGTTTGCCGATGTTTCAATAATGCAACTTTTATAAAAGTGCTTTTCCAAACAAATGAGATAACCGGAAAATGAAATGTAGTTCATATTTATGCAAACAGCAAAACATGCACACGTACAATTATTTTACTCTAGGTAGAGTAAAATATTTTTTTGTTTACAGTAAAAAATAAATGTCACTCTATAGTTGAGTCGATACGCTGGTCCGTAGTCGCTTATAAGTTTCAGGAAGTTTTCGAGAGCTTTTTGGAATTTTTCGAGGGATATTTTAGCCGAGAGCCTCCTCGGGGGAGTTTGTCAGTGGATCCTACCGGAACTAATTTGGAGGCTTCAGCCGCCGCGGCTCTCCCGCAAATGCCATCTTGCCATCAAGCCGCCGCCATTTTGAAGGTCGGGAACTTTCTTTTATGAGGATTCATTACGCGAAGTGAGAGGACGCGACCTTTGCATGTGGACAGTAAAACACGGCACGTCTGCAGTTTTATTAGGATTTGTTCTTTATACGCCCTTCTAAAAAATTTTTTTCAGAGATATCTTGCACAGGTGATTATTTCTTTATACGCATCGTGTATTCATTCACTCCCATGTTTATAACAATACTGCATATATTTTATAGATGGTGAGTCAGCATTCACTTTACTGAGAGTTTATTTATTGAGAATAGGGCGTTTTCGTTTAAGGGGACATTTTCTGAACTGAAATATTTGAAATGATTTTGAAAACATCACTCTGTCCTTGTAAAAACAGTTTTATCTTTTATAATCATTTTATCTAAAAATCAAAATACTCATGGACAACACAAGTGAATTTTTATTATTATTATATATATATATATATATTTTTAAATTTAGCATGTATTTATTTATTCTCACTGTGCACGAAATGTTATATGTTTTCGCTTTTAGCGTATAAAGGTGAATTTTCTAAAAACCGACTGATAACAAAACACGCTAAAATAATAAAATATTTCACGATTAGATTTAACAATAATAAATTTGATTAGATCTTAAACCAGGGCTGTTTACGGAAGTGGTTTCACCGGAGCAGGAAGGGCAGTGAGGCACTAACGGAATTAGTTGAGACTCCCGACACTCACCCCCGGTAGCCACCCCCTGTAGCCACCCCCTGTAGCCGCCCCCTGTAGCCACCCCCTGTAGCCACCCTCGGTAGCCACCTCCGGTAGCCACCCCCGGCATCCTTCTCCGTCCCACACTCAATTTTTATTCTGTCAGCTCAAACGCTGGATATTTCTGCGGCCACAATTGCACGCCAAACGAATATTTTCAGCAAATTCCTAAGCGCAGTATGTTGTTTTGTTACGAAATATTAATAAATTTTGTCTATTTTAACAAACTATTAAAATCATTATAGTATTCCATTTTAATCTTTTTAATAAAATACTGCATGTGAAAAAATCACTTAAGTATTTTATTTAAAATATTAACTATTAAAAGTAACTACCAATTACAGATGGTTTCATTTCGCATATTTTACTAAAAACACAGGCATATTGTGCCGATTGTGTTCACACTTGAGTACGATTTTTTTAATTTTATCGAAACTATTTTTAAATGAGTTGGCTCGATGTAAACCTACACACGGATTAAGTGAAACCTTTAAAATTTCACTTATCCACGTAATCATGTTGGATAAGACCGCAAAAAACTCTAATTAATTCGCTACGCTATCAATATAAATTATTCAATATATTATAAAAAAATAGGAGTAAACCTCATTGCTTGCTGACTATGTAGTAAGGTCAGGAGACACCCAAGTCGGACACAACTGCAATTGCCTTAGATTGCTTGCCCACTCGCCTCTTCGATTGCAGCATCTCATTCATACTGAGTATTATAGTTTTGGACTTCCACACAGTTTATCTGATCTCGGATGCTCCCTGCAAGTAAAATTAAATATCAAAAATGTACCTGACCTATTTTCTCCTACAATATTTCATTGCATTTATGGAAATTTTTCTCAAATTTTTTATCATTTCTAGACTTGTGGTTAAAAATAAACTGTTTCATAATTGCAGTGTTTTAATGTTAAAAGCTTAAATAATGGCTTTCTTCTTTTAATTTAAATACTTTTAGGCTGAAGCGATCTTCTGAAGTATCACCAGAGTATTTAGTATTCATTATGCAAAATTGTAAGCTTTCTGAATTATTTACAAGTCTTTTCCTATTTCGTTTTTAATTGCTTTTTTTATTTAAAGTGATGAATAAGTCATCGTGTCCACAATATTAAACGATGTTTGGACTGAGCAAACATTTTTTTTTTATTCTCCTAGAGGCTTAACACCCAAAAAATATTGTAACAACTAAAGACGTTATTAGTACATTTTATAAAATAATTATTTAAAAATTTCAGTAAATAATAAATACAAAAACGTAATCAGGGAAAATCGTCACCAGGTAACCCAATCATATTAAATACTAACAACTTTTATATAGCTACGCTAATCGAATATTCACTGGCAAACACTTTTTTTATAAAGCAAATTATTTAAAATTTTATATAATTCAAAATGTATTGTATGTATTTTTAAAAGTTTTTCATCTTTTAAGCACGTAGACTTTTTACAATTGTGGTATAATTCGGATCCGAATCTCACAGTCTTCAAGCATAAGCTAGCCACTGTACCACGAATTCAAAAAAGTTTCAGGCTGTATTAAATATATAAAAAAAACAACACGATATAAGTAAAATTTATAAAAACGGTTGATTATATTTTTATTTAGAAGTAATATGAATAAATCTTCCCAGGATCTGGAGCGACACTAAGTCTCCCAAAAGGAGCTGCCACACCTGATGTCCTTTGTTTATTCAGTACTCTGAATCGTTACACTTATTCCCGAACAGACATTAGCAAGAATCCATTATTTTCTTTAAAACATACTTAGCCAACAAGTTATTTTATAAATCCGTTAACCGCAGGAGACACGCCAGAAAAACATAAGAAGACGATGTATTTTAAAATTTATTTTATAATAAAAATTATGATTATAAAATATCACTTAAGTAGTATTTTTTTGCGACAGTTGATACGAATCAGCTAAAGTAAACTTGGGGCAGATAACCGTTTGGAATTCGTTTCTACAAACTGATATTGTATAAGTTATCTTAAGATGTAAATGCTGAGCCATTCATCAAACTACATCTTAGCAAATTGCAATATATTGACAGAACAGTCTTGTTATCTAGAGTTTTTTTTATTTCACGGCTCAACGGTTTTTCATTTGTAAATATTTATGAACACAAGCAATAATTTGTTTTTTTTTTTTTTTATTATAAAAATGCTGTTATCGGTTGTTATTACAATAATTTTCATTCTATAATAAAGTGATCGTTAGAGCAGGCTTTAAAATTTACCTTCATTTTTCTTCTTTAAATTCTTTGTCTCGTGCGACACATCCGCAGGCTATTTTGACAATAATTTTCAAATAAAAAAATTTAAATAGGTCACGTGTTTTTATTTTAATTTTCATTGTTTTATATTGTTATAAAGTACCGGTGTTTAAATAAGCCATTCAAGGCAGCCCACCTACCGCGAGAGTTAGGGGAGGTTTATTTTGTTATCACACTAATTCGTCCGCGCCTACAAAGGAGACAAAGTCGTAAATAAAAAACGTGACGAAATTCCCCGAGACGCGACAAATTAAGTTTACAACAAATTAACGCCAACTTATTTACATTAAATTATAAGCGATGGGAGTTGCAAACATTGTTATATACAAAAACATCGCATTACTCAGTGTTTGTTCTTACTGATATACTTTATGATATACCATAAAATTAATACAGAATATTTACTTTAACAGACTGAGACACGATTTAGTTGCGCTATAATATTTTCTGTTGCTAATGAATAGATTTTGATCATGATTAATAATATTTTATCAAGTGTTTTATTTACACCTTTAACATTAATTGTTTCACTAAATAATGTGAGACCATCGAAATTATGCAAAGAATATATATTAGAGCTGTGGTCATTCTTAATGGGATTTTTATTTTGTAGTTTATGCTACCACACACGTCCAGTAAGTCAGTAATATATACGTATATTTTAAATAAAATATTTTAGTGATTTTTCCACGTGTTAATTTTATTGGTGACCGGTTTCGCCAATCTTTCCCATAGGCACCAATAAAAATTTAGATGTGAAAAATCACTCAAGTATTTTATTTATTTCTTACCAAGTACTCTCTGTCAAAAATATTGATTATTTATATATACTAGGCAGTGAAACAGGCTTTACTCACCAATATAAAGTTATAACTTGTCACTATTGTTTTCTTTGTCTGGTCATTGTATAGTACTTTTGCAACTTTTTAACAGCGTCTTTGTAATTTTATCGTTGATTTGATACCCGAGTTTGCTCCGAGACTCAGTCAATCACGTGGCTGGGTCTAATCATCTGTAAATGTTTGTTTTTTATACCGACTGATGAAATGTCACCTGCTATCTCATCACGAATGCGCCGTCTTGTAACTCGGGAGGAGGCTCCGACGCGAGACGATGCCTTGATTTGAATAATTTCCGGCTGAAAGTATTCAATAAAACGTCTCTGGTGACATTTTCATAACTCGCTTAAATAAAGATAGTATTTATAATATTCCATGTTTGCACATAAACGGTTGATCGAGTCTCAGTGAGTGTTGTTACACTGTTGTCAGCCAAGTGTTTAAAGTGTTTTTTTAATCATGAGTGGCTCCAGAAGATCCAGTTCTTCTAGAAGACTGAGTGCATGTGCCTCAAGGAAAGAGAGAAATGATTTTTGTAATTTGTTTTATCATATTTTATTGATTTATACTACCAGACATATCTTGCGGTATTGATAGGAATATATATTCCCAGGGTGCTTGTCTGTATTTGCTTTTACTAACATGCTATTCAAGATAGTGTTTTTAGGATGAACAGAAGGCATCAAACAATTACAACTAAACTTTAAAAAAATATATCATCCTTTTTGAAGCCAAAACAGGCTGGGAATGAGAGTTTTGAAAAAAATACTAAGGGTGATTACGGAAAAATTATTAGTTATAAGTGATTTATAGAATTTTTTATCAAGTTTCGTATAAGCGGTTTAGCAGAAAATAAAATAAAATTTTAACACAAAAGAAAACATTTCAATTTAAGTTATATTATAATTTTTTTGTAACTCTTTGAACAGAACATTCAATAAACTATTTTTTAAACGGATTCTTAACATTAAAATATCTGCGCACGTAGTCTTTTAAATTAATAAAACTACACGTCTTAATTGGCTCCTAAACTATTTAAAAAATACGTAGATAAATCTGCAAATATTTTTCTTTGAGCATTCTGATGGATTTTAAGCAAACGGATTTGGCTTGATGAGTCACTCCCAATGTTTTTGTGAGTTCTTCTTGCGTTTGGCACGAGTCTTCATCCAATATAGCCTCCAATTCGGCATCCTCAAACTTTTCTGGCCACCCTTCGCGCTCTTTGTCATTGGTATTAAAATCACCATTTCTATGGTAAAGCGTTTATTCCAACATTTATACATGGAAATCGATGAAGCATGTTCCCCGTAAGCTTCTTGCAGCATTCGATGGCTTTCAGCTGCACTTTTCTTCAAATGGAAGCAGAAAAGTAAGCTTTCCCGCAAATTGTGTTTTGTTGGCACAGAAGTTGACATATTCGGAGCACACAAAAACTAATGATGTGGTTATAAAATGAAATTAGTTGCAACAATGTCCGTTTCGATTTAATACTAGTAACGTCATCTCTTGAAAATCCTTTAAAACCTAATTGTACACCTAATACTTACTTCATATCGTTTCGGGAATATATTGTATTTGTGAAGGCGCACATTTCCCAGTACTCAAATAAACATGTATCTGATACGAGGCTTCTCGTTTGCACTGAATGCTATCGATCTCTCGATTGTTCTGGAAGCCCAGCTTATAAGGACGCCTACGAACATTGCTATTTTTCGATACCACTGTTGCCATGGAAACCAGCTGCACCAGCGACGGGATGTGGGAAGATCGGCGATCCGTGGGCTTAGTCGGAAAATTGATATTGTGCGGTGCTATAATCCCATGCTATGTTGATGCATCGCATCGGAATTACACTGGTATTATTAGTAAGATCAATCATAAAATTGTCTCAATGCTTTTTTATATTAAAATAAAAATATTTGAAAATAATTCACGAGTTATACTCACAGCGGGGGAGGGGGATGTAATTATTTTTTTTCTTCATCAAGTGCCACTCCTCAGATGAGGTTGGCGACAATTTCACTGAGCTGAAAGAAAAATATTTTAGGGGATCTCTGAGTACTTCTAAACTGCGTATTGCTGCTGCCCAATAGCATTATTAAATAATCTTTTCCTTACAAAGCTCTGGCGTTTAGATCTGATACTCTTTAGAAGCCCCCCCATCCCGACATGGTATTTCCAGAGCACATCCCTCCAGAATCATTCACATATTTTTTACTTTACATTTCCCAGAATAGAATCCTCACAACAAAAAACATATTATGTATTATTTTTTAAAGTGTTTAAGCGCTGTGGTTTTTTTTTAATATAAACATGAATTCATGTAAATATTCGAAGAATTTTCGATGAAAACATTCGTCGAAATTCGTGGCATCGGTTTGATGTAACTCGGCGGATTATGTCGGAGAGTGGATATTGCGTAATATCATTGTTGCGCTTCGATCAGGATTTAATCAAAATTAATACTGGGATTATTGGGACTCTGGGAAAATTCTGTCAACTTTGTATTGAATACTAAAAACGAGTTTACCTGTAGTTATTTATATTTTTTGAGGGATGATTTGGAGAAATTTGAAACATGATAAGATGGAATAAATTTTATTGTGCAGTATCGTAGTTTCTACATTGAATTAACGTTGTTTTGAAGGAGGATTATTTTGACCGTGTGAATGTAACCATGAGATTACGTCTAAAGAATAATAATACGCATTATAGTAATTTTTATATTAAATTTGCGAGGTATTTTTTTTAAAGAGTAATGGTTTGTACTAATTTGCAATACTGTGTGAATGTAACTACGGGATTACGTCGAAAGAATAATACTCCGCAGTATCGTAATTTTTACGTAGAATTTGCGTGATATTTCACATATCAAATCATATGGATTATATTTCGGGATTATATAGAATAAATAACGAAGCGCTGTATCAAATATTCTATGTTGAATTAACACTTTCGTTTTTTTTAGAAAATAACTAGCGTAATTTATTACGCCGTGTGTATTTAAGTTTGTGGTTTAATTGGAAAATGAAAATTGAGCCGTGTTGAAATTTTCGTATTCAATTACGTTGCACGGAAAACTGAATTATAATATTTAATGACGATATATTTTTGTTTCGTTTTTTTTTTGCTGTAATACAAAAATATACAAGAATATCACTTAGAACACTATAATAAAAAAATAAAAAAATTGTAATTGTATTTTTTGCTTGCGGCCCCTGACTCATGAGTTATAGTGATTTATTATTATTTTTTATTTATTTAAGCTTGAATATCTTTCGCTCTCGGAGCTAACATATCAAAAACACATTTTCACTTATTTATAAAGAGTATATATTTTTTTAAATAAACGATTGCGCCGAAATTTATTGATATATAAACAACAGTTTTTTCATGAGAAATTTAAACAGATTTTAAATTTTTTAAATTTTATTTAAACGTAAGCCCATCTATGAGGTGTGATAAATGGGCGAAGCATATCACATCGCACAAGTTTTAATTAATTTATAAATATATGTTTCTTTTGGTTCCAGATCTGCGCACAGCTTTTGGGCTGCTGGACCGCGACAGCGACGGTCACGTCACGTTCAGCGAGCTGCAGTTCATGCTCAGGAACCTGGGCATCGAGGTCAAGGATGAACTGCTCCAAGACCTCATGAAGGACGCCAGCCGCGCCGGTGAGTCCAGCGACTACCCTTACTCTTGAAATGGAAATCTCAAATCCTCAAAACTCCTCGATTTGAGCTAATCGTATAATTATATATATATATATATATATTTTTTTTTTTTTTTTTTGTCTTAAACCCTTTAATGAAAAATGAAAATAAACGCAGTAACATATTTATTTTAATTACAACAATAAATTCGATCGCAATGTTCGTGAAAATTATCATTCGTTTTGTTGATTACTTATCTAATGGAGTGATACTGTATAAGAATCAATTTTATGCCAACCTAGTTTGCTATTGTTGCCTTAACGTGAAAAAAGCATTTGGTAAGATAGAAAGTATCAAGGCACTAATATTATAAATATTCTGTAAATTGAAACTGAATCATCAAAATATTAGATTTAAATTATTTCACGGGTCAAAAATGCATGATCATAAAATAATGTTAAATTGAGATTTGAACACAAGTATTTGTGCATTGGTGGCAGATGTCTTAACAAACCCTTTAATAAAAAATGAAAATAAACGCAATTCCATATATATTTCAACTATTACAATAAATTCGATCGCAATGTTCGTGAAAATTATCATTCGATTTGTTGATTACTTATTTAATGGAATACTATAAAATAAACATTATATAATAACAACCGCGCTGATTGCAACATCTAGGGTTGCCGATTTCCCATTGTTTCTCTAGAACAACCCCAAAAAGTGAAAATATATTCAAAGTGGTTCCCGTTGCGGAGAATACGACGTATTGAGAGTGCTTCGACCCCGCCGGCCTGCTATGCCCATTTATGTAACTGCTTCTAATGACCTCTGCCAAAACAGTGGCGTACATAAAAAATACTACATATTTACATATTTTAAATTTAGACATGTTTCACAAAATAATTTATTTCTTGCAATATCGATAAAATGCAACAGCTTAGCAGGACAAAATTCCCTATTAAATATACTCCGTTGAGTGTATTCATACTTTGTACAGTTCTCCTTTTGATGGTATCAAGATTTATTTTTAGCAAGTATGTCTTGTGAATTGTAATTATGTAGATATTTGTATCAAATATTATCACAGAGTAAAACGTACAGGGTGTCCAAAAAGAGTATCGGGTGAATGTGAATAGTGACCGTTATTGCGATATGCTGCGAACATTTTTGGGCCAATTCCAAAACGGGGCCACTTGCCATACATCCAATCAATCAATTGAAGCTGTTTAGGAATTATTCCCTAATAAGGTCATTTCACGTAGAGGTAACATCAGAAGCCCCGACCTTAGCCCTCTTGACTATTTCGTATGGGGATACCTTAAAAGTAGGGTTTATGAGAACAATCCGACGAACCTAACGGAATTGAAACAAAACATCAAGTCAGAAATGAAAGCAATATCGAGGGCTATGTGTCAGCGTGTTATCAGATTAGAAGAGTGCCAGGTCACCATTTGGATAACATCATCTTTTTGAAATACTTTTCCATTTTGTATTCATACAATCACCATTAAAAAAATACTTAATTATTAGTAGTCATTGTTTTACTGAACTAACAAATACCCGATACTCTCTTTGGACACCCTGTATATATAAATTTTTGGATTGCCTTTGGACATTCGGATCGAATACTGTATTGTACTATATCATTTCAAGGAACTGTCTGATATGTCGGAAATGATTGCCTCAATTCTAGTTAAACACTTGGTTGTGTCTCTGAGGTGCTTTGGGGTTGTTTTCTCGTGCACGTCGCTGGTCGTAATGAGACTTCGCGTAGAGGGACAGAACGAAGCGCCGACAACCCCGCGATAAGCACATAATTAGGGCGAATCGCCGCCCCTGCGATTCGCCCTTCGTGCTTTGCTGGCTCTTTCAGGAATCGATAAATATATTTATACGGTACACACTTGTACAAAAGAATTTTATATTCCCGCTCGCGGTTATCAACTCAAGTATTCAGTTTCTAACGGATACTTGTATCGCTGTCGTGGATCCGTGCGGCTGATCGGAAAGTTTAATAAAATTGATAAAAATACACCGGCCATGTAAGCTTGGGGATGTGGGTTCGAATCCCACACAAATCACGATGATATTTTTCTGAGAGTTTCTTTAATCATTTTTCAATATTTGAAAAAATGTACTTAATCATTATCAATCAATAAAAAACCTGTATAGGCAAAATCGTACTTCCTGTGGGACGGTCTTCACAAAAATCAATAATATATTGATAAAACGATGTACATTTTAGATGGTGATTGAAAATATAATTTTTTTGACTATATAATTATATTCGATTGAATATTGAATCATATATTTTTAACAAAACAAAAATTTACATGTACAAACTTCTGCTATCCAATTGTACTTCACCAAAGTCTTAGTTAGCGTTTTAAGTTCCATCATGTAGCAGTGAATAAGAACCGGCTGATTTATGAATTTATGACTGCTTATTTAGTTTTATTTAACGTATGTTGAATGGATTCTGGACTTTGATAAAACGATGTACATTTTAGATGGTAATTGAAAATATTATTATTTTTTCACAAAGAAGGTTGATTATATAATTATTTTCGATTGAATATTGAATCATATATTTTTAACAAAACAAAAATTTACATGTACAAACATCTACTATTCCATTTTAAGTTGTTTATACGTTTTAAGTTCCATTATATAGCAGTGAATAATAACCGGCTGATTTATGACTGCTTATTTAGTTTTATTTAACAAGTTCTAAAATTTTATCGAATATACGAGAAACTGGTATCATCATATGTAATAAGTATATTTAAATTTAAGACTATTAATTATTTAATTATTTTCCATGATTCAACCAAGTTTTTAAATAGTATCAAATATCTTAAATAAATATGTAGTGAAATACAACGGAATGTATTTAATTGTGTAAATATATAATAGATTTATGTAATAATTGTAGACACTTCCGATAAATTTAATCGTTTGAGTATAAAATGGCGTCAGATATCTGCGAATTTGTGTCACGAAATTAATTTTAATGTTATAAATATTATGTAAATATACGGTTCTCGTTTTATTATACACTAGTTAATCTTTTTGATTCGTTTTATCTAATTATGAGAATTATGTATGATTACAAGCACGGAGTGTGCAAGTTCGTGATCACTAAGTATAAGTATATATTTAATATATTTATAACAGTATAAAAATTAACAAATATATCTTGAAATTAAATGTTACCGTTAAAACAAACTGTTAAATCATTTGCCACCAAAATTGAAAGAATATAAAATGTACCGGAATACTTGTGTTAATATTATTTAATTATGACTCGTTAAGCTATTTAAAATTTAATATTTTGATGATTCAGTTTCAATTTACAGAATATTTATAATCTTACTAGTGCCTTGATCATTTCTTTCTTACCAAATGCTTTTTTCACGTTAAGGTAACAACAGCAAATTAAGTTGGCATAAAATTGCTTCTTATACCGTATCACGCGTTATTTAATTTGGTTTTATTTTTACTCAAAAAGCAAATATTAAAAAAAAAAATTGCTGATGTATTGATTATACTCCATACTTAGACAGCATAAAATAAAATTAATTATCACGGTAAGGTACTCGCACGAACCTAATTCGTGTTGTTTAATAATCAGATCAGGTTGTTTTTATTGTTTATTTCGTTGGAATGTTATCACCATATAATTTTGTTACCTATAAATTTCTGCTAGCCTTATAGGGCAGAGTTCAATGGAGAATCGAACCGTACAAATAACACGATTGAATAAATTTTATACCGGCTGATAGAAATGTAGCTAGAATTTTTTTTTATAAATATAATAAAAAAATATCAGAATCAATTTTACAAGTAAATAAAAATTATTGGTGGCTATTTTTCTTATTCTGTTCGTTTGTTGTAAAAATAAAAATAACAAAGATTCACATAAGATAAAATATTTATATAAACATTTAATTAAAAAAATACATGTTTTGTTTTATAAAATAAAACATGGTTTATGACAAAAACATTTATTCTTATAAAAAATATAAATATTTCAAGGAAATATTCGCAAATATATCAAACTACAGTAAAGCATCAAATACAGTCGTAAATATGTAGGCTCGAATCCCACTCATGTCAAGAATTAAAGTATTAGTTATTTATTTACCATCGTTTAGATAGTTTTAAAATATATTCTATACACCATATTAATATATGTTTGTTTTAAAAAAAATTTGCCGGTTTTTATAAAAAAAATTAATATTTCTGTCTTATCAAATAAATATTTTGTTTTATCAAGATCTGTAACTTTAGGGCATGCAATGCTTCTCATGTTGTATTGACCGCACTACAGCGGCGAAACGTTGATATAAAATGTATTAATAAATATAGTTATTTGTGAAAGTATACGTCGAGAGTGATTTGGCAGCTTTTGAATATGTGGCGTGCTATAGGGGTGAGTAATATTCAGGCATTAAGTCTCGGAAAATCGTGGGGTTGCGTGGCCGGGGAGAATTTTTGTATATTAAAATACTCGGGTTAAATTAATATCATGCCTTGTAAAAGTGAAATCTCTTACTCAAATAACACACCATCTTAATAACCACGCCGGATATTTCATTTTCCGTTTTTTTTTTTTTTTTGTTATCCAATAGCAATAATCTTTATATTTACCCGACCGATAGAAAAGTCGGTCTGAATTTTGAATAAAATGCGTTACTATCGATTAAAAGCTGGTTTGTGTAAATAGAAGAGCTGATTATAATTAAATATCTGAAAAATCAGCACAGGTGATTTATACAGATATTGTAATCTGTTTTTAATTATGCATATAATTAAGATATTTAATTTTTTCTTACCGTTGTTTTTGAAGGATTTAAAAAGTTTCTTTTACGTTTAGAAACATACAAATATATTAGCGTTTTTCAAAAAATATATTTTTAATTTTTAAGCGCTGACATTGCATCGTTGAAATCAAACGTATATGTGCTCACATTTTATTAATTATTAACATAAAAAAATACTACAGAGATGAAAGCTCGTAAATAAAAAAAAACTTCAAGGTAGATTGACAAGTGTTGACGTGATCAAATTTAATTATTTTACATAGTTAATTTACAAAATATTGATGAAATACAAAACATGGCGATATTAAAATGTAAAATGTGGATAATTTTTTTCCATTTAGTCGAGCTTGTAACGCGAGTCCAAAAATTAAAATCGTGTCTCCAACGGCGCTCCCCATTTTGTAAGATTATGTCACGGAATTTTGATAATGAAACCGAATATTCTGGAAAACTTCCATTAATTAACTCAACGCTTCCAGAGCTGGAGACAAAACGTTCGCCATAAATTTAGTTTCCTTCAGATTTTATACCCTCCATTTTTGTATTTTAAATTGATATGCTAAGCATTGCATTAATGAATTGTCAATATTTAACTTGAGTTTTCAAAAAAAAAAAAAAATCGTTAGTAGCTGAAAGTTGCAATTCGCTTAACCATAGCATCACGAAGTTTTCTTTCATTGGTCTTCTATAGACTATAGTCAGTCTTAAAATTTTTTCTTCATCTTTTATACTGTAAGTTGATGAACTATAGCTACACCAATTTTGACTGCTTTAACCTTGCCTTTACAAAATGAGACGATAAAAGTCTCCGGTGCACGCTGTGACACGCGATAAAGTCATTACAGATAAATAAGTTATCTCACGTCATTGTCACAGCCTTCTTATGGAGCCAACTCAATTTTTTAAATTTTAATTTCATTCATTTTTTTTTTCACTGTACATTGCCGTTCATATCCTGTTTTTGAAATCTTAGACGGTCTTGATTTTTGTTCAGTCTTTACATTTTAGTATAAAGAATACATTTAGAAAGAAAATATCTCTCACTCCTGTTCCTCATACTGTGACAGTACTTCTTATATTCTGAATTATTAAATAAATAAATTTATAATTGAAAAAAAACTAATATTGCCTTGTCACCAAGTATACAGACAGCTGAATATCACGTTAGACCGTTTCACGTCACATGTCAAAAAATCATATTTTACAAACGGGAAAAAACGGCTTTGAAACATTTCGTCGAGATATTATCTCACATTTTCACGCTTTCGCAGGGGTGGTGCCAATTTTACCATTATAATAATGCGCCTCTTTTTTAATTTGAATATCTCTTCACATAATTTTCAAAAAAGGGTTGACATTTTCGGTCCTCCTATTGACATTCAAATTTAAACTTTACATAAAAGTTCAATAAGGAGGACGGACATTTTCACCGGCAAAATTACCCTAAAATGCTGGGCGAGGCAGAGACGAGTCGTGCTACAGTAGACTGACAGTCTACGAGTTGCGACAACTCCACTGCCGTAATGACTACACCCTTAATACGCCTTTTATCTTTACGTGACGAATTATTATAAAAAAATATTGATCTCTCTATAATCAATCCTTCAAAAAAGTGACTTTTTTTAACAGAAAAGCTCTTGATCGCTTATTTTACAAAAAGACTCATTGGGGTCACGATAGATCTGTGGCTGACCTTAATGTAATTTTCACCTTGGGGATTGGAAAATATCCATGCAATACGCCTTTAATAAACTTACTATAACCTGGGAAAAAAAAAACCTATCAAAAATCCACAGTACCTGTAGGTGGATCACTGAAAGGGTATTTACGCATCTTTTTATACTAAGATAGTAAAAAAGCAGGCTATGATGCCGTAAAACTATAATTTTCTTGAAAAAACATGACTACTCTTAAAAGAATCATATAAAAATAATAAAAAAAACTATAATACGAACATTCGCATTTCATACTCTCAGTTAAAATAAAATAAAAAATGACTTGTAATACTTATGAATACTATTTCAAGTAATTCAAGCTATTACGATAAAAAAAAATATTTGTGCTTGTAATAATTATTTACTTATTCAAATATTATCATTAATAATAAGAGTCAATAGCTACATTTATCTGTAAGAGTAGAAGACTGAAGACCGGAGAGCAATCAGAGACATTTGTGACGGGCTCAGTACTTGCCTAGTTTTATACAGTTACATCGATAAAAAAATTTACAAGCATTAAGAAATAGATTTCAAAACTCAGATATCTTTTAAGGGCCACATCTAGGCAGCGCATACACGAGGTGGATATTTGCTAAATTACCGACTGAAGTCGCGACTCGGTTGGCTTTGAAGACGCCAATTAAAAAGGTCTCGCAAGTTCGCAGCAATAATGGCACGGCAGACGAGTGTGGCTATTAAAGGCAATACCGAGGAGAAGCCGGAGGAATTTTAATAATGGCGACCCGCCCGCAGTTATTAGCCCGGCGATGGGTTTTTTCGAGAGGGCAGCATTAAAACAACGGCTCCGGGCTGTTAAGTCGGGTGTACGACCAGGGGTGGCCGACATTTTTATAACCGGAAAAACTCAATTTGAGGGTGTTTTTTTTTTTTTTTTTTTGATAAAAATTTGTTTTTAAAATATGATGTATTATCTATTTTTTTTTTTAATAATACGTATTAAATATGGAGTGAAGTGCATATACTCAAGTTGGCCACCGCTGGGCCTCGTAGCGGCTCTACGACCGACTGGTTTACAGCTGTCGGAGCGCAGCCGTGTTTCAAGGCTTTTGCTTTGCGGGGGATGCCATCCCGTGTATTAATTGTGTCATTAAAGCGGTAATCCAGGGCTTTCGGCTGTATTAGTCTCTTTGAATTTTATGGCGGCTGCGAGATGATAACACGGTTTTCTCAGAACAACATTTCTCAGATGTCTTCTGCTCTTAAATCAATATAATTTTCAGTACCTTGTTGTTTTGTTATTACACCACAGAACGTGCTTTGGCATGTTTACTTTCAAAAAGGTAATTTTTGTAAAATCTGTACAGCTTTACCAGGAAACCAGGATATATTCAAAAATTTAAACAAATCAATAACTTACGTACTGTAAAAAAACAGGAAACTATCAATGAACGATTAAAACAAAAAAGTGGTATAAAACTTACATTTAAATTGTATCATATTAAAAACAATATTTTTTATTAAAATAATACAAAAAACGTCAGAATATTTTTTCGGTTAATTCCAATTAAAAAAACAGTTTTGTTTTATAAGTGAAAAAAAATATTGTAACCATACTTTTATGTTTGGCGACATAACTCAAATATATTTAAAAGCGTTATTATGAATTCACTATATTATTATTACAATCACAGCCAGTTAACAACACCAGTAATCACCATTGATACATTTTGCAAACTGATTGCAAATATTTGCACGAATACTTCAGGCGCTCAGCTGTTAAATACTTTGTGTGCAAATATGCCGGAAGCGAGCAAGGATCAAACGACTGCTTAACTATGCGCGATTATTAGATCCGCCGAACTATGGTAACCGAATTTTAATCTCGATTGTCAGGCTCGCTATAAATTGATTCATCTCTCGGGACATACTTCGTTTCGCCCCGCTATCTGCTAATTATGATAATAACGGTTAACGAATCAAACGCTTTCTAGGGGCATCTGGGGGAGTAATCGTTGTTGGTGGCACTGTATTACTTGCTTTTATTAAAACAATATAAAAAAGAATGTAGATGAAAATCAGTGGTTTTTTTGAATTCGCGACCTTTTTGTAAGTTAAAAAATCCTGGAAATCCCCTAGGCCTAGTGCCTTAAGGGGGCTGAGAACTTTGATGGGTCAATTTTCGAGTTTTTTGATAATTTTAGAAAATATTTGGCGAAAAATCTACTGCACAGATAAAAAAAAAATTAATACTTAAAGTTAGATACATTCCTTCTTCTACAGATAAAAAAATTATTTCTTATAAATTTATCTTTAATATGATAAATATGTGTTTTCCCGATTGATGTTTAAGCAATTGGAGATTATTATGATTGACGATTCTAGAACCCTAAGCATTTTATCAAATTTTTCAACATCTTCAAGACTTTATTTGACCTTAAAAAATAACGTTAATTAATTAATAAAAAATAGATTATTATAATTTATAATTTTTTTAATATTCTGTAAAGAAATCAACATTCAATTTTTTCAAACAACAAAAAAAAGTGACAATGAAATGAAAAAGGAATGTATCTTATTTTTGGCATTTGGTAGATTTTTTGCAAAATATTTTATAGATTTATCAAAAAACTTAAAAATGGACTCAGTAGTTATTAAACTGTTTCAGTGGTTTCTGTGTAGGACTTTCAAACAATTGCCTTTTTCTTTTACCCGCGACCCCTGGGAGTCGCGACCCACATATTGAAAAACACTGGTGCAAATAAATATTACAGCTGTGTCGTAGAGATGTTGATAATATAGTTCTCAGGACTATGCTTACAATAAGGTATGTGACTATTCTAGTCTAGGTATAGGGCTTACAAGGTGTGGCTTAAGTGGTAGCGTACATGAATTTTTCTATTTTCGTTATTGAGTTTATGCAGGGAAAATATGTGTATACAATAAAAATAAGTAAAATAAATAAATAAGGTTTAGATAACAAGAATAAACATTTAAAAGATAAAATTAAATAGAACAGACACAACAAAACAAGAAAGTAAACTGAGTGGATTTACTGGGTTTATATATAATGCAAACATCTTATTATTATGTTGTATAATGAAGTGTATTTTTATTACATATGAAATAAAAAAAATGTATTTCTTATCTAATCATCTAAAAATGTCACAGCTCTAAATTACAGTTATAAAATCAAATTTTTAGTTGGGATAATCAAAGGGACTGTCGGTGTGTAGCATTTTTGTCGATAACATATGCTTTTTTAACATTTTGTTTAATTTTCATTTAATAAAACCCTTGGGGCAATATATTATATTAAGGTTTGAAAAATGCCTTGTTATAATTTAGAAGAAATTAAAAAATTAAAAATGGGGTAATTAAAATTTAGTTATTACCTTAACTGCTTGTTTTTCGCAGGATTATATACAAAGTAAATACTGAAAATGGTTACTGTTATGAGATAATTAATTAAACACTTAACAAATCCGTGCTTAGTTTTAATTTGATTAATTAAAGCAAACATTACACACCAACATTAATGTATTTAAAACTGGCTGAATTCAAAATTAAAGTCAGACATTTATTTTATTTATTTTAGGGACAATTGTCAAGAAGGGCTTTCCTACACAAACATATATATATTATTATATAGTACATAAAAAGAACTATTGAAAAGTTTCATATTGTTAAAAAATATATAATTTGCAATGATGATGGTCATTAAATGAATTCTTTTTGCAACAACATATTTAATCATAAATTTCATAAAGGTCTCAAAAATGTAATTAAATTTGGAGAGAACAGTGAGCTATTATAACGTAATGAAATTAAAACAGAGGATATTTTTATACATACCAAATTAAAATTTAAAGTACATAACAGGTCCTTTTAAAATTCCTACATTGTTAGCAACTCAAAAGAGGGTTGAAAAATGCGTTAAAGTCGAAAGTATTGAATAGTCGATTTTAAAAAATAAATTGTGTGGTAACTTTAATTATAAAAAAAACACACAAAATATCGTTTATAGTATATAAATTCAAATCCATATAATTTATTAAAAATAAAAAATGATATACAAATTTCAATAGCACAGATTCCTAAAATCGATAGGAATAAAAATTAATATTTTGCCATAGTAAGAAAATTACGAAAATATTTTACTTTCTATAAAATTTAATATTGAACGTTATGGTTGACTTTGTCTCAAAAAATACTTCAAAAAATGTATATCCAAAGATATTTTTGCCGTGAAGATATTTTTTTTATTTTTATGAAGGCATTTACGTAAGATAATCATTTTACGTAAGACGGCCTTTCAAAAGATAATGTCTTGAAGAAAGGTATAATTCTGAAATATAGCGCTCTTATAGGTATAAAATTAGTTCAACTTGAGCGCTTATGCGAGAATGATTATTTGATTAATTGAATTTTAATCGCTTTTTGCCTTCGTATATTGATAGAATAATTTAAAACAACTTTTAATTTTCTAATCGTTACCGATTAAAGGTAGCTTCTGCTCTTTATTGAATACAGAGTATATTTATGCCATAGTACCATTTTTTTTATTTACGTACTATTTGTGTAAGAGATGTGATGTGAGCAAATTAAATAAATTAATGATGCCTTCGTTTGACACAAAACACTGATGTGTAATAAAATTTTCTCATCTCTAACTCGTTGTCTGATTTATAAAATATTATCTCGCATTAAAACTGATAACACAAGCGTTTTATAAAATTTAAATTAAATTTTCTTAACATTCAGTAAACTGATAAGAATTCACTGACTTGATTTCTGTTGTTGCAAGAGTTGTGAAACTAAAAAATCTGAAACTGGAACATGGCTTTTTATGATTGTCTGTTTTCACGTGTGTCCGTACAATGAGAAAATAAAACCTACGTACAACTGATTTGATATATTTTAGACAAGATTTAGATTTTTTATGATTGATTTCAATCGATCTATCCACGACGGACTGGATAAAATTGTAAAACTACACATATGAATAGTATTTTTTTAAATGAAGTATACGAATAAAAATACTTTAAATTACTGACTAATCCCACGTATAATTTTTTTCTCTGAGATGTTTTCAAGATGCTATAATATTTACACAAAAAATTATCTATTTCGGAGCGGAATTGCCATATAGCAGGTAATAAAAAATGTCGCCAGAATCAACAGATATCCATAGTCGTGTCGCCGTTGGCCTCCACTCAAATGGCCTCTGCCTCGACGATTGATCTGGCTCCCGCAGCTGCGTATATTGGTGGTAAATGAATAAACTGCTTTAAAATATAGCATCTTCCTGCTGATTGTCCAAGGACAAAGGGGCATTGGAAGAAGGAAGTTAACGTGGATGCGGAGTTTGCGCCAGTGGCTGGAGATCGGAAGTGTGACCGAACTGGTGAGACTGGCCCAGGATAGCGATATGTTCGAGGAAATGGTCGCCAAACTCTTATGAGGAGAGGCATAAGAAGATCACTATATAATAATAAAGTTAAATTTGGCTTTGATTCTTGAACGAAAGGCTCCCGGTTCGTTCTTCGTCTAGGCCTTTTTTCGAAAATTATTAGTATTATCAACAAAAAATGCTTTAAAAATGTAAAGTGATGAGAATAGGTTAATATCAATAGTAAAAAATAAATTATTTCTTTTTAAATCGATTTTATTTTCTATTTGTTTTCCCGATAAATAGAGAAATTATTTTTTTTTAATTGAAAGCAAGAATTTTGATTTTATTCTCAAAAGGTTTTTTATCAATGATTAAAACGAAAGAAATTAGTATTTTTCTTCGCAAAAATTACAACTAACAGTTCAACAAATAAATCGACACTTATATTATTTTATTTTTAATAAAAAAATGTTTAATTGTTATAAGTGCCCTAAGGATTAAAAAAAAAATTGTTTTTACTCAATTAAATACCGTGTATATATATTTTTGTAGTCATAAGTTACACCTGGATTTTAATGTTCATATGATTTTTAAAGCTTTAAATATATATCTAGTAAGTTACTTTAAAAAAGCTCAGCGTTCAAAGAAGGTTGAAAAAACTATTATATAATAAAAATCACTGAAATGGGCTGCGTAAAAAAAATAACTAAAGCAACGAAAATTTAACCAGTGCTCAGTTGGAGGCCGAACAAAAAGCTCCCGAGCCAGAAAGCCTAAACGAAAAAAGCTCCACACGCCTTCAGTGTTCTGCAAGCTGGTATGAATGCAAGCAATAAATCATTCGGCCGTTCGTGACTTGCAACTTTCCGAGGATGGAAGGTATCGGAGAGCTTTTGGCGTCCCCTGAAAGCGAATAGACGGCCTTGAAAGCTTTTTGGAGATACGCCGTACAGTCTCTGTATATATATAATAATACCTTTTAAATTTCTACGTCTTAAAATATTGAGTATTGTAAATAAAATCAATTCAAATAAAATGCCTACAAAAATAATGACACAGATGGTATAAAAACCTAAATCTTCATACTTAAAAAGAAAATTTTATAGTGCATGCACAGTAGGGTGTCCCTTAAAATTCAAGTTCAATATTTTTTTACGCGTACCTTCTTAAAAGTTTAGTAATAACCCTATATTGTCTAGAAAAAAATATTAGTTCGATTTATAAACGGTAACCCGTGCCGACTTGCGATTTTAACTTGTCCATACAAGTTGCGTAAGTACTGCGCTGTGACTTGTAACTGCATGTTTTATTTGTCATTTCATACGTGATTTTTGAGATTAGTAGTGCTCCATTGTTTAGTGCGTTAACATGTCGGTGGAATTACGGAGTGATAAACAAAATAATTTCCTTATCGGTTTGCCTAGATATCAAATAAATGGTGCAAAATTACCATCTAATCGACAAATTCCCTCGGTCCTATTTTACAATATTCGTGAGGTTAAACTGATTGTTAGTGAAAGTGCAAATCTTGTGATTAGGGAGTGCATCATATATTGGGAAAAAACAAGAATTCCAACAAGGGCATATCCTAACTGCGTGAAGAAACTTGTTGATTTATATCATGTTTGGAGAGAGTTGCAAAAAAAATTGTAAGAAAACTCAGGTTACGTTCAAGAGCCGTGAGAATAATTTCAAAATTGATCTTGATAATTTGTTTGATATTGCACATGCTGATGCTTTTGAGAGAATGAAAATAGAGTAAGATAAATTATTTTTAATGAAACAGAGAGAGCCAGATCGACCAGGATGCTTAGGTGGTGTTGATAAAAAATTGTCGGAAAAAGAAGATAGATCTAAACAACGACGATTGGAAGAAGAGGAAAGGGTTGTAAGAGAAAGATAACCACTAGCTGCTGAAACTAGAAAATCAAGGGCAGAAGCAATAAAATCTGACTTCTTTGGAAGTAATGTACCCGACGTAGTCACAGTCCATTGGGATGGAAAACTATTACCCGGGTTAGATGTACGAAGTTCTAAAGAAGAACGCTTGCCAGTTATTGCTTCGTTTGACGATAAGGAACAGCTTCTTGCAGTGCCAAAACTAGAACATTCTTCTGAAAAACATCAAGCTAAGGCTGTCTCAACAGCTCTCTTTGACTAGAACCTTCACGATAAAGTACAAATAATGTGCTGCGACACAACAGCTTTCAATACTGGCCGTTTCAATGGAGCTTGTGCTATTTTGGAGAAACTTTAGGAAGAGAATTGCTGCTCGTCTGTCGTCATCATGTTTATGAATTGGTCCTAAAAGCTGTCTTTGAAAGCAAAATTAAGTAAATTACTAGTAGCCCAGATACTCCAATGTTTAAAAAGTTCAGAGAAAATTGGAAAAACATCGACGCTAGTAACATTGAACCATCTCTTAATTTCGTAAAACAACGTGTTGCCGAGACAGACATTCAAGCTTTTTTAATATTTTATAAGGCAGAATTAGACAAAGGTTATGTAAAAGATGACTACCGCAAATTGGTCGAACTGTGCGTAATATTTTTGGGAAGAGACTCAGAGGAAAAATTAAAACTAAGCCCCCCCAAAGCCATGCATCAGGCACGCTGGATGGCGAGAGCGATCTATTCTTTAAAAATGTGTTTACTTCAGTCACAATGCAGAATAACTGCGAAGGACAAAAAGACTCTACAAGATGTTTGCTTATGTTTGTAAAACACTGGATGATTTCGTATCGGAAAAGAGCAAACAATTTTTATCACGACTGCAGATCGACGACAGTTTTCTAAAGGAAGATGTATCTTCTTGGAATAATAATAGTGCTTTTGTGGAAGCTAAAAGAAAAATAAGTTATTTGAGGGTTGTGAATGATACTGCTGAAAGGGCTGTTAAAATGATGCAAGATTTTAACGGACTTATCGCGGCTGAAGAAGAACAAAAACAGTTCTTGCTGCGCTGTGTCCAGGAACATAGAAAATTGTATCCGGACTGTAAAAAAACAACTCTATAAAAAAGTTACCCTGGCTGATTGTTATTACTTTATGTTTTTGATTAAAGATTAATGTTCATCTAATTGAATTTTTACTATCATTTACTTAATTTATTGCATTTATAATGATTTTATACCAGACCGAAATATCAAGACAAAACACGTTTTTTACTAAACTTTGAAGCTCGGTCGGCACTGGTTGCAATTATGCTAGAAAGATGAAATTTTATATTTAAGACTCTTATAGCATTACTAAAAAAAGTAGAGGGTACCCATTTCGAAATTTGAAAAAAAAATTTTTTTGGTCATATAAGGGACACCCTAATATATATACATAGTATACGTATTACATACACATATTCACAACTTATAATAAAGCTGAGTTAGGAATGGAAAAAAAACGAATATTTCTTTTATATACTTTATGACGTGTTTATTATTATTTTTTAATTATTTGAACCGTCAATTTTACATCTTTAATTCTACAAGAAGATTCACAGCGACAAAATATTTTTTTTTTTCTCTCTTGAGAAGAAGTTAGCGACACTGAGCATAAATTTATTTATTATTAAGTTCATGGTTTTCTAAGGGGAAAACAGTGTAGTGGTTCTTTGGGACCTTCTACACGGCAGTTTTATATTGTATATACAATAGCAATATTATATAATTATTTCCTTACAAAGCTTTGGATTTAAATTTGATACTCCTTCTGCAGAAATTATTCCAGAGGTTCCCCACCTCGACAAGGTACTTCCACTCTGTTGCTTGTGTATGTATATAAAGGATCGGTAATGGAGTAGTGGACTTGAAATGATTGTGGAGGGATGTTCTCTGGAAGTACAATTTTTTTTACCGAAAACACTTTCATTTAATTTTATTATTTTTTCTGTATCTTATCGCTTTTACATATTTATAGTTATTATCTGTGTGTATTAAAAACATGAATATAAGCTTTAATTGGATTTTTTTTCTTTTCGAAGTTGTACTTTTGATTGAAAGGGTGTTGTTTTCAACCCCCCGGGGCTGCCGAGGCATTAACTCCGCGACTTTTGTACCGCGGCTGGTCTTTCAGCGCTTCAACTGAATGCAGCGAAGCCGACCTTGGCGGCTTCTGAAAAATAACTATATTTTCTATCACTGACAAAAGCACGACATCAACCTTTTTTTTTAATAGGAGCTTCTTTTACTGAATAGGCTTGCGCAGACGCTAAAAAGCTTTTTAATATGCTGAGACCAATATATATTTTTTTTAAATAAAGCATATTCAAAAGCACTTCAATATATTGAAATATTTTTATTTGGTTTTAGTTCATGTATATCAATCATTATAATTTACTTAAAATGCATTTTATTTTTTCCTCCTCATATTGACTTTTTGGATCTATGAATTCGTAGTTTGTATCATCAAACCCACTCGCCATACAACTCAAAGTAGAAAAGAGTCATTGGAAACAAAAATTTATTTCGATCTCTCAAGAGGCGAAAATATTTTTTTTTACGCATTATCTGTCTCCGTCAATCTTTTAAGTTTTTCCTCTATTCATTGAAAGTCATAAAAATACACAAAAACTAAGACGTTTCTTGTTATTCTATGAATGGGCGATAGAAAGATTAGAGCTATGAATCGTCCATGTGTTATTTTTTTTTGTTGCTAAAGTAAATATATTTTTACTCGTCATTTGTACAAGAATAAACAGAAAATAATTCACAGAGTTTGTACCTTACTACTCACGCTAAAAGGATTACGTGACGAAGATATAAACATTTACAGCCGTCGATAAAAAAATTATATTTTTTATAGTCCACCTGATCGTTTTGGGAGACGAATGAGTGTGTGACTCATTCGTTACCCTGCAAGCTACACAAATTTCCTTAAACTTGCTAACGTAAATAAAAAACCTGGCAAATAAAATTAATTTCTGTTGATATTGATATTCTTGCGAAGAGTACAAAATGATTCCGTTGAGGTGTAAAATCTTTTAGTTTTCAATATTAAACTATGAAGTACTGTACACCCTAACCATCTGCACAATTAAGATCACTATAATACAGAAATTTCGCATGGTTTTTCTATAAAATGAAACAAGGTTTAATGTGTCTACGTGAAATGACAGATAACTGAAATAGGATACGGACAGGTGGACATCCTAAAGCCCGATATCGAACTTAAATTCGGCCAAAAAATGAAATACAGGTAATGGAAAATTTGACGGTTTTCCAATGTAATTTCTTTAAAACCTTACTTCGACAACCTTTTATAATAAATAGATAATAAAATAAAATATTTTTTTGGCATTCAATATTATACGTATTTTTTTTAGGATCGTGTCTGTTGTTGATCGTTTACTCAAATATATATATGATCAGCACAATTTAGCCTGCGTGGATAAATAAACATATATCCATGTATTAAGTCATTTGTGATTTTTTTAAATAATTGGCATTAACGTGTCATACGCGTCGTGTCTTTGATCAAACTGAAACAGGTGTGAGCTTAAAACCACTCATTCATCAATTTCAGATTCATTAATTGCTCTCAGTACCTCTCGATTTAAGACTATATTAATCGCATACTTAACGCTAATTAAATATTTATTGAAACGTGGAAGGATTGTATTCAATCAATGAAGCAAGGAAGGGCCCGATCAGGTCACCACCATGGTCGTTTCGGTTGATGTCGTCACACCGAGTTGTCCTCTCGTGGCGGGTGTTGCTCGCGTCGCGTGTTTCTTTTATGTTCCAAGACTGTAATGATTTTCCTGGGGCGGATATTTTATAGTGCCGGAATAAGGTCAGGGCGCGAGGCGCGAAGCGCTAGGGGCGCAGCGCACGCGCGCAGCCCCGCAAATGAAGCCCCACTTCCGGTTTTAATGAATGGACGCCGCCATCGTAAAAATCGGACACATTAAAAAAAAAATTATAGGTGTTTGCTTGTTATGTACAAGGTTTGTCATCACAATTTGGGGAAACTTTCCAAACTAGTCAATCGAAATTGTGCTATATATGGGAGTGACTGAAGCTACACCCCCTTGTATATCTTCTTTATGGTTCTGATGACACGCTTCAAGAAGCCATCCAGTGACTTCATCAACTGTGGGTGTCTCGCCACTGACTTCAGGTCATTCAGGCACAAGCCCTAGTTGGTGTCTCTGAAGGCTAAATATGGGACATGAACCCACAAGGTGGATCACTGTTTGTGGAGTAATATCATCACAAGGGCATGTGTCATCGGAGATAACTTCTGATCACTCCATGACCCGCTAGGAGCTGGGTTGATTCAAAGCTAATCCCGCAGGTATTCCTGTACAAATCGAATACATTACTTATACACGTGTGTTTTTTTTTTTAATTAATTTTCGTCATCAAGAGTGATGCGAGGTTCTTTTTAATAAAGCGTGTTTCATTGCTTAAGTCAACAATGGCATGTAGACGCTGAACACGTGAAGCGACAGAAAGTACAGAAGATTCGTATCTACATACATTGGTTGTCGCGGCTTTGCGTCTTGTTAATACTATTATCTGAAAATTGTAAAGTAAAAATAAATAAATACTATAAAGAGACAAAATCAATGATACATATTATAGTAATACTAGAAATGTAGCCCGTCATAAAATGACGTATTCGATGAACGATGCAATAGTGTTTGAACATATGTTTGGCTGACAATTAGATGAATATTTTGTACACATATTTTTTTAATAACCGGATATTAATTTTGAAAGCAAAGCCATTCTAGGAAATATCACATTTCGTGTCACAAACATCGAATCACTTTCACTGCACTGTTATTTATAAGATGCAGTCTTTATCACGTTCAATTGTGCTATTCTTTTTTAATTACGTTTGCTGTGCTTAGACGGTGTTATTTTTTTAGGAGGCATTTTAAGTTATTAATGATGTGATTAATAATTTCTAACGCAACTAAAAAATAAAATTGGTACTTGTGTCAAGCTGACATAAACTGGAAATTTCTTAGAAGCATCATATTTTGTTTTGTGAACAACAGAATCATATAATTCGTACATAAAGCATATTTGATAGTTTTATTTAATTAGTTTATGAATGAAAATATTATCCTATCGTCTTGAAATTCGGCACATAACTGCGGAAAAACTTACTAAACTTACGTGCAAAAAATCAGCGTTGTATCTTTTAAGATATTCTATAGAGAAGCAAAAAATGAAACATACACACACACACACACACACACACACACAATGGCTATTATTATAGTAGATGATTAATGTCATTTACATCCTTAAGTAATAAGTAGGAAACTTAAAGAAGTATGTAATTTTGACTGCAATAGAAATAGTGATTACTAGAGTGTCCCATGCAGTAAATTTTTCAGTTTTTCATTTATTTTCGACAGCTTTTTTAACCTTAAAAATACCCTCTAACTGCCAACCCGCCTCATCTCTTATTACCTTCATACAGAGCAGTGTTGTTTAAAACTCCACGTTTTTAGATTATATAAGCTTGAACGTCTCCTACTCGTAGAATACAGCAAAGAAATAATAATTGAAGTCCCTTATTTAGATATACAAAATATATGAATTGTGTAAATAGTGTAGTCGGTCCTCGGGTTCTAATACGAGTTGTATGTTCGAAGGTATGCGTATGCCATTATTATTTTTTTTATAATTAAACTATAAATTGCTTATACTCTATCTTTACGAAGCCACGGAGTAAATTTTGTTTGATAAATTATGCTGTCAGCTTTGACATGTCGCGTGTGGCCGGCGCAAGAAACTTAAACTTCAAGACTGCTTCCACTTAACCGAACCGCCCATACACTCGCATTAAATATGAATGGACGCCACTGCTCAGTGGATTACCTGAATAAAGACATTGGTTTACATTCAACACGCTTAATAAGATTTTAGTGACGAAATAACATAACTATCTTTAATCGACTTTACAAGTATACTCAACGTTGGACGATTTTTTTAGAGTGAAAATCAATTCTATCAAACCTGAGAAATAAGCTTTAAATTGCAGTTTGATTCTTGCGATATACAAAAAAATATCTTTACGTTTATTTTATTGAAAAATTAGATATTCAATAATTTTGACAGACTTGCTGGAGTCCCATTTGTAGGAAAGTTTTGTTTTGTTTAACAATTCCAGCATAGAAATCTGGCGAAACTGGTCGCACAAAGTAGAATAAAAATACAGAAAATCTTTAAAAATATTTAATATATATATACAAGTATAAACCACCGTTTTTTTGTTCACGTTGAAAATACACTTTGAGTTATTTGGAGACTCGCGCTTGAGTTGGTGAAATGAATGTGAATAAAGCAACATTTTATTTTAAAGGTAGCAGTATATTTGAAATGTTTATGAAAAGACAGCGGTATTTCAAAAATATACTATTCACTTGATAGTAAATGAGCCGGACCCGACGGGGGGGGCTTTTTTTTATTTTTTAGTTATTCTTAAATCCGATCAGTGAACCGAACATTTCGATCGGCCGAATGCTTATTTATGGCCGACATTCATTCTCCGTCAAAGGCACACCGCCTGCAGAAAGTAATCTTATTTGATATATCAAATATTTACTCAAACGACCGTACTATGTTAAGTAAATGTTTAGTTTTTTAACAGTGAATTTATCGAGTCTATTTTTTTTGTTATCCGTTTGTATGCTCATTAAAAAAAAAACGTGTAAAGAGTACACATTCAATTTTTATGTTAATTTATTCAAATAATATTTTTTCAGATTAATACTCTTTTAAGTCTAGGTTGTTAGTGTAAATACTGTATTGAAATTCTTGTTCGATTGAATTATCAACTGTTTACATAAAATAACTCATTATTTGTTCAAATATTTATTTTATCAACTCTCACGAAAATACATTATTTCTCTTATAAAATATCGACAAAGATCTTTTAAACGAAACCCGAAAGATACATTTTCTACGCGTTGTTTTTCTGTGCAACTGAATATAAGAAAGCACATGCATGTAATAATCTTTAGTAAATCGTGTGAATAATTACGCATATATTAAAATACATTAGGGTTATATGGAAAGTGTAACGCAAAACACGCAATTCAACACATGAATTCTTTTACTTATTGCCTCTGCTAAGGGTGTATTAATTAAAAAAATATATTCAAAGGCTTTGAACACTTTGCAATATCAACAGGTAATGCAGGTTATATTTCATTTTGAGTGAGCGTTTTCGTCTTCAAACTATCTGATTATGTCGAAAGATAAAAGCACTCACTCAAAAAAAAAAAAATCAGTAATACTAGATACCGCTCTATTTGAATATAAAATATTTTTATTAAATCTTCAAATAATCATGGAGCTGAATTCCCGTAGGGGTGGTTTTTCAACGAGGCCATTGCAACATCTTCCATGGAAACCCTGAAGTCTCACATTATCTTCACGCGAGGATCGATTCGCGGAAGTCTCAAATGCGTTTTGCAAAAGTCCTTGAAGCTCGCGGTCAAGTATTTATTACCACAGAGCGCCGTTTGTCTACGAATTCTAAAACGAGCTTTGCTGCAGAGCTTTAAGAATAGAAAATTTACTGAAAGCGAGTACCGGCAAAGCGCAAGTTGGAACAATTTAATTCTGCCCGGGTCTGAAAGCTCCCGCTTGCGATATTGGAAGTTGAAATTTATGTTTGCGAGACACACCAACTTCTCTGACTGCGTGCCTCTAATGCGAACTCTGAGGCGAACTGTATAGTATATACTGGGTACTATTTTGTGAGCCGAGGTGTTGGAGCTTTTCTGAGAACTATGAGCTGCACTTTCTGTTTGAAATATGATATCAAACGCTATGTTTCCGAGTCTAAGGCACCCGCCTTCAAATACAAACTTTAAGGTAAGCTTTGTTTCATGCGTTTATTCAGCATTAACTATCTGGTATTGAAGCACAAAGATCTGTCGTTTTATAAGCTTTAGTGCTGGTATATGCATGAATTATTTTCTCATATATAAAATTAGTTTTTTATTCTTACGAAATATTGATTCAGACTAGTTTGAGTGTAGCCCCCAGAGAGAAGCTCTACCAGAACAAAATCAACTCACGTAATGTCTTCCAAATAAGATATTATAATACCATCACTATTGTATTATCTTTTTGAGCTATTATTGTATTAAATTTCTACAAACGATATTTATACAAGCTCAGATAATCTGATTTAATATTTTAGACATCACAGTTTCGATCTCCGTTACGACAAATTGATATAATTAGACTCACTTTAAAAGCGCTTTATAGCTCATCGCATTAAACGAAACAATCGTAAATTTGCTATCAAAAAAAATAAATTATTTTTGGTTTAAAATATTCAAGCGGTTTTGCAATTCACGAAAAGTGTTGGCAGAGGTTTTTAGACGAAATTCGTCAAAAAAACCGATGCCCTTTTCGGGCGGCTGAGGTATTTTGCGAATCTCTCCAAGTTGGGAGAATATACCGCGAATAACTTTATCGGAGCGACAGGCCACCCTTTCTGTTTTTGCCGAACAGTTTCCGGGTTTCTGCGATGAAGACAATTAACTCCCCGGCCCACATAAAACTCGACGAATATTGACATCTACAATGCTTATTAGTTAATCGATTCACGGGGAATATCCTGTGATTATTTTTGAGACACAGTAGCAGATTAAACTTTTGCATATCGGTAGACCGCTTATCTTGACAAAATTAGTTTGATTGGGGGAAACAGTTTGATGTGTCTTGATGTTTGCCCCTGGAAAGACAATAAATAAATAATGAAAGGTTACTCAATAAATATTCATTCAAATGATTTCGAAGCCTCATCACTGTTGTATAAAATCACGGCGGAAGCGATTACTTAGCAAACGAGCTTAGAATATTATGACAAAACATCGCGTGTTGTAAGATATTGCCAGATATTACAGAATTTCCATTGTTTGTATTTATCAACTTTCTCTTGGCATTGTCCAATATACTTACTTACTGTTGCACACAAATTAAAAATACATCCCAAATAGAATATTGTAAATGAGCTGTAGTCAGCCTCTATTTATTCCCAAGATTTATAAATTCATGTCGAAGTTGGCGTGGCCTCTGCGCTGAATAGGACCGCGAAACCTTGGACTAGAATGGGCTACATTTTTCAAGGAAGAACATTAAAAGAAAATTGCTTTGCTGCATCTTTGGTAGCGATACTATGTTTGCAATGTTTTCTAGTTTATTGTCGAATAACATTGGACCGCAATTGATGTGAAAAACGTGTGCTCTTTGAATATACACTGTGACTAAATTATTGCTATTCAATTTAGATATGTAGCCCTAAACTTGAGAAGCAAATTCAGTAAGTAAAGTATCATATTTCTCATATAAAATATTTTTTACTTACTTTAAAACGTTATTGACTATCAACATTATATTAATAATGTGATTTGTATGAGTATGGGTAAATAATAAAATAATACCTTGTTGTCTTCAAAGGTTATTCAATTTATCACTCAAAAGAAAGAGCTTCAAAGTAAAGACGTTTCAAAGCTCTAATGACACATTCGTGGGAATATATAGTACAATATAATTTATTTTATCTCATACAAAATGGTAATTCTATTCTGATTTTTATGCTTCGTTAAGTGCGATATGAAGGGTATGTGACCTTAAACCCAATAGTTGGAGAACATTGTACAACAGTGGACTAGTTACAAAACACTTAAGGATTATATGCGGATAAAGCGAGCAGCCAGAGAAACGCCCTACAATATATATTATATAACAGAAATTTGGTTAGATTGTTATTGACAAGGTTTCAGTTGTACCGAAGCGTATAGAACCTCTCTGGTATTAAATTTGTACGATGACCCCGTAAACGCCTGAGAAAGTAATAGTGATACGAGGTTGCTCAAGAGCACAGTATAAACTACACGCCATTGCAGGCTCACTGCTGGCATGTCGCAGCTTCCCGTGCTTATGGTAATGACGGGGCCGCGCAGTCCGCGCACTTATGCAAAGCAGGGGGGTGGAGGATTGCCTCCACCCCCACCCCCAACCCCATTCCCACCCCCAACCCTTTGTTGTTGGTTCCGAGAGGGAAAACAGCTGGCCCACGTTATCCAGATAATTGATTTTTTACGCAGAATTTTACGCACAAATTTTTATAGATCTGTGCTTTTGGGTGATACCTGTGAGGCTGGCACACTTGCAAGTAAGCTCACAGATTTGTCTAGAATAGTGGGTCTCAAACTCTTTTGGGCCACGGACCCCTTTTCATAGTCAAAACTTGCCCATGGACCCCCTGTCATAGTCAAAACTTGCCTACGGACCCCCTCTCATAGTATCAAGCAAGTCTCATAGTGCAAGTATCGACTCTATTAACCTACCTGACTCACCGCGATGGCTGTTATTACTTGTATTTTATGCACCTGTCTATATTTATATTTTACTTAAGACGTAAAAATCGCTAATAATGTATTCATTATTATTTATTTTAACATCCATATTAATAAAAATGTGTCACAACTTTTTTATTTTATATCAAACCTTGCGCGGACCCCATGACGTTTTTCAGGGACCCCCAAATCGATTTAAATTTTCTAAGGACCCCCTGAACGATCCCAGGGACCCCATGGGGTCCGTAGGGACCACTTTGAGAAGCACTGATCTAGAATATCATAATTTTTTTTTTTATGGTACCTGTACTTTTACGTGTAAATATAAAAATATATATAAAGTGCTTACTTTCAGATAAAATTAAATGCAAAACTCCATAGTAAAATATTCTACTAGAATGCCTACGGCGTAGCAAGTGTTTAATGCGTTATAACATCCCAAGTGTAAATAGAAAATAAATTACCAATTTACGTATCGATGTACGAATATTAAGTATCCAATAAATAATCAGGTTTCTTCAAACTTGGAAAGGCTTGAAAGGGTCTTGCATTACGATGTATACAACATTATTTAGTGTACATACAGCTTGTTGGCTTTGCGCCTTGATTGTTGGCATTTACCTGCAGGGAAATGCCGAACCGATGTAATCAGGTTCTCGTCCGTTCCAGTTAGGTCGAAAGCGATTTGCACTGACCTTGCACGTATCGATGCAAATTGCGGTTTTTTCAAACAAACATTTTTGTAAAATTGTTACGAGCCATTTTTTTTATAGATATTGAAATGAATCTTTGATATTTGGACACGTGATTGATGTTTGGTGTTGTTTCAGGTAACGGCCTGATAACGGAGGCAGAGTTCCTGCAGTGGGTCAGCAAGATACAGGCGCTGCAGGGGACCCTCACGGGGGAGTCTGGTGACTCCGAGGACGAGATCACCCGAGATCTTCTGGCGGCCTTCAGGTAACCATCAATATCTTGCATCGCACCACAACAAACGCCATACATAAATTAAACTCCTGTAAAGATTAGACCTCCAGCTATGGGGCTTACATGGTGTGGTTATGGTGGTAGCGTGCACGGGTTTCTCTACTTCTGTTATCAAGATTGTGTAGGAAAAAATATCAGCAACACTCGATCACTTAAAGACTTTTGTAGAGCTGTAGAGGACTTCAGGAAGGTTTCGATTTTAGAGAGCTCCAATTTTTACACAATTGTGTGCATTGTCTTCTTGGTATATTTATTCAATGTACGATATTGTTGAATAATTAAAAAAAATATCATTTATGCAATAAGCTTTACTTAAATTGTCTTCAAATTTAGAGGAAAATAAAACTCTTCATGAAAAATTTTCTCTGCTGCAGGTTTTTCATGATTTTCCTGTATAAAAAAACAAAAAAAATTACGGAGACGTCTAAAGTCACTTTAAATGATTATAGATTTTAGAGTAAGAAGCCGTGCTCGTGCAGTAAAAAAATTATAACAAATCCATGTGAATTGCTGTTGCAGGGTGTTCGACCGCGACTGCAATGGCTACATCACCAAGGACGAGCTGAGGAGCGCGCTGGAGATGATAGGCGAGCCCGTCACGGACGCTCAGCTCACGCAAGTCCTGGCCCTGGGAGACGTCGACAAGGACGGGAAGATCAACTACGAGGGTGGGTGATACAACCAATCTAACCAATCGAGCACCAGGCCTCGACGTCGGTATCGATTTGGACTAGATTTTTTCATACGAAAACAAACACGTTTATGTACCGCTGGGTATTTTTCCGAATAGTAAATCGGTCTGCCGACACCTCACCTAGTTGGCAGTGGAGGGCTGCCAGGTGTGGGGATTTCCCCGATAAGCAAACAAATTTAGGTACCCGAAAACGTACTGCGTTTTACTGCTATTTAACGAAACAAGCACCAAAAATAAAAAAGTACCCAAAAGCGTTTAAGCTTGTATATTGCGATAAATTTATATCAAAATGTATAAATTCGGTAATTCATATATACAAGAAAATAAATTTTATCTTCTTCTTGTGATGCCTCTCCTCATAGGAAGTTGGTGAGCATTTTCTCGGACATATCCCTATCCAGGGTCAGTCTCACCAATTCTGAGACGACATAAAATATCTATTAAATGTATTGCGTGCTGTCTCAATCCTCACTTTAATTTCCTGCTCAGGATCCCAGTTTTTAAAAAACCAGCTGCCCAAATACATAAATCTTTTGACTATCTCCACTACTTAGTTGTCGATGTAGATATTAAAGTTGTCAATCAATTGAATCATTGTTATCGTTTTTTATTTCCATGGAGTGGCCGTACTTACGACATTGACGACTAGGATTTGTAGATCGTCAGCACTGTTTGCTAGGACAGTATCATCAGCATATCGTATGCTATTTAGTGGCCTACCATTTATTTTAATCGCCGTAAGCCTCCTCAAGCAAACGACGTGCTTCAGCAGCATTTTTTTCAGGTTAAAGCAGAAAAGCAAAGCTTTCCGCAAATGCTGTTTTTTTGGTACAAAACTCGACATCTTCATTGTTAGAAAGAATATTATTGCGTCGCGATATGTGTTGGTATTATGACTGCTTATTATTGACAGATGTCTAAGCTATAAAAAAAAACACAAGTTTAGACATGACTGTCGACTAAATGTGTCGTTAGCGCCATCTATGTGTAAAAACCAGGAACTTAGTAGCGCACCTAGAGGTATACCTTGAAAAAAATAAATGGTGCTCTTGGGTGCAAAAAGGTTGGGGAGCCCTGCTCTAGGGCCTCGTTAAAAATTGGTTCGGAGTAATCATTGGAGATAGGATGCACCCTTGTCTGTTATATGATATATTATTTCAGGACATAATTGAATGTTGTTTTGGGTTTGTTTCAGAGTTCGTGAGGTTGCTCCTGTAGAGAGTCGCCGAGAGAAGCAACACCGGGCGGGACGAAGATGTGTGATTTTTTTTTATATAGCCGGAAAGAAACCATAGATATTTATGTACAGTCTGTAGATTAGTCAAAATAGCCACACGATTTTCAATGAGCTTTTTATAAAGACAAACCACTGATTGTACAATGTTATATTATGGTTGTTACACATGTTCGTATAGTAATCCAGTAAAGTATGAAATATTTTTGTAAACACGTTATAGAAAGCGGCTCTGAATCGGGTCGTATTTTCATTATATTTTATTAGTACAGGATGTTATTTTTTTATAGATTTAATACTATTAAATGTTGATATGTTCACCTCTATTTTTTTGCATTATATACAGTTAAAGTTTAGTTACTTGTAGGTAAAAAAAATATCATAATAACTTTAAAATATCATTGGAAGAAATGTTAATATTTTCAATGTTGCATTAGATTGTAAATAATTTTAGCAATGTTGATGATATTCTATAAGAATTTTAATGAAATATGTATTCGGATGAGATGCGATTTTAAGCTTATGTATGTATATGTTTAACATGTACTTATACATTTTATAATATATTATGACAATGGTTGTAACAAATCTAATATAATTTTCAGTTAAACAAAATCTATGTTCATTTCATTTTTTTCTATAAGTTTACTAGTCAATAAAATTTAATTAGATTTAATAAGTAAATTTTCAAATTTGACACTTCCATGTGATTTTTTTATTTTCTTTCATTGAATTGCGTGAAAACACGGAGAACTTATTTTTATTTCACTAGGTTTATAATTACGGTGTAAACAAGATCATTGTTTGTAATAATTGTTGAATAAAATAAATAAAAATTAAAAAATAAATCACTATCTTTTTATGCCTTTCCCCATCACCTGGCTCTCAGATAATAAATGGAAAAATTCATTTGTTATGAGCCAAATGCCCTTGAAACGAATTGATCGCAAAACTTATCAATAAAATAATCATTCAAGTAAATTTATTATGAAAGTATTTACATTTAAATATTTAAATCAAATAAAATATTTTTTGTTCTGGCTAGCGCCATCTGTTGATAAACACTGTAACAAAAATCAATGTCAGTACTACTAGTAAATATTTTTTTTTCAATAGATTATAAATAGTATATTAAGTATAAAAATAATATATTTTTTGACAATATTTATTATTACAATATAAAGGAATTTCCAAAAATATTTTTTTTATATGTAAACATTTCATGGTAATAGGAATCTTTATTATTCGTTGTGGCAACACTACACGAACTGCTAAACTGAAAGATGGCGGCGCGGCAGGCGGTCACGACTCTTCAGCGAAATGTCAAACCGATTTTATCTACAGATTCTCTTGAAGCTCGACGACGAGTGTTCAATTTATACAAGGCTTGGTATCGACAAATTCCTTATGTCGGTAAGTAATCCGTCTGCCCAAAAATAAAATTTTATTTGACGTCTCACAATAACTTCCTTGGTTATGTCATCATAACAAGATTTTACTGTATTGTCTTTAGTTTATTATTTTACTCGTTTAATAATAATTTCATTTTTACATTGGACTTTTCTTTCAATCAAATTCTATGGCTACCAAATACCCTATTAAGTTACCAAATACCCTAATATTAACGTCATATACTTGTATTGTTTATAATCTTTTAGTTATGCATTTAATCAGATATTATTATTTATTTAATGTATTATTTCAGTAATGCAGTATGATATTCCTAAGAATGAAGAGCAATGCAAACAGAAACTGCGAGAAAAGTTCATGAAGAATGCAGATGTAACCGACATCAGGGTTATTGATATGCTTGTGATCAAGGTAAATATAACATTTATGAAATGATTGAACGCTTCCTGTAAATTACAACTAAAATTAACCTGCATCATTGCGGGCACAGGCTTCTCTACTTAATTTGAGCTGCCATTATGCAGAAAATTTATATTTACTTTGCTTATATTATACAGAATTATTATTGTAATGCATATGCTTAGTTCATATATTTGTATTTTTTTTCCTATTGCCTTGATAAGTTAAATTATGTTTTAACATAATCTGGATGATACTCCCTTGTGTAAAATTGCTACAGGCAAGCATAGTTACATTTGAGAATGACGAAATTCAGAATTGACTTGCTAAGGTCTAAAAGCGCATTGTTTATGGAGTTCTAGGTTTTTAGTTTTTATATTTTAGGTTTTTTTCCATACTGGAGTTGAGTCAATTAAAACTGAAATGTGCAACATCAAATTATTGTTGTATTCTAGATTATTATTGAATGCAATCAATTTATGGGAGTTTCTTATAACTGATTATTTAAAATACAGAACTTAAGATTGAGTGTTAATTCAATATTAAATAATTTCAGGGACAAATGGAACTCAAAGAAACTGTCGAAATCTGGAAGCAGAAGGGTCATCTGATGACCTACTGGAAGGAAACTCAAGAACCAAAACCTACTGATTTCTTGTCTAAGTTCTTCAGTGGAGCATAGTCACCAAAAATTTTCTTACCAATCGCATAGCAGATATTCCTATAATGTATATATATTAATAAACATCACCTTTGATATCATGGCAAGAACTCAAGGAATATTGATCCTATTTTTCAAAATTTTGTTTTTATAAATGATTTAGTCGTTTCCAAATTAAAAGTCTGGTCAAAGATGTTTGTTTGATTATGTTTAGTAACTAGAAAAATTAATACAAAATAAATTATTATTATTAAATAATTATCATTAATAACCCAGATATTCCCTTTCTTCATTGTTACACTGTAATTTTGATAATTTTTGGTTATTAGTGGCATGACAATATCTTTTAATTTCCGATACTTAAGTTCATTGAACAGTGATTACCAAACTGGTTAATTCGTTGTTTATATTCCATACATCTTCGTGTTGGCCTAAATACTGGACTGCTAATCAGAGATCATTGTTTTATTTAATTTACACGACACATTTAATAGCTTTATAATCACTTCAATTTAAACAGTATTGGGTGTATAAATAATTAAAAAATATGGCCTGCTGCTGCATTTCTCGGAGATCATATGTTTTTCTGTAAGTATTCCACATCACTATTACAATGTATTAATCTATCATGTGTTACTCAACATATAACTTTTTTATATCAAATATACATGAAAAAATCTAATTCATGTTTGCAAAGTCATTATGGTTCTTCCAGCAAGTTTATTTTGTAAGAACATTTTTTAAGATAGAATATTTTTTTTACACTGAGGTTTGGCACATAACTTGATCTTTAGATCGCTTAAATTAGTGTTTCATAAATATGTCCTTTCTTTTTAGTCCAACAAGCTAACAGATTATTATAAAAATTTTAAATAAGAAAATTGATTTACAATTAGTTGAAGCCAGCTTAGAAGCTATATTTTTACATATAAATGTATATTTTGTATATACCTTTCATGTGGTTTATTGTTGGAGGGAAAAAAATTGTCGTCTTTTATACTCTTATGGATATGAAAAACTTCTCTTATTGAGGTAGCAAAACAACTGTTTATAACTGAATTTATTTGAAATAGAATTTTGCTATTGTAAGTAGCTAATCACTTTTTTTGTCCAAAATGACTGGATTACAAACCGCAATTCAGTGATCAGATTCGTGGAAGCATTGACTCTGAAATAATTTTGAAGAGTTTTTGTAGTTGAGTCAATAAAAATTGATAGACTGCTGTGTGCAAATTCACTGATATTCTTCTGCTGAAATAATATTATGGAACAAAACGCAATTACGATGAAGACATCAGCCAGTGACAGCATATTCGTAATTTATAAATAATGAAAATCTAGTCATAAATCATTCATGCTAAATAAGAACAATGAGTTCTGTAAATGCTCTTTCAATATTTGTTCAACTCATTTTTATGTCAAGTTGTAATCACAATGCATTAAGTATGTGATAAATGATAACATTCCAAATTATTATAATCTTGTACATTTGTAGTACGCTTTATTTGATTCATCATAATTATTTTTCTCAGGTTTTTTCATATACATATTAAAAAGGTACCGTTTTTCCTTAAAGATTTCTCAGAAACGAAACCAGAAGTAGTCAACCGTACAGCTTGCACAGTCTAGGTGAAACCATTTCAGATGAACAATCATCAACAAAGCCAAGCTTGTATTTTAGAAGCAAGGCATTTATATAAAGGTCCATTATTACTCCAGTGGTATTCAAGCACTTATCTAGCACAAGGCGTAAATACATCTTGCGATGAAGTATGGCAGTCTCCATTGGGCTGCTGCCCTAAGGCTCAACATTTTGAATTTTACTGCCTACCTATGTCATAAAAAAATAACTCTTCTATCACTAGATCTGTTCTGGGAAGTTTTCATCCTTCAGTAAATGACCATTGAATCTTGTAAACAATTAAATATTTCTATATTAGCATTTCTAATATTCAAGTAATATGTTTAGACATTTAAAGGGTAAGATTCCTCAAAAATGCTATAGATGTTAAAAAGTCCCCAGAATTACTCTTTGCATCGATTCTTGATTTTCACAAACGGCATAATTTTATTATTCGATTTATTGCATATGAAGCTTCTTTAAATCAGGCAATTTTTGTGTATTTATATTTATTAAGATTTTTTTTTTTTTAATATATATATATATATTGAAATATTGTTTCTGATCCAATTTCATTATTAAAAGTGATTATTATCTATGAGTTCGAAATTCAAAACGAAACTCACGCCATCGTTTTGAAATGTCAAAAGCATACATTAAATTATCAAACACACTGCATTGACGCAGATAAGTAGCGACAATATTATCTCTGATGGCCCTCCCCGTGTGGAAAACCAGCGTTCTTTGCGTACTACGCGACCGACCGAGTGTCTGTTTTCATTCGCAAATACAACCAGTTTACGTTTGGCTGTGAAGGGCGTTAGATGTCTGCCGGCTGAGAGCGATTATTCACACCTTCCGACTATTTATCGGTGCTTCGTTACATTGTCATATTGTGTGATCGTTTTTCAAGTGTCGAGGTTTGCGGAAGGAATAAGCAACTGTGTAAGTACAATATTCTTTTGATTGCATTAATTTATATCGATAAGTTTGTTTTTACAGTATGCAATGTTTACATCTCACTAGATAATGTGTTGTTCGTGCCGCTCTGACAACAATAATTTATATTTATTTACAATATTTTTATATAAAAAAAAATATATTTCGGTATGTTATTTACGCCAATTTTTATTCGTTAATTATAATTCCGAATTTATGAGTAAGTATACAGTGGTTAGTGATGTTTATTGATTTATAAAGTAACATTTTAACAATTCCTTGTGATATAATAACAAATCCCACAGGGGATTGTAATGGCATTTGATTTTCTTAGTTTTCATATTTTACACAGCCATGTCACGCAAAAACGAAACGGACATTTCTAAACGAATCCCTAACGCACAGAAAAACAATACTGCATGGAAATACTTCTGAAAAAATATATAGATTGGATTGTAACAGTAAATTAAGCTGCTATCAATGGCGATGACCCCAAACAGATCTGTGATGAATTTTTCAAGTTCGATCACGAAAATGTTAATTTGGCCGCCAGCCTCCGACCTCGGTAATGGCGAGTGTGCTGTTGTCGAATTCTATAGATTATCTGGACGTTTCACCATGGCCATCGCCGACAATGCAAAGGTAAATCATTGATGACCATTGACATCTACTCACCGCGCCATTAGTTCTTCTATAATCATTGAAATTAAATACTGCGATTTCCTTACTCTATCAAACTATGCTTGATTTTTTTTAACTGAATTTTTTTTTTAAAACTGTATATATAATATAATCAAAAATATTCTAATATACATGCGCTCAATCTGATTTTTGTACCCAAATAATGGTAATTCATTGCCGATCATGCAGGCGTCAAATTAATAAAACAATAAACAAAGTATTGTCAAATTGCTGGATACATACATTTTTCACGTTTAAAACGTATTTTGAAAATAATGTTTCAAAAAAATTTCATTAATCGCCGTGTGGTTTTTATAATTAGGCCTTCAAGGTGATGCGACAATTTATGCACCTTATCAGGCTAAAATTCATTTGATACCGACGGGTTTGTCGTTTTAGATTTCTAAAGTTCTTTGGAGGTACATGTTTTTTTAAAATTAAATTAGTAAAACAACTCTTCTGAAATTTATCACAATTGGCGAAATTATTAAATTTGGATGTATGCTTATTGTAATAGTTAGGAACCCGTTGTGGATAATGGCTAAAGTGAAATGTGCAATGTATAGTAATCGAGTTAAAATTATAAAAATAAATTATATTGCTTGCAGCAAAATATCTTTATAACGAATGCATAACGTGTTATGTGTAGGCATTTAAAAAACAGGAAAACTATACAAGGTTGCTTTTGTAACAAATATAAAATGGCAGAGTCACTGTTGTAACATTTGAATTCATTATTCAAGGAAAACCATATCCTTGCAAGTGTATTATTATATTTATAAGCTTATTTTAAAGTTTTCAATACTTGCATATAATTACAAAGCCAACTAGTTTAATATTTGTTTTAGTTTATTGTTCATTAATTTCTTAAGATATATCTATACAGTGCAATACAGAACTAGTTCAAAATTATTACAAATATAAATTCAACAAAACGTAAAGTTTACTTTTGCAAATAACAAATAAAAAAAATGCATTTAAAAATAATAGTTACGAATTTGATAAAAGCCAAGTTTATTGTAAAATATTAGAAATGCAAAAAAATAATACAAATAAGGTCAACGTGCTCAAACTCGTTGCTAATGCGGCACAGTTTTGTTTTAATATTAGAGAGTAAATGTTTTCAAAAAAAAGTTTGAACAAGATAAGTTTCACATTATATAAGTTTGGATACAAGAATCGATTGCCATTTCGATCCTGACTCTCCTGAGGTGCAATTTTACTCATGGTACATCACATTTTTCATCCTATATTTTTTCCAGTATACAACCTTCTCTAAAACGATGAGTCCTTTCAATTCCCCAAAACTAATGACAATGAGTTATTTGTTTAATTTGCAACAGAGGTCCTGTTATTATTTTTTTGTTATTGTTATATGTTTACCCGTATTAATCAACGTCAATCACAGCCGAGTCGTGTCGGTGGTTCAAATGCTTTTTTTTTTGGGCACTTGTAAAATTAGTGTTATGTAGTTTGCATGCTTGAAAAAAAAATTCAACGCAAAAAAGAAATTGCAATGAAAGGATTTTTTCCGCGCTATTCGGGTCATGCACAAATGAATGGTTTCTTTGAAAGTATTTTTTAAAAGTCATTGTAAAAATACTGCCACTGCCGCGAAGACTTGTGGTCTTTGAGGCAAAGAGATTTAATTATAATGTTAACACAATCGTATACAAGTATCTAGCCAACTCGTCGAACTTTCTCCGTGATACGTATCATATAAACACTTTATGGTGTGCAAAATTAAGGTTTTCGCTTTTTATTGCACCTCTCTATTTTAATTTTCTACAATTTTGTAACAAAGTTGTAATGACGTACAGTGGACACTTTCAATATCTACAAGAAAATGATAATTAATTGCAAATATTTTTTGCTTAAAACAAACTAGAAAATATATTTTCAAAACTGAAAAATAAATTTAATGGCATGCAATGGTTGATTTTTTGCATGTGCTGCATATCACTATATCATTTGAAAACTTGCTAGGAAGATGAAGAGGAGAATTATGATGTTTCACGTGACTAGGTATAAAATGTTTGTTTTATTTGAAATTAAATTATGTAGGCAATATATTTAACAGAAAATAAAAATTATTTCGCGCAAAAAATATATTGAAAAAAGCTTTGATAATCTTCATTGTTAAAATTGTGACCCGTACCATTTCTATTATAATCAGTTCCAGAAATTGTACTGATTATTAATCAATTGAGTTGTTAATCTTCAGATAATTCTGCCGTTGGATAGCATTGTTGCGAAACATGTGTCTATAATTGTAATCTCTTTATAAAAAAAAAAGTCAATGTGCCAAAATTCAATCTCATTATGTTAATTTTTCGATGCAGAAATGAATATCCGAGACCATATTTCATGTATTAAGAAATGTGTGGTTGGCAATCACTCGTGGGTGATTTGTATTTCTTCTGTTCTATTTTATCGAACGATGAGTGTACAACCGCACTACTCTGTAAGAATAGAAGACCGCAAGGCAGAAGCAAGTAGGTGGGCAGTAGCATTCAGGGGTGGACGTGTCCAACATTTCCATTTTTTATGCAAAGTAATCACAGATAGCGGTTTTTTTTTTTTAATGATTGATTCCCTTCATCTTTGGACTTGGATAAAATTTATATTGGAAGTCGAGAATCTCAGAGCCACTGAATATATAGTCACTTTTAAAGTGGACATTAATTTATATTCACAGTAATCAAAACATATATATAATGTAGTATTTATCGCGTCAATTTTATCGATATCATCACCTGCGAACCGAAAACCCAAAATCTGCAACGCGGATTATAAATAACACACCTGCTATCGTCAACACCTATCCACAGTGTGTGATTGATCTGTTTGAATTGAACGAATCCATGTGTTAAATATTGACATTAGAATCGCTTGTCGCTGTCGGGCTCTACAACACACCAACCAACCCGCAGAAGGCCGCGGCCCATCATCTGCCGGGTGTTCGTTTGACAACTTCGTGTAAAAAAAAAATAGCGAAAATACCTTTGAAAGGTCAATTACTTTTGAAAAACTGATGCGATACACGATTATTACTATTTAATGTATACATAATTAGCTCATTCTGTTTCCGACTCCGGTTCGGAGCCATCTTCAAGGTTCGTAAAATTAAAGCTATTGAATGTTTGGCTTACCTCTCCGAGTGTGTGTAAATCATCAAATCAAAGATCATGCATACAGTTTTAGTGTTAGGTACTTAGCTAAGTCGTATAACAAAAAAATTCCCGTGTTTTTAGTGTAATTTCAACGTATGAACCGAATAATTACAAATACTTCATTAAAATGAAAATCTTGCCGTAAGAAAGGAAATTATTCAAATACATAAATATATGCTTGTCAGATAAATATAATGAATTTTCCCACAACACGCAGAAAGACATTTCAAAAATATAAAAGTTACATGCATCAGACTGTACGGCCGTATATATATTTTTTTTATACATCACAATGAGTCTTTTTGATGAGTTACTAAAATAGTGAATACCTTTTGATATATTGTCAATTTTTGTAACCTTAATTTATGTTTGATTTTAATTTATAATCAACGCTCGTTGTTTTGTTAATTTTATCATTTAAATTGAGTAACAGAAAGCGCTGAATGTATTTATTTTTTATTGTATTATTTTTATCGTTTAATTCCAATTTTATTTTATTAGAACCATATTTATGTATCTAGTAAATTTGTCAATGCGGACACATTTTTGCATACAATTTTTATATTATGGAGCGAAAGTGATTGACGATTACGTCTGGAACTTTCAATATATATTTTGCCTGACATAGTTAGCTTTACATTCCAACGAAAATTACAATAATTCAGAAATAACTCTGCTGCTAATGAAAACAAATTGTAGAAAAAAATTACAATACCGCGTGGTAAATGTCGTCAAATGAATTTTGTTCAATTAAATTACGATATATGATTAAATGTGTAAAAGAGCATGGGGGTAATAGAATTATACATTCACTGATGGTTGGATGTGAATCCTTATTTAATGTTTATTTTAAAGTTTGACAGTGATTAATTTATCACAGTTTTTTTTAAAATTGCAGCTCACGTTTGTTGATTTTCAGAAGTATTATTATCCTATTCATCGCAACGTCTTCGATATCGCGGCACTCAATCTACGAAACAATAACAATTAAATTGAAATCATCATTAGCCATCTTCAAATTATTTATGTGGCAATTTGAGAGATTGAATTTGCACAATGACCTTGAGGATATAAATTGTTTTTCGGGTTTCCGTGAATTCTACATTCATCTGGAAAATTTTGGGTGGAAGTGGCAAGTCTACTTTTCGACTTACTTATTTTACCTTCAGCTGCTAAACCCACCCAGTGATTACAGGCACTTTCTTCTTAAATAGTAAAAAAATCTTTACTCTAAGCTTAAAAGTGTTTTTCCGTACAACAATAATATTAACGGGTTAATCTGCTCTTTATAGATTTATAATGTTTAATAATTCAAACTTGATTGGAAAATTATTCAAACATCCGAATTAAATTTTTGATAGCTTATTTTCTTTTCTAGGCTTAGCTTGAGTTTATATGTGAACTCAATTTTTTTTTTGGGTTGTTTTTCGTGAAAAATGGTGTAAGAGATAACATCAGATAATGCGCATATTTTACTTTTCGTATAATATAATTAATTCACAAAATACTTAATAGTAAAATGCTACCTGAGTTTGATTTAAAATATTGGTTTTTTCAAGCGCATTTCTGAGCAGAATTTTTTAAAAATCAATTCAACATCCATACTCGGTGTTTGAATTCTCGATTAAACTCTAAATTCAGTGAGATTTTCGCTAACGCAAATAAAGCCTTCGTTGATTTGAATTAATCGATAGTATCTGAATATAAATTGTTAGACCCGACCATTGCCTCATCTAACGCAGGCTCCGTCTCATTGGTAGGTGCTTATCTAACAATATAAATATGTATTTTTATTATGATACCAACAGTGCATTTAAAATTATAAATACCCTCATTAGAATTTTACAAAAGAATTCACTATTTCTAGGTTATCTCTGCACGCTAACATAACACATTCTAAAACTGATACTAGTTAATGCAGATCTCCAGTTTTACAGGGCCAGGCAGCAATATAATAGATATATTATATGTAAATAAATTTTTTTTTGAGGAATAAGTGAAATAGTGGATTTTTTTTAACCCTATGACGTAATTTACAGCGTCATAGTCTCATTGTTTACTCTAAAAAGTTTTTTACAAATTAGTATTTATTAAATAGTAATGAGTCAATCTCCATCATATAGTGATTTACGTGCATCACGTTTTCAAGTAAATAAATTTGTTCAATCATGTTCAGCTCTGAAAATAACTTTTTTTAGTGAATTCAGCGTTCATGACTTTAAATTAATTAAGACTTATTTATTGTCATCAGTCAATGCTGGTAGCTCGTACTGGTCTGTGGGACGGGTCATTGGGCTGGTGTATTGAAAATAAATTTAAAAAAACTACCAATACAATAATGAGTGGCGTCATGTCTGCATTTTTCACATGAATATGCTTGCTTGTACATGTTTTGTTACATTTATAAGTAGTAGTAACGTTTTTAATAAAAGATCACGAAGAAGTACGAAAAATACAATGCGATGCTTCAAGGTTTGTTTAGTCTTGTTCGGAGATTTAATGGCGTCACATTTTTTAAAATTAAGTATGAGTCACTACAACATTGTATCATTTAAATTAAGATATAACATAAAGAGTTGACTTAACAATATACCTGTCTTAAAATTACCCATACTATATAATTATATTCGAAATCAATATTCGGTAGAGTCTTGCGCTGTGGTTGTTTCGATTTCATTTTCGGATATGTATATAAAGTAAAATATATTTTTAATAGAAATTAAGCTATGCATTATATTTTTTACATTTTACCAAGAATGTACGAATATTTTTTTTCTTTTGTTTTAACAGTGATATTGCGTATTGTTTCTAATTCAATTTCTGAATTAAAACGAGGTTCCATGTGAAGAATTTTTGGAATTTCCACCCGCAGAGGTCGATGCATTCAAGTTTCAGTGGATAACATTTGATGTGTATCTTCTGATATGAAAGATAATTTCATTAGATTTTTTTTTATTTCTCATCGTATTTGGACCAATTTCTTAAGAGTCAATATTGCTTATCAAGTTTTGGGAGTAATTACGTTCTCCACATTTGATATATGTATATTATTTTTGATATATTTTATGTATGTAATATATTATTATTGGTTAATTTAATGTACATCATTTGATTGATATAACTGATTTGAATATGAATTAAAGTTATAATACAGATATTGATAAATAATAAAGTTATTTTTCAATAGTTGAACTATTTTATTATCGTATTATGTGCTTTTTATTTGAGTATGTAATTAGAATAATGTTAATTTAGACTTTTACAAGATTTTAAAGATTCTTAAATATATGGATATTTCGAATTTCGTAACTAAATATAAGAAAATATACAAAATAATATGGTTGTTATAGTGAAACTTAAATTCATGCTTTCTCATTTGAAACTTTGTTATTGTCTAGATTTTTTTGACTTAATTTTATTCAAGGTAAACTTCAGATAAGTCTAATTGAAACCAGTATCGATGATTTTTTTTTCCCTGACGGGTGTGTTGTCAATTAAATACGTTTTAAATATGTTTCAGCACGTTGTCTCATAGCAACAGATAAAATAACAAAACGTTTGATTAAAATCGACTGTAAATATCGATACATTCTAGGTATATATCTACCTAACAATAAATGCATCTTACCTGCATTGCGCAATAAAGCATCTCGAACAGGAACAGTGTCAATCCATAAGACCATTGTGATTGCTCACAATAACTAGAGATAATAACACACTCACAGCTTAAACGGAGATAAAAGATAATTTAGCAGTTACTAGTCACTGCTCTTTTTTTATGATATGACGACCATCATGTTGATTTTGCAAGCGGCTGTAATAAAACAAATGCGAAGTATACTGGGAATTATTTATGGTCCTTTCTACTCGCTTCGAACATTAAAATTTATTTTCGGACTAGAAAATGAACAAAATGAGAATGCAAATTTGATTTATGTTAATATTTTATGTTGCCGCGTCGAATTTGTAAATGAAACGACGTTTTACTTATTTTGGTGAGATCAACGCTGAAAAAAATACACTCGGTTAACCAACAGATAGCGATACCTACAATTCCCATTTTATTATTTATTTATTATAAACATACTAATTTTTGCTGCCCCAAGAGCAAGCATTCGAAATATTACACCAAGAGAGGACATATAACGCATAAAGAAAAAAAACCTTTTTCATAAAAATAAATTTAAAATATCGTACAGACTCAAACAGTGATTGAAGCATAGCAAAAAAATAAATAAATCTTTAGACTAGATTTGTCAAACAAGTAAAATAAATGACCCGGAATCTTTCTTTACTAAACTGCCTGTTATATATTTATAACAAAAAAAAAAGTTCTTTAAGCAGTTACTTTTTATATCGATATTGATTTGTAAATTTTTTGCTAATGGATGTAGAAATAGTAATATTGATCCTTTTTTTCTAATAGCTCATTGCTTAAAGATTTTGTATCTTAGATGATAGTGAAAAGACTTATCGTAGATCACTTCGTATCTAAAATTTAATCACGTCCAGGGAATTCACTACTTTCCAGTTTTATCTGAAAAATAATACCATTGTTGAATACTTCAAAACAGTGATAACACAAGTCAGATTCGTGTTAGTCATAATGACATACACGAATCTGCGACCTTTAATCAAAAAAAATATCCGTAAATCATAACTAATCTGAATTGTTATTAGATCTAGAATTTAGATTGATACGATCTGTACAACATTAACTGTTTTTGCTTGTCTTTCGTAGTTGGATTTTAAAGAAATAACCGCTGATAATCACCAACAGTGTGTTTCACGAAGACGTCTCGTTTTTTTTTGTAAACACGCAAATAGTTTATTAATTACGTTATATTGACGAACGTATCATTCATTATCTGAGTACAGTTATTCATGAAAAACAAAATCGACGTATTAAATGTTGAAAATTGTTTGCACGTAGGCACACATTTGTTATATATTTTCGATGGTGGCATAACATAATTGAATTCCAACAAGACAAAACTATTTAAAGCTAAATGTTTATCATATTCACTTGTGGTTGGAGCAAAGTAAATCGCAGGAGTCGTTCCATTACAAATAATACATCAGCAGTCATTTGACTAGTACCCAATCGAGAGATCAATTATTTAATTATGACTATCTTTGCAATAGATGGTAAACCCTTCAGTTAAATGTTTAAGATTGCATACAACATTTTTGCAATAAACACTGATGATTTACAGAATAAATCAAGGTCCGTGTTCATCATTCATTTTAAATGGCAGAATTAATAATCTCCAGCGTCATAAAATGGTATCCATTCAGCATCATTCAAGATCTTGTGGCACGGAGTGTGAGATTGCACATGTTTTTCGAGGACCCTGCAGTAAAATTTTTACACTCCTGGAAAATCCTAGGACGTGATAAAATAAGTGCACAAACATTTAAATATTAATTATTTTAGGGTTTAAATATTTCAGATCATAGTTTTGCCCCAACAGTGACGTATTGGTTCTTGAAATTCCCAATACAGAAACCCTTATCTGAAATGATGTAGAAAGATAAAAAAAAAAAAATCCTGGTGAATTCTGGAGATCGGAGGTGCGCCTAGATTACAAGCAGGTGACAATGAAATGAGGGAGTTATCTGTAAACTATGCTGCCAACTCGTGGCGAGCTGATAGTCGAAAGTCAGAGATCTGGACGTATCAGCCGAGCAACATAGACCATCACCAGATATCTGTGATGATTTCGCAATTGTTTTTATCGCATCGGGTAGCCTTCGATCGGTTCAACAAACGTTTTCTAATACGCAGTAGAGAATCTTGAATGTACGCAATGTTGCAAAATCCGAAACATTGACAATTCATCCAAATAAATTGTAAATTTTAAAAAAATGCCTTTAGTAAACATTTTTTACTACTCCGTCATACTAAAAGTATATATTTTTACTCCGATGCGATTGAAATGTTAAGTTTACAATTTGTTGTCTGATAAGTTAGATATCAAATTATATAAAATTAGTATTGCTGGAAGGCTAAATAAGTGTGTTGGATGAATTTTCATGAAAAGTGTGTCAGTACCGCTGAATATTAACAGCAATTTTTTTTTTAAATATACGCATACATGGGCGACGTCACATTTTTGAAAAGTATCATGAGTTTTCAAAGAGACAATTGTAATTTTCTCCTACAATTCACTGTATAAAAAAATTCCTCTTATCTCACTGGTGCTATCTTCGCATAATTTAAGTTCATTCGTATGCATTGTTCACGCTTTGAGCTTCCCAATTTCTCGCCTTTCTTCTTCGAAAAACGCACCCGATCAATCATTTGTAAAATTATCTTTTTATTTTGAAGAAAAGTGAAATTTCGATTATTTTTTTGCGTTTTATTAAAATAAATCGTTTTTTTTTTCTTGATTGAATTGTAACGTTTGAAAAGTGATTATTTTTAGGTGTTGGATATTTTTAAAGCATTATCAATTATCAATGAACATTCTAGACTTTATTGTATTCGTTGTGTTTTTGTTGTATTTATTCCCAATAATAATGTTTTCAATGCTACTTGTTAAATTTGCTACGTTACGTTTTTTGCAGCTAGGCAAATTGAAGCGATATTTTATTCGAGCAGGTGAACGTGGAAAGATATTTGCATGAAAAATATAATGTAAATTTTATTGTGTGCACGTATTTATTATTTTTATTTTTCAATAGGAAATAGGGAAGGTCATTTCATTTTCCGACGTTTAAATATCACGATAAAATAAAATAGCTGGTATGTTGAATCTGTGTTGCCATTTTACAACTTTTGATTATATCATTTAAAATATTTGATAACTGAGACCGTATTTAGATTATTTGATGTCTTCCGCTCATGGAGTTTAAATTATAATAAAGGTCTATAAGACATACATTTCTTTAATAGTTAATGAAACTTAGAACATAAATTATTGTAGTTGATGTTATTTGAAAAACTGTCACCATTTATTTGTTTAAAGTAAAGTATTAATCCGGTTTATCTAGGGATTAGTTTTTAATCCTCTGTTTTATTAGATACAATCGTGATTACACTTAATATTTACTAAATAATAAAAAAATTGAGATAACAGGATTGGAGTGGTGACTTTGAATAATGTATTTGTGATAACAATTGGGTTTTTTAATCTTGGTGTAAATCTTGCTCGTTTTTAAGTCAAAAGTCAAATTATTTGTGCGTAAATGATAATAAAGTACATATATCAATTATTTTTTTAAAGGTTTAACATTAAACTTTATTATTCAATTAATTTTATCTTGAAATATGCCATAAATTTAAAAACTAAATGTGATTTTAAATTTCTTTACTTTGAAAATTTCTTTAGATTAATTTTTTTATTAAAAAAAAAACCTGTAGAAGTGGTGATATCTAGCCACATTTTTTTGAGTTAGTTTATGACTTTCAAAACATAGTTTTATTATATTTCAATTAATAAAATATATATTTTACGCACATGCCTAGTATTAAAAAGAATCTGCTTTAGAATAAATCAGTTTATGTCGCCACATTCTTCGTTTTAAAAATCAATTATGTATTACATAACAATCGTTTGTAAAATCCACTGGTTATTTTATGACTCAACAAAATACATATCTGAAATTTTGTGAATTTATATCGTCCATCTTTAAAGATAAACCAAATTTGGTTAACCACAGTTAATAATACACGACTTATGTACGTGAGCATGCTTCCCACCTATGTACTCAATGATCTCATTTACTCAGTCTTTTGGAAGTTCCTGAACACAGTGCCAGTTAGCGCATGCGGTCAGAGTCGACCAGACACACTGATTTTACTAATTCTGGAGCTAAATGTTAGATTTTATATATCTATTAGTTTCGTTCAATCGAGATTCTTTTGCAATGCATATGACCTTGGCCATTTTTCTGAGGAACAACATCAAACTCTTCTTGAGGATCACTATTTACTGGGGATTTTGTCAAGTTCTCATCTCTCATGTTTTTGTCGATATAATTTTGCAACATGCTTTAATGCGTCCTGGATTCTAAAATCATCCTTACAGAATATAACTAAAATCGTTTCGGTCTGCGATCCTTCAAAAAGTTACCCACAGTTGCGAAATATATTGATTTCACTGATACCATAAAGATACATTCATTTTATACTTATATACATTTAATAAATTCCAATATTTTATAGACTACCTACACTTTTCATTGAGGCATTGAGAGCCTTTTGCCTCATATTTATATTTATACAATGGAGAACTATAAGCAAACAGTAAAACCGCGGTTATATATTATATTTATATATAGTATTTGTACAATATTATTAGAATAACTTGTAGCGAGTATTCCCTGTCTATTGAAATACACCTTTGTGTTGCCTACACACGCTGCGAGACAACTGACAACTGATTTGTCAGATATGACGCTATTGGCCAGTCACTGTTCGGTTGTCGGTTGTGTCACAAGGTGTGTAGGCAGCTTCAGCCTTGGGCATGCACAGCAGCCCGGACATGCTGGCGACGGAATACCGACGGGGAATTACCGGCTGCGCTGTACGTAGATATTAAAATGCAAACGTAATAAATAAAATTAAATATACTTATTTAATTGCATGTACTGAGTTTACATGTACACACATTTCTTAACATCGTATTGATTTATGTACTATCGATTTTATTTGAAAAAGTTTTATTTATATCACTAAAACATATTTGTTGAAATATATGGTCACTATGAAAACTTAGAGGGATAATTTAGCTAAACGTTAGTGAGTCGTTTTGAACAGTCTTGAAATTAAAATTAAATTTCTATCTGACTAAGAGCTTAGCTACCGTGAAAGCCAGAGTAAAATCAGAGCCTTCGTGATATTCTTCAAAGGCTTGCAACCCTCGCGGCCTGTTTGAAGGATCTCCTCAATATTATCAGTTCGATAATACCATACATGTAAATGGTATTATCAAAAACCATTTTACGCAAAATTATTTTTTTTTGGTTTAGAAGAACAGTTGAGATAATGATAAAAATGAATGTCGCAGATGCAATACGGAGAGAGCATTTTATCTTAACGAGCCGCGTTGATGTGATGTTGTTTGTCTAGACCAGTGGCTCTCAAACTCTTTTGGCCCACGGACCCCCTTTCATAATCAAAACTTGCCTACGGACCCTGGGTGAGAAACTACATAAATTCATATTATAGACTAGTTGGTGCAAGTCTCGACTCTATTGCGTTCCTGTATTAACCTACCTGACTCACCGCGATGCCTGTGATTACTTGTATTTTATGCACCTGTCTATATTTATATTTTACTTAGGACGTAAGAATAGCTAATAATGTATTCATTGCTATTTATTTTAACTTCCATATTAATAAAAATGTGTCACAATTTTTTAATTTTATATTAAAGCTTGCTCGGACCCCCTGACGTTGTTCGGGGACCCGCAAATAGAATTCTGTTTAAAGTCGCGCCGTGATTTCTGGTTATTAACTTATGACAATTACTATAATCTGGACAGCTCGTCAAATCTTTTCGATAAAAAAAAAACATTTACTATCGTAACTCAACAGTGAAATTTTTAAGGTTTATAAGATCACGCGGAAATATTCAATCAAACGCAACGATTTAATTTGTACATGTCTGTATCTTTTTTGATTTATCGCTTTTTTACATTATGCAGGAATTTAGTGATAATTTATATTAATTGATGTGTCATTGAATGCAGATTACCTTGTAATTACTAGGGAGAGATTGTTGTGCACGCATTACGTTACATAATTATATTAAAAGAATTTAGTGCATAGAAATGTCATTCTTAAAAGTAATTTATATTTAGCGCCTAAAGAATATGCAAGCGGCTTGAAACCTGAAAAAAACAATTATTGTTACATTGTTTATTATTCAAAGACTTTGATTATACATCAAAAATAAATGAGACTTTTAATCGTTGAATTGAATATTGATTAAAAATATTATTTTTTTGTTGCTTAGTAGCTTGACCGTTGACTTTTGATTGGGAGGTCCACAAGTGATCAATCTCAAACTGAGTGAATCACGCCTGTTTCAGCTTGATCGAAGACGATTCGTGTGTTAATATTGCACTTTTTTGATATGAATCGTTTTTTTTATCAATTTAATTCAATTGAGTTTATGGGACGTCAACGTTTCGTGATTTTGTATGGCCACACGTACACGATGACACCGCCCGTTAGAATTGCATCTTTTATTGAGGGAAGTTTATTGAATGGTCTATTGAAACGTCTCAATTGAGATAATGAGCCAATGAAAGTTAGTAATAAGTCATCAGATTATTTATTTGATTAAACTTTTTTTAGAATAATAACATATTCACATTCATACCGATTAAGGAAATGTAAAATTCATTACAAGTTGTTTATCAAGAAAAAACTAGGTCGTGTCTTTTTTTCCCAACGCACTAAGATCTAAGATCATGAATCATTTTTGTACATTCATACTCTGATTCGTCGTGTGTGTATGTAGCTTAAGAATTCGCACGAATGTTTATGCCAAAATGATTAATTTCTCTTTTGATGATGTTTATATAATTGCGAGTTGCAAATTGCGAAATCGCCTATCTCCGGAGAGCGGTTGTTTTTGCGAGTCTAGCTCCCAAATTGGACTGCAAAAAACCGCACAAGCAATTCGTTAGTAATATTTTTGATAAATTATATAACTGGATACAGTAATGTAAGTGTCAAATCCAATTGCACACATATATATGTGTATTTAGATAAACACGTAAAAAGTGATAAAGAGGTGCCATAAATATAACCACACACGCGAATATCTTTATTAAGATGGCTTTTTTAAAATTTAAATATACGGATGGCATTTAATTAAATTTCAATTTATTTATTTGATACTGTTCACTAGTAAGATTTTATCAGCGTAGCGACTTAAATGCAAGGGATTCCCGAGGGATCTTTCGATTCCCCATCGACCCAAAACGGACCTGCATCTTCACCAACGTGATCCTTTGAAGTTACGTGAAATTAAAGTTTACAGTACATCTAATTTTTAAAATTTAATTGTTACCAGATAAGTCATTAACGATCGATTGCCTCACATGCCAGGGCCTCCCCGTGGATTTTCCAATTCCTCATTGGCTCGCAACGGATCCGAACCTGCCCCAATATGCTTGCAGTAGTGACTAATAAGGCTCCAACGTGCCTCTTCAACGGAAACTGCTTTTTCCTCAATACAATAAATATTTATTTTATCATTAATTACTTACTTATTTTTGTAGCTTGAACAGCAGCGTTCCCTTTACTTTTATGGCCGTCACATACTTCAGTCAGGAGTGGTTATGATCATCACACAAAGACTTCCGCTCGTAATCCAAAAAAATAGCAAAGCAAAGTTTTTACTGGGTTAATTATGCTTTGAATTTCACTTCATTAGTTCCAGTGCCATGCAGTTGATTCAAAATCTAAGCAAGTTGTTTTGTTCATCGAATTTAAAGTAATCAATCAAAAAAATAATAACGAGTATATTATGTATCCTTCTTGGGTAAATTTTAATTAAAAAAAGTTTGCATAGATTGTTTAAAATATATGCTGTACTTGTCTGATCAATCCCAACTGATAATTATAAAATTAAAATGCCAAAAAGTAATAGAAAACAGTTCGTTAAAATACTTATTTGTTAATTTTGGCTTCAAATATAATGCGTAAATTTAAGTGACCTATTTATTACACACTAATCGATTTTTTGCATATCTTTTCATCAGAGCTCTTATCAAGATTCTGATTGTCCCTGATTTGATGACAGTCATTGTTGTTTCTTTTCAATAGGAAAATAAATAAATAATTTTCATAATAATGAAAATTATCATATCTTCTTTGTGCCACAATTAAAAGTTGAAATCGACACTGAAAATGTAAATAATACGTTAATAATCTAAACCTGCGTTCTCCAACTTGCGTAAGATGAAGGCCTACTGTGATGATTTGGCACGTCCGGGATGTTACCAGGAGACGGGGCTCATCAACAATCTTGATAAAAGTTATAATTGTTCAGTAGAGTCTGCATCTCCGTAGTTATGAAGATCACAAGGAATAGGAGAGGTTGAAGTTTCATATAGCGTGTTTGTGCCAATATAAAATTAATATTTTGATTTCATACGTGCTTTGTTTACAAGCTATTTATTATTATTCTATATATATTATACGCGTATACATTTTTAGTTAGTATCCGATGTTTGGTTTCAGTTTCGGCCATTGCGATCTGTTCGACAGGGCAACCTTGCATAAAAAAAAATGAGCAATCATATTTAACAACATAGTTTAAGCGTGTACTATCCGTGTCCGAGAAGAACAGCAAGTTTTTATAAATTATGTAAAAATATTTATTTTAATTATCTTCAAGATCAGAAATAGGAAAAGTTAAATGGAAAACCCCACTTTGATGCAGGCTTTGTGTGATTTCCCTATATGCAACAAGTCAATCGCTATTTGCTGCATCGAACCGGTTTCGTACTCAATATCTTCCATGCGGTTTTATATTTTTACGAATTTGTGTGGTTATAGATTCCTCGCTCAGATAAATGTGTTCCGCTCGTAGTGTAAACACAAGAAAACGTTTGTACGTATTTAGCTGGACTAGTGAAACGAATTTTATTTTATTTTCCATTAAAAAAAAAAACACACTGAAATCAATGAGACGGGATGATTTAAGTTGATATGTTTCAATATTTATGTAGAAGCTTTTTTTTTTGATCCTTGACAAAATTTATGGTCCATTGCATACAAGATATACAGTTGCGGTCACGGCGCCAAGGTTTGCTTTGTGTTATTTATTCGTTTGAATTAAGGTTATCTTCGAACAATAATAAAAATAACAGCAATTAGATTCAATTTTGCAATTGTGTCATTAATGTGCATATATGATATATATTCATCCCGACTTCACATTCTCTAGACTCATTCACATAAATTTTTATTAATTATTTGGCGTTACAATTATGTATATAAAACACGCGTAATTTAATCAGAAGCGTCCAGTTAGTTCTAAATCCGAGCAAGTACAAAATTATATATATAGGTATATCACCTTCCCGAGCAACCTTGTTTTTGGTATATTTATACCAGTCAAACGTGTAGTGAAACAAAATGTATGGAATATCCTTTCAATAGTTCATTTGACTCGGAATTTACATAGAGCCGAGGCTTTAGATAAATTCAGCTGCATTTTTTCCGCAAGGTTGTTATACCGATCTTGCTATATCTTCGACTCAGCAAACTCGTAGACGGTTCACCTCGACGGGAAAGTGAAATCGGACTGGCAATTATTTAACAAATTATTTAAATTATGGAAAACAATATATGTCAAAACATTTTAATGATCAGAATTATTGTTACATTGTTACAAGGAAAGTCATTGTATACTGTGTGTACAGTTTTCAATAAGCACAGGTACAACATATATAATTACTTTATTTGGAAACAAATAAATACATAAAATATTAAATGTGATTTTTGAATAATGTGAAGTATTCAGTATTTTGTTATTTCATAATTATAATAGTAAAATAATGATCTTAGTAATAAAAAATAAAAAATGCGCAGTCTGCTCGTGTCAGGTCGAGGTTCTGAAGCATTACAAGCTACCAATATGGAATTACTAAAATGTCAATGATCCGAGGGCCGTGACACAGTTTGCGAAAGCGCGCCGAAAGAATAATATTATCGTTTTCACGATGCTTGTGTGGATAAGTGACGATTATCATCATTTAGTGATGCCAGCTGTCTTATGGGATTAAGTTGGCTGTTAATTATGCATTACAGCGCCTTCTTCGGACTATTTTACTACAACATGCTATTTCCTTTTTATTTATAAATATATTGAAAACAATTTTTAAAAAACGGCACACTAGAAATTGATTTTTGAAACGAATCATGCTAGATTTTCTTGTATCATATCATATTTTTATTTTAGCATTTAAGTTGATTAAAAAAAAAAGGTTAACCTGTTTAGTTTATAAAACACACACTGCTCATTAAAAATAAAATATTACAACTGGAAACCTACTGTGACAAATTCATTAAAATAAAACAATCGCACTTCTTTTGTCAGATTCATGCGCGCGAAAAAATCTGACTAATCGGGCAAATACATATTAAAAGGGTCGTGATCAATTCGCGTTATTTAATTAAAATTAATAGATAGTTGCTTTATCAGAATGCAATATCTTAAATTTTACTTTGAATAAAAAACTTTGTAAAATTATCATTATTTCGTGTTAGTTGATTTGTTTGTAGAATTGTTTAATCAATTGAAAATCCTAGATAAAGTATTATTTAGGTCCGTATTGTTCAATGGTACCTTATCAAAGCGGTAATAAAATTATTATTTGGTATTAACTATAGCAATGTCACGGCCCACTCTATTGAATCTACTTTACAAACTGATAAATGTACATTCTCTATTTAATCCTAATAAACACAAATAGATAAATCTATTAGGTTTTCCCGGTAATTTTTATACAATCGTTTCAAACGTGACAATATAAATATTGTTGAATCGATATTCTGCTATCAATGTCTTCTAAATTCATTGATTAGACTATCTGGATAATGAAAAATGTATATGCAATGTCACGGTGTATGTGTGAAAAATCTTCTAGGACATGGTTTGAATAACATAAAATATCTTGTCTATTTGCGACCAAAATACGTGGATACTTTTGGGTGGGTATATTAAATATCCAATTCTCAAAATCGATAACGCGGATACGTCGGCCGAGATTCTCAAAAATCAAACAGTCAGGTCGTTACTTTTAATTGTGTTTTTTTCGTATCGCTTTGAGATTACATTTTTCGCCATTTTACGACCCCCCGCTAAATCGATAGCATTTCTTATAATCAAACAGTATCAACGCACTCCGAGAGGAGAAAATCTCTGCCGCAGTCCGACCCGAGCCGCGGTGTTGAAAGCGAATGTCGAAATCAGTATAAAGCTTCTCGCTTACTTTTAGTTTATGTTCATCCAGGACTGTTGCAAATTTCGACGGTATAATTTTCGTAACAATTATATAAACACACGCGCCATAGCTGTGAAAACGCTTAAATACGAGAGGCCCTGCCGGAGACATGTCGTTCATCAGATTTTTTCGTCTGTACTATCGGAATGGGCTCAGGACTCAGTTCGTAACGACCAGGTCTGAAAAACTTATTAAAATATAACCTTTTGCTTCCAATTACAGAACCGATTCGTTGTTCAGTGGTTAGCACATTAGTTGTCTCAGAAAAGGGTTCATACTCAGATGGAGCTACGTTTTTTTAATATATATTTTCTTAAGGTCCAAAAGAGAGGAACGTTTTTTTTGTGATTTTCTTGCATGCGATAAGGGAAATTCTAGCGATATGTGCCACGCAGACTTATTTTTAGACTTTTTATTTGGATCATTCAAGTTTGGGTGTCTCCAAATATTGGCCGTTAACAAATCTTCCCACGCGAGTTTTTTTTTTTTTGGTCAAAAAACTTATGAAAACCCGCCTGGTAAATATGGTATTTACCCAGTCTACCCACGCAGAGTACCATTGTTGAGATGTAGATATATATATATAATACGTGTCTCGTCGTTTCACACGTTAGTTTATGGCCGTTTTACAAGCCAATGAGGGTGACAGTGTTTTAAACAGTTTACATACCATATATTATTGATTTTTGTGAAGACCGTCTCACAGGAAGTACGATTTTGCCTATACAGGTTTGATTGATTGATAATGATTAAGTACATTTTTTTTCATTTTTTTCACGATGATATTTTTCTAAGAGTTTCTTTAATCAGTTTTCAATATTTGAAAAAATGTACTTAATCATTATCAAGTTTACATACCAGCTGTGAGTTCTTTTACTCGTCATATTTTAGATGCATAGTAAAAAAAACTTCGAGAACTTCAAAAACCGCCTAAATAGTGAGACGCGATTTCAATTTTATTATGTTTTGTTAAATTAGAATAGAAAAGAACACTAACAAAATAAAATTAGTCGCCTCGTCTAATATCAATACAGAAGGCGAACCAATGAAAACTTTGGGATAAACCCTATACATTAAGATAAATGCAGTTTTGTATAGAATAACAAAAATATCATGACCGTAAAATCATTGGCTTTTCTTTTTTTTTTATCTAAAGCCAACATTGTGAAAAACATATAATTATTTTTATAAACTTGACTAATATTGATTTTAATATTGACGATGTAGTTATAGGTCGAATACGTGGTTTCTGACTCCAATCCTCATGGTGCATTTTTTTAATTAATACCTTGGATTAAAACATATATTTGAAAAAAAGATGTGGGAGAGCTGGTTTGTGGAGAAACATTAATTATTTTATGACGGATCTAGCATACATGGAGGAAAGCTGTTGCGGTTTTAATATATAGTAAATTATTGCATTCTTAGTAGTTCACATATTGTATCCCTTCCAGTATATTTGAGATAATATCTCGTATTCAAAAACATCCGGTAGAGACATTAATATACACTAACAACCCGTTTCTGAAAGATTGATAAACTAACGAAATGGTTAACAAATGTAGGCTGTACAGTTCAGGGATTATTATCTTGCTATTAATAATTATTTATTTCCCTGATCACAGATCTGAAATCTGAGGCGTATTGGACATTTATTTATTTAATCAGCCTTTAACTAGACGTCATTTCATCGTATACTTACTTCCTATCGGCGTTTTGTTGATATTTTCACTACCGTGTTTCGTTTTTTAATGATTTAATCGTGTTATCGCGAAATGTTCTATGTCGTTGTTTTTAGCCGAACAATTAGCTACAAAATGGAACAGCCGAGTACTTTTTCTATGATTTAGCTGTTTAGAAATCGCACGATTCAGATGTCACTCTGAACAATCGGTGATTGATTGCGGGAAGGTTCACATTTAATGTGATTTGAATGCTCGCAGTCGCATTAAAAAATGCCACCGACTTAATTCTAGCGTTTTACGTGTTTATAGTTTTGGCGTAAAAAAAAACGTGACATTTTTGCACGACGGGAACATAAATAATATTTTCTTGAACGTACCATTTTGCGTTTTTCTCACAATAAGGAGGAAAAAACCGTAACATTGTATATTTGTAAACTTCATCCGGTGTAGGTGGTCGCCATTTTGTTATGACAACAATTCACTTTGTGCAATTTTTATTCGTGCTTAAATTTTTTTTTTTACATTTTCAGTAAGAAACTTCAGGTAGAAGATGTTCAGTGTCAAATAAATTATTAAAATGTTATTAATGTTAACAATTGGCATTTGGAACGACGAGAAAAATCTTAAAATAGATTTTTTTTAAACCTTCACTTGCTGGTTGTCGTGACTTGGCGCCTTAGCCTTTTCGACCACCTGTACTCTGTAACAGCGAGAATTTTAATCTCTATGTACAAGTGTGTAAATTAATTCAAATTGTATATGTACGATATGAAGCATTTTATCGCGAATATAATTTCTCGATTTCCTGAAAACATATTATTTAGACAATAAGCGTATATGGGTAGAAAATGAGGATTTATTAAATATTTAATTACCGCCAGTAAGTTATTTACGTTGAATGTTAAACTTAACGGTAAAAAATTGTTTCAAATAGAAAAAAAATAATTGTTAATTATTAGGAATATCATGATTTCGGTATATATTTTTTTAACAAATCAAAATCGACACACACAATGTCAGTACAAAACGAATTCGACCAAACTGAAATAAGCGCGAGATTAATTCCATCAGTTTGAGGTTTATTTGTTCAATATATAATATTATTTTTTATTCCATTACAATCAATTTTATAATATTTAAGTAGTCTTTTTTAAAAATTATATGGTATCTATATTATATTATTTGTATATTAATTGTATTTTCGGATGAGACATCATTGTGGTGATATTTTAAACAAACTTCTAACTTAGATAATTTGAAAGAATTTCTCATCAACCCTCGGGAAATAATGCGAATCTGTACATTTTGTATTTCAAATAATTAAATTACCAAAATTGTCATCAGGGAAAGACCTCTGTGTTTTTGGATATTCAGAACACAGGGAAAGACACAAAAAAACTTTGGTTTTATTAGAACATGTCATTTTGGAAAAAACATTATTTATTTTTTTGTATTATTAAGATACATCATGGAAAAAACGCTATGTAAATCATTATATCAACGAAAAACTTCCAAAATAAAGATGTGTCACAGTATGTCCCAACCACAAGACAACAAGTATACATTAATATAAAAATCCATTTTTTTTTTGATAAAGATTCATAGCTGTCTATTTAAAACCTTATTTATGTATTATAGTTTGGAAAATATTATTATGTGAAAAAGGAAAACAAAATTGTAATACAACAAATTTAAGAAATAAAATCAATTCAATAATCTTTCATACAAATAATAAAATTATATCGATAATTAGATATTTAAAATAAAAATATATAACTACGAGTATGTTGTGGTTCAATGTTTACCTATATTGTTTTATTGTGTGAATTTTTAAAATTGTAAGAGTTATAATATATTTTATAAGTTTATAAGACTTTTTTTTGTAAATACGACCGACAGCTTAGAATTCAACCGCGCGTGAATCCCGTATTTAATTTTAAACAGGTGCGATTTGTTATTTCGAGTAGGAACAACGCCATTATCGTGTCGCGTCTACAGCCAACAGGTCCTCGACAAGGTGATGACTGTATCTAGTCTGACCCTGCGGTATCACATCCGGATTTTTTTATACACGGTGTTTCAAAGATATATCTTTTCCGGAAAATAATATTTTTATATTTATATAAAATTGTTTTTTTTTTTTTTTTTTTTTTTTCAGATACTTGAAAATGAAGCTGAGCCAGTTTTGGGGTGCGCTGACGCGCTGCAAGACGATGCACGACGATGGGGACGGCCCGAAGTTGTCCCGCTGCCTGAACCTGGTGGACCTCACGGCTCTGGGCGTGGGCAGCACCCTCGGCCTGGGCGTGTATGTGCTGGCCGGCTCCGTGGCCAAGAGCGTCGCCGGCCCGGCTGTGTGCATTTCCTTCCTCGTCGCCGCGATAGCGTCCGCCTTCGCAGGTAGAAATATCCATATCCAAGTTTCGCCGTAATATTTGTGATGGTTGTGAGGCCACTTATATAGGGTCCCGACGCATCCGTGAATAACGTAAACAACAATAGGGATCTCCAGAATTATTTATCTGGTGTGATTGACACAATCCAGAGGACTGTATGACATTTGGTCCGAACCCCTACAAAAGCATTACCAAATCCTCGCAGTCAAAATTATAAAGTTTGTATAGCTCCTTCTTGTTTCCAGTCGCTATATTGTTAGTTTGGACGCTATTATTACTTCTAGACGTAAATATATTTAAAAATTATTATCGACGTGGGAAAAAGAGAAATTCTTTATTTACCACGTTATTGTTTCAAAGTTGAATTTTCAGAATGATACATTGTTAAAATTACACTTTTCGCTGTAAAATTAATAATCTATTAGACAATTATGGTGTAGTGGTGTCTAATACTTTCTTTAATTTTTTTCAGGCTTGTGCTACGCTGAGTTTGCATCGCGGGTGCCTAAAGCTGGTTCTGCTTACGTTTACAGCTACGTTAGCGTTGGAGAATTCATAGCATTTACTATAGGATGGAATCTAATATTGGAATATGTTATAGGTAAGAACATAGCTTACATTGCATCCCTGATTTCTCCGTGTAACAATTTTTTTTAAATGGAATAAAGTAAAGAAGTTAATTAATGATTTTATTTGTTGTGTTATTTAACTCTATCTCGTGTTGTGATAACTTTGGTCTGGAACTCCAGGAACTGCAAGTGTTGCCAAAGGTATGAGCAATTACATAGACGCCCTCTCCAACAACACAATGAGGGCCTTTTTTGTGGAGACCATGGGTATGGACGTCCCCTTCCTGGCTGAATACCCCGACTTCTTCGCCTTCCTCTTGGTACTGGTGATTTGCGGTGAGTAAAAACACTTGTATTATAACTTAACACATAGAGTTGACTTAACTTTTTACATTGTTAGTAACTATGTGAGGCCACACATAAGTCGTGCCATGACCTAGCTGACACCTCATACCAACATACAGTAGTTTTGAATAAAAATATATCATGGCGGGTTAGATTGCTGATGCTCACAGACCGGTATTGGCCTACAGGCCTTAATTTGGAGACCCCTAATCTATAGGACCTTGGAGGGAGCTTGGGCCTGTTCTGGCACCTATTTATTTTTATCTTTTTTATGTGCGAGCATATGCGATGCCTTATATACAGGCAGTTTTTAATTATACATCTTTGTACATTGACACAAAAAAGATATAACAATTCTCATATGTGAAATGATAAATGCATCAAATTTAATTTATTCTGCTGTACTATTAAATGTAGCCGGTGGTTTGGTTATTTTCAACATGGTCGATTTATATTATCTGATAGGTCACATTTCAGTCTTATTTCTGACCTATCAGACAACAAAATTTGAATGTTATTAAGCATCGAAATAAATACTTTTAGTAGGATAGGTTGTGTTAAGAAAGTACCGAATTAATTAAATTTTCTTTTAGTAATCAGGATGATAAATATATTCATCTGCCAATGTATATGTAAAAACTAATATTTTACTTCTTGCTTTCTACCAACAACTTTCCAGAGATATAGTCAGATGTTTATTCGATTCTTTATTTAGTAAAGGTTAAGATTTTTATGAGAATTTATACTTTTCCTGATATGTTATGATATGATATGATATGTTGACCGTGCACGCTATCTTAATTTATTTGTCAATCATAATCATGTTTTATTAACCGCAATGATTTTTATTGTGTGTGTATGTAAATTTTCAGTTCTGCTGGCTGTTGGGGTAAAGGAATCGACAAGACTGAACAATGTTTTTACTGCCCTCAATCTGATAACGGTTCTAATTGTCATAGTCGCTGGAGCAACCAAAGGTATTAAATCCATCTTTACGATTACCCATTATAAAACGTGCAATAAAGCATACAGCAAACAGTAACTGAATAAATTCATATAACTCGTAAGTGTCCAATTAAAATATTATATCATAATACAATTGACACTATCCTAAAATCTTTCGATTTTCTCTTAACTTTGGTTAAGTTTTTTTGAGACTATTCAAATCCTGGGGTAGAGTTTATTTTTTTAAAGTAAAAAATCTCTCTAATATTTGTTTTCTGTAATTTCCATTATTATATTAGATTATTTAATAAAAAATAGGCTGTAATTGCTTTGAATTACTTTTTAACTACTACTACTTCCACATAGTGTATGGTTAAAAACTTCCCAAATCTTGAAATGTCAAAAAAAAGCATAAACTGTTTATCGATACAAAATTAATTTGTAAAATATTCCGATTTCAGCTGATGTTAAAAACTGGCAGATTAATGTGGATAACATCACAGAGGAGTTTCGTCATGATGCAGGATTGGGAGGCTTCATGCCCTTTGGGTTTGCCGGAGTCATGGCGGGAGCTGCCAAGTGCTTCTTCGGCTTTGTCGGATTTGACTGCGTCGCCACAACCGGCGAGGAAGCAATAAACCCCCAAAAGAATATTCCCCTCTCCATTGTGATTTCGCTGATCATCATATTCTGTGCGTACTTTGGCATTTCAACTGTTCTCACCATGATGTGGCCCTACTATCTGCAGGTTTGCTATGATTTTTCAAAAATTTTGCTGGAACGAACTATTGAATTCACCTTTTCTGTATTATATAATAAGGAGACCATTATTATTTGTGGACGGCCCAAACAATCAGATGCTTGTAAATAAATCTCTTGAATTATATGCAATAATATATATATATATATATATATAAATAAGTTTACAAATCTCTCAATTTCTTTTGTTTCAGAACGCCGATGCTCCATTCCCTCATGTATTCAGTGAAACGGGTATGCCGGTAATAAAATGGATTGTGACAATCGGAGCCATATTCGCGCTGTGTACCAGCCTCTTGGGATCCATGTTCCCCCTCCCCAGGGTTCTCTACGCTATGGGAAATGATGGTGTCCTCTTCAGGACTCTGGCCACCATCAACCAAAAAACATTGACTCCAATCCTTGCTACTATTATATCTGGATTGTTAGCAGGTATTATCATAAATATTTAGGATACTGTGGATAGTTTTGAAAATCATTAAAAAGGTTTTTTGATGAACATATGTTGACTTGTTGACTTATTAGTTAAAATTATAGTCTTGACCAAAAGTTCAACGATTCAATCCTCATCTCAATAGAATTTTTTTAAATTAGTGCAATTAGACTCGGCTGATTTAATTCGCATGGCATATTCTGTTCTTTGGTATTATTAGTCATAGAATTTATTTTCATTTTCCTTTGAGATAACGTTTATTATTTTGTTTACAGGAATTATGGCGACTTTGTTCAATTTAAATCAGTTGATTGACATGATGTCCATCGGAACACTTATGGCTTACACCATTGTCGCTATCAGTGTTTTAATCTTGAGGTATGAAGAAGAAGTCAGTCAAAAATATTTGGAATCATCGCTTGGAAAAATTGTGACTACCCCAGCCCAGGTCATGAAGCAAATGTTCAATCTGAATAGGTTGAAGGAGTCAACGGTGCTGTCAGCTAACATTACCAAAATAAGCACATGTTTATTCTGTAAGCACGAAAAGTACTTTCTGCTGTTTTTATTCAAATTTATGTTTGCTCGTTTTAAAATAATTATGTGATCTTCTAATATCACAACCACTAGATTATCAAGAGAAAAAAAAATCTTTTTCCTTGCAGTTTTGATGACGTTGGTGTTTTGCACAAGTCTCGTATGGGTGTCCGGAATCGCATGGACTGTAACTATCTCCATTTTTGGTGCACTCCTGATTGTCTTTTTCATCATTATTGCTCGTCAACCAATGAAAGTAGTTGATTTAGCATTTAAGGTATGTTAAATCCATGATTTGTACACGGTAGGAAACCTGTAATACATTACTCTACGGTAGGGATATTGCAAAGAATGGATTATCTTAAACACCTCAAATATGTATAAATGTGTTAAAAATATTTCACATCAAATACATATTTTTTTATGTAAAAACATTGTATATGCGATAATACTCCACTATGATTTTACTAATAGAAATAAATTGATATGTTTCAGGTTCCTCTGGTCCCATTGATTCCATGCATTAGTATTGTGATGAACTTATATTTGATGGTACAACTGGATACGGAAACATGGATTCGATTTGCTGTATGGATAATAATAGGTACAAAAATTCTTTTAATTTAATTAATTATTAACTAACAAAATGCAGTATGAAAGACTAGTGATTTTTCATGATGGAACAGATAAAAAGTTAGTGTGAGCTTTATATTTTGTAAAAGAATACATAAAATACGCTACAAAGGTTGCGAGTCCCTGAACTGCTCTCATCCTAATGCAGGCCTGACTTTGGTCAATAAACTTTCAACTTCCATCCTTATTTTTAGAGAAAACTTACATCTTGGACTGCTTTTTTAACTGAATGTGTTATTTGTAAAGCGGGGTATAACTGTATACCTTATACAGTAATACCCTGCTTTACGGGAGGGATTCGTTCCGGAGAAAATCACGTTAAGTGAAATTCGCATATATCGGGGTTTACGATTAAACATACATACATAGTCATAACTTAATACAAAAAAAAACGAACGGGGTCGCGTAAAGCGGGGTATTACTGTAGTTATAAAATTTCATATTCAAATTATTATATCTTACATTTTGTTTATTTTAGGATACATCATATACTTTTGCTATGGTATTCGCCACAGTTCAGAAGGAGAATATAGGAAAGTGAACAATAACAAGACAGAACATGAAAATCCACCAGGATATGAACATCAAGTAGCCAATAAGAGTGATAAGCAAATGACCAAGTTTTGATTGAAAAATGAAAATGGTTGTTTGTGTCTCTACACACGGTCCGACGACCTGCTGACCCGAGGAGTCGGAATGTAGTTGACAAAGGGAGCGTGCACACGCCCAGCCACCACAGACGACAGAGGATGCGCCAGAAAACCGAGTTGTGTGTAGACACACTAATCAATCTTTATCAAGGGAAGGTTTTTCAAAGTTACGGGTGTATTTATCAACATTGTTTAATTTTTTTTAATGCAAAGATTAAAGATTTACTAGCGACACAGCCGTGGCAATGCAAACATTAAAAAATATCCAGTGTTTGGATTAAAACTAACGATAAAGTAAAACTTAACTGTTGAAACATCTCTGATTGCCTACTTTTTTATGTTTAACATTAGAAGTAATGAAAAATAATTGAATTTCTACTGTTTTGATGAATGTGGACTAAAATTAAAATACAATTATGAAAACGACAGTTTAGTGGTTATCAATTAATGGTTTTTGTAAACTTATAAACCCATATTTTTTAATTCTACTTTTTATGTTCTACAAGAAACTAAATAACTTGTATCATGATTTTCGCAACTTTTGCTGACAGTGAAAATATGACTTCTTAAATCCAATATATTTTATTCAAATTATATTTCAATTGACGACTAATTGTCAGGCCCGTGTTGTATATTCTATTGCTAATTGTTGCATAACATAAAAGCAAATTGTGTTAAATTTTAATAAATCAAAATTAGGCTTTATAAACTATTTGATCATCTGTTCTGAAATGTAATATTTTTAATGAATATTGATATTATCAATAAAGCCTTATTACTAAAAATATGAAAGGTTATATGTATGAAATTGTAGAGGATGCATTTAAAAATGCACTATGGTTTATTCCTAAATTAGTTTTTAGGCACATGCAATGACTTATGGTTTATTGAGATTACTCTTTACAACTTTGCAAAAATCCACAGCATGAAAACAAGTGGCAAATTTATTTAAGCCATTTTGAAAAATCAAGTCTAATGTAATTTTTTTTATAAATATTTTACTATTTTATAATTATTTATTGTATACTTTTTACGGCAAAGCCGAGTGAGAATAATGGTATTATATTACTAGTACTATATTATTTCATACATTTTATTACAGGAAAACCAGACTAATTAATAAAACTGTTTTTATTCCTTGATTTTTCCAAAACTGAAATTCATTTTTATCTTTCAATAAATTTGTTCGATAAAAGTCTTAGACAAAGTAACTTTTCTTTTACAATATTTTTTTTTAATATTATACAAATTAGATGACATATGACAACCAGATTTCAACAATAAATGTTTACACAATGACTTTTTTAACGTGATTTATTTTTTCATTACTAATGCCATAATGTTAATTATAGATTTAAAAGTAAACGTTAACATTTGTATATTAAATATGCTGCTTAATTTATATAAGAATACTTTATTAAAAGATGAAACTGTGTTATTTTAAACTGTCAAATGAAGTGTAATAAATTAAGTAAGTAATTTAAATTATGATTGATCAGTATTCTTTCATGAAATGATAAACTATATTTTTTTATGTGATATTGATTGTTTTATAGTTAAGTAAAATGTAACAAATATATAATTCAATTTAAAAAAATGTGTTTTATAAATTTTGACTACTTTAATTTATTGTAACCTTAAATAAATTTATAATTTTTTAATATTGTATGTTGAAAGTATATTTACACAAAGACAAAAAAACTAAATAAAATCATACAACTCAGCATCCAAAATGACTAATCCAAATTAACAACTACAATGGAGAAACCTCTCCTATCCCATATTAAAAAGTTATTGTCAAAATAATTCTAACCACGTCCTATATATTTTTTTATATTTCAATAAAAACAAAATACATTATTAATTAATTATTTATCAATATTTTTGAATAAAATACTTAAGTGATTTTCCACATGTTCGTTTTTATTTGTGACCGGTTTCGCTGTTTGATAATGCCAACGTGAAAGGTTTGCAAAACCGGTCTCAAATAAAAACGAACATGTGGAAAATCACTCAAGTATTGTATTCAAAAACACTAAAATGGGATTCCACCAAGTACTCTCTGTCTAAAATATTGAATTTCTTAATTATTTATTAACATGATTTGTGTAGTAGGTGCTTTATAAATTAGAGTTTTGTGTTTATGGTCACTACAATTCGTATTCACACAATAATATTCAGGTCTATGGTTTCCCGCCGTAGTAGATGTCATCACAATACGAGACCGGTATCAATATTTGCTTTTATTGATAAATCTTCCTTTTAAATATTTCTAAATTAAATAAAAATGACTTTGGGAGGATCCAAATCCAACCTGCCATGGTAAACGAATGAGTTTTATTAATCATTCTAATGAAATAGCTAATTTCAATACAAATTTCCCATTGACGAGGTTATGTTTTATTTCAGGGTTGAAAAATATCGGCCGGCTAAACTAGATGATCTTGTTTCTCATGATGATATCATAAAAACCAGTAAGTTATAATTTTTTTAACACAATGGCACCTTTCTCATAAATCTTTACGACATTTGAAATGTTACAAATCTCAATCTTTTTTGTGTATATTCATCAATTTAGTATTTATAAATATATATACAAATGTATATTTATTTATAATGTTTTTTTATGAATATATAATTTATCGCTTCTATTGATGAACTTACTTTAAATCATTGTTATAGTTAACAAATTTATGAAGGAAGATCAGCTTCCTCACCTTCTGTTCTACGGGCCGCCTGGAACTGGAAAAACTTCAACCATTCTTGCTTGTGCCAGGCAAATGTATACTCCTCAACAATTCAACTCAATGGTTTGTTCCTTATTATAGTATTTACAGTCATGTGAGTTTGTATTCGTTAATGAATATCTTTTGAAAAATCATGACAAGCTGAAAATAATTTAGGATGAACAAGGTTTGTAATACATAATTTGTGCATTGTAAATGTATGTTGAGAACTGTGAACTGTGTTGACTTTATCGCATGATCGCTAAATCGCATGCTCAACAGGAAAATATAAAAAATTAAATATGTATAATATATATTCATATATATAAAAAATTAAATGTCATGCTGCATCTATAAGTTTTATTGAAAGGATTAACCCTATATAAATACCAGTGACGTACAGTTCATACAGTTAAGAAAGCACTACTTGATTGATAATATATGTTTTGAGAAATATAAAAAATATATTTGAATGTTCTTATATTATTGTTACATAAAGATTATCAAAACTACACTGCTCCACAGTTGAATTGGAATGGGAATGATCACAATTTTTTCCATTGATTTAATCCAGTTCAGAACCTGGCAACAGGAAGAAAGTTTGATGTGATTGCGTGAAGAGAAATGCTATATTCCTTGTCCAAGAAAGCCTATGCAATTTCACATGCACTTATGGCATAAAATAATGTAATTTCAACCAACAAAACCTGATCACTTACTCTGATGGGGACATATTCAAACTTGCAAACCTTCGTGGGCATTGAGGAGGTTTAGATAGTTACTAGAATTTCCCACAGTATACTTTTATCCTCGCACATTTGTTATCGGCCACTCCATATTAAACATCCTAAAAAAATAATTTTATTAAATGCTTTTATATTTTTATAATAATCAACAATTTTTTATTTAAGGTATTAGAGCTTAATGCCTCAGATGATCGCGGTATTGGGATTGTGCGAGGACAGATCCTAAGCTTTGCATCCACACGGACTATTTTCAAAGCGGGATTCAAGCTCATCATCCTTGATGAAGCTGACGCTATGACCAACGATGCACAGAACGCTCTCCGAAGAAGTAAGTGGACCAATGATATAACGACCCTGACAATATCAATTTCTCAAACCACAGACACTTTGTTTTTGGTACAGCATGATTTTTGCGCTCTCGTCTGAAAAGTACAAGACTGGATGTACCCAAAACATAAAACGTATTACCGGTCAGTCAGTTATTTTTTATTGTTTGATTGAATCTTAAAAAGATGATGATCTGATTACTTCCCTACTATTTAATGTGGAAACTTATAGCAAGGTCGGTCTCAAAGTATAAGTCAGATTTGTTGGATGATTTGATAATGTGTTTGTAAATAAATAAATTATTGAGTCTGAACGTGTTTTGGATACCAACCTTCAAAACCTACAATACCTACGAGAGAAACAAAAGTAAACAAAATAAAATAAATCTGCCACTGAAGCAGGATTGGAGGGCTTTTGAGGTTTTGTGTTTCTATGCGTATGTCTACTACCATCACTAGTTTCCACAATTGCCAACTACAGAAATACCCCGCTTTACGCGACCCCGTTATGCGCAGTTTCACTATAACGCGAATTTCAAATTTCGCGTTAAAATGCCTCGCAATACGCGAATTTCTTATTTAAGAATGTGTATGAACGTAATGTAGTCATTGACTTCTCTTAACAATTAAAAACAGCGTTGGGTGTTATGAACGTATTTTACAAGAATGTAAAAGAAACACTACCCAAAAGACAATACATGTATTTTTCAGTAAAAATAACATGTAATACTGCATAAAGTGATTCGTATTTTTTTGTATTAAGTTTTGACTATGTATGTATGTTTAATCGTAAACCCCGATATACGCGAATTTCACTTAACGCGATTTTTTCCGGAACGTATCCCTCGCGTAAAGCGGGGATACGTTCCGGAAAAAAAAAATGTGACTGAAGCCTTTTCGGTCATATTTTAATAATTCGAAATATATTAAATCGCGGTTGATAAGCAAGTGTGCCGACCACTGAACCACGAGGCAGTCGATTGCCAGGCGCGGGTATTAGACGTACTCGTGACAAATATATTTTCCCAGACGTGCTTTCCCCAGTGGCGGCGCGGCCTCGGTCAGCAGTGAAGAACCTGCCGGGTTTAAGTGAATTAGTAGCTTATTGGGTCAAACGTATTACGTTATCTTTGTTCTGGCGACTACACTCTAGGAAAGCAAGTCACTTGACCCGATTTCGACGACGCCGCGCTCGTGCATCGATCAACCCCTGCGAGGGGGGCACACATTTCTTTGTTTACCAAACGCGCAACACAAACCATCGAATATGTTTCTGCGCAACTCGGTACAACTCGTGTGTCTGACCACACCTAACAATTTTATCGCCCCTGCGAGAACGAGAATTACGAAGAATGCATCAACGCGTTTCGGTACAATCGCGATTTCCTGTGGCACGTATTATGCATTTTACCCATACTAACACGTCTTTAGTCTGCAGAAGCCTTAGATAGGCGAAAGCGCTCACCAATAAATATGATCGCAATCTCTCGGCCATTTCTTGATGTACTTTTGGTCCAGTGTTCAACAGGCGCGGTTGCCGTTTAAAATGAAAAATTTCTATCTACTCACAAAAATTAAAATCGCTAATAAAGCCGCGCTGATACAAGTTTTCTATTATTTGAATACTACACTACAAATGCTAGAGACTTACCAAGGTGGATTCCACTTGACTACCTGCCTCATTGCCTTAATTCAAGACAGTTCATTTCACATTATTTCAGTGTATACAATACATCGCAAATTTTTCGCAACTTCTATGAACTTCCATTTATACGTCTGTTAAGAAACTTCGACCTTCACATAATTTGCTCCACCTTACAACGGTCATGCAGTAAGTAACCTCGACGCTAACTCCCATCATAATGCTAAATTATCCATTCCGACAAATGCGGCCTTAGTGGGCTCTATTTGCCGAGAAAAGGTCGCGAGTTGCTGTGGATCCACGACTTACTTATCTTGTTCAGATTATATGATGTTTATTGGTCGCGCCATGCGCGTTTCTCGTTCCACTCCGCAATGGGCGCCGGTGTGCATGTCCAGCCCTGGATTGTGTTCCCTCCGGTCGCCACGGAGACTGACCAATCAATACCACCCCCCACCCCCACGGCGGGGGCTGCAGTGACGTCACCGGCTAAATTATGATGTTATTATTTCTTGTCGAGTGCGTCGACGATGGCTCTACTCTTGACGATACTCTTGGTCCGTGTGTTTTCACACTTGCTATCGAAATCGAGGTTCAATTTACAAGGCAGTATGGCTTCTTAATCCGATCGGTTGATGGAATTTTCCCTATTTGTAGGCTCAATTTTTAAATACGTAAATTAAAATAGATACTGGCGTAAAAAATGCGAGAACGTCTGTTGTACAATTTAGGCGCATTTTTGTCGAGTTTTCTATTATTTCCCTGAAAATACTTGAGAAAATACTTTTGATTGCTCTATAAACCGTTGGCACTTCAATTTTATTGAATGTCTTCTCCGTGAGATGTTAATATATAAAAGTGGTATTGTCTCCTCTGCCTAGCAACAGTCGTAGCAATTACTACACCGACTTTATAGTGTGACGGACTAAACACTTTATAACGTAAATGAATCTTGTCCTAACACTATAGGCGGGTAACCAAATTGACTAAACTGATGTGCGTAGCGGGCAAAATTTTACTCGAGATTTTTGTCCGTTATATCCGAAGTCCGTTATAGCGAGGTTTTACTGTAGTGTATACAAATCTTATATGGGGATATATAATTTTATATGCGGCATGCGGAGTTATGCTGCATTTCCAAAGTGGCCCGCGAGATCATTTGGATTGGCCACCCCTGTTTTAAAATAAATTTTAATCATTAAATTGTATGCAAAAATAAATTACTGATTGACTAATTAACTCGGAGTTGCTAAACGGAAAAAAAAATCAAGTGGCCCGCGAGATCATTTGGGTCGGTCACCCCCTGCGTATACATTTAAATTGTGAGTGATCGGCATGAAAACAATAATAAGACGAAATTTATTGTTCCTTATCTTTATTTTATAAATAAATATTAAAGAAGCAACGTTGACGAGTCTAAACAAACATTGCGAGCTGTAAACCTAAAGAGTAAATTGACCTTCTGCCGCTTTTAGTGTCAACACATTCAAACGGGTAGTACAGTAACCTCCCCGCTTTTAGACGGCAGTCAGCGAAGCGGGTATTAATACCCGCCCCGCCTTTAGTGCGTTGACCATAAATTTCGGAATGATCTGAAGCTCGGACCTGAAGGTTCCCAACTCGGTGTCCTTAAAAAAAACTTAGCTGTGAGCCTTATCGAGTCATGGGGGCCCCGGCCGATCGATCAGACGGTATCGCCGGCTCCCCCGCCCTGTCACATTAGGCTTTACTTCAGAAATAACTCCGCCAAGGTGCCACACATTCAGGTTTATCGGCCCCTGCTTACCGAAGTTATAGTACGTTCAATGACGATAATTCAAACGCGCTTGAAATTCTCTCGAAATTCGACTCAAGTCTTTGAATGGGCACAATAATAGTCTGGTAATTAAAAATAATTAAATTATTCAACAGAAAACAAATATTGTAAAGTCAAAAGATTCAAAAATGTAAGCTTTATATAACAAATAATATTTATGCGAATCTAACCAAGTTTATAATTTAATTTGAACGAACTATACTTTACGATTCAAGCAGCTACGCTATTTCTCGATTAAAAAGTATTATTTTAAGCGGATTTTTACCTCCAAGCTCTCTCGGCACGAACGCGTTTATTTTTTTCGCGACCTTTTCGTTTAATTGAACGAATATTTAATTTTCGCACACTAGTCCGATCGTTTTTTTTTTTTTTTTTTTTAGGAATCTAAGGGCATAAAGACAAAAGAATTTCAAGTCATTAAGAAATATTTAGATGTTAGGGCAGGTTTATATTGAAACTGAAAAATTACTGACGCTCGTTTTCTGAATAGTAAATAACAGATGATCATTTATCATTATTTTCATTTTGGGTTTTTTTTATGGTTTTGCCTGAATTGTAGGACGCTATTAGTGACACGATTTGTTGCTACGTGTTTTTTTTTAAATATAGGCACAAATTTGCCGACGCACCTGTCCGACACATAAGCCCTGCCTCTGGCATATACCGTACCTTGTAGACAAACAAACCAATATTTGCATTCTCATGTTTGTTTCTCTCCCAGTGTTGTCAGTAACAGTATAATTGCTGTGCTAATCACAAGATACAGTTTTTGCCCTGGCAACACGGTCGTAATTTCCTAACAACCTCGTGGCCAAGTGGTTATATTTTCCTTGGAAATTTAAAAGCTCCGATTTACCTAACTGGCACTCAGTGTCCGATAAGCAACCGAGCTAACCACTAGACCGCGAGGCGTAAGTAGATTCCTTTAACGACGCGTGGCATAGACGTAAAACCGAAACCAAAAATAGCTTTATGAAAATAAGTATATTTTTCGTGGGACCTATAAAAGTAATGGTTTCCATTGGACTCGCACGTTTTATCTTTATTAAATACGTGCGAATATTTTGTCGGCCATTTGCTGGAAAATCAATGGCATCGTTCACTCTTCACTCAGCCGTCGAGTAGCAAAACCCTCTCTTGGGGTATTTATATTTACTGATTAAAATGAACAGTGATTACCCAGAATATGATGCATGTATTTCAGAAAACATTATTTCGCTAGTTTAACGTGCATATAAGCAAGCAGCCGTGTGAAATTAATAAATTGTTATTTATATTAAATTATTTATTTCAATGAATTATATAATTATTAATCAAATTGTTCACAATATTTAACAGTTAAGTTTAAATTGTAAATCGTTTATCAAGGAAGTATTCATGTTACTTCACGTGAATTTTTGTATTTGCTGTTTATTTTATCAGAAATCGGGCTTCATTGAATATTTTGCGCTTTATCCGAGCTGTGAAAAAAAACCACATGAAACAAATAGACAGCATATGAAAAGAATAGAAAGTACACGAAACGAATAGAAAGTAGATGAAACGAATAGAAAGCACATGAAACGAAGAGAAAGCGCACGAAACGAAGAGAAAGCACGTGAAACGAATAAAAAGCACATGAAACGAAGAGAAAGCGCATGAAACGAGCTCACGAAACGAAGAGAAAGTACGTGAAACGAATAGAAAGCACATGAAACGAAGAGAAAGCGCACGAAAAGAAGAGAAAGCAAATGAAATGAATGGAAAGCGCCTGAAACGAATAGAAAGCACATGAAACGAAAAGAGAGCATGTGAAAGGACTATGTATATCACAGACATATACACAATATAAAATATTATGTACTAGTACTCAGAGCGGGTTTTGTAAGGCGACAGTTTGTGTTTCGTGCGCAAACTCACGGCTTTATGCAAAATTACGAGTAGCGGGCGCAAAAAAGCTACATAATTATAACTCGCCGACCTCTGCCTTCGCGGATTATCGAAGCTATCGCCGTTTAATTTCCCGTAGGGCTTTCTGGAATGGGACCGTCCAAACAACGTCCCTCGTCTACTTTCCTAATAATCATTAAATTGTAAAGATTTTCTTATAAATTTGCATTGTGAAAATGCTTTAAATTGTAATAAGTAATTATTAAATATTATTGAAAGACAAACTGAGCTGTTATTAAACAAAAACTAGCATGCTTGCTTATTTTCTAGTTTTCCATTTTTATCGGAGGAGTAAAATATATATATTTTTTTGCTCAACATTTCGACAAGGGCACATTTCTCATCTTAATAAAAAAAATATTTATTTAATATAAACATTAGCCACTTTTATTTTATTATATTGTTAAGTGCAAAACAAGTATTTTGAGAGTAGTGCAGTTTATTTTCATAGCGGCCTTTGTATGGACGTCACGCAATGCTCTCAGGATTTTCGCTAAATGTGAGAAACTAAAAAATAAACATTGAGAATAAAGAGAAGCCTCGTCTAATTGGCTACCTCGACACATATCTATGTATTTAATATTCATTTACAATATATAATCAGTGGAGATACACGGTGACTCTAATGTCATGGGATTTTTTTTTTTGAACATGGATCGACCCATTTTTCACGACTTGTATTTTCGATTCATGTTAGCACGAATGAAAAAATAGCTCATTGGTTCTCATTTATTTGAATTATTTTTAAATGCGACGTTACCACAGTCACCAAGAACGTTTCTATGCAATCGTTAACGCTTAGAGGTGCCATTGTGTCCGCGGCACACATTTAATCTTCCCTCGTCATTCGCGTACACGGCGAGGCTACAAAGAAAACTCAACGCCCTAAAAAACAAGTTTTCTTTTTCAATTCAAAGACCCGTTTTAATTTTCGCCAGAATGAGTCGCGGAAACTCCGCTGTTGTTGTCGTTCGCTTTTGTTTCGTTTGTGTTTTGTTTATATTTTTAATTTTTTTTTAAAATATTTATATAGTCAAATATTGTGTCCATGCATTGGAGTACTCTCTCGTAACTAAAAATTATAAACGACAACATTTGCAGTGCATCTTTGTTTGTGATGTGAATTACTTGTACGCCTCAAAGTGGCATATAATCTTCATATTCCTATAAAGCGATTTTTATAAAATGTGCAAGAGTTTCTGGATTATATTTTTATATACTGATAAATTATTTGTTGATTCTTCCACCATTTATTAATCGATTATTGAAGATAATCGCTTATGCCCATCTTTAATGGACTTCCCCCTTGCTTCGAACTGGCTTCTATCGGCCACACCAGCTGTGACCATCGTAGATGTTGATGAGTCTGCTAGGATAGAGTAAGTACCTGGTGCTAATGGACGCCCCCATTAAACCCCGTGTTGCTGACCAGGTCGGGGGTATTTTTGTAAAATAGGTTACATGCGTCAAAGCCATATAGTTCACAAGGATAAAACTAAACACTATTTCTATTGAAATTCGTATTTGTTACATGTATTTTTTATATTAATCACAATCGACAGCAAAAAACCTGTTTTCTACAAAACCTTGATAATATTTTTCTTATGTTTACTAAAATTCTCGTATCTATGTTCGACAAAAAAATCAATTCAATATTACTCAACCCTGTTCTGAAAACCTGAAATGAACTGGCTACAGTGGAAAGTATTTTTCATTCCCATAAAATAACTTAATAAGCATAACTTAATAAATCGATAACTTTATTGTTTTATCCTTTATTTTAAACCAATTATTAATATATTACCACAAGTCACATGCCGTACACCCATTTATTACAAATAATCTACATTGGATTGTTTCGAGTGCCGGCATAATGATTTCGGCTCTTATCTGGAAATCTATCGAGCGAATGTGAAAATAATTTTCCCCCTTTTCCAAATACCCTTGAATTATCACTTATGGTGTAAATATAGTTTTTGTTGTGTACATACAATGTCGACATTATTTTCGCAAGGTCACAATCGACAACTATTTTTAAACACATATATATATATTTTTTGAATTTTTTTTTTTACAATTATAAAATTCAATAGTTGACAATCATGGGGTTATTTTTTATATAACGGTTAATTTGTTAGCAGGGGGTTGTCCTTGTCGCCCCTGTCTGCGTATTCCTCCCCCCATTTAATGATGACATTAAATTTCTGTTTGCGTAATTAGTTCGTTTCACTTAATTAAGCCTCTCGGACACTTCACACGTTAAATATCGATGTCTGTGACAGGGGATGCGTCCTGGCCGTCTCAAATTATATTATAATTAATATTCAAAATTAAAAATATAATTTTTCAAAAATAATATATAGATATACTTAGTATAAGTAAGCGAGTGAATTAAGGCTTACAAGGGTAAATCGATTTTCAATATTGATTTTATTATACTGCCCTCTAATAATGACTTGTATCAAATAACAATTTATAAAATGGTTAGGGGATAATTAAAGTGTCTTCGCCTTTATGTAGCAAAACTCAAAATATATATTCTCATATCAATTTAGCTGAACATTCTATTGAATAATTATAATGTATTTATATTCAAATAATCAATACTTGGTAGAATTCCATTTTAATGGTATTTCCGCGTGTTAATTTTTATTGGTGACCGGTTTCGCCATACTTTCACGCTGGCGTTATCAAATTCATTGATTGGCTTTTTTTGATCGCTATTTCTTCAAAATTTACCTCTGAAGATGTGCCCTTTTGAAATCTGAGAAATCCTCTGTTGTGTAACGTTCGCTGGAGCATATCAATATGTACACTCGCCCGTATATTTAAGCTGTCGACTGTCCGACGTCACTCCGTGCATACTTAGAGCGCGCGATTTGACTGCGATCTCGCGTGCCTGGCCGCGCAATTTATGCGGGGATAATAAAAATGGGGCTTTATGGGCGTTCTCCCCTCTCGACCTGTGCATTATGGAAAGCGAGCCCCTTCGACCATAAATAATGCTCAGACGGTCCATTCTCATTGCCACTGAATAACGGCTTTTTCTAAAAATAAACCTGATTTTCATACAAAAAGATCAAGTTTATATTGTAAATTGTTACCGGGATACTAACGCTGAGTTATAAAGTTATATTTTGAGAGTTTTACATGCAATTTACTGTGGCGATAAAAATTATGGCTGTTCTTCCCTCTCGGCCTGTGCGTTATGAAACGCGAGCCTCTTCGACTATAAATAATTCTTGAGGCACTTAATAACAATCTTTCTGACCTGCACGTATAAAATACCTGATTCCCATACAAAAGACCAGAAATATACCGTAATATGTAACTTTAAAATCAAATTAGAAAAGGTTTGCATGTTATCAGAATATATTTGTTATTTATGCAAAGCCCTAGCAATAATCCTTTTTGATGTTTGTATTTATTTTTATTTTTATACTACTATGCCAATGCACTAGACTGAATTCTTCCTACTGCTCGCTTACCACCTTCTTCATTCTTCATCAAGTGCCTCTCCTCAGAGGAGGTTGGCGTCCATTTCACTGAGCATATACTCATGCTGAGCTAGTGTTCATGGTTTTCTAAGGGGAAAATCGTGTAGTCACCGCAGTTTTATATTGGAAGGTCTGCGTATTGCTGCTGCCAAATAGCATTATTATATAAACCTTTTATTACAAAGCTCTGGTGTTAAGATCGACAAGGTACTTCCAAAGCACATCCCTCCACAATCATTCCAAGTCCACCACTCTATTACCGATCCTTTACACGTGCTCAGGGTACAGAATGGGGAGAACGGGGAGCACCTACTCTTACAAAATATCGTGGAAGTTACAATTCTTCAATAATAAATTGTCAATATGTCACTTAATGGCAGAATCACAATTCTAATAATTGTATTTATGGACTTCTTGGAATTTCCGACGCGTAATCTATTCATGTAAGATCGATAATTCTCACATTTACAATAAATAATGCGAAGTCCATTCCTGTTTTATTGTCCATCGACGATAAAACAGGAATATCCGGTAGTGAATGTGGAAATGGTCTGTCTATGCTTGCTTCCTGTCAATCACTGTTTGGATTTTTTTCATTGCAAACATCCTCTGGAAACAAACCTTTGAGACAAGTGGGACAATATTACATTAAACATTAACCAATAAAAAATTATAAATGCGTATATAGTAAATATATATATATATATTTTTTTAAATTTTTTTTTTAAAGTATAGTAAGCGATAATTTTTTGCTGGATGACGAACTTCAAAACATTGATAATTTGTAAACCTTATGATTATAAACTGTTAAAAAAATATTATGGTTTTACAGACCGTAATGATACTTCTAGTTTCTAAAGTTTTTATAAAAATATACACTTAGTTCGTTGCCACGCGTTTTTTTTTTACCTTTTCGTCAGAATTTTAAAATAACTCTCAAAAAAATGAGGATGATTTTAACACTCAATTCGTAAACAATACTGTAACAATTAATTATACCCAACGATCATTTATGAAATACATAATAAGACAATTTTAACTTCAGTACAATTTTTTTTTATTAATATCAAAATGTAATTATCTAAAAAATTGTGCCAAAGAAACGTTTTTGCTAGTAAATTGTAACTCGGAGGTGTACTCAATCAAGAAGTGGTAAAGCAGCCTGCACACGTTGTTTCTGACGCCTTTTGACCTAAAAGCAATGCCGTGTAATGCCGCCACTTAATTCTACTTTAAAGTTATGTTTTGATTCCGCTCATGTTTGCCAGAGCCCATATACAAAAATTAAAACCTGCGTGTGTTGTTAAATACAATTTAAATAAATTAGGGTATGATAAAAATCGAATTCATTCGTTACCTACATTACTTACATTACTACCTTAAATAAATAAAAACACTATCAAATACTTATACATCGGTTTCAGACTTGCATGTAACGTTACAAAGCCACGTTTATCGATAGGATTACGACGTCGGTAGTGTTTAAAAAAAATGGTCGATTTTTCTCATCGTTTCACGTTTGAATCAATTGCTTTAGTTAAAAAAATACACAAATATTTCATTCACTATGAAAGTAAGTGCTCTAGGACAATGCCTCTATAAGGCGAAAGAGCTCACAATATTTAACGTTTATTGATCAGATGATAATCTGATTCTAGAGATCAGGATTCGAGAATGAAAGTTCGGATAATTGATTGTTTCGCAATAAAATAACTATATAAATGATTATTTTTTATGTTTTTCTATTATAAATTGATATTTTCAAAATAAATCGTATGTTCCCACCACAAAATAAAATTGCGCATGCATTGTTGTTCGATGTAGGTTACCATCGAGTATTAATCCAATAGTATTTCAGTATTCGGTATACGCCAGGTCACCTGCTGGATATCGATCCTCCTGTGCTGTATACCGCAGGGCGCTTGGTCAAGAGGTCATTCTTCCGTAGATGGGGAGCTGTCTATTCTTTGTTGATCTATATAATTTGATTGTTGATTTATATATATATATATAAATCAATTTATATATATATATGAAAGTGTGTGTGCTTGGGGTTAAGCAATATTCCAGCGATAAATGAAACCATGGCTTTATGCACTAATACAGTTCATCCTTTGTCGGGCCTTCGCCCCAATTTTCTCTACAGAATCTCTGGACTGTTTCCAAAGACGCGCAATTACAATAGCGAACATTGCTACTCTCACATCTTGGACGTTCTGTTTGATGTAACTCGTAATTCGATTGTTACAATTTTAACTCATATTCTTGTATAAAATATATCAAGGTAATCAAATCGATTCAATTGCGAAGCAACGAGTTTTTTTTTTTTTTTTTTCAACAGGTGGGATTCGAACTCATTTTATCGTCATTTTCATTTCGACCATCGTGTCTCTATTACTAAGCGAGAAGCAAGAATTTAATACGCCAAAAATAAGTGTAAAGTTTCCACGTCGCTGATTAGATACGCTTAATATTTTAATCACGCCTATTTAATTCGACCTTTCGGCTCCTCTTCTGTCCACATATAATGTGTCGTCTTTACGCCAAATATTTATACAGTGTTAAATACTTAATACACGTGAATTCACGAATTGCTGGTATGCAGTCTGCTATGTGAATAATACAAGCTGTTAAACATACTGGAGCGACGATGTGAGGCACGGAACAAACTGGAATTTTCGTGCAGTTTCGTGGTTGTAAATTTGCTTGTACTAGTTCTTTTGGTCACCAATCTGCTTATTATTTAATTTTTAATATTTATTTTTCGTTTTGCTTAAAATTTACACTATTTTGAATATACATTTAAAATCATCATGTAGCAATCAAATAATAATTTATATTACTTAAAAATATATATATTAGTTTTTGGTTTCAATAGTAGAAACTTTCTACACCAGTGCCCGAATATGACGTCATAAGCAGTTTGTATATTTAACCCTTTGCACTCGAGACCGTTTCCGCGCGGACTAATCAGCAACTCGAAGCGTTTTTGGTGAATTTCTTACCTCTAACTTAAAATTATCACACACACAAATTAACACATAAAACTTTTATATTTGAATATTTAATGTATATTTACATCTTTACGAAGATAATTTCGTATACATAAGTCTTTGTAATTTTGCTTTGTATGATATTTCATGTAACAATTGCCGAGATGCATGCCCGGCTTTTCGGAACAATAGTATGTCGTTTGATGCCTTTTGCCGGATTTATTATACATATTATCTTAATGGTAATAGATATTATAAAGCAAACAAAATAATGGTGCGATACGTAAATGAAAAGCTAATTAATATTGTGGGGGAGAAAAAAGTATATTCCTCAGTGCAATATAAGTTTAAACAAATAAGGACCTTCAAATGAATGATTACGATAAGAAGTACAAGCAAAAAATATATGGGTTGATTAGGTACACATCTAGTCCTTTTGCCACGGCTGTCAAGGTCGAACTGAGATCGCAGTCCTTAAATAACAAGATCACATAAACATAAACAAGATATCACCATAAATAGTTATCACCGCACATCGAATCTCCGCACCAAACAAAGTGGTGACCGAGACGCACCTCTCGAGTGCAAAGAGTTAACACACTTTAGGCGGGTACCAAATTGACTAAACTGATGGCGCGTAAAATTGCGCGTGTGAAATCTAGTCTATACACTCTTTGATTTGCACTTTTTGGTTTTTTTTTTTCCGTTTAGCAACTCCGAGTTAATTATGAGATTTTTGTTAGTAAATTAAATGTTATTGTTACACAATAGCTTATATTATATTTTAAGCGGGTAACCAATGTGACTAAACTGATGTGCGAAGCGGACGAAATTCGCGTAAAATTGCACGTGTGAAATCTAGTCAAATAAATCGTTTCCTCTAAAAAGTTGAACCACTTCATACACACTTTGCGAATTACTTGGCATCACAACAACACCACTTTGTCCTAAAAATTGTTCAATAATTGGAGGATTATCATTCTCTGACCACTCCACCTCTTCATTGTCACTTTGCTCAGAATCACTGGACAGTATTGGTAGAAGTAACGTTGACGAGTCCTTAACAAACATTTCGAGCTGTAAACTTAAAGAATAACCTTCTGCCGCTTTTAGAATAAACACATTCAAAAACGTATTAATATGCGCCCCGCCTTCGGGCAGTAGTCCGCGGAACGGGTACTAGTACCCGCCCCGCCTTTGGTGTGTTAACAAGCTAGAAAAAGCTCATTGTTGAAGTCTTTACTCGCTATTTCTAATTCAGGTGTCTGGGTGGAAATGTATCCCGCATGTGTCGCTATGTCCGGTGGTCGTGTCGCCTTCTCGCTTCGCCTCTCAGCTCGCGACTCCACTGTGGTTTCAGTGTCGTAGTCGCCAGCGGCCAGCTCGGTCTCCAGTACACGGTCGTAGTCCAGAGCGTCAAGTCGTAGCTCGTAGAGCTATGAATGCGTAGCTAGTTCGTGTCGGTGTAGCTACACCAGTGGTGTTTGATAGAAATGCACTTAACAATCTAAAAACTAAGCTACGTTTGACATTTTCACTGATAAACGCAAAAGGTATTGAAAAAAACACTACCTTTAAATATTTTCTATAAAGTGTAAATTTGCTTCCGGATTATGTTATTAAGCAATCGATTGAAGCGAGAAAAATCTTTGTGGGATTCGAACACGCTTCCGCGGCTATCGCGACCCAGCCCTCTGTCCAATTGAACCACTGCGGCACTGTAATTAAACTAGGATTCGAATCGTCGTATGCAACCGAGCAAATTGTGAAAACTCTCATGAATAAATATACTGCTAAGCTTTTTAGGGTGAATTGAATTTAGATTTTCAAGCGTTAATGCTGACGGTTCGAAAATGGGTTTATTTTAGAAAATTCATGTTATTCTGTGTGTTTTTATTTTCTTGGTCAAATATCGATTATTGTAAGTTTAACCGCTAATAATAAAATAAATTCAATTGATAATGATTTTAAACAAAAAAATATCCATTCCATTTGTTTTAAAAGTCGTGTATGCGTTTTTAATCACCAGCATAAATAAATTCTCGAATGGCACAAAATAATGTGTGGTTTTTTGAGGGAAAATATACAGAGCGGACTTTAATAAGGGATTCCAGACGTGTTTTGCATAAATCACAAATTAATTTTATAATTTATCATTTCTTCTAATGTATATATAATTTCGTACGTATAATAAAATAATCAAAGGGAATAATGGAAAATTATATTCACATTAACAACACGTTTAAACAACACTTGACTTAATTGTAGGTTAAATCTTTTTATGTTATTTGTTAATTTATCAATAAAAATATTTAAAAAACAAACATTTTTGTGGTCCAGTATCTCCAAAAAAATTCTCTTATCTCGTAATAAATTCAAGAATATAAAATTTATTATTAATTAAAAATAGACCCCAAAAACATTCTTAAAATAACACTAGGCTAAATGCGACGTGAGGTTTAATTTATAATACTCCACAATATGAATGTTAGGATATATTATTAACTTTTTTTCCTTTGGTTTCTATAACCTCGTTTGGGATATTTCACATGATTTTGAAGTCAAAAAATTATTTATATTGTCTTCATTTTGGGTGCAATATGACTTCGTAAATATTGTATAGTCTCAAATTGTATTTTGTACTATTTTTATTTTGATGTAAAGTAAATAATTCGTAAAAATTAAACAATAGATATATTGATGCTGAGATCCCCTCTTCTTAATAATTTTTTTTTTTTATATATTTAAGCGAAACTTAATACTTTAAGGCAATAGTATTCCAGCTTAAAGTTTGATGATGCCTTTATATTATTTTGAATAGTGAGAAAATCTATTATATCTAAAAACTATTTGGTTTTGATTATAATATACGTCTCAACCAGTTGTTTAATTTTCTGTTCTTAAATCGTTTATAGAAAATCTTTTTGTGTGTCAATAAATTATAAAAGTGCACAAGAAACAATATTAAACCAGTGAAACAAAACAAAAACTTTTGATATCCTTGGAGATTGTGCCCTCGTGTGTTGTCTGTGGGCCCTCGACTTCCCCGTGGATCACGGGGTCTCCCCGTATTGAAGTTCCTCGACCTGCTGCTAAATGAGTTTCGAGAAAGTGCTGAAGTATGACGGACAATGTCTGATTCGGAAGAAGATGCTGCTGTGGAGAGACAAGTTAAGGTTTCGCTGGTTGGCGAGTCGTCCACAGGAAAAGTGAGTACACCCAAACATATTAAATTCTGTCAGTATTTTTATCACTCTTTATACCTCTAATTAAATTTTCATTTTGCAATCTTAAAAACATTTTATTTTTTATTGGCTTTTTTTTCAAACATAATATAGGAAGATTAAGTCTCTTCAACAGACTTCTAATTATTGTCAAATATTAGATTCTTGGATGCAAAATTTGAAAACAGTGGCCGAAAGTCGGGAGCACAGCCCAGGATATAGATATGTTCTGTGAGATGGTCACAAATGTCATCCGAGGAGAGGCAATGATGGTGATAAGATTCTTGTATGTCTTTTTTTTCTTCTAAAGAACTTGGTTTAAGCAATATATAATAAAACTTTCAAATACAATAAATTTCTAAAAGCTAATAATATGTCGATGATATTAAATTTAACTATGATGAAAATCTCTAGTCAGGGTCATTGTGAGATTTAGAGACCAATGCTTTGAGAAGAGTGGTTTACTCTACACACCCAGATCTAATAAGAGACTGAAACCGTAATCGTTGAAGCCTTGTCTCTTTGGTCTCATTTGTTTGCGAAAATTTTGATGGTTAATTATTTCTATAATAAAATATGTATTTTTAGATTGGAAATGGAAATCAAACCACTCTTGTGTATATAATAACTTATTATTACTAATATGATTAGGCACATTAGTTTATATGTAGTTTATATTAGTTAATATAATAAACCCGTAATGGGTAATAAATACGCATCTGATTGACGTCCAATCCAAAAAATAGACATATAATAACTTATGTAAATTTACTAAACTTTTAAGTAATACAAGTAAATTTAAATCACATTATTTCTTCTAATCTTAAATTATATGTTTTCAGAGTATGCTATGCGCGCGTTACCTAGGCTTGCAGTGGGCGGGGGCGCCTACGCAGGGGGCCGAGGTGCTCATGGGAGCATGCCCTGTGCGCCCCCACCACCCTGCTGTGCCCCTCAAGTTCTGTGACGTGGCGGGCGGGGCTCGAGACTCCCGCATGCTGCCGAACTATCTCTATGCCTCTGATGTAAGACTTCTAGTATATATACCACAATCTAAAACCTCTCTTAAGCCACCTTGAAGAGAAAAACTCTAGATTTCCCATTTTTTCAATGCCAACTACAAATTAAATCTACTGTCAGTTAATTCATTCATTAATATGTTTTTTCTTTTGCAGATAATTATTCTAGTGTATGATGTAACCAACCTACAGAGCTTTGAGCGACTGGGCTTATGGCTGGACAGCATCGCGGCTGCCATGGGAGTGGGCGACGAGGGGTTGGGACGGGAAGGAAGAATGCCCCTCCTGGCTCTGCTTGGCAACAAGGCAGACTTGGAGCACCAGCGCGCCGTGCGCCTGGCGTGCGCCCAAGCCTTTGCCAAAGAACACGAGATCTTCAGTTTCACTACCTCAGCTCGAACAGGCGAAAATGTAACAAACTGCCATGACACAAAAAAAATGGCTTAAATATTTAAATCATATTTTTTACAATTTTTATTGAACTCGTCTGATAAAATTGAATTTTCAGGTAATTCCAACTATGATAACTCTAGTCTCTCAAGTCTTAGGAATACCCTTGAATAAATCTCTCTTAAGCTCTACCATTGTGAAAGCTGAACTGACTACGAATACAAAAAATCAAATGCTGGAAAAAAAGGCATCTATCAACAATAACGTGTTGCCGAATCAGCTGGCGCTAGATAATAAACCCAACAAGAAGTTCGGAAAGGAACCAATTTCGCCCGATGAGAGGCAAAAGGTCGGCAAGAGAAGCAGGAAAAGTATAAAAGATCTCGGAAAGAAAGCGTCGTCTGCTGTTTGTCTATTGCAGTGAATACAATTTGGCTAATTATACTGAATACTTTGATACGATACGATTTGCGATTACCATAAAATCTATGGTTTGAATCCCATTCGATTTTTCTCATTTTTTACATTAAAATGCTCTGTTAACACTATAAACTAAAATTGTTTAGTCTATGATACATAAATGTTAGTTGTGAAATTTTTAGAGAAGTGGAAAGGATCCTGGTGAAACTTAAAGAAGTGTAAGTAATATTTAACTAGTTCCGTTGTGTGCTGATCTCCTGCTGAATGCTGAAGTTACTGTTTGGTGATCTGAACTACTGACTACTTACCATCCCGGTTTTAGTCTTATAAGAAATAATATTAAATGTATTGAATATTTGAATATTTCAAATTTTTATTCTACATTTGTACATTATGATAATTGTTTATAATTGATAATATGATAATAAATTTAAGTTTTGCCTCTTTTGTCTTTTTTTTAAGTAATAATAATTGACATGCATTCATTATTGTTAGGATGTGTTATAAATATTTTTTTGTGATTTGCACTATGTATTTTATATATAAGTAAACTTTTAATAAAATTATTGTATGGTTGAACATCTATAACTCCAATCTGTAAAATTTTTGTTCGTTTCAGCTCTAGAAGTTTTGCTTCATCGAAGGTCTTGAGTTATTGAGGTCATATGTAAAAATAAACAATTTTATTTTACCTATGTCGTATTTATTTGTTCTTATAAGCTACTTTATAACAGCTTTTTACTTGTTGTCTTTTTAAGTCAATAAATGTAAACTTTTTACTACAATTAATATGGTTGTTAATAATCATACAAGTTTTCCCAGAACAGCGTTCTATTCCTAGAGGGGGATTTTCTGTTCTCTAAATCGGCAGTGATCTTCATGTAATTCATTTGAGTTGCGCTGGTCGGGAACCATTCCACATCCAAGAGTTTTGTTAAGTATGGGATCGGATTGCTGCAATCATAAAAAATATAAATATTTTCATAGTGAGAAGTTCTACTCGTTTGATTCATAAAATTTTAAAGTATTGAGGTATTTTGCTATGGATATTCTTAATAATCATTTCATCAATTTATTCTGCTTATGAAAATCTAGCTTTCGTCTTCTTATAAATTACTTACCCAGTTTTTACAAAGTTTGTCCACATTTTTACGAATCGGCTTCTCACAATAACAGACTGATTATTTTTAGAAAGTTGTATATTTTTCGTCTCATCCGACAGCCACAAGTACCCAAGGTCGTCTCCGTGTGCACATCCCGGGTACTTTATTTCCCGTACCAATTTAGCATAATTAAAAGCTCCGTCAAAATCAAATTCATAATAATATGTAGCTAGGCTATCTTCATTGGAAGACCGTATCCTCAACCAATAGTCAATTGAGTGGATAAACATAGCATCTCCTATTACCTTAATATATTCTGGTAATGTTTCTCTTTTAAGGGATTGGTTACCAAAATAAAATTGTTTAATTTCTTCACCAATGGCTATTTTTGCTTCGGAGTCCTCTTGTAATCCCAAATCTGAGGGCACAACTCTTTGAAAATCGTCATTTATTTCTGCGAGTACCTCGTCGGTTAATATAGGAAATAATTTAAGTCCTTCGTCCGTATTGAATCCAGCTATAATGGGAACTTTTTTAATTGCATTTGAAGTAATCAAACTCAGTGGATAATCTGATAAGAAGATTTCTTCATTATCAAATTTTCTCTCTACACAAGGCACAAATGGTGTGAACACAGTTGCACCTTTCTTTTTTGTTGTTCCTATTATATTAATAGCGTGGATTATTTCTCTTGGGGATTTACTTCTCAAATAATCCAATGCTTCTTTTTTATCTATTATATCTTTTCCAAGCGTTTTAGTTAGCTCGAACGCATCTTCAACAGATGAATTTGATAGAAACCTATAACCTATAGCAGAACCACTGGAAAGGATCGCTTTTCCGACCAGGCCATCCGTCATCTTGGTCATTAGTAAATAGTGCACTACGACAGAGCCGGCACTTTCTCCGGCTATTGTAACTTGGCTTGGGTCTCCTCCGAAGCTTGCTATGTTGTTGTTGACCCATCTTAAAGACGCTACCACGTCCTTCAGTCCAGCATTCCCTGGGTTATCTTCAGTCATAAGGCAAAGGAAACCCAGAGCTCCCAATCTGAAATTTTGTTTGTTATGCTAGAAACAGAAACTTAAAAATATTCCACCGTGACAAAATATTTTTTTTGCATTTACTCAAAATTGTACTAAAGTGGTTTGCCAAAATGTGGAAAATCAAGATTTATTAGGTCGATTTCAATTCGATTCACCGGCTCTCAGGATGGATCAGACTCCAGCCAGAGATTTACACGGCATTTAAACTGAGATTTTGAGCTCACTGCTCATAACTTCTCTTAATTTTGAAATTTCTTTTTTTATTGTAAAACTATTTTCTGCAAGATGCCTGTACAACGATTTCTGCATATATAATACATATAATCTAAACATTTTGAGCACTGTCATACGCTAAAGTAGATCTAAGTAAATCATAGATCACTGACGTTGTAGTCTATTTACATGTTAGTTCATGGTTTTACAGAAAAAGCAAAATACGATGTCCTTGAAGCATAGTTTACAACCTACTGTAGCAAATGAAGTTAATATTCCTATAACCTTAATTAAATTCCTCGGTTATGCTAGGAGATTATATTTCTTACCTATAATTTGTAGTAACAACAATCACATTTTCTTGGAGTATTAATTGAGGTCCAAATACGTCGCTATTCCCAGATCCGGCATTAAATTCTCCTCCGTGGATCCAAAACATGACGGGCAGTAATTGTTTCTTTGTAGATGGGGTGTACACATTTAAAAACAGGCAGTCTTCACTCATTTGTGAGGAGTTGAGCTGGCGATCCTGGGGGCAGACGGGACCTTCTCTCGTGGCGTCTAATATGTTCACCCATGGTTTGATTGGTCTCGGAGACTAAAATTTTTATAGAAAATTAGTTTTATATATTATAATGGTTTCTTTTATTTAATTTCCTTGTATACTATAAAGCAAATGTCCAAAAAGAAACAAGTTGGACACGGCTGTAGTTGTCTCTCCTCACTTACAAGTTCGTTTTCACACCTGCCATAGTTATATCTCTTTTTATTGAAAATAACTAATGTAAAGATCAGTGCAAGCAGTTTAATTCATCGACAGATATTATAATGTAAATTTTACTTATATATGAAATGTCTAAACATAAGACCTTGAACCTCAGCTCTCCCAGGGGCGGCTCAGCGTAAGGAATGCCTTGAAAGGAATAAAAAGTGGCATCTTTCTCTTTAACTAGCTTCCCTCTTAGGAGTCCAGATTGCGTGCGCACAAGTTGAAGTTCATTGGCCAGTACTTGTATTGAATAGTAAGAGAGATATGAAAATAAAATAAACAAGTTCAACAACGTCATGCTTTCTAAATGCGTGAATAAACCATCTGCTACTGACAGATAATACAAATAAACTACGCTGCTGAGCAAGCTTGCCATTACATTACCTGATAATGTCCTTATCAAACAAAAAAGTTGTTTAAACACATTGAAGACCGGTCGAGATAAAAAACTTGCCCAAAAGACTAGATAAACGGATACTATAGAAAATCTAGTTTGTTGTTACTCCAGCTTGAGAGCAATTTTTAAAGTGGATATTGGTTCTCAATGTGCCTCCAATTTATCTGCAGATTCAGAGCTCGGGATAATCCAATTTTAAGTTACCTAAAACAGAAGGAATGCTGTTTTTTAATGTTATAAAAAAAAATAATCTTGAGACATGGGCTCAATTTCATTTGTCATTTTATTATAGTGTTAACTGACTGGTTCTTTGTGTGCATAAAGGTTTTCTTTTTTTGATAAGATAAAAAATTTATTTTTGTTATATCTCATTAAAAATATGTATTTCTCATTGTTTATTTGTGAATAAACAATATAGGGCTATAACTAGAAATGTTATAGAAGAATTTCATTATATTCATATTATTCCCTCTTTTCAGTAATAGAAAAATACACAGAGAACGTAAGATTCTGCATCATCTGCAACTACCTCAGCAAGATCATTCCGGCTCTTCAGTCAAGATGCACTCGCTTCAGATTTGCTCCCCTGCAGCAGAACCAAATCGTTCCCAGAGTTCGGAAAATTATAGAGGAGGAACAGTAAGTTGTATTCTAAAATTATGTTTATGGTATCGAATTTGTACTTGTCATCAACCGTTATAATAGAAAAATCTTTTTTTTTATAGTAAATAGCTTCACATCTTTGAAAAAAAAGAAAGTTTGTTTCAATTAGGCAACTAAATAAACTGTTTGATTTGTCACCGAGTTAAAGCTAATCAAATACACTGTTTAACACCAACATGGGTTCTTCAATACCGGTCTCAGAAATCACATTTCACAATGTGTCCTCACTTTTTCAGATTAACTGTCTCTGAAGATGGATTAAAAGCTCTGTTGACGCTTTCCGGCGGTGACATGAGAAAAGTCCTCAACACTCTGCAGAGCACCTGGATGGCCTACAAGAATGTAACTGAAGACAATGTGTACACCTGCGTTGGACATCCCTTGCGAAACGACATCGCCAACATTGTCAGCTGGTTGCTGAACGATGCCGAAATCTCAGTCTGCTATCAAAGTATCCTTTGCTACTAAAGATCAAACATATTAAAAAGACTATGAACTTATCTTTTCTGGCCAAAGTCAGGATCATAATGCAATTACGGACCTAAACGACCTCTGTTACTCTCATAAAATAAGGTCACCGCATTCCACAATAAACCCACACCTTAAAAAAATGCTTCATAGACATTTCTTCTTTTCCTTACATTGTTTTACAGAAATGAAGGACCTAAAAACAGCAAAAGGCTTGGCGCTGAGTGATATTTTGACAGAAATTCATACGTTGATTCATCGAAGTAAGTAGTTTGATAAATAATTTTATATTTCAGCTATCTACCTGTAAACCAGATGAAGATCTTCTGTCATTACTTTATATGCCTCACAACTGCACTTTGGGACTTGCGGTAGGTGCAATAAAAGACATTGCGTAAGAAGTTAGTATCACAGGCCAACAAACAGTAGCTTCAGCATTTTTGTTTTTGGATATCTAAGCTACTTCATACACAACACAAATACAGTTAAATCTAGAATTGATAGCACAATTTTTTCTGGCAAATCAAAGCACTTATATATCAAAGCAAATTTCTCCATAAAGAATAATGGAAACAGATGATTCGTTCCACAAAATACCAGTTTATATTTTATTATTTATATTTAATATTAAGTGATTGAATTGGCTTTCACAATCTAATGGAATCGCTACTATTTGCTGGCAATCTAATTCTTGTTGTGCGACGTTAACAAGGAACTTATTCTGTGACACTTGATTTTGCCTCCAAGGATTGAATGCAATTTCACAGAAACTGCATTGTCGTTAAACAGATTTACCACTAATTAATTACCACATAATTGTTTTTATTTTCAAGCTGAACTTCCACCGAAAATGTTGACAATTCTGCTAATCAAGATGTCAGACATTGAGCAGCGACTGGCCACCGGCTGCCAGGAAAACATTCAAATGGCTGCTCTCATCTCAGCCTTCCACCTAGCCAGGGATTTGGTGGAACCAGATGAAAATTAATTAGTCTTACTAATAAACATTTATTCTGATGCAATTATGTTAGTAAATTTTACTGTTGACTTGTGAATTTTTAGTTTTTTTTTTTATCAAGTTAAGATGCAATCTAATGCAAATAATGCAAATTTTGCAGTAAACTTCAACTCAAAATTCAACCTTTAAAATTACTTCCATCATTTCGTTGAAATAAATGTCTTGTACTTTTACTATGTAATATTTTTTATACATATCTTTATAATTAAAATAAATGTATTTCGCCGTTATATTATGATTTTTTGTTGTTGTCTCCGATGTCGTGGTGTGATGTTGGTGGTTGCAGGATTGATGTAAGGTTGAAAATCAGAAGGCTGGTGAAATAATTTGCGAATTCGTAATTTATTCAATATAAATACACTGTTTAGAAATGTATGTGGTTACTGCTTCGATGCCGCGAGGTCTCTTGAGAGCGGCGCATGCAGTACATTGATGGATGTTTTATTTCAAATTAATTAAATAATTACCAGACATCTAAATCTGAAAATGTATTAGTTTAATAGTACTTGGTGGAATTGCAATTTACGGCAATTTATAGTTTAGCCAACCCTCTTGGTACGTTGGCTCCATCAAACCAGTGGCTCTCAAACTCTTTTGGCCCATGGACCCCCTTTCATGGTCAAAACTTGCCCACGGACCCCCTTTCACAGTCAAAACTTGCCTACGGACCCTGGGTGAAAAACAAATAAATTCAGACTAGTTGGTGCAAGTATCAACTCTATTGCGTTCCTGTATTAATCCCCTGACTCACCTGATGCCTGTTATTACTTGTATTTTATGCACCTGTCAATATTTATATTTTACTTAGGACGTAAAAATCGCTAATAATGTATTCATTGTTATTTATTTTAACTTCCATTATAAAAATGTGTCACAATTTTTTTATTTTATATTAAACCTTACGCGGACCCCCTGACGTTGTTCAGGGACTCCCAAATCGATTATAATTTTCTAATGACCCCCTGAATGATTACAGGGACCCCCTGGGGTCCGTAGGGACCACTCTGAGAAGCACTGCATCAAACGAAGCCGACGTAAAAGGTTGGCGAAACCGGTCACCGAAAAATTAAAATATGAAAAATCATAAAGCATTTTATTTAAAATATGCACAATATTTAGTTAAACAATGGTACTTGTCTTTTATCCGACCACCAAAAAACATTGTCCTATTATTTTGCTTTTTTTTATTGGCAACAGTGTCTATTTTTTGCTTCTTTTGTTGGCAACAGCGAGTCTCGTCATAGAAATGAAAGTTTTTTTTCAATTTTGTATCATATATTTTACAAACAATGAAAAAACGGTTATCTTTGACGGTTAGGTTAGGTTAGGTTAGGTTAATACTTTAAATTAAATAAATAAACAATACGTGTTTTCTCGCCAATAGACACTGTTGCCAACAAAAGAAACAAAAAATAGACACTGTTGCCAACAAAAAAAGCAAAACAATAGGACAATGTTTTTTGGTGGTCGGATAAAAGACAAGTACCTAAACAATTTGACAATAGACAATGGTTAGAATATTAGGTAAAATACCGGCTTATTATCATGTTCCTGATGATATCTTTAACTTTATTCGGGGAGATCCCCAGTAAAATTATTAGAAATTATGTTGCCATCTTTATAATTTTTAGCTATATTTAGCAGTTTTTAATCCTTAAATGATCAAAAATAATATTATATGTTTGGCTTTATTTTTATTAATTTCTTAATTGACTCTTCGGTTTTAAGAAAAGAAAAAATATTTTTCCTTGAAATTTCTCTTGGATTTGTCAAAGTTTTTTTGTCTATAATTCTCGCTTCCATTTGTTAAAATTATTATTTATAGTGTATTTTACACTAAAGTGTATTTTACAATGTCGCAGATGTGGCAACACCGACTGCACCCATTATTTTGACGTTCCGTGCAAAATGATGCTGTACTTCGACTGTGGATAGTATTTTGTTGTGAATTATTATTATACTTATTATTAATATACTTATATCACATTTATTGCGTAGTTATTTTTTTTTTACATCTTCAATTTTGAATATTATCAATTGGCCGAAATGTCTTGCTTATCAGGTAATGCTTGCTTAAAAATTATATTTGTGGTTATACAAAATTTATTTCCCTTTGGCCGTAATATATGGAAATCTATTTGATGTAATTATTTTGTTTAGAATCATCGGATGGGGGAAATACACCAGAGCGAATTCAACCTTATAACTCAAATACGCAAGCAGCTGACTACGATTTTGCAGGTATTTTACTGTGGCGTTATCAATTGTTACAGTCGCATTTTCCATGAAACTGTCAGCATTTCTGTCACATTTTAATGAAATATCCTCTATTATGATAATAATGTTATATTGACTAAAACATCACTATCTTTGCACACATTCAATTTCAAAACTACAATCATGTGAAATTATCATGCAAACATGATTTATAATTCATTGTATTTTAGCAAATTCGGATTCATCTCAAGATGAAAGCTCCCGGCCCCCTAAAAAGAGAGCCCGGTTAGACACGGTCGGAGCTTCTTCTCAATCTTCCAGCGTATCAGAAAGTAAGTACACGTTTTTGTATAGACTGCAAAAGTGGGAGACACCCTAACTCAGGTAATCTGAATGTGAGGTCTTTGTAAGAATAGATCACGGGACGAGTCACATGCACGACATCCATGTATAGATGCTACCCGACTGATGGACTGTAGTGCTAAATGAAGTAACTGATAATATTTTATTTTCAGACATGTCTCAGCCAGAGTCGGACAATGAATCGTATCCATCCATGTCCATGAAACCGAGGTTCATAATAGATGATGACCCTCCAACCAACATGCCGAGTAATCTTTCCAGCGTTGCTGAAAGAATTATGGTAAATATACATTTAAAGTTCAGAGATGAATTATTTTTGAGAATTAATATTTTACATTCAAATAAAAAAAAAATATATATATATATATATATATATATATATATATATATAAAAGATGACAAAAGAGATGTCCATCACTCTAGAATTGAATATACCGATTGGCTTTATACCTTAACATTTTCATTATTGAACATGTGAAAAATAATCATTTTCGGTAGTTGCACATAATTTTATAAATCATCGCATAAGAGATTTAAATATGATGTTGATTTTTAGTTAATAAAATATTATTTTTTTAGAAAAAGAAAGGTTTTGTCGCTGGTAAAGGCTTAGGTAAATTTGGACAAGGCCGAGTGGATCCTATAGAGGCGTCCACGCAGAGAGGGCGCATGGGTCTCGGCTTCCAATCCTACTCTAAGGGCCAAGCCTACGATGGGCCTGACTATGACCCCAACATGGAGATTATATCAGTGCACGAAAAACCAGTAAGTTACTATAATTAGTAAAGTGACTGCTGATGTGTAATCTGTCTCAAACAGTTTGATCTATACTGTAGTTATTTTATAAATTTAGTGAGAGGTTGAGAGATCAACTGTCATGGAGATATCTCAAGTTAAACACATCTTGAAATTTAGAGACGAGTGGAGTCCAAGGGCTTGTTACTAATGCATTCAACTAATTTTCCTTGAATGTTCCTGAAAAAAAATGATAACAATGCTAATCACTTACAGCCACTTATCTGATCAATGCAGATGAGACAAAAATATCATGAAAAAATTACTACATTCTTTCATAAAAATGTCGCATTTTTAGCTGTAGGTATTCACACCAATTTTTTTTTAGGTTTGGATGGGAACGTCTCCCGACGAAGAACTAGATCGTGATATTTTAGATGATTGGTTAGTCACGGGGCCTAGGAAGATGACCATTGATGATGAAACCTTATTTTGCAATCCTGAAATATTACAAGACATACTGAGCTTAAAGGTAATGCACCATTATCGTCACCAATCTTGTCTTTTTCCCTGCTGGATGACGTCCCCCGAAAGAAGCTATGAATTTTATCAATCCGCATGCTGTTGGGTCGTTTAGGTTAAACATTAAATTGTTTCCAAAATTATGTGTGGCTTGATTTAAAAACTAATATGTTTTTAATATTTTTTTCCAGACTGTACTAGACACCATAAATGATGAAGATCTTCGACGAATCAGAAGCCAATGCAATCCATTTGAAAAAATCGGACGTGTATTCTTTGTGAACAGAGCAGCATTGAAAATGGCAAATATCGATACAGTATTTGACTATATGTTCACAAACCCTGTAGATAAGAATAATCATCCCATGGTGGGGCCCAACGAGCTACTGTACTTCGCTGACGTCTGCGCTGGGCCTGGAGGTTTCACTGAATACGTTCTGTGGAGGAAGAAGTGGCATTCCAAAGGTAAGAGCCGCTTTTCAGAATTTTTGTTTTTTTGTTGTGTACTTCATGTATAATAGTGTAATCAATGGTGAGTTGTATTGCTTTTGTAAAGTATAAAAATTTTCATCACACAAAAAACCTCATGAAGAGCAAGAGCAGACAAGTGATTCTTAACCAATTTTGAAATGGAAACTATGAAACTTCAGAAGGTTCCATGATCAATAAAAACTGTTTTAATTTTAGGTTTCGGCTTCACCTTGAAGGAGTCCAATGACTTTCAGCTATCAGAACTCCACGCCGCCTCCACTGATACATTCTTCCCTTACTATGGAGATGCAGATGATGGCGATATATTCAATCCGCGCAACCTCAAGTCCTTGAAAGACTTTGTTCTGTCAAACACGGACGGTAAAGGAGTCCACTTTCTCATGGGTGATGGGGTAATTAATTTTTTTTTTTACTATTATTTATTAAATCAGATTTTTAAAAAAGACAACTGTAATTCTAATCTGTATCTCAACAGATTGTTTAAAGCTTACAGTATCACTTATAGGATTTCAGATGATGTGTATTTTTTATTAACTTGTATCGTAATATTTTTATTTGTTAATGCATCACTATGCTGCTGTAAAAATAATAATAAATCAATATAATTGGATTTTAAAAAAAAAGCTTTGTTATTTTATCAGACAATATATTGTGATTGGAGAGTCTACGTTTTGACCGATTCCAGGAATTGGAACTGAGTGATAATATACAATTTATATCTTGGGTAAATAATAGATCCTTCACAGAAATGCTCAACTGATAGTGATTCCTAATTTTGATGGTGTATAAATATTCCATAAACATATAGATTAGATAACCATATCATTTATATTTAACATATGATAACATCAAATTTGGTATTAATCTTGGTTGTATGCACTTAACCCTTAGAGTGCGAACCGTCGATAGATCGACTCTCTATTAATACGCATAAAGTGCGGAGCGTCGGAATACCGACGCTTGCGCAGTTCGATAACAGGTCGCGACCTGTACGGACGTGTCTTAGCGAGCGCGTGTAAAACTTTTTTAATAAGGTAACAACATTTATCAATAACCATTAAAAATTATTTTCACGTGAATTTAACATTGATTTTTCTTTTTAAAATTTACCCAAGGAAGCAAAAACAGCCGATGTTGGAGTACCAAAATATTTCAAAAATAAAGATCTTCTCTTATGTTCATTCAGGGACAAGAAATCTAAAAAGCTCCCGGTTTTACTTCTTTCAACACATTCAAATACAAGTAATGTAACCATAAAAAAGAAAATAGGAACATTTCAGGAGTCCATGGGGTTTGTGTGGGGAAACATTTTTGCCGATAATTATTTTTATATTCTTGTTTATTTTCTTTTTTTACTGATTATATAAATGTATAGATAATGAAAATATATTTTATTTGAGTAGTTTGATATGTCCCTTACACATAACAGAAAGAATTATGAAAATCCATCAATATTTGATGAAAATAATTAAGATCCTGTGAACCCTTAATTTATAAGCTACTTTTTTCAAAGATCATTCAGCAATTTATGCAAAATATGTGAAAATAAGCTCAGCACTAAAAGGGTTAAATCAATAAAATTTGTATTCATGGCATGATAGTTAAGAGTTGCTATATTGCATTTTTATTTTCATATTCTCTGGTATTCCTGCAGGAGCTATCTTTAGAAACTTGTAGACAGAGTCGAAACGTCAGAAAAATATGAAAATGAAAAACAATCTTGTTGACAAAAGATGCAAACTTGTTTCAGGGCTTTGCAGTCGAGGGTCAGGAAAATATTCAAGAAATATTATCAAAGCAACTGTACCTCTGCCAGTGCATAGCGGCCCTTTCGGTCGTAAGGGAAGGAGGGAACTTTGTGGTGAAACTATTTGACGTGTTCACACAGTTCAGCATCGGACTCATCTACCTCATGTACAGAAGTTTCCAAGAAAGTAAGCACCGGCTTCTTCATATTTTTCTGTTTTATGGATGACGAGTCTAAACCCTTTCATTGGTGATTTTATTTAAGTTCATCTTGCATTTCTTATGCCGCTAAATTTAAAAAAATAATTGCAAAAATTGCATTTGGGAATAGTATGCATGACCACAACACTGATTTTATGGATTATTTTTATTGAAAAATTTATAACCACATGAAAAAACTTTCCTAAGAAAGAATTGGATAAATTCAGCTCAGCGGATTGAGTCCATACCTAATTTAAGGTCTCCTAACCCGCTAGTCACAAAGAAATTAATTATAGATCACCTGTTGATCACCGCGTGATGCATTCTTTGTTTATGTACATACCATATGCATTGTATGATTTTCATTGGAATTTTCATTAACGTTCACCATTGAAAATTTCAAAAACATAGCAATATCAAAAATTATGTTACTTTATTTTGTTTTTATTTCCAGTCTGTATTCACAAACCTAACACGTCGCGTCCCGCAAACTCAGAAAGATATCTCATCTGCAAAGGGAAAAGAGCATCATCGGAGACTATCGAGAGACATCTAATTTGCGTTAATGAAATTCTATGGGACTCTAAGTTAAACAAAAACGACGTCAACTGCTTAGTACCACTCAAAGTCATGGAAGAAGATGAGAACTTCATGAACTATATTGTCAAAAGCAACAACAGGTTTGTCTCTTTATTATTTAAACTTTCGTCTAAACAAGTCATATGTGTTGGATCGCTTTATATTGGTGATGGCAATTAGTGACGAGTCGCTTGCCTTGTCTTAGGAAGTTGAGCTATTTTAATTGTTAAATTTATTTTTAAAATATTTTTTTTTTTTTTTTTAAATAATACTAGTGGCACCATGACCTTTTATAATACAAATGACCTTGGATATATTTTTTGGAGGAACAGCATCAAACAGTTGATGAATATAAATTTGTTTTAATTTTAAATAAGAAATTTTGCAGGATTGTTGTTTGAGTTGAAAGTGTGTCTGCTGTTGTGGTTATCGTCAGATAATTTTCTGCATCCCGAAATTACAAGAATTCTCATTTTTTTTATAGTAATCATTTTTATTACCCATGTGCCTGAAAGAAAATGCACAGAATGTTTATAAAAAACAATAACAAAGCAAAAAGCTTATCCGACAATTTAAAAGTACTAAAGATATACATATGTAATATTGCTGTATCTCTTTAATATTGTTTTTTTCTTTCAGTATTGGAGAAATACAAAAGGTGGCTCTTCTAAAAATAATAGCATATAATAAAAATCCTAAAATGCATCAAGAAACAAGACACACTGAAATGAGAAATGCCTCCCTAGAACTCTGGAACGTAAGTTGTATTTAATGTTTTTGACTGAAAATTAATCGCCACTTGCAGATTATCAGGGAACTGTCAATAAGGATTAAGGTTAATAAGAATTTTAATGAATTGATGATGATGCTTAGGCAAATAAGACTTCTGGGAAGTGTTATTGGTGCGCTCTAGTTTTCGTGTGGAGAATTCAGCCGTGTTAAATCTACAATGTTAAAAAACATTTCTTTAAATTTGCTAGATTTTAAAAAATTTTAGGTACCTAATCAAGTGAGGATTGCACCGAAGCCATGGGGACCTGACAAACTTGAATCTGCTATGAAACTTCTGCAAACCGTGTGGGGAAACCTGAACAAGGAGACACTCTTTGAAGCAATGAAGTCCAAGCCGCGGATAATCAAGTCATCGACAGACTTCACGATGGCTTCAGGAGAGCAGCTCATCAGGTCTACGTTTGACTGGAAGTTTGTTTTCCTAAATAGTGCCGTCAGCGATGATGATGACAAATTTTCATTTTATTTAGGTAATTTTTCAAACTTTTATTAATACTACCTTAACATATTTAATCCAAATACTGAATGTATTGTCTATTGTAATAAGATTTTTAACCTTCTGTATGCGACTTTATATTTGTGTAGGTTTTTACATATTGAATATTATGTGCAGGCTGTCCCGGCTCCACTGTCTTCAAGCTATCAGGCAAGACTTGGATGCTATTTCGGGAGTTGAAACTTCCTGCCGACACCCTCATTCTGGCTGAGAAAGTTCAAGAGAATCACGGTGAAGGTCGGGCTCTGCACCGATCTTACGCCCTCCACGTCTTGGATGCTTTCTGCCTTGGCGGCGTGTGCATCTTCCACGAACCACTCAAAGAAAGGTTATTAAATGAAGTATTTTGAATCCAATATTAATAATTTATTGACGGTTATACCACTGAACCCCCTGAAAATAAATTATTAATCGATATCGATACGTTACAATCCTGTCTGAACTAATAAAAATTATTATTTGGCAATAAATGCCTCAATTAAATAATTGTACACCAGCCGGAATTCCACAGCTTACGTTACTAAATTTTCATAAAAATTTACAGGAGACGAATCAATACTAATATATTCTTAGAATATTCAAAATATTTAATGTATTGACATAAAAAAAAATTTATTTCTAACCATTAAAATTTTTTCTATGATTTCAGATATGACAAAATTCGGTTATTCTGCACAGCCCTCAACAAGCCCCGAGACCTGCCAAAAAGTTTGCTACCCCTTCGTTGTAAGAAGCTCTTCAGCCTCGAATCGCTGCCCGATGAGATGAACAACTTAGTTGAGAGGAAACTCAAAAATACGCAGATGGCCCTCACCACCCCCGTTCCTAGTGTCTACGACAATGCCGACTCTTACTATCCTGTTCACTCAGTATTATTTATCAAAACCATTAAAAGTAAGAAATGCCACATTTCATTCCTAACTAGCTTTTTAGTAGCATTAAGTTTTTTTTTTTTTTACCATGGACGGCGCTCGTAGACTTCGAACAACATCTCATTTCCGAGGGAACTGTATATTGTATTTAAAAAACAAGTACAATTCATAGCATCACATTATGAAGTATAGTGTTTCAGGTGGAAAAACATGAAGTATCTAGGACTCGGGATTGGGAAATTTTATTTTATGTATTAATATTCAATATTTTTGATAATAAGTACTCTGTGGAATTCCATTTTAATATTTTACACCATGATATTCATACATGACTATTTTGTCTACATTTGGCTAATGTCTATGTGGCAATGTTGAAACTGCGAATATAATATTTATTGATGCATGTTATTCTTTCAGCTCCTTGGATGATTGTCAATTCACGTTCACAAAAGAGAAAGTACATTTTCAACACGAGAAAGAATGTTTCTTCTTTTGATTATGTCCCAGAGTCCATTTTGAATACCTTTGATGCGCTGTCGTCTCAGATGGAGTGGTCGTGTTGTAGTCAAAACAGTCAAAAAGAAGACATATTTGCATTTCTTATGAGCAAAATGTGAAGATACTCGAATATTATTATTTTTTTTAATATTGTATATACCTCTGACAGCGAAATAGACAATGATTCAATATTAATATTTTATATTAATTCTTTCAAATAAAAATACTTTCTTTTAATTAAAACATACTTCGTTATTTCTTCTTCTTCAGGTGCCTCAGAGGATGTTGGTGACCATCTCACTGAACATATCTCTATGTCTGTTTATGATTTTCTTAGGGAGAATAGTGCAATGGGTCCCCGGGTCCTTAGGAACTTGTAGAAATCTAATCGGTAAAGATTATAAGTTTTTTTGCAAATAAACCAACTTTATTTTTTAAGTGTTTATAAATTCACGTAAAATTTAATGCAGGGGTTATTGGCTTACATATTGGATTTAGATTGAGTATTTATCACCTTATCTATTTTTCAAATTAAAATACCAAAATGTTTACATATTACATACACAGTAAATTTAATTAATAAAATACTTTTTTTACTGTTCTAAATCTCCATAATACTAGATTATGATTTTGGTAATGAATCACCTGGATTAGACTGAATTGAATCAGCACCACACATTATTTTTTTCTTTATTACACGTCTGTGAGTGCAAAGGAAACGATCGGAACGGCTGAATATTCTTACTATTGATATCTCAACATAGAATTAAAAAGTATGAATGTAAAGATTATTAATTTCTGGTCAGTTCGTTGTTGACACTACTTATAGCATAACATCATGAAAGTAAAAACTTTTTTTGGATTTTGGTGCAATTTAACAGTTTTCTTAATAAGTTTTCACCAAATATGTGGATACAGAATATTGGGCATATTTCCCCACGTCGGTAGAAGCCACAGTAGTGTATTTGAACCTCTCATGATTGCTTTGGCTAACCGTGGAAATAATGTTACAGTTATCTCACATTTTCCTTTGGAAAACCCTCCCGAGAACTACAGAGATATAAGCTTAAAAGGATCTCTTTCGATATGGTCTTCAGCTTTTGAAATGGAGCTATTTAACTACGGCTATGTGACCGAATGGGTTATGAGGCACGTGGGTATAGCGAACACTATCTTCAACAGTGGCTCTGAATCCTGCAAAGCAATGCTGGAGAATACGGAAGTCAAGAATTTAAAAAAAGGTGATTTCGATGTTGTGATTATCGAGCAGTTCAATAGTGACTGCGGGCTTGGAGTTGCTTACAAGGTCAAAGCTCCGTTCATCGGAATCACCTCTCACGTCATGATGGCTTGGACCCCTGGTCGTCTGGGTTTAATCACAAATCCATCGTATATAGGAAGTCACTATTTGGATACCGGCTTAAAGCCCAATGTGTTTCAAGTGACCGAGGCCTTGTTGATAGCGTACTTGTACAAAACAATGTATTACTTATTCTCTCAGAAACGAGACCATCGTGTAATGCAAGAATATCTGGGAAAAGATCTGCCAGAATTGGAAACGATTGCAAAAAATATGAGTTTGATATTGTTAAATACTTACTACCCCCTGAGTGGAGTGATTCCTTACAGTCCGAATGCCGTTGAAATTGGAGGGATTCATCTCAAAGATCCCAAACCATTGAGTGAGGTGAGTTAGTGATTAATTGATTATCTGTAAAAATGACATGTTTTTTAAAATTTAAAAATGACCTTGTTTGATCAAATATACAAATCTATAGAGCTTTCAAAATGTTTTTACAATGCAATAAACACCGAAGACACTGATGATTTTTGTTGCTCTTATTGAATTTTGGTTTAAACTAACGTACATAATTATTGCAACAGATTTCTTGAATATTTTAGTTGTTAGTTTTTTTAATCTAATATATAATATCTATTAATTAAACATTTTTATCCAAACCGGCATATTTTTGATTAAAATATTTTTCATAATTAATAAAATAAAATAAATAAGCTCTTATAACAGAAGTTCCAAGTTATAAACTTATTTATAAATAGCCTTTTATCAGTTTTGTATATTGGACATGACAATCAATATTTATCAACATGCTTTGGGAATTTTATATATAATCACATAATCCAGATATTTATGAATAAACATTATTTATTAATCCATATTGCTTGTTATGCCACCGCTGATTCAATCTTATCTCACTGTATGCAACAAGTCAAATGGAACTCGGTTTTCTGCCCTTGCAGCCTCCTACTCCTACAAAGTTGACTCCTTGTTTTATTAGCATTTAGCTTAATTATGTGATTAATCTCTTCCAGGAACTGCAGAGCTATCTGGACGGGGCTTCTGATGGAGTGATAGTGTTCAGTATGGGATCAAGGTTACGGGCACTTTCCTGGCCGAAAGATAAACTTAGAGCCTTTCAAAGTGCCTTGGGCAAGTTACCCCAAAAGGTTTTATGGAAATGGGAAGATAAAATTATGGATGGAAAGCCAGATAATGTTAAGATTCTCAGCTGGATTCCGCAGTATGATGTCCTAAGTAGGTTGAATTAGTGCCCTTTAAATTATATGATCCAATAATTCCAATACAATTATAGTATTCACTCTAAAGGTAATTTTCATAAGATCAGAAATTAGACCTTTAAAATATCGGACATCTTTTATAGTTACTACTGTAATTACACTGAAATTAATTTCTCTTTTATAAGACGGTATCATAATGTTTTCTGTTATATTTCAGGACATAAGAATGTCAAAGCATTTATTACTCACGGAGGCATGCTTGGTATGTCTGAAGCTGCCCACTGTGGAGTTCCAACAATAGCTATTCCAATTTATGGAGATCAGTTTGGTAACGCTGCTGCGGCAAGAGACCAAGGAGTAGGAGTCTATCTCTACTACAAGAGAATTACAGAAGAGATAGTATTAGCTGCTCTTCAAGAAGCGTTAAGTCCAAGGTACAACAAATTACAGAAAGATTTTAAAATGTCTAAAAAGGTTTCTACAATTTTCAAAATTTCTATATAACTTTGCTAATTTTTGTTACATGTTATCAGGATGCAAGCAAATGCGAAAAGGTTATCAGTTATTTGGAGAGATAGGCCCATGTCGGCAGTAGACACGGGTGTTTACTGGGTGGAGCACGTGGCGAGGCACGGAGGCAGTCACCTCCGTCCAGGCTCTGCAGACTTGCCACTATACCGCTATCTTTTGCTTGATGTCTTCGCTTTGCTGCTCATCCTCGCAGCTATCTTCACTTTTGTTAGCTTCAAATTATTCATGTGGTTTTTAAGTTTTTTCAGACTCAAGAAAAAGATTGAGTAGTGAAAAAATATATATTTTTACCTTCAAAGAACTCAATTGCATTTAAATAAAGATTGTAAAACATATTAATGGATTAGTAAATGATTTAAGTAATTAAATTGATTATTTTCACCATACCAAATTTCTTCACACGAAATTAAAAATTTCACTAGCTTTTTGCTTAATGTCCGAACATTAATTTTCACTTGTCAAAGACTTTCACTATTGCTGAATCACTGCTGCAGAATATGAATACTAACAAGCTTACAAAAAAACAAATTTAATATTTTTATCGGCATCCGGTTCTAATATAACAATAGCTCAAATAACCAAATCAATAATCACACACAGACGAGTCAATGGTTGACAGTGGATTTTAATATCTAAGCAACAATAAAATTTTATTTTTATTTGAATACAACAATAATATATTATTTTAATTATCCAGATGAATTAATATGTGTGAATGTACCAACGAAAACTCTTTAAATTTCTTTTTTTTTAATTATTTTTCAAGTCGTATTTTTCATCTATTGGATGATAATTTTTTGTTTATTTTATTGTTACTTTTGGGAGAAACAAAATTAAATATTTAAAAAATGCACATTTTTTTGTTTTTAATATTGTTTTCAGCCTTGTGATGATTCTATTGTTTATGGCTTGTGCTTTATTGTCTCTTGATTGCCTGGGCAGAAATAAATTAAATAGTTTTTTGAAGTTGGCAGCACCATGGATAACGGCATTGTGGGCAACACTGACACGTGCATATCCCAACTTGTCAGGTCTGTTTTGGCTGCATTGTATACGTTCGTTGCGGATAAATAGCATTTTCCAAGTTTGTCAGCAATTAATTAAGAGCTTAATGATCTAACTTCAAAAATGCCAGCCGGCGTCGGTAAGTGATATCTTTTGTTTTATTCAAAGAATTGTTTTTAAATTGTGCTGGTACCGCTGTACCACGCCGCTAACATAACCTAAAAATATTTACATGTTTTTAATATGAAGTTCTCGAACCGATCTGAAATTTCTTGAATTGATTTATTTCAGAGCTTAAACGGCGGTTAGAGAATGATGAACAGCCTATTGCTAAGAGACTCCGTCTTGCGCAGATAGTGCTGGGGTGCTCGTTCTTCCCAGCGTCAGAAAAGGAGCAGATCGTCTTGCGATGGTACTGTGCCGGACTACACGAGCGTCACAGACTCCTGTCGCTTCAGACATGTCTTAACAAAGAATTAAACTTCAAAAATATATCCGCGGAGACAAGGGAGCATGTTTTTAATGTAAGTATTTAATATTGCAACGCTTGTTTCAGTGTTAAGGATTTATGGTTTGAATAGAATAATAATATATCGTAATGTTTTGATTTATCATCGTTTTTCATATTCAATTATGACCGATCTCAATTCCCTGAATTTGGCACAAAGCAATCATATACAGACACATTGTATTTCTAATATTAATAAGATGCTTAAAAGAATAATTATTGATTATATCATAGCTTAGATATTAAATAGAGCGTTATACAATTAGTAAAATATTTAAATTAATTTTCAGGATGTGCAAGACATTTCTACCGGATGATGTTGAGTCCCGCTGAGTTTTTAAATGGCTTAAAATTTTCCTCTTTGAGTAAAATTTAGCAAACAATCTGTTTTAGGGTTGTTTTGTTTATTTCTATTTAGCGTGTAGGTTTCTTCAGTATCATGTTGCAGACCAAGTAGTAAAATTAAGCTGAAACCTGTTTTAAGATTGTTTTTCATTAGTCTGAGGCTCTCTTCTTTAATATTGGACTGAGTAGAAAAATTGAGTAAAAACCTGGTTTAAGATATGGTTTTCTATTTTAACATTCACAAATGAAGATTGGTTAAAATTGTATGAGTGAACATATAGTATATTTATTTTATATATAAATCAAAATAAAAAATGATAAAATATAAAAATAGTTTTATTTATGTATTTAAAAATTGTTATATTTATTTATATACTCAGTTTGATAGCGTCAACATGAAAGGTTAGCGAAGCCGGTCAGCAATAAAAAAATTATTTGTGGAAAAATCGCTCAAGTATTTTATTCTATTTAAAATATTAAATATTTAATCATAAGTTTCCTTCATTTAAGCTTATGTATGTATTTTGGAGTCGTTATATTGTTTTAAAACTTCAGGTTAAACCATTCCTCGTTGCACACCTATTAGAAATTTAAAGATTCGGCTAGTATTTTTTTTTCCATCAAATAGTATTGATGTAACTAGTGTATTGCTAATCAAAACGACTGATGTCAAACGGATATGTCGAGACCAAACAGTAATAGAAATAGATAAACAACCACGTGAGCACGGTTTATGGTTCTGTTGTTATATTTGCAGAAAAATAAGATTGATTTGAGATGCAATCTTATTCATAGGATATATTAACATTTCTAGAAATTTAGTCTAAACTACAAAAGTATTTATACACCTCCAATTTTAATATACCATTTTTAACAAAAGCCACTGTGCCTGCTTACAGATTGATTTGTGTCAAATTCTGCCATTAAAATATTCTTTCCTCGATTTGTCGATACATTATTTTTGCAATCTCATTCTAGCTGTTATTACATTATTGTGTTACTAATTCATTTCAGGTTCTTTCCGGTCTTGTACATAAACATGGCAGAGATACAGAAGCTATAGAAAACACTGAGAATGTAATTATTCTAAACTGTTGTCTTAGACTCCTGGAAACTCAATCGCTGAGTAACCATTTCCAGCAAAACAGTTCACAATACTTCAAGATGCTACATTCTGTACTTACTAACATCTACTCAATGACAAAAAATGCTTCAAAAGATGCTGAAACTTATGATGCCCTTACAAGGAAAGCTCTTATCATCCTGTACAACTTTATTAAGAGCTTCTCTAAGAAAACTGACTTAGTTGAGACATTCATTGATACCGAAATGTTAAATATAATTTTAGAATTGTCACATAGTCCCAAAGTCTCTTTTAAAGCTCTGAATATCTGCCAGTTGATACTTTTCCCTTCATCTACACTCAACATCTATAAAAATTACTCTGCTGCTCTATTACGAGGTTTAAGTTTGTCTTCGTTGATAAGTGAGAAAGGAGAAGTATTACGACCCGTTGTCAAAATAATGGATATTTTGATGAAATATTCAAATGAAAATCAAGATGTCAGATTTCTCTCAAACTTTATAAAATTATTTATTTATTCATCCAAGTCTGATGATTCGTTGACGTTCATGTTTATTATAATTTTGGCTAAACGTCTTGGGCTGCAGCAAGATTACATTAAGATACACAGCGATGTTGATTCTATCGAATTTGAGGATCATACAAGAAAACAACTATTTTTGGACACTTTGAAGTATTTGCACGAAAATGGTGTCAATTTAAATGTAAAATATTCAGATGTGACAACTAATGAAGTGGTGACACCTAAAATGAGGAAAGATTTTATTTCATTTTTGCAAGAGATCCTTAAAAATTTGCTTTTCAAGGAAGAAAGCTTAGACGTAAATTCTTTATTGATAATAAATCAAGTGATCGTTTTGGATCCCGATATATTAGAAGCCAATATATCTGAAACGCTATCGGAGCTTGTGGTAACGAAAAAACAACCTTTATCAGAATATGCCATTTTGTACAACGCTGTTTTGATTTCAATTCTGGATGTTCAATATAAACTAAGTAGAGGACCAGAGTTTCTACCCAAAATATTACCTGCTTTTAAATACAAACTCGAGAGTATGGATGAGAGTCAACTCAAATATATTTTAAAAGAGAAGAAGCTTTTAGAAGACGGAAACGATGCCTCTAAAGCAAGTAAAAAGATATTGATATTAGAAGATGTATTTCCGCAAACTTTCTGTGAGAGGTTTGGAAAATTGACTTCAGAGCTGATGTCTTGGAAGAGCATTGAAATATTTCAATTGCTCATTAGCAGCTTGGAAGTATATGCCATATCCCGACTAACTGAAGGAGTAACAAGTAAGCAGCGACATATTGTCATTAAAAAAAACAACACATAAAAAGGCAATTTAAATTTCAACTCATCAATCTATTATTATTTTCAGGTCCATCCGTAATTATATTGGCAGAGTCACTGTGCGCACTTCTCTGCGCCTTTTTAGACCACAGTAAGATGGCTGAAGATTCAGTTCCCGAGACAGTAGTTAAGAACTTTGCAGAAGTCTTCCATTCTTTTAGCTCTCAACTTTTAGCGAAGTTTGGAGAAGCGATTCTTCAGCTATCATATGTAAGGACCTCTATCATCAATATTTTTAATACATTGATATCTAAACAATATGTCTTCACAAAAACCAAGATAGTCATTTAGTGTATATAAATAAACGAATAAAACATATAAATTATTAGTACCTTGGTTATTGAAAAATATTTAAGAGGTAACAAAGTAGCAAATAACTTAAAGTTTTGTAAATGTTCAACTATTTATATTTGAACAAACACCTTTAAATCTTCAACCTAGCAAAAAAAAAATTATAAATAGCCGAATCACCTAGAGGCAGATTCTAGTATTTAGTATATTTTATATATAAAACAATTAAATGGTATACAAAATAGCCTTTTAACTTAAGCAACTTAATTTATTTTTAGGAGAAGCGACTGATGTTAGCATTTCTGAAAGTCTGTCTCAGTTATAGACAGCTCGGATTGCTCCTCAGCTCTTATCAGCCTCGATATGAATCTACTCGCGATGGCAGTATGACGACACACCTCTCTTGCTTGAGTGACAAACAATGGAAGAATTTGTTCAAGATTGTCAAAAAACACAATGATTCTGTGTGTATTGACACAATGGTAAAAATAAAAATTATTCAGACATCAATCACATCACATTTTTAATCTAACGAATACCTAATAATAAATTTTTCGCTTTTACAGAATTCTCTAATTCTACAAAAAATTACGACTGAAAATATGTTAAGTACAATTGCTCAACCTTCTCAAATACTAGATACTATGAAGTTTGATAATATGTGGTCTTCCATACTTCAGAACGATTTTAACAGCAATATTTTGCTGGCAAATTTGAACTTGAGTGAAATGCGAATGCTTGCTACAAAGATAGTAGAGATTACGCAGAGTGAAGACATGCATGACCTTGATAACTCATCAGCTACTATTTTGAAAAATGAAAACGTTTCCAACAACAAGGACCTACTCTCCGCTATCTTATTAGAATGCATCCGGAGTGTGTGGATTTTCTATGATAAACCTAAAATTGTCAATAAGTTTTCTTCAATTTATGAAGCTTCTGCTGTAGATAATTTTGATTTTAAATCTTACTATAGTGAAAACATTAGAGAGAAAATTAATGAGTATATGGATACCATGGGAGACTGCAATGTTTTCAAAAACTCAAAAAATACCATTAAAATATTTCATGCTGTTGATTTGATGAATGAAATCCCCGTTGAACATTTGAAGGAATCCTGCCAACTTTCCGGAATTTTCACTATTTTATTATTGAAGCTGACGCTTTCAATGAACAAACAAAAAGACGATTTAAAAGTCATCCTAGACGATATTGAGACCAAATGCGAGTTTGTACTTCTAAAAATATTTGAACTGTCCCGTAAATCATCAAACGTTTTCGATATGTTTTCTCCTGAATTTTTATTTAAATCTAGAGAAAAGGCTTTCTTTGAATTGACAAATTTCTCCAATCGAAAGTTTAGTATCGCTTATAATATTTTAAAACATATATTTGAAGGTTGTGTTTCGAAGCATGAATCTAAATACTTTCACCAAATTGTTACAAGTTTAGAAGAACCGTGTGAGTTATTGGTTGCTCAACAGTCTGATCTTCCTCATGCTAAATTGGTTGACGATAGCTTTCAGGTTGCATTAGTTTTATTTACAACTCTTGCTAGCTTTAAAAAAACGAACCTGCCCAGTGAAATAAAAGGTCTTATTGCTATAACCCTATGTAGACTATCTGAATTGATTTTTAATGTTTTCGAATCAGTTAAATGGAAGGCAATAGATTCGAAGAGAAAAGAAGATGAAAAGATGGAAACGGATGATATCATAAATGATAATGGTACAAATTTAGAAAAAGACACGGTGTCACTGGCTTGCCTTAACTCACTGGAGGCCTTCACTATTATATACAAAAAGGTCTATGAACAATCCAATGATGGAAAAATAAAGAAAATGAGGGAAGCGCTACACTTCTTCACCGATACTGCTGTAAGTTTTGTTTATTAGTACTCAATTTCAATGTTGCAAGTTTTGGCTTTACGGCTCTGCGATTATAAGCAGTTGCTGTAAATAATTAAATAAATGCAATGCCAAGTAGATGATTCGACAAAATGCTATTTTTTCAGCTCTCCGCATTGCTCAATCCAGGGATTTCCATTCACCACGCCAGAGGTGCAAGTCAGTTGATCAATAATATTCTGCACCACCACACTCCGCCAGCAGATGATGTATTAAAACGTTCATTACATAGCAGTGTAGCAATCTTACGCGTGTGCTCTGGAAACACCTCGGGTCCCTGGGCTGCCATTGCTGCCTCGACCGTAGATAATGTTCGTCTTGTCTGTGACGTGTGCCAACCTGCCTTCTTCACGCAGGTCCTGATTAAGGAGCTACGGGACCTCAATAAGCTTCCAGAATTGGTAGGCACTGCTTGGTTTCATTACAATACTATTTAATGACAGTTTTGATTTTCTTGATGTAGAATAGTTTTAGCTTTCTAATATAAAATATTATTTAAAATAGTTTGTTTTTTTATAAATTTTTAGTAATAAATATTTTCTCTACAAATTTGGGCTTTGTAATTACAGTAGATTTTAGAACCATAAATAATTTATTTTTCATTTCGCATTAATTCAATTACTGACTAATGATTTTTTTTTCTGTAAATTGTAGAATGTTAACACAAAAGACAGCAGTGAGGCGGTGAAAATGTGCTCAGTGACCCGTCCTCTTTGCCAAGCTCTGCTGGGTGTTGATCTAAAGACTGGATCGAAAATTGACGCTCGATCTTCGCTGGTCAAGGACATGTGTTCCGACCTCTACTCTTGGCTGAGGGGCTTTTCTGATCTACCGGAGACAGAAGATACGAAGGAAGAAGACGAGGGGTATTCGGAACCAGTAGAGACAAAAATTACAAAGACCATCTCTAAAGAAAATGTTCAGATCATGAGCGTCTATTTTGAAGTGATGACTGAGATTGTGTCGACTAAAAAGGTAAGACTTATGTAGTTTTGATTCAGTAACTACATTATTGGCTAAATTTAAGTCACATTTTCAATCCTTCGTTTCTATCTGATCCATATTCTGATATCTAAGAATTTCTCAATGACTTGCTAAGCTCTTTTGTATTGAGAATCCAGTAAGTAAATTAATGAGTTTTTAGCCAAAAAACTTAGCAATATAATTAAGGTGCTTACTTTTTATTTCAGATGACGTTACCTCGTTCTGTAATAGATACTCTCATCCAGATGCCATGTGTTGTCAACTTTGATGTACAGACTTGTCAGGACTTCGGCAGTGTCGAATCGCTAGAGATGTTCAGAACCACATTTGAGAAGTGCATGAGTCTCATCAACGCGCTGCTTTTGTATCGGTCACAGTTTTTGCAAGACAGGTGTGTTATTATTCACTTGTAAATTATAAAAAAAATTAATCAGCTTCAAGATTAAATTAAATTTCAGATAATATTTTAATCATAGTTATAAAAGTGTAACTGAGAACAAATACTTTAACCATCACATTTATTATTGACACTACCGAGTAACTATTTATCTGCTATATATCTGAGATTTATGGACCGGTGTTTTGATCTTGAGGTTTGCAACCTTCAGGGTATATTTAATGGATCATTTCACACAATTTTAATGCTTATATTACATCCACTCGTCAGGTCTATGCAACTAGATACCTTCTCAAGAATCGAGGCTACCAACCTTTATAAACCCAATTTCCTAAAAATATCAATTGTAGACTTTACAAGTCTATGAGTGCCAACATTAACTCAACATATTATAAATAATAAGGTTATTTAAAACATTCATTAAACACATGTTTCTAGGTGGCCTTCTTTCCAACAAGTATATAGGAAGATGCTCAAATGTTTGACTATTCGAAGTCACGCACAAAAAGTGGTCAGTCGCGACGAGTTAGACATATTAGTGTCTATGGCACTCAGGATGGAGAGGTAACTCATTTATTTACTTTTTATGATCTTTATACGATAAAGATGGCAATTTCCAACATATCATATTATTACAGACTTACCCAATTGATGGTCAAAGATCAGAAGCAAGACTTGTCCAGAATCGCTCCCTACCTGGTGGCAGACATTGTAGAGATGTTCCAGAAAGTTCCGGTTCACCCTTCTGTAAAGTTTCATTTGCAGAACTGTGTCTACACACTCCTGCAGCTCCTAGACCCTCACGCTATCGGCTTTCTCATGAGGAATTTGACGGACTCCAGCCGCATCATGTTTCAACACATTTACAATACTTACAATAACTATTATAAGTTTAAGGGATCTTCATAAGAAACTTATTCCCGTAAATATTCAATAAGATTGATCACCAGATGAAGATCACAGGATGATTTTGTAAGTCAGACGCAAAAAAAAATTGTATGGTGTAAGACTATTTATGCTTTTAATTGTAAATAAACAAGTTTTAATAATGGGTATAATAAAATCTTAATCATGCATATTTTCTCATTATTTTGAAATCCTCTCATTACTAAAGCTGTGGTTCTGGTGGAAATCGTTTTTCACTTTATCTTATTGATTATTCTTGACTGCACAAACTGTCCTCTCAAATTCCAAATCAATCCAATATTTTCTTTTCGCTTTTCGGAAGAACATGAAGCTATTCAGTGATTTCTGGTGCCACAGTCGTTTTGAGACCCGTGGCAATCGCTGAAACAAATTGAAATTTCGGCTGTATCTTATTTTGTTATCTTTGAATATGAACGTTAGGACAATTTTTAAAAAAAATTTAGTAATTTTTAATGTTTATTTTTTTTATCTTGGATGATGTGCTGTGTTGTTGCTTTTTAGATCTAATCTATTATCGTGGTAAATATTATCTAATAAAATAACCTGTCATATTTCTACACATGAATAATTTTTTCCTGTGGAAAACTGCTATGATAAGAATCTTTTAGGTTGGATAGTTTTGATTATTTTTTTGGACATTATTTTTTTATATGTTAATTCTAGTACTGGCTTAGTTGTTAAATGAATATTTAAATAAATATATTAATATTCAATAAAAGTGTCACAAGTGTCAAAAATTCAGATACAGTGTAGTTATTATTGTTGCTCCTGTCATTGTAAACATCGGGAAGAAAAAATGACTGACAGGTCTTGTGGCATTGTGAATATAGTTATAAATAAAATGATATTCGTTTATTTATTTGTGCGTGTGTGAATTATTATTGAAAAATAGGTTTAGTATTTGAATTAACACAATATGACAATGTTGCTGCTTTCCTTCTCAAATCTCGTATTTCTATAACAGGTTATAACCTGCGAACTTGATATCAATATTTGCACGCCGAGGTCGTGATGTCACATAAAGTAATCCGAAAAGTAATAATGATAAGCAGTCTAGGAGAGTCGGTATCACTGAAATAATAGCGTGTTTATCTTAAATCGCGATAAAAACCTGTTTTGAGGTTATGTGTAGGTATTGAAGTCCATGTCGTCCGCGGTATTTGTCAACTAACAGTGACTTGGAGATTGTCGATAGCACGAAATTACCTGAAGTGGAAGTGATTATCTGGCGCGGCGGAGTATACGTTTGTACAAAATGAGTTGCGGGGCGGCCGGGGGCTTAGTTGGGAGGCTATACTCGAGCGCGTCCAACATGGTCAAAGCAAGGAAGTACGTCCTCGTCAAGCACTTCCAGGGCGAGCCCAAGAAGAGCGACTTCACCATCGTGGAAGAAGAACTTCCAGCCTTGAAAGATGGAGGTAAATTTCAAGTCAATTAATATCTAGAAGTTGCAATTATTATTGATTTTCTGTAAATAGTTTATTATCAAAGCCAACTTGTATTAAATTAGCCTGTGATTGTTCAAATGAATGAGTAGAGTATAGTTTCCAGTTAGTCTTAGCGTCTATTTATTTTTCGTGTTTTATCAATCCAGAAAGAAATTATTCTATACAATGTATAAAATATCAAGTTGGAAGTGCTCTAGTATGGAAAATAAGACTGCAAGGCAGCGACATCGAACAAAAATCTCAATGTCTCGCACACGTCTTAACAAATTGTGCAACCGACTCGTAGCTTGCCAATAGTGTTTTTTATGGTTTAGCTGCACGTCGGTTGTACAATTTATTGTGATGTGTGTAGAGGCCTCTAGATTTATCGGATTGTTCATTCAATGCCACAAATTTGATGTGATAATTTTTATTTTTCAGACTACCTGTGCAAAGCCGAATACTTGAGTGTAGACCCTTACATGAGAGCCTACATGATAAGATTCCCCAAAGGGACTGATATGATCGGCTCCCAAGTGGCCAGGTTAGTCAACTTTAGTAATTTTAAGTGCTTGAGATCACAATCATATATGCTTAAATATTTTCACTAAAATATTCTTGAGATTAATTTTATGTAATTGATTTTTATTTATTTAAAGATAAGATGAGTAGTATATAAATACTCACACTTCATCACCCATCATGCATGCTACGGTTTGGAAAATGCAAGTCATCCAATACTGACAAAATTGCAAATTTTCAAAAGGCTACGACTACTTAGTTATGTTAGATCCTGATTGACTTACCGAACGCTTCATTTCTATTAATATAATAAAAATATTCAGTAATATTAACCAAGCAATAAATTAATATCGGCAATCCCCTGGAGTAATGTACACTAACCTTAACTCTCATTGTTCTATCACCTCCGATTCTCAACAGTGTCAGGTCACGCTAAATGAATAATAAATATTTACATATACATACGTATGGCTGTTTGTGTTGAAATAAAAATTAAGTATTATAAAATTAACACAAACTGAATGAATTATGACTATTAACACATTGTGGTGATTTTTTTTGTCAAATAGGGGCTGAGATCGGGGGTTTTTTTGATATATACGTCTCAAATTACAGTTTCTGTAAAATAGCCATATCTTTCGAACTATTGGGTATTTTTCAAAAAAACTTTTAGTGTCTTAATCTAAAATAATTGCTTTATTTATTTATTATACATACATGTTTTGTACACAAAATTACTATACAATAAATGAAATGGAAAGCGAAAAACACACTTTAACGATCAAAATTACATTGTTATAAAAAATCACAATACTTTTTGAAAATTTTTATTAGATCTAATCAGAAACAAAACAACCTAATAATGCGTCAACGTATGATAGCGTTCAAAACACTTTCCTTTGTGAAGAGGTACATTGCAAAACATACATATGTAACGTGTTTCACTGCGTATTTTGTGTTCAGCGCACACACGACAGCGACGTGAAAGGTGTTCCATGTTCACTAGGTTATTATAATAAAATCATCTTTATCAGTTCACTCCCACTTCCAAGAATTAAAACCACTTTCAAAAACAAAAAATATTATTGTTACAGTTCGACAAATCTTATGTTTTTTCACCAACACACAACATTTGGGATTTTTGCGCAAAACTTTCAATAATTTTTGAATAAAAAATATTCTACGAAAGCACTATGAATTCAGGAATACGAAATTGACACGTCTTAACGAAAATAGTATCACAGTGTCACTGAAATAAGGGAGAGAGTCTCTGTATATTTAGTTTGCAGTAATAACTACTGTGTTCTATTGTGTATAGTTTACCGTTATTTTTTATGACCATGGTTTCAAATATTTCGATATTTGTTTGTGTCGTCAGGTGGTCTAATGTTTGTCAACAGCTGGCAAAAGATACGGCACCGGTACCTGCTCGGGTAAAGCGAGCGTTCATCCGTTTCCCGTATACCACCGCCAGTCTATGCAAAACGCATAAATGCGTCTCCCGGCCTCTAGCGCCAAGCAGCGAGGAACGCATTTATGCGTCTCCCGATCACAATGTGTTAATATGAATGCTTTGTTTTCAGAATCATTGAGACAAAGAATGACAAGTTTCCCATTGGAAAGCTGGTGGTTGGAAACTTTGGATGGCGAGACTTCACGGTGTGCACGGAGAAGATGAGTGGTGGTCTCACCACGCCGCCCTACATTCTTCCCGAGCTGGGAAATCTTCCATCATCTCTTGGACTCGGGAGCTTAGGAATGCCTGGGTAAGAACAATTTTTTGAAAATAAATTTGTCTATTATAGTAATTAACTAAATGAAAGTAAAACATCCATACACTTGATGGTGATGAGCTTAATCTCATTATATAGTTTTGCACTTGGTCTACATCATAGGTGGCCAACCCATGGCCCGCGGGCCGTATTATTTATTTTTTATTTTTAGCCCGCGGAGCATATGCAAACATTTTTGTTTTATTGTATATAAAACCACCAATAGAATATTCCATTGACCGTAGTTCGTATCATATATATGGAAGTAGCCCAGTCTCATCTCAATCTATCTCACAGTCAATCTCATTTCATTAATTTGTCCCGGCAGCTGAAAAAGGTTGGCCACCCATGGTCTACATTTTTCTGAATACTCATTGATATAAAAAAACTGTAGTAACTTTTCAAGTTACCGTCTGGAAAGACAAAAATTTTACTTTTAAAATATCTGGACAAATCAGACTTTTTATGTCACTACTGAAATTATTTTATTAAAAAGATTTTTTTTCGTATAAATCAACACAGAATAATGTTACAAGTTCTTATTGTCGTATGAAGGGTCGTTGACACCCGTGATACTCTGGTTTTCATAGCTTAGGTTTTTGGAATTTTAAAATAATCTGTAAAATACTTGGTTGATTGTATGTTATTTTTTTTTTTACCAATAGGAACACAGCCTACTTTGGGCTTTTGGAACTTTGCCAGCCCAAGGCTGGAGAGACGGTGGTTGTAACAGGAGCTGCAGGAGCAGTGGGATGCCATGTTGGACAGATTGCTAAAATTAAAGGTATGTGTAATACAACTTTTCATATTCTTTGTGTCAAGAAAACAACATCTATATTAAAGTGCATGTTTATTATCCTTGCCTACATAAGTTTATAAATGCATGTGTTTAACTCAAAATACATTATTAAAATGGATGATTGTTTCATGATTGAATAATTGCAGGTTGCAAAGTCATTGGATTTGCTGGGTCGGACCTGAAGTGCAAGTGGCTGAGAGAAGAGATTGGCTTCGACTATGCGTTTAACTACAAGACTGTAGATGCTAACAAGGCGCTCAAGGAGGCCGCTCCCAAGGGCGTGGACTGCTACTTCGATAATGTAATACAGCTGTTTTATTACCTTGTTTTGATCTACTTGGTTGTTATATATAGAGGTTTAGACATCACGACTCCATTAGTTTGTTAGCTTTAACGGTCCAAAAGTAAATATATATATATTTCTCTTTTTAAAAACAAGCAACTAAAATTGTAATAACAGTAGTGTGCTCCCATGTATTTTATTCAAAGAGTCTTTCAAACTCGGGAGGAACATTAGTTCATTTATACCTTTATTTCATAAAAATTGGTGGCTTCAAACAGATAATAACTTTTATTAAAAAGGACAATGTATTTAATATAAATTGTTTGTAATATTGTAATTTTTTGGATTCCTTAAGAAATGCTAGGTTTAAACTAGGAGGGACAAATTTTAAACCTTTATTCCAGTAGCACTCAATTTTTTGAGGTGGAATTAAAAGAATTGAAATTAAGTCACAGGTTCGGCAGCTGTTAGTAAAATTAGCCTTGAGGCGTTATGCTGTGTCAAAGTGTTGGTCTCCCGTTGTATCGGACCCGTACTGAAGCTATAGTAATTTCAAGGAATCCTTAAAAATGGCTCCTAAACCAAAACGCTTAAAAACCTATGATGAAACCTTGACGTGGCACTATTATACCATAAACATAATTTAATTATTATTTTTTTAAAGAATTTTTGATTTCACAGGTGGGAGGAGAGTTGAGTTCAGTCATTCTCAATCGCATGAACCGTTTCGGAAGAATTTCAGTCTGCGGCTCCATCTCGTCCTACAATGATGACATTTCAATGTTACCCAAAGGTAAAATATGTTTTTTTTAGAACACTAAACTATGCTGATTTTCATGGAATGGAATATTCAAATCACGAGTTTAAAACAAAACATAAAAGAAACATTTTTAATATTCTAGTGCCGATTCTGCAGCCAACATTTGTGTTCAATGAGCTAAAAATGGAAGGCTTCATCGTGAACCGCTGGGCTGACCGCTGGAACGAAGGGATCGAGCAGAACTTGAACTGGATTAAGGAAGGGAAACTGAAGTACAGAGAGACAATCACCGAGGGTTTCGAGAACATGTTTGACGCTTTTGTAGGCCTGCTGCGCGGAGAAAACACCGGCAAAGCCATCGTCAAAGCCTAAAGACTGAAATAATTACAACAGATTAGTTTTTGAATTTGTATATTCTTATAAATTTTTTTTACAAAGTACATTAATTTTTGAAACATTTGTGGTATTTGTTATGTAGAAATATTATAATTGTAAATACTAACTAGTTTACACCTAACACTCGTAATTTTCTCTGAAGCAGTCAGACAGATCACTTGTACAAGACATTTATATTACCACCAACCGACCTAATCTACATCACTTTCATTTAGGACTAAGCTGCTTGTAATTAAAACTGTATATTATTAAGTATGAATGACAATTAAATATGATTTTGTTCAAAGGAACATTTTACTCTTACGGGCTCAGAAATAAAGAAAGCAGTTGAAACACACCAAGAACAATTTACACTTAAAGCGCTCCAAACAGGATGCGATAAATTGGCGTCTCATCCAATAAATAACTATACAATAAAAGTAACTATGACTCTCTTAAGTAGCAAAACGTCCTATTTGGACTTTTGAATTTTAATTTTTTTATTTTATTAAGTTGGTGCGACTCACAGTGGTTGAGGGAGAGACGCAATTTTTTTTTTAAGTACCATAAGTCGAACAGTGGCCTATCTCGACTTAGAGCAAGATCAGAGCAGATTACCCAGTCTTACGGGGTATCTTAAGTATAAATAAGAGCATACGGCGCTGAAAAGGATCGAGAGCTGAAGAGCACGAGACACCATTTTCATGCTTTTCAGCTTTCATGTTTTTCAGCGCATCAACTAACGGAGACGCTGTCTCCATAGATAGTAAGGGACGAATGTCAGAGACGAATAAAAGGGAGGGGAGGCAGACTGGGGAACAGCGAAAAGTGCGCTCCCTGGGAAACTCCCCCTCACGAATGAATGAATTGTGAATGATTATATTGTATATTAAAAGACCAGCTGTCGGCACCCGGAAGTAGTACCAAAGCACAGCCTGGGGCCGACAGTAAAAAAAAATTAAAATAAGAGCATAGTTACTTGGGTTCGGATAAACATGTCAGTAGGGGTCTTAGCTGACCTGACAAGTCAGTTAGGATTTCTTTGCCTCGGCCTCTGCCTATGGTAATGGTCGAGTCCTTCCGTACTTACGAAAGTCTTATCTCAGAGCCTCTATGTGGCGTCCGCTAGCTATAGCTATGTCTTGTAGTTCTTACTGATGGCACACGGTTACTAATACTGAGAAAAGCGATTGCAATTAAGTGTCGGAGCTGCCAACCCACAACTAAAATTGCCTAGCTTCCAAATTTATGTTTGTGCCGTTTACCGTATTAAGTGTGTGCAATATCACACGAGGGTTTGGTCAACCCAACACCACATGGGAAGTCGGCATTATGCCAAATTGGTCGGCCTTAAAGACGTCAGGTGAGACACCAGGACGCCCTGATCTCTGAGGAGACCGAAGAATCCAGAGTTAAGGTGGCGTCTGCCGCTGGCCCAGACGGTATATCAGCGAAATCTTGGGGTAAGACGCCAGCGTTTATTAAAACCCTTGTACTAAACTTGCTTCTTTTGAGGGGGTCTACCCCTGCGGAACTCCTCTAGTCGAGGACTGTATTTTTGCCGAAGCCCGGTTCGGAAAGCCCCGGGGGCTACAGACCGATTTCGGTTGGCTCGGTAGTTTCCCCGCACCTCCACAAGATACACAAGACAATACACTCGTTTTGTCTGAGCCGATTGTTGCAACAGTAAAAATCACTTTGTTCTAAGTTCACTTCCAAGAGTGGCGTGTTCGAATACAGATAACGAATTTGACCTTAAATTTAATGCAGCACGCCTAAAAACGCACACTGGACGGCGGACGAGCTGGTGCCGTCCATGCTTAAGGGTTTGCTGCAAAGATTCCCGCAGAGGACCGCCTGATATCTAGGCGTGTACTTCAACACATAAGTGTGAAGGTGTAACGTAGGTAGTATATAATGATACGGAATCTATGTTGCATGCTCACACTTGCATGTCAGTCTTTCGATAAACGTGATACGGAATAGACATGTCTTCCTCATTACTGTACAATGACAGACCACTCGGAAAGCTGCCGGAACAAGAAGGAACGCCAAGTAGTAAAAAAAACATACCCAGGAGTGATCATTGCACCCTCCTGGCCTACCTGTAATTACTATAAACTTTTATCCTTGTTATTTAGTTCGTAGATATTTATTATACATTAACACATGCAAATAAAGGGTTTTTCCCACTCATTTTCCCTGCCTTACACATTACTGAACCTATAGTAAATCATGAATGCTACCAAATAAGCCACACATTTCAAGCCCCAAAACCTGCACGAAAGACGGGGATAGTCATTAATAAATGTTAAGTTGTAATACAAATGTTAGAAATTAATGATAATGATATTATCAACTGAAAGGCTTAAGAACTTTGGCGATTTCGTGAGCTTTACCCCGAAAGAATCAGAACGAGAGCCAGAAGTCTCGTGAGAGAATTATACCTGGCTCCCGTCGCCTACACTAATAATGGAAATAAGAATCTAATAAATGTAGTAAAAACCTCTACTTTTCAACTGAAGTGTGAACCTTCTGGACATCAGAATTAATCAAGTGTTGTGGAAACAGTCCCTGTATTTGCTCATATATATGTAAAGCCAGCAGCCTCGGTTGGCGACACTAAACGTCATTATGATGACTGCTTTATCAACCGTCGGCTGATGGAGAGTGAGTCAGCTGTCATTCATTGTGGGTAGACGAAATATATCGATACCAATATTAGTTAAAGTGAAGATAGTGGAAGATAAACATAATTTGTCGTTTCTCTACAATTTCAGAGCAACGCTATTATTTTTCTACCTACGCTTCATAGATTTATAAAACGACAAATTATAGCGCTTCATAGATTTGAATCAGAGATATTAATCTTAGCAAAGATGACCCCGGGATATTGCACCTGGTTAAATTTGCATTAGCAAAAATTGTAAGCGCGTAAAAAAAAAGGTGCATTGAACTATTTACTTTTGGATTTAGGGTACTTCTAAAGTAAATTAACGAGATTCCCGAAAAAATTGAGTTAGGCGTGGGCGCCAAACAAAAGCAGTTGTGAAGAATAAATAAAACATAACAAAAGAAATACATTTTGTTTGACATCATAGTATTTTAGACTATAGGGATTCCACACGAGATCCTTACTATTTATAGTAATCATTTTGTATACAAAGACTACAAACAAATAATGAAAAAAATGCGTCTTTTGGGGAGATGCATGACAACGATAGGAGTTTTTAAGAAGAAATAAGGCATAAGAAATTCTTTTTGATATCTTAGTCCGAAATATGACTAAGTATATAAGAAAACAGTCGTTAATTATTTTTAGTAACCATTTTGTATACAAAGACTACAAACAAATACTGAAAAACATGCTTCTTTTGGAGATGCATAACACAATAGCAGTTTTTAAGATGAAATAAGGCAGATCAAAAGAAATACATTCTTTTTGATATCTTAGTCTGGAATATGACTTAGTATATAAGAAAACAGTTGTTAATTATTTTTAGTAATCATTTTGTATACAAAGACTACAAACAAATACTGAAAAACATGCTTCTTTTGGAGATGCATAACACGATAGCAGTTTTTAAGTTGAAATAAGGCATAACAAAAGAAATATATTCTTTTTAATATCTTAGTCCGGAATATGACTTAGTACATAAGAAATTTTGTATACAAAGACTACAAACAAATAATGAAAAACATGCGCCTTTTGGAGATGTAGGACATGATAATGAAAGAGGAATCTGTCAAGAGTTATGAGAGGATATGCTGCGTCTTGGTACAATGCATACTTAAATTTCAAGATATGTGTTAAAAAATGTTAATTCACATGGGAATTATTTATCAGTAATTGAATGTTTAACACATAAATCACTTCTAAATGGTCTTCTACAAAGAGTAACCACTGTGCAAGTTATTTTTTTTGGTAAACCATTTTGGTTTTTGTATTTAGTTCTCAGTCTCGAATTACCACATGGTCATGTCGACAAAGTCTGATTTTTTAAGTCTATTTCACCACTAGGTAAAATCAGAATAACACATTTATATCAAAAGAGTCAGCTGATCCTACTAGTTCATAACGCTATAATAAAGAATATCTAAAATAAAATAGGGTATTGGTACACACAGCTTTAAAACCTAAAAGGATACAATCAAACAACCATGTATTTCTAGTACCAATAATTAAAAATTAATAAGTAATACGCAATTCTTAAAGATGGAATAGAGCTGAAAATCTTTGGGCTATACTTAATCAGATCCATACAGCTTCATGCTCAAATTATAAAATCAGAGGTGACCTTTGCTTGACCTTTGGGGTGCAAAGCCGGACTCAGACCTCCTCGTGGTGCACCCTGGGAGCAGACAAGTGGAACGGCCATCTCTCAGCCGGCCTAGGTCAGAGGAGCGATGTTCGAACCGCCTGGTTGCTGCTAACCTAGCCCCGCTAGGAGAGCCGCACTTGGGTCCTCCTTCCCAAAACGCCTCTATGGAGGGAGACTCAGTCGCGACAGGGAGTCCCCCAGCGATGCAAATCGTTGGGCCCTGACGCGCAACCCACCTAACCCCACGGTGTCAGACATCGTGCCTACGGGGTGAATGGTACAAGGTGGTTAAACAATTGTATCATTAACGATTCCCTCGAGGTACTTGGCGTCCCCTCGTTGTATCTAGCCTCCCTGGCGTAAGCGGGCTCTGCGGCAGGGAAATATATTTCCCAGCTAATCGTGGGACTTGATATGGATAAAAAACAACTAACAACAAACAAACAGACACTGGCGACGAATATTAGCATGATAACGGAAAAGCTCCCGGAACTGGATCTAGAATTTGCCTGGCAGCTGGAAAAGCTCGCCAGGAAAATGGAGGCGGCGGTCATGCCAAACACCAACCTAGCGCTTAAGGCGGCAGTACAACTACTGCGTCCGGCCACACTGGCGTGGATCAAGCGTGTCGCTGAGCGTACCATGACCCCCCCAGCACCAATACCTGTGGTAAGACCTGCGACCTCAAGGGCTTCGCTACCAGGGACCTATGCCATGGCGGCAGCTGTCCCTGCGCGCAAGTCGACTTGCAATCCCCCCACATACAAAACGGGGAAAGTAGCAGCCAGACCGCAGCACAGCCGGCGACAGCCCTTCACAGAGGCAACAGCAGGAACAATAGCAGGAACGAGAAAGACCGCTGCAGCAGCACCAAAGACTGCAGCGGCGGCACCGACAGCAGCACCACGAAAAAAAGCGACAATAGCACGGACACCAGCAACAGCAGCCCTGCCAACAGCAGCAGCAGCACCATTAACAGTAGCAGCAGCAGCACCGTTGGCAGTGACAACGGACCCCGAGAAGAACGACGACGGCGGCTTCACCATCGTCAAAAGGCGGGCCGCCAAAAAGCGCCCTCCTGAACCCCCGCAGACCAGAATGCGATTCCCGGCGCGAAAAATGCCAGCCGTGGAGATACGTCCCCTCAATGGGAAGACCGCCGCAGAGACGATCTCCGCATTGAAGACTGCGGTCAGACCGGACGAGCAAGGCGCCAACATCCGGACTGTCCGCAAGACCCGCGCCGGCCACATCGTGGTCGAGTTGGAAGAGGCAAACGCCGAGACGGCGACCAAATTTGCCAAGGCGGCAGCTGGCGCTCTGGGCGAGAACGCCAGCGTCAAGAGCCTCGGCACGACCTTGACCGTCGAGGTACACAACCTCGACGAGTCGACGACGGTAGAAGAGCTGGCCACCGCGCTAGCGGCGCAGGCCGGGTGTACGCCGGACGCGGTCGGAGCTGTCAAGTTCCTCCCGGCCCGAAACGGCACCAGAACGGGCCTGGCCGACGTCCCGACAGACGCAGCACAGACCGTCCTGGCAGCGGGCAAGATCCGCGTCGGATGGGTCAGCTGCCGAGTGCGAGAGCACCTGACAATCACCAGATGCTTCAGGTGCCTCGGCTTCGGCCACGCTGCGCCAAACTGCAGAGGCCCGGACAAGAGCAAGCAGTGCTTCACCTGCGGCCGACCCGGGCACAAGGCCAAAGAGTGCCGAAGCAGGCCGAAGTGCCCGACATGCGTCGCAGCAGGCAAAAGAAGCGACCACGCCCAAGGGAGCGGAAAATGTGAGGCATTCAGGAACTACCTGAATGCCTACCGCAAGCATACCGATGTCTCTGCGCGTCCTGCAAATTAATCTAAACCATTGCAGGGCGGCGCAGGCGCTGCTGGAGCAGAAAGCGCGGGAGCTGCAGGCGGACATCATCATCGCCTGCGAGCAGCACCGCACTCCGGCAAGCGCCAGGTGGAGGGCCGACGCGACGGGGCTGACAGCCGTAGCCACAGCCGGCGACACCCCCGCCAGCGCTCCACACGACAGAGATTCACTTCGACACACAACAGAACCAGTGACCCGTGTACTTCTATATAGTAAATTATAAATAATAAATCAAACACGTAAATAATTTTTGCTGACCTTGCACACCTGATTTTTGCACACCTGAATCCTGCAACCAATATTCCACATCACGGTTATACCAGATCAAACTACATCAAATATACTTCGGATTCAAATACACATAGGATTGAAAATGGACAAGCACTTCAAGAAGATTGTAGAGCTGTAGAGTTTATATAAAGATATAAGCAGTGCGCCGTGGACACACTGTTTCCATAGTTAGCAATAAAAGAAAAAGAGCAGACTGGAAAAATCGGGAAACACAATTAATTCAATTTGCATGAATTATTATATTATTATATATAAAATGACCTGCTGGCATCACCTTGAAATTTATTTTTTTTTTTAAACTATAGATATTCCCTAAGTTAACAAGAGTATTTGTAGAAAATCCATTTAGGTAAGGCGAGATTTTGCATAAGAATGTAGTCACTGCAGGTTGGTTTTCTAGGCCGAGTGTCTAATATAAACAATCTGTCAATTTATTCCGAGTAATGATAATTTTGAAGAGCTTTTATAAAAATGTAGAAGCAACCAGTGAATTTTTGGATGACCCGTCTATTGTAAGATTTAACAGAAGAATGTTAATGTACTGTGTTTAGTGCTGCATATAGGATGCGGTACTTAACACGGATCTGTCGGAAGGAACGGAGTAGATAGACTTCCCAGACGACATTTGCGTTGTTGTCATTCAAGAACCATCGGTGAACTGGAGGCGAAAACCAACGAGACCCTCAGGAGCATCTCCCACAACTCGCGGGGCTCGCCTGTCACAAGATGATATCGGTGATGCTGTGTGGCGGGAGACAGACTGAGCGCTAAGATATTTTTATTATCGATGGGATACCACAGCGCAGTTGGGTAGGCAGTAGTTAACAGAGCTTAACATAAGTATACCCAGATTTACCAACTGTCACATTGTGTCACACAATCGGACGAAAATATTAAGACGAAATAAATACTTTGTGTTGCAGATAAAAGTTGTTTGACGGCGAGCTCGGGAGATATACTGGCAGGTGGGAGATTCTGAGAGTCTGCGACGCCAGTATTCCACCGCGCGCGGCCAGTACCGTATGCACTGCACAAGCGTATCGACACTGTGCTGGACGACATGCTGCCCGATTGGCATCATCGTGCCCGTCGACTGCTTCGACTGCCACTGGTAACGGTGAATAAACCCGACAGTTCTGGGACTGGCCCCTCAACACAATCTGGGAACTGAGACTTCCTTAGCAGGTCAGGACAATGATGGCGCTGTGCAACGCAACCAACCTAGAGGAACAAGCGAGGGTGGCCAACAAGCTCATGGTAACCACAAACAACGGCCAAATAAGCAAGGTCGACGAACGGCGAAACGACAACATAAAAACACGAAGTATATGCAATTGTAACAATAAATTGACTCCAATTTTAATTTTAACAAACAAAGAGATTCAAATCAATACAACAACGTTCCAAAAATCCGAAATGGTATCTGCTATTTCCATTATAGATTTAATGATCACGCCCGTAAATGCTTGCCCGGTTGTAAATTTTTCAAAAATAAAAAAACTATTAGGAAGATTGTGTGTATTCTACAGAAAAATGTTGATCACGATCAGAATTTTACACATATTTTATTGTACTTCATACTTCATATTCATAACCTTCTAACTTCCAAACTGCACCCTGTCGAATTTGATGCTCTGTTCGATAATATCCGTGAATCCATTGCATTCAGAATTAACAAAGTTTACATATCCCAAACGCGCAAACTTAAACTCTTATCTAATCGAAAACATAATATTAAAATCAACCCCGCGGACGACATAAAATTCTTTGATCGCGTAATTAATAACTCTAACATAGCTTTTTCAAACGCGGAGATCGAAACCCTCGGAAAGGGCCAAAAGCATTGTCCAAATTTTGAAGTCACAACCAGTGATTTTGAAAACCTAGCCATCGATCTAGACATCGCTCTTCCTGATTTAACCTCTAAATACATATGTAATGTAAAGGCTGCGGAGAAAGCGTGCATCGCTCCCAAATCTATATGATTATTGTATAGTAATGTGAGTGACCCTCGTTTCAGTGTGGTGTTTTTGGTTTAAATGGAGTTTCACGTCAAGCGGGAAGAAAACGGCGAAATTGGTGACCCCGAACTTGAAGATCAACATTATATTAAAAATAAGTGTGAGGGTGTAATGTAGGTAGTATACGAGAAGGTCTAGCGCAGGAGAGAAAAGCTGGAGGGCTCGCCAAGCGAGCCCCTCCCAACCGCCGTGACCAAGACTCTTATTTATTTTTCTATTATGTGTAATATGCTGCCTCTTCCTCCATTACAGGAATGCAGCATATGACGAAGAAATGACTGCGGGGATCCTCCCCGCAGGAAAAGATGCTTTCTTCCAGTCCTTTTATTGTTTTTCTATGTATTTTTTTTTTAATTTGGAAGGCTGTATGATGGAGAAAAAAAGAGACGCCCCCGTAGCCTAGAGAAATAAAATTGAGAACCTAGGTACGGGGGACAAAAAAAAAAAAGTATACGAGATACGGACAATGTATGCTGCATGCCAGTCTTATAATAAATGGTATACAGAACAGACGTGTGTTTCACTCAAGACATTACAATAAACAATCTGACAATTTATTCATAAGTTATGGTAATTTTGAAGAGCTTTTATAAAAATGTAGAAGCAACCAGTGAATTTTTGGACCATCCGTCACGTCAGTGTTGGCTCTCCCGAGCCCCTAAATGACTTAGCTTCATTGTTACTGACCTCTGTATGCTGTGATAAACAGCTAAGCTGTGTGGTAAGAACGCTGCTATATATAAGGCAAATCATAATGATATGAACATTACAAATTACGAGATTCCCAATTCTTTGCTGAAATCTTTATCAGAATAATGGAAGACCGAGACCATATCACAATGGCATGAATGGGTGAGGGTTTTCATGCTCTAGTTAGACCTCTCATCCGAGGGCCTCGAGCTGAGGAGTGGTCGGTGGGACCCGGGGAGTTCTGACTGATGACAAGTACGGAAGAAAAGTTTTTTGAAATTGTAGACTTTTAATATTTTGGACTAAGGACACAGTATGTGGGATTCACATGTATCACGAAGTCGGTGTCTGCATTAGCTTTCGCCGATGATGTCATCTTATTGGCCGAGACGATGGAAGGGCTGCAAGAGTCGCTGAACTCTTTTACTGACGGAAGTCATTAAAGTGGTTAAAGGCCGTCTCTTTAGCGACGGCCTCGAGCTGCCGAGCATTATGGTCGAGTTGGAGTCGTGGCGCTATTTAGGCATTGACTTTGTATGTATATATTGTACGAGTAACGTCAAAGAAGTTGAAGGCCCTCGACGTGCTCATTCGCGGAGCGGCCAGAGTTTGGCTGTATCTGCCTAAAGACGTTGCGTTGGGATACTTCCATGCAGCTGTTGGGGACGGAGGACTCGGTATCTCGTGTCTCTCAGTGCAGGTTCCCATTCTGAAATTAAGAAGACTGCAGAGTTTTGAGATGTCGGGTCTCAAGTGTGCCGGGGAAGTCTGGAACCTAGAGGTGTTCACGAGACAAGTTTCCTGGTGCATGATACATGACTCTGCTGGGACGAAGGCGATGTTCGCATCCAGCCTCCACAACAGTGTCAATGGAAAAGAGCTGAAGGAGAGTAGAGCCATGAAGTGGTCCTCTCAATGGGTGCTGGCCTCTAGTAACGGCATCCCGTCAAAGGATTACCTACACTATCATAAGGTAAGGATAAATGCGTTGCCGACTAGGGTTCGGACCTCGCGAGGACGGCCTAACAACCCGAAATCGTGCAGGGCCGAATGCGGTGCCCAGGCGGAGACTGGGGCCCACGTCGTGCAACACTGTCCACGCTCCCATGGAGGAGACTGCTGCAACACAACGCGGTAGTCGACGTCCTGCATTCGAAATTGATGACGAACGGTTACTCTGTGCAGCCGAGAGAAAAGAAGTATAAGACCACCATTGGCAACATCAGGCCGGATATAGTGGCCCTCAAGGGCGGTAAGTGCCTAGTCCTTGATGCGCAGATGGTATCTGCAACGCAGTCTTTGGACCTATCCAACGCCCGTAAGATCGCCAAGTATAAGAAGGAGGTGAATCTTCAGCACTTCCAGAGCTTATTCAAGCTGTCGGGTACAGATGACATTGAGGTAAAATCTCTCGAATGCACGATCTCTTGGCGTAGGGTCTGGTCTAGTCAGTCCGCAAAGGACCTGGAGGATTTCCTCGACCGGGCCCCACATAAGGGCATAACAACACGGGTCACCTGGGGAAGCTGGCTGAATTTCAGTCAGTTTACCAAGATGACAACAAATTTTCATGGTTGACGACAGAGGATGGGCGGGGGGGGGCGTGAACCGGTGCATCCGCCCGGTGATTTCAGTGAGCTTTACTCACATTACAGACCTTCCTCAACTTTAGAAACTCGGATGAATAGTGTAACGTAGGTAGCATTATGTTACGAGGACCTATGTTGCATTCCCATATTCTGCAGTCTTATAATAAACACAGTGCAAACTAGACGTGTTCTTTCACTACGTTACAATGGCGACGAGATAAAAAAAAAGGCCCGATAGGAAGTGCATATTTTGATTGTTAGAATCGCCGAAAACTGATCGCCAGCATGTCATTGGGTAAACTAAGTGAATTCGAGGAAAGTAGGGGAATGTGGTCATCTTATGTGGACCGACTCGAGAGCTATTTTAGAGTGAACGGGGTCAAGGACGACATGAAACTGCACACGCTGATTGCAGTCATGGGAGACGGGCCGTATGAAGTGTTGGTGGACTTAGCGAGCCCCGAAGAACCGTCTGCACTGACTTATGAAGCCGCGGTAAGGTTATTGCGAGAGCATTTCCAACCGACACCCTCTCTACTGGCCGAGAGGCACCGATTCCGGAAGTACGGACAGGCAAACGAGGAGAAGATCGCGGTCTTCGTTGTGGAATTGAAACGGCTCGCACGTAGTTGCGCATTTGGAAGCAATTTAAACGAGAATCTTCGTGACCAGTTTGTATGCGGAGTGAGAAGTGAAGTCATAAGACAGCGGTTATTCGCAGAGGACGGCGTCGCATTAACTTTTGCATCGGCGGTAAAAATTGCGACTTCCTTGGAGGCGGCAGAACGGGACGCGGCCGCGGTGGAGGCCAGGTCGGGCATCGGGAGCAGCGGCGCGGGAACCAGCGACGCAGCAGCGGTGCACGCCATGCGGCCAGGCCGCGAGCCCGCGAGGGCCCGCCCCGGCTCCGGCTCCGGGCGCGGCTCCGGGCGCGGCTCCGGGCGCGGCTACGGGCGCGGCTACGGGCGCGGGACTCAGGAGAGGCGACCTTCGACCGGCCGACCGTGCACCGGCTGCAGTTCGGTGTATCACGACTACTCCATTTGTCAGTATCGGGAATACGTGTGCCACGGGTGCAAGAGCGCGGGGCATCTGCAGAGAGTGTGCCGCGGGCGGGAGGCGGCAGTTCGTCCCGAAAGGGGACGCGCACGGCTACACTACGGCGACACGGCAAAGAGGGAGAACTCGGACCAGAGCGGGGATGACACGGAAGAATTCCATCATCTTTGTTTGAACGATTATCAGCCGGTGAGTTTGTCAGTAAAAGTTGATAAAAAATTCATACAGATGGAGGTAGATACCGGTACGGCGGTATCGTGCATAAATAGTGAAACTTATCGTAACTTTTTAAGTAATAATCCGCTCGAACCGAGCGATCTAGTGTTAAAATGTTACAACGGGAAAAAAATTAAACCGGTAGGAGTGATCAAGCCGATGGTCAGCTACGGAGGAAGGACCGAGCGTTTGGACCTGTTCGTTATAGACGGGGGTACGACAGCGCTGTTAGGTAGGCAGTGGCTGACGGAACTAAAAATTTGTATACCCAAGTTTACCAACTGCCACAGCGTGTCACAGAATCCGACAAAGATATCGGATGAAATAAAATATTTGTGAAATGGGTCCCAGGTAGGGTCATGGAGGAAGTAGGGGGGAGCAATTACAAAGTAGCCGGCAAAGGCGGGGAAATAGTTCACAGGCATATCGATCAAGTGCGTAGGCGGTCGAGTACGAGATTGTCGCTTGCGACTTCCGGAGCCGGGGCGAATTCTCAGAACGGCCTCTCGGAGTCACCGATGGGATCGGTGGAGGAGGGGCAGTCGGGGCTGCCGGCGGGCGAGGGAGGGTCGCCGTTAGGCTCGGCGGACCAGCCGGGGCGGGAAAGTGCCGTTCCGGCTTCACCGGACGGGCAGCTCGAGTTGCCCCGATCTGCTACCCCCCGAGCTCGCCCGTTTCGGAAATGTAGATTAGACAAGGAAAAAAATAAATAAATAATTGATGTGGTAATTGTGTAAAAAAAAAAAAAAATTAAAAAGTAAAATGTGTAGAACACTGTATAATGTTGAAATTTTGTAAAAAATTGTTTTGAAATAAGTATGGGGGTGTAACGTAGGTAGCATTATGTTACGAGGACCTATGTTGCATTCCCATATTCTGCAGTCTTATAATAAACACAGTGCAAACTAGACGTGTTCTTTCACTACGTTACAAATAGATTAAGTGGGTTTCGTTGTGGTTTGGCGGTCGGGTCTGGTTAATCCTAGCGACAAAAATTAGCATGACCGAGCGGAGACCTCTCATCCGAGGGTCTCGAGCAGAGGAACGGTCGGTGGGACCCGGGGAGTTCCGCTATGATGATAACCCAGATCGAAAATTTTTAATTTTGGATATAAAAAATTATTTAAAAATTTTTGGATTTAGGTGACTCTCTGATGGTAGTATCATGACATTTTTTAGAACTTTGAATGGTCACTGTGACCTGGAAAAATCATCATTCCGGGCTTCCCGACCCACCCAGGGTTACGGCCGCCCTACCGGATTACTGTAAACAGTACGGGAAGCGCCTGAATCAACACATTAGCATGAAAATTATTTTAGAACTTTGAAAGGTCACTATGACCTGGAAAATCATCGCACCGAGCTTCCCGACCCCCCCAGGGCCGCGGCCGCTTTACCGAATTAATGTAAACATTACGGGAAGTGCCTGAAGCAACGAACTAGCACTACAGAGACATGGTGACATTTATACTACTGTTGAAACTAGTTATGCAAAGTAATTCTAATAAACTCAAAGTGAAGACAAAAATACAAAGTTACTGTTTATCATTATAATAATGGATCTTCACCATTCAAATACCTTGTCCCTCAACAACATTTATACTACTGAATGAAAAATAATGGAATTACCCTTGGGATTCAACTAGTATTAAAATAAATGAGATTGGTTTGGTGGTACAAATTGTGAGAGAAAATACCTATCTAATTGGTGTTTAGTCTGGTACTCGGTTCTGATTCTCTGTTCGAAGAGTGATAGTTAAAGATACTGACTTCTGAAACATATCCACAAGGTTTTGTCTAGCTGAGTCTGTGACCTGCTTGAGTTTCCCACCGGCAGCTCCCGCGATGAGCGTTTCCAGTCGCCTTGACGGACAGGTCACCGCCACTAGAGCGATAACCTTTTCCTCGTTCTCTTCGAATAACTCCATCTCGATGATGAGCTTGTATGGGATCTCTTGGGAGAAGAAATCAAGGAAGGTGGCCCGCACTGTCTCCATGATGAGCGTCTCCGGCTTGCGGTCTGACCAGAGGTACTCAGGATAAGGCCACTTTCTTGGTTTTGCATTGTGTAATATGTAATCCTGGAAGGGAAGGCAAAAATGATCACCACTTTCTTTATTTTCATGTTTAATATCACAATAGATAAAACCATATTTTAAATATTGGGAATCAGGTCTGTATGTGGTGATTGCGTTAACGTTTTTTGTAGATTCTTATTATAAACTGGTCAAAATATGTATGGTTGCAGTAGCTGCAAATGCGGATGGTCAATGGTGGTTTCGCCAAAGATAGAAGTCGATATAGGCTGGCGAAATATTTTGCGTATTCGTAATATATTCAATATAAACTACACTAGATGGAAATAAAAGTGGTTACTGCTTCGATGCCGCAAGGTCTCTCTGGAGAGAGACGCGGTGTGTCTGTTTATATAATATCCCGACGCATCCGTGGATAACGTAAACAGAAAGAATCTCACGTCTCTGGGGTGTCCCATTACAAAGAAGATTCACAAGAAATGCTATCGCGGTTCCATTGACCACTTATCGTGGATCGAATGGCATATTCCAATGGACTGTATGACACGTGTTCCGATGTAGGTAACAATCCCTACAGTGGCGTATGATGACAGGGAATTGGGTGATTTTTTGGTTTCAATATTATAATCACTCCTCGATTGGTAATTAATCATTAACATTACATGGTATTAATCCCAACCGCTTTGTAAAATCATATAAGTTATTTGTAACAATAATCTTTTAATCTTTACCTACTTTTACTTTACTTTTTAACCTAAATTGATATCATGAAGACTGACAGGCTGCTATTTCAGCAATAATATTGCTGCTATTCAGAAGAAAATTTAGTGATAATGTTTGCTCTGGTGAGTTTCAGAGAACAGTAAATTATAATAAATAAATGAGATATACCTTAATTCTGCCTACTCCGTCTCCATCCAAAGCAGATATCATGAAGACATCAGAGAAGCCATCGTATCCTCGCTCCATGAGGGGTTGTTTTCGTCTTTTAAAATTCTCATCATCGTTTATAGGCAATCCAGCCACTTGTCCTTTAGTCACTATTTTAATCACATCCAATAATTTTCTTTTCGATTTTAGAAGGTCAACCTGCAATGCAACAAATACGGATATAAGAAGGAATCAAGGATTGTACGCAGAAGGCAGACACTAATTACCTTACTATCAAAAAAATAATAGTATGTAAAAAAAATAATACCTTATTTACTATGAGAAAACTTGGAATGCTATCATTTTGTTTTAAGATATCTATTAACATTGGGTCTAGTGAATCTCTCTTCCATTTGTTCCCAACATCATGGATCACACCAACAATATCTGCTTTCTTGAGACTTTGATGGGGATCAACTACCATGGATTTTTTCAAATTGAATCTGAAAATTGTGGAAATATTAAAAAAAAAATCCATTATAAAATTTATAAATACATTATATATAGACCAAAAATGGCTACGTGGTGAATATTTAGCTCCATCGTGTAAAGCATAATTAAAATATGGCACTTACTTCTTTTGTTCGCTTTGTGTAACAATTCCTGGCGTGTCCAAGAACACAATCTGTGTCCTGCCAGTAACAGAAATCGCCCGAGCTACAGTTTCGGTTGTATGTACTTTATTAGAAGCTGCACATACCTGCAAGAATAATTACAGATGCTCAAGTATTAAATAAATAGACTTCCTTGCATTATTAGTGTAGGTAGGAAATAAATCTTGGTTCACTATACAAAAATTACACTTACCCGCCGATCGACTAAAGAATTGATGAGTGTGCTCTTTCCGGCATTCGGAACTCCTATTATGGAGACATTTATTGACTTTTCAAGCTTCTCGGATTGACTGTCTACTGATAGCAATGTTGAAAAATATGCACTTCCTAGCTGAGAAAGTCTGTTGGAACAACACGTGGGACAATACGACAACAAGGCAATTGCGTAAGATTTGTTGATCAAAGATACCGTTGATTTAAACATGATTTTAACAATGTCTACCTATAGAGGGAATTTACTGGTACTTCATTACAATAAAGACATTTCAAAGAAATGATTATTGCGGGCTCTTCATGCAACGATACTAGACGAAGTATCGCACAGCACAAACTGTCACGAACAAGTTCCGTCAAGTGCCCGCTGTTCGGCTCTGTTCGGCTCCGTTCGGTTCCGTTCGGATCCGTTCGGCTCGAGTTCAGTTCGTGGTCAGTGTTGCCAGATCAAAAAATATAGTAATGAAGGTACTCTTACCCTAACAAATAAAATGTCTGACAGTATACATCAAATTATAAATTCATTGCGGATTTCCCCATCAGAATATAATTTATTACATTGATAAATAATTATTAATAAGACCATCAGATAATATTAAAAACTATGTGAATATTGTAAAAGCGCTTTTGTAGTAAAATCTATTATAGGCTTCCAGATAGATCATTTTTATTTGTACACATAAATGTGACCAATCTGATGAGTGTTTTTTAATATTATCATTATTTATTATTAAAGAACAACTGTGAATTTAATTAGATGCATTTCTATTTACATTACTACGCCCAAGAGAATTCACACACCATACCTATTTTGAAGCAAGGAATTTAATTTTTACTAGGATATTTAAGTGTCAAAATGAAAGAAATAATCGATTTATAAACAATATTTATTTTATATATTACATCTTATTAATATGATACATTACAAGCTTAAAAAGATAAATGCTCTGACTACATTACACTGGTTGTTTAACTATAAAAATTACTATGGCCGATGAGAGACGTTCTCAACAAAACAAAATTATAAATAAAGCCAAGAAATGCCTGCAGAAGTGATAATGACATACGTTTGTAGAGAATATTTCTTGCCTAGGGCTAGTAGGATCCTAAACAAAGATTATTGATATTTATGTCTAGATTAAATTAATCACTACGATAGTCAAATACCCCTAAACTGGCACAACATGCATTTAATTTTGTTTTGCGTAACTTAAGTATAACTAATAACAATAGCAACAGCTAATGGACCATGCATCCTATATATTACTATAAACATCGCACATTAAACTATGAGGAGCTCGGTGGAGTTTTATTTTGTGGGCTGTGTTTTAAAATATTTAATTATATGATTGATTTTCATTTATAAGGACATACATGTTTACAAGTCATTTCGGATATGCAAATCCTAAAAAAAGGATTATTCCACCGAACCTTTGATATTTATAGCAATTATTGAAAATTAACTGTCGATTCTACTAGTGAATTAAAATGTTAAGGTGCATAAGTACTTCAGACTATCAGAGATTATTTAGTATACATGATCTGTTTGATAATGATTGAGTACATGAACATTAAGTTTATCTAATTCAGTTTCTTAGAGACAACACAGTATTTTTTTAAACCTAAATTTTGATGTAAATTATTTTGTGAACCTAAGGAACTACTTTCTACTGAGTGTATGCAAAAGCATAAATTATAAATCTATATCATCTGAAAATTAAGGTAGATTATGAATGTGCTTCATGCTCAAATAATGTATGTTTTAGAATTATCAATTTATAATTAAATGCAAGTAAAGCAAATTTACAAGTAAAATTATCAATAGACTAAACAATTTTATTTAATGATAAGCCACATACTATTTAATATACTTTCTTCAAAACTTAATTGGACATTCTAAAATTGTGTCAATAAATATTATATATGCTGACATTTGGCTCAGACGTGACAATCAGCGTGATAGTAAATCATTATACAGTTAGATAAACAACTATCAGATGTAAACTTAGCATTAACATCAATTTGAAACGAAGATGAAAATATGAGTTTTATATTTAACACCAATTTTTTTTTATGAAATGTACGATTTGATAAAATGTTTGATAAGTGCTTAGTAAAATTTGTCAATAACTTACATGATTAATAAATCTTGAAAATATTTACAAATACACCAAAAAAATCAATACAGTGGTTTATATAAAACACAATTTAAAAGCACCTTACAAATATGATTTACCATATACACACTTAATATTATGATACATCAGACAGATTATAGTGATGGTTACTACCCAACAGCGATAAACTAAATATTTAAATAGTTTATCGCCAATTATAGGGTGATTAATTGATCTGTCATATATAATGTTACGTATAGAGCTGTCAGAATTATATTACATTTAACAATAAAATGATACGCGTATTGAATTTTGTTCATATGGTTTATCAAAATTAATTGTATATTTAGAAGTTAATGGATAATTACTAGGGAAAAGTCCCTCTATTTAAAGATCTGGTTTGATTATTAAAAAAAAAAATTTCTATGCTTTGATATTGTCGATAATTTTAAGAAGTCAAATTAACAATAATAATAATAAAATAAAATGCGTTGATATACAGTCAGCTATGATATATACCAAAGAACATGCCGCATATACTTTCTTGCAATAATTTTTCGAATGTACGTCTCATTCGCTCACTCAAAGGCAAACAAAGGTGACGCGGAGGATAGAAAGCCAATCTTGATAAGCCAGTCGACTTATGGTATACACTCCATCTAGTGCAATTGCAACAGTATACTAGAAGGGGAAGTCCTGAAAACTTAGATATTACTTACTATATAAGTTCTGAAATAGAATAACACAGAATGTTATATTTTAACATTCATACTGTAAATATGATAATTACAAGTCTATACGTAACCTTAAAACAAATAAAAAGTTGGAATGGTTTTTTTACAAAACTCTTGATATTTCATTTAAAATATACAAGCATGTATTATAATTATACGAATCGATACACACACACAAAAGACGATATGCTCTTTAAACCTAAGATTTTTCATTCACAATTGTCAATATTTTTTTTATTTTGGCTTAGTAAAATTGTAAGTGTCATTTTGCAGATAATATACATTATTTCAGTAGATATATACATCTAAAAGTTGAGTAATTTTCATAAAATAGTTCTTTAAGTTGGAAGGTAAGTCTGTAAAACATTTCAATAGAGTGCATGGCTGTAGTCATAAAATTTATCCCAGTAAAATGTTGGATCTAAACTAAAAACAATAAAAATAACTTCACATAAAATAGTAGTTAAAGCTATGAACAGTATTAACGACTAATTGTATTTTATAAATATCAACACTTAAAAACAAACTGTTAGTAAAAGATACATCTTAATGACTTAACTTTCTAACTAATACAACAAAAACGTAATCTTAATCGCAAAAAACAACATTTGTTATGTACACCATTGAAAGCAGTAAAAGTCCAAGTAACGCAACTGTAAATATTTATAAAAATACGCACATATAAGTGATTATGCATTGAATTGATTTTTTAAAATAATAAATATAAACGTCCACTTATTTCCTAGAGTTTACCGTTACAAACAAAACCACTCTGAAGACTTCTCGTACCGGAGTGCAGGCAGTCTAAAAGAAACATAACTATTCTCATCATTTGGATAAATAGCTTTTCGCGACATGGCAATGTGAATTTGTGTGCATACGTAATCATTTTAATATAATACTTTTTAAATTTACAATATTGTTATCAAATTTCTACTGAAGATACAAACATTGGTGTTGGGAATGGCAGCATACTAAAGCCACTATTCCCAATTATTTACAAAAAAAATTACAAAAGTACATTTGGTCACAGTGTTAAAATTTTTATACAATTTGTTTACAATTTGGTTTCCCATACTACAATGTGTGCGTCTGTCTTGTTGGCATCTTTGGCAGGAGACGCTGGCACCCCCTTGTGACGTTCCGTGCTGCAGCAGGATTGCCTCCAGTTAACGTAGCCTCTTCCTCCCATGAGAGTTATCACAGTTTTCCGGGAGGCATCATTGGCATTATTACCCTTTCCATTATTGGACTTTTTATTTTTTCCATTTGATTTATCGACACCGTCCTGTGCAACTGAATTGCTTCGAGATACAGATCTGTTATCGTGAATAACTCCCAATGCATTACCATTGGTGAAACTTGAATTCAGAGTGGACGAGATATTATTTACGTTTACTGTTATGTTGACAACATCTGAAGATCCGTTACTGAGCTGGATTGTCCTGCTAGCGCTACTATTATTCCTGGATATGCTTCTTCCCAAACCTCCGCGGAGAGCCATGCTCTCTTCACTGCCGGAGGAAGTGTAGAGACTTGAAGAGCGCGAGTCCACAGACCAGTTGGATAAGTCGAGAGATCGCGGGCGAGAGACTTTCATTCGAAGCTTGCGATCCAGGGTGCTGACTTTAGCAGGAATGGCTGCCAGTTCAGGGTCGCTGCGGCGGAGAGTTTCATAAGCCGGTTCACTACCGAGAGTGCCAGCCTCTCCTTGGCAATCTTTGACATACATCAGTTCTCCGTACAATCCGTAAACATCACAAGTATCTCCCGAACTTTGAGAAGAAGTGGAGCAGAATAGAGTTCCAGTGGCTCCCGTACCCAGACCGCGTGGTAAGGTCTTGGATAGCCGGGACATTTCATTATCTTTGGAACGCCTGCGCCTTAATACCACTGGACTACTTGTAAGCTGATGCTTTAGCTTGGCAGATATTGTCTGCATTGTACCATCTGACAGTTGCTTCTCAAGCTTCTGTTTATCAGTTTCCTTCTTTTCAGGAGTTTCAAGAAGCTTTTCCGGTTCCTTTGCAGATTCTGTATCTTTCGTATCCTTGATTTCCTCTTTGGGCGCTGAGACCTGAATGTCCTTGATCGCTTGTGTATTGTAGTAAGGATTGACATTATATATTTTAGGCTGCAAGGCCAGCAGGAATGTGATGGGGCCAAAGTGAGAGTGATAGGATATGTTGACTCTTCCACTGATAATGGGGACTCCCTCGAGCCGAGGTAGAGGAATTGTGAGGCTTATTCCAGCACTCGTTCCAACCCAGAGCAAACCTCGACACGCCAAGAGAGCAGAGACTGTTACAGAAGTTCGACTTCCACGGCTGGTGCAGTCCTTGCCTCCGCAATTTCCGTTTCCCATGACTCGCAGAACATTGGAAGCGAGATTTATATCCTGAAGATGCTTGAAGGTCTCTGTGTGATACAAGCAGATGGTGCTGGAATTCTTGAGCGATATCCAGAGACCCACTCCAGAATGTGCCATGAGGTTGACGCTGCCTATATGCTCATGCTGTACACTAAAGCTCTTCTGAATTTCCCCAGTGAGACCGCTGATGACCCAGACTTTTTTGCCGCACGCCGCATACACGCTCATGTTGATGGGTAGAAGACAAGAAACAGGTTCGCAGCCAAGGTTCACAGTAACAGGGTCTTTAAGAGACCAGACGCCGGTCATGTCGCGGTGGAAGACCAGGATGTTGCCGTTGCCGAGAGCCACAAACACGCAGTCCCCATGGTATTTGATCTGCATGATGACAGCAGGAACAGTTGTCTGTGAGATCTGCTCCTGTTTCTCTGGCTCCACAGCCGCATACAGGAATATCTTGCGACTATCAGTACCCAGCCAAACAGAATCACTTGTTCCTGGATTATCTTCAGATATTCCTTTGACAAACTCCATCGCGGTCACCTGAAAAAATTAACAAGTTGTTGATATTTTCTGTAAATAATAAAATTATATTATACGGCTGAACTTTTTTATGAATATATATATTTATAGTAAATAGATTTGGTTGTATAAAGCGTGGAAGTGGATGTGAGTCTACAAATTAGTAGAGGGATATTTTATTTCTTAATGTTTACATCACAAGCAAGAGTCATCTAAGATCAGATAATCTGAACAAGTCGAAACAATCAAATCAAAGTTATGAAACAATCAAACCTTTGCAAAGTTTCCTTTGAAAATTTTTTTTATTGAAGCTGAAGATAATTTATAGTCCTAATAAATTTCGTGAGGGTTGCTAGCCTCTAGCCTTTTATTGTTTCTAATTGTTAAAATGAACCTAATTGGGTTTGAGTATATATTTTCTTATGCAAGTGATTATGAACTTGGTTACTTGTGTCTCGACAAGATCGAAGGCTCCAACATCACGTAGCTGGCCAGCATGCTGCGAGTGCTGTGCCAGGATAGCGATGTGGCTACTGGCTCCGTCCGTGGTGCACACCCACAAGTAGCCTCGCGGACCCCGTCGCCGTCGAGCCATGGGCCGACTCACAGTTGCCGTTGGTAGCGCACTTACACTGTAATAACAGCCACAGCGCACCTGGAAAAACATAAGTGGAATTATTGAGAAATAAAAAGTTTATTTTAATTATTAGATAAACACTTCTGTAAATCATAATTTCAGATAATGGACTCACTTCAGTTTGATGCTGTGACTTGTAAACAGGTTGTGCGCGAACAAATAGCGGCATCTTGTGCGCAAGCCTCTGCTCCTGGTCCAGCAGCTCCCAGCCAGGGGAATTGTTGGCATCGAGAGCCAGCTGGGCGAGGCGCAGCTCCGTGGCCCAGTCCTTCTTCACAGCAGGGCTCTCAGCTTGAAAGGTATACGTTTCCTCTTTGCCTGACTTCCCGCGTGCCACCATCTGGAGGCAGCACGAGTCAACCCACGCCATCTCCTCATCTTTGCGCTACAATTACAAACACTCCATTAATAAAACTTATTTTTGCAGTAAAATAATTAGGTGTTTTGAAATGATTAGAATAATAATGTAGAATTATATGGATTGAAGTCAATGCTACTTATCAGTGCGGCATTTTTTGACATTTTTAGAGCAGCGCCCATAGAAGACCTATATTCCAAATCAACAAGAATTTGAAGTTAGAAACTAACTTGAATACTATGCTGTATCTGCTGTAGTATACGACGAGTGGTTTCTTGGCTGAGGTCAGAGTAGCGGCCGCGCAGAGTGCCAGCCAACTCATTCATCCGCGACACCACCTCGTAGTCGTGCATGAGCGCTGACATCTCCCCGCATAGAGAGTCTGCTCCCGCAGCTCCTGCCGCGCCCCCAGAACTTCCCGATCCCTCCCCAGAGCTCGTGGACTTAAGACTTCCGCCCCTGTGCAGACCTGAAAAAATATAACATATAAGCAAAAAAAAATTCAAATTATATTGCAGATCTTGGTAATTGAGCCAGTTTGTGATGTCAATATTTTGTGTGATGTTTAGTATTTGTGACAATATTTTCTTAAAAATACCATCAAGTTGTCCGAGAGAGGTAAGCATGTCTGTTGTGTAAAAAATAGTTCATTGATTTATTGAAATAATGTATATGTACATAATACAGACTTATGTCACTCTGGCATCACTTCAGCGGCAGTCATCGGTGTTGTTATTTTTAATAAGCACCTTTGTTAAAATACTTCAATATCCTAACAAGAGTGATCATGAAGACTAACTAATAAACATCGATTCCTATATTTACTACTGAATAACATGAAATAAGGAAAACCTATGTGATATGCTCAAAAAATATGCAAATGAAATAGAATGTTTAATATCTGACCAGCAGTTAGTATCCGACTAAGTGTGGGCGAAGCACTACTGTCCAGAATCTCAAGCTCCTGTACGGGATGCATCCATTTGAGGCTGAGGCGCTCGCTGGCTCCAAACTCTTCGGACTGACGAGGAGCTACCGAGACGCACACCACGAGGTCGTTCAATAATAGCAGCCGACGAGATTTGGTTTTTGTCACCATACCAGCTTGATTGAACTCCTGTAAATTGAAATAGTAAAAATTTTGAGAATTATGTTGTATGTTGTAACTTTTAAAATATTTTGGAGTCCATTTGAAAGAACGATAAATACTTTGCAATAATATTCATTATATATAATATCAATAATAATAAATTCAAAATACTTTGCAATTGATTCTGTAATTTAAATAATTTTGAATTACTTAAAACAAAGTACTTACAAGCTGGGTGACATTGTCTTCCCTCAGCAAGTGTCGGTTGCCATCGGTGAGGGTGAGAGGTCGCGCACTGAACTTGCCACTGACGTGTCGCAGCATCTCTCTAAAAGCTTGACTCTGCTCGGCTTCGCGTTTGCGCTCATTCAGCATTTCGGCCAGGGACTCCAGCTGGGTTAAGGCCAACTGCAGCGACATGCGGTCGTGGTGGCCGTGCGGCGTGTGCTTCAGGAGGTCCTGAAAGAAGAAGAGAGAAATTGATTTGAGGATTTTCTTCAATCATATGATGGGTAATAAAAGTTAGCGGTATCATACTTAAATATTTTTTAAGGAGAATTTCAAAAGAAAAAATGATATTACTTTTCAATAATTTGTGAAAATATGAATCTCAAAATTGAATGTTCTACCTGAAGGAAAAGAATGAACTGGGGAAATCTCTGCACAGGCTTGACCATGAGTCCAAAAAATGACAGCCGGTCATGCGCGCTGATCTGCTTGACCTTCAGGAAATCAGCCAGAGCTGACTTCCTTTTGGCTTCCATCTTAGCCAGGTCCATGGCCACCGAGAAGTTGTTGATGAAACCAGAATAGATGTCCAGAACGATGGCTTTGGAAAACGAAGCCACGAAGACATCACCTGGAAATAAATAAATAATGAATAATAATTATATTTATAAATAACGTAATATTCAACATATTGTCAAACTTAATTGTCTTAATTAGCCCCAAATATTGTGATAGGGTTTATCTTAATTTCTGTCCTGTCAAGTGAATTCTGAACAATATAATTTTGGTTGTCTTCTGTTTCTGTTTGGTCAAAGACAATTTGTTGAACTAAATTATTTTTATTCCGGCATGTAAAACTTTAAATCTGGCCAGTGCAAATATTTTCTACAGACATTGATTATTATGGGTTATTTGTAAATATACCTGAATAAATGCTTACCTAGTTTCTCATCTCGGTCCCAAGCCCTTACGCAGTCTGCCAAAGCGATGCGGAACAACGTGTGGCACTGAAGAATATCAGGGAGGCGATGGAAGAGAGTGGATATCTTGACACTGCTCAAGATGGCAGGACTGCTCTCCTCCAGTGGCTTTTTGTAGTCCTAGAAAACAAACATTCAATGAATTAATTAAACATTTACTGTCCTGGATTGACTTCATAAAGTAAGTTGATTTATGAATAAATTTTCTGGAGGATAAATATTATAATAGTAGAGGATTTCCAAGATTTGTATGGAGTAGTGATGCGATCAAAAATAGGTCTCGTGGACAATAATATTACATTTTGTGTTACAAAAAAACGAGGAAAATATACAAAGATGTGGTTTATATACTGACATTGACTAGTCGTTGTAGGGTGGCCACGTAGGAGTTCTCACTGTGAACAATGGCAGCCACAATGTGGCGGCGCTTTTGCTGCTGTGGAGATAAGCCAGGAGGTGGTGCGGGCAGGGCGGGAGGCGCTTGCCGGCGGTCCCAGCGAGCCAGGCTGCCTAGGGGCCCCAGACCAGCCAGAGCGGGCCCGCACACCGTGTCTTCATCCACCTAGAACAGAGAAAAGTCAAATATCATGTAAACATACACATATATATGTCAAAATTTTATATTTGCTGTATATTTTAAAAGTGTTAAGTATTGTGCAATTGTGATAACAAAGGAAAAACAAGTTGAACGATGTGAGGCTTCGACAAATTTTTATGAAATATATTGGGTCTATTCCTTAAAACCGGAACTTTTTTAGAATACTTGAGCATTTATTTAAGAAAATCTTGTACAATTCTGTTATTCAAAGTATTGTCCATCGAAAGTTACAGTATTTCCCCATCTTTTCGGTAATTTGTGGATGCCATCCCAAAAAATCAGTCATGTTTTGAACCAAAGAACGAATCGACCTAATTATTGATGCCTTGGACTGAAGTGAAGCGTATTCTGGAGAGTCCATTCTGCATCGACTGAAACAAAAAGTAGTCAGAAGGCGCCAAGTCTGGACTATATGGCAGGTGGGGCAGAACTTCCCATCTGCTATTTTCCAAATAGTTTTTAATGGGTTAAGCAACATGTGAACGAGCATTGTGATGCTGGAAAATCATGTCTCAATCTCAATCAAATGTCTCGTGTCTGGTCTCCCATTCTGGCCGTTTTTCTTTCAATGCTCTCTTTTAACGAATCATTTTATTGAATGTTGTTGGTACACCTCTCCAGTAATGGTTTCACCCGGTTTTAAAACCTCATAATACACAATTCCCTTCTGGTCCCACCAAATACAGAGCATTATCTTGGCAGCGTGAATATTCTTCTTCGGTGTCGATTTGGCTGGTTGGCCGGGCTTCAAATACGATTTTTTGCTCTTTGGGTTGTCTTAGTGAATCCATTTTCCGTCGCCAGTAACAATTCGATTCAAAAACGACTTCTTTTTATGACGCTCGAGCAGCATTTCATACATGCAAAATCGCCTTTCCACGTCTCTCGGGTTCAACTCGTATGGCACCCAATTGCCCTGCTTCTGGATAAATCCCAATGCTTTTAGCCGATTGGAAATAGCTGCTTGAGTCAGGTCCAATGATTCCGCAAGCTTTTCTTGTGTTTGACACGAGTCTTAATCGAGTAACGCTTCCAATTCTTCAAACTTTTTCGGCTGTCCAGGCCGTTCTTGTCTTTGATGTCTCAAAGCACTGTGTTTTCGCAAGAACATGTTTGCCATATGATGACTTTCGGCTGCAGTTTTCTCAAGCAAAGCTTAGCTCAAGCAAATCAAACATTGTTGACTGATTTTGACAGCTTATGAAGAGAGCTTCAAAATGACTTGTATAAATGATTTGCTACAGCGCATACAAAAGTTTTAGTGTCAAATTCCAGTTTTTAAGTTATAGACCTATTACAATATTGATTAAAATGAATGATTAATTGGACGGGTGTTCTCGCTAACCTCGGGCAGTTGGGGCATCTTGTTGGGCGAGGGCTCCGTGGCCACGTCGTACTGGTGGCCGGAGCCGCGGCGCACGCTGAACCAGCGCGACAGACGGCCCCCGGGGGAGAGGTCCCCGGGCAGGGAGGCGCAGTCGCCCCCGCCGCCCCCGCCCCCGCCCCTCCAGCGGTCGCACAGGGTGCGCGCCTTGTTGAGGGTGTTGCGCAGCTGCCCGTTGCTCCTGGAACCGACAAAAGGAAATCCTCGTTATTATATGCGATATTTCACAAATTTTTGGGTGATGGTCGAGCAACTGCGGTAAATACACCGCTTTACGCGAGGGATACCTTCCGGAAACAATCGCGTTAACACGTTGACTGCCAAGCGAATTTTCGTAAAATGTCCAAAAATTGTTTTCACGTTTTTAGGTTTAATTTAATATAATGGGCCGAAATACAATTATTCATTTTGTTTTGAAATATTTTTGAGGTGATTTATTTGGTATTTACAGGTATGTCGTGTCGGCCACCGGTGGCCGACGCTGCCCAATTGGAATACCTCCGTGTCGGACACCGGTGGCTGACACGGCAGTCAACGTGTTTTAAGTTAAATTCGCGTATATCGGGGTTTACAATTAAACAGACATGCATAGTCAAAACTTAATAAAGGTGTCACAAATTTGTCGCCATTTTTGCAGTAAAGTTTTAAAAGGCTGCCAAGCTTTCATTATTTTTGAAATATTGTTCAACAATGAAGACTCGTTGTTCAATAATTCAAATTCACTGTCAGCTGTCAAATTGTTTTTTTTTAAGTGTTCCCAAAACTTTACTGCAAAAATGGCGACAAATTCAAATCTTGCGTTAATTTTGGGACACCCTATACAAAAAAAATACGACTCATTTGAATCAATCATTTTAATTCTATGAACACTTTGTGCAGTATTACATATTAATTTCTACTGAAAAATACATCTATTGGGTAGCGTTTATTTTACGTTCTTGTAAAAAACGTTCATAACACTCAACGCTGTTTTTAATTGTTAAGAGAAGTCAATGACTACATTATGTTCATACACATTCTTAAAATAAGAAATTCACGTAATGCGTGGCTATAGTAAAACCGCGCATAACGGGGGTCGCGTAAAGCGAGGTGTTACTGTACTTTTAAAGTAGCTACCGCGTTTATTGATTTTTTCGTGAAAAAAACTAAAAAAAAACACTCAAACATTGGCAATACTGAAGTAATCATTTTTCCACTGTAGTAACTCTAAAATATAGTCGTCCGAGTTTATCTGACACATCAGATCAAAATGGCCCAAAATTGTGTCAACAAATAAACACTTCATTTTTTTTAATTTATAAAATAATTACGTAAAAAAATATTGTTGACATGACTTTTTTTATAATGTTTTCCTACAACTATTTTTTTTTGTAATGAAAGGCTTGAAGACCACTTGCGTATTGATTAAGGGGACTGGGTCCAAGGGATGGGTCCATTTTCGAGTTTTTTTGATAATTTTAGAAAATATTTTACGAAAAATCTACTGCACTAATCAAAAAAATTTAAACGTTAAAAATTAAAAATTTTATTTCGTATAAAATTACTTTCAATGTGATAAATATGTGTTTTCCCGATTGAAGTTTAAGCATTTGGAGATTTTTTATACTGACGGATTAGAACCCTAAGCATTCGGGAGTCTTTTTTTAAAATTGGAATTAAAAGATTACACATAAACGTATATATAAAAAGAAATATATCTAACTTTTGGCATTAAAATTTTTTTGATTGGTGCAATAGATTTTTCGCAAAATATTTTTTATAAAATTATCAAAACACTTGGAAATCGACCCATCCCTGGACCCAGCCCCATACTTTTGAAATACTTATACAATAAATATTTAATCGAAGTGACAGATCAAGGGGAACGGTATCATTTCACCGACACAAGACGTAGGCAAGTATAATATTTATCCTGGCATTTTCAACGCACGCGTAGGATGTTGACAAAAGTCCGTGCGTTTATCGAAATGTCAAAATAAACCGCAAAAGAAGTTGCCGAGGACGAACAAGCGCCGATTCACAAAGGCGGAAGTGTTTCTCGACAGACGGCCACATAAATCAATCGGTGCGATTGGCTAGCAGAGCCGGCCCGGAGATGCCTAATGAGACGAAGCCATAAAAATTAACTTGAAAATGAAACGACGCGAATCGAGACGAACGACCCGGAGACCGCAGAATTGCGCTCGCGATGATACGCAAACTTAATTAATTTGCCACATTGAAACTGGATAATACAATACGAACGGAAATTCCAAGGATGTTTATTTATAGGCAAGAATATATAATATATTATCGATTTTTGTGAAGAGCGTCTCACAGGAAGTAGATTTAAAAATAATAATATCCAGACCGGATTTAAATGCTTCACTCAGTTATTTGGGTTAAAAGTCTAGTATTGCAGGTCACACAATATTTAATTGGCATAATAAGTACGCTGTTTCACTTATAGGATATGATTGTTAAAGATTATTGCTAAGTACTAGTGATTCGTTGGTATAATTGGCAGTGCACCGGCCATGTAAGCTTGGGGATGTGGGTTCATCAAATCCCACACAAATCACGATGATATTTTTTTGAGAGTTTCTTTAATCAATTTTCAATATTTGAAAAAATGTACTTAATCATTATTGATTTGAAGTATAATTTCTATTGCTCGACTACACGTACAGAACAGACTTACTGTATCAATGTGAATCGTGTATTTTTACTGAGAAATTCGATTTACCATGTACACTTGTTTATGCCTCTGGTCTAAACATAAATTACACCAGCCCTCGTACTTAAAAATGAAAGCACATTTACGTATTTATTCACAGTGTATCTTCGGTCAAAAGTCAAAATATCTACGAATGCTTCTGTATCTATTGTCTATTTGCTCTGCAACACGACGCATCCATCCCGCCGAGCATATTGTCCTCTGCCAAAAGTCAGGGTCTTTGTCGGTGTCTGATCCCCGGACAAAGCGTCGCGCACAATGCAACAATGCACTGCTGATTGGCGCCTCGAATGCAAGCTCTGATTATGCAACAACAAATAAGCGTATGCATTCAAGCCAACTAAATAAATACCCATTTCATTTAGACCCATAGGGAAAATGCACGTTTTAAAGTTTGAATTTCATTCACAATGGCAAATACTTGATTATCAGCAAATGAATCTAATATAAACAGTGGTTTTTAAATGTATGTCATGTTAAACCCATCACCGAGGTGATGGGTATAATCGGTGAGTGAAGAATTTATTAAAAGTGTTTTACTGTGTTTTAATAGAAAATAACTGCGGATTTTATTAATATTGGCGGCTTTTATTTGTAACTATTTTGATTATCATTATGAACACACAAAATTTGAGACTATTTCGACCATTCATATAAATTATATATTTTAACAAATACAACCGTGCATAAAGTGTATAAATTGTTTCAAAAGCTTACTAATTTGTATAAAAGCATCAAGAATATTATAGACCCAGACGAACTCTTTAGCAGAACTAATCACGATATTTACTGTTTTTGTACACAAATCTGAAAACGTATACGAAATATTATCACAGAATCGTTAGCGGATTAAAGTTATCGAATCTAACGAAACTATAACTAATTATTATACTTTTTAAAAATTTATTAATGATATGAGTAACATTTTATAATTTCTTCACGTTGAGTTTATTTTAGTTTTAGCATGACTAGTTTCAACCAACAGACTTGCAGAACAAAACATCTGCATCTGATGATGACCAAGTCTGTTGGTTGAAACTAGTCACGGATCTTCACCAAACAAATGCCTTGTCCCTCAACAAGATAATTATTATACACTGAGCAAATACTTTCAAATCTTGCCTAACGAAATAATTGAAATACAAGAAAAATTCCAGTGTTGCCCTCGTCAAGACTCGGAGCGGACATATTCCCAGTGTTGCCATATATTGTACGGCGACTTTATTTTCCTCGCGTGGGCCACCTCCACTGGATATCGACATTCTGATAGTAACGATACCATGAACTAGATTCAATTGACAGATTTAAATGTCTTATATGCTTGTTGCCCGGATTTATTAGACGCTATATTGTTTTCTGAAACAATTACTAGTGTAACACTGAATATATTACGCTGTATTTTATTCTTAATAAGGCGTATATACACCGTCTATTTTCTGTGTGTACACAAGCGCCACGAATTCACAATAATGATGTACTATTTATCATTTTTAGTTAAAATATTTATACATATTTGTATTATGTGTGTACCTTTCATGTTATGAAATTATTCCGTGTATTTGGGAACGCTGTCAGAATGCGGACTTCGTAATCTTAAATTAGTGAAAAATAACGCAGTCAATCAGAATAAACTAAACAATTGTACATCCCAGAAAATAGCAGACTTTGGGTTGCGTATATTTAATAACCGCTAATTAAATGTTGAATAATATTTTTTTTATTATTACATTTTGTGAATTCATTGTTTTTATCGTGATATAAGCACACTCGATCTATCTATTCTTCGGGTGAATAGTACAAAACATAATATGACGGTATAATTGTACGGAAGAAAGTCTGGGATAAGACGAAGCGTGTTCAAAAGTACATAATGTATGTATGTATGTCTCTATTATTTATTTATGTAAATAAATCCGCGACGCTAGTGGTATTCATTTTTTGATCAAGGGAAAAATAAATAACATAATTTAGTAGTGAGGGCATTCGTCTTTTGAGGACACAAAATACTCGTACACTAAAATAATTTGTCTCATCGCATTTGTTATAAATATGAAATATCACAAATTAACCCAGTGTGTCGCGGATTGAAGTATGGGAGATCCAATGGGACTAAATCGACGTTGTTGAAGTATTTTTTAAACATCAATAAGGTCGTCGAGGGGGGGGGAGTCATGTTGGTTGCGGACTAACATTGATACCTCGTTGCGGAGTGATGAACCACAGGAGGGACTTTTCTCCACGTCCATGTTCTCAAACATCTCTCAAGTCACAAAGCAGCTTCGATCGCGGGCGCAGCAAAGTGCGGTCACTGTCATCTCCGGGTGGTCCATCACTCTTCCTGGCGCCTCTGAATCCTTCCGATGACCCAAGATTGGGTACCGCTGGCACATTTGCGGCTTTAAAATTAGCACCGGTTAGTCTGCGCTAAATACGGGTCGACAGTTACGGGACGTCACATCCACTGTCTCACTGCGAGACTATATTTGTTCTACGAGCTATTTGGAAAGCAACAGGGACACCCGGTCTGATTTGTTCAAGTACGAAAAAATGTCATTCTCGGTTGATTTCGACGATCGGCTCAGTTCGGATGTGTAATTTTGATCAAAGTAGTTGTAGGCAGAAAAATAAAAAAAAATTGTAAATGTCACGCTATCGGGGAGAAACGAACGCCGCTTGCTGCGGCCGATGGTTGCTCGGAGCGGGAGAGAATGGCGTTTGTTGAGGATTTTCCAGCCGATAAGTGCAAAGCCCGCCGGAGGTCCGCGGCCCGCAATTAGCGCAATCGCAATGGCGATCGCTCCCAAGATGGCGTCGCGCTAACGAATCGCCGCCGAGAGTGGATCGGGCGTCTAACAAAATCACTACTATCAAAACGTAATAATTGAAAATACACATTATGTTATTGACAATTAATTTACACCGCAATTTACACTTTGCGTTTGCATATCCGCGATTTTTAAAAAGCAGTCCTTATTCGGACGTTTTTCAGATGAAGGGTTCAGAAATTCAATATTTTTGACAGAGTACTTGGTGGAATTCCATTTTAATATTCTTGAGTGATTTTCCACATTTTTATTTTTATTAGTGACCGGTTTCGCCAACCTTTCACGTTGGCATTATTCCTATTATTCCCTATTGCTAAATCACATCTTTAAAAAAACATTTACTGTGCAAAAACCTATTATATACAGATAAACACACTACAGGAAAAACCCCAACTCAGGATAACTGCTGCTACACCCCAAAGCCACTACTTTTGATAATTACCCCATTAATATAAAAACATTTGTTCACAAAAATTTGCAATTATATAGAATCCTCCACTTGTCAGGTACATTAAAATCACATTAGCCCTTACCACCTGACAATCACTCTCTCTCTTTCCAACAACCTCTCCCTCTAACAATTGTTTACCTAATTGCTTATTATTATATAAAATCTCACTCTGTTTGATATTGCCAACGTGAAAGGTTGGCGAAACCGGTCACTAATAAAAATAAAAATGTGGAAAATCACTCAAGTATTTTATTCAAAAATATTATGAAGGGTTCACTTAAAAAATAATTAATATAAAATAAACCGTTTCCATTTTATTGCATTGCAAATTTGCGGACTGCAATTCGGCTTCTTATACTTAAGTCCACTGCAACTCATTTGAATTGTATATAATATTTTGAGTGGCCTGTAAAATATCAGGCAAGTATGTGTTGGTTTTATTTTCAGAATAGGTGCTACACGCTTGGAGGTCAGTTTTAAATTGCATCGAAGGGCAGTTGCATTTTGGTTTTATTGGGCTGAGAACGCGCGCCATAATAACATCTTCTTGGGATACCATGACTCATTTGAATTGTGCACACGGAGATGTCGATTGTTCGCGATTGGTTAAATTAGGTTTGTTTAGTACAATATGTTACGAGTGGCCAGTAAAATATGTAACTGTATTGTTTTTAACCAGGTTGTGGTGCCACTGTTTGGGGTGCTGCATATTTGGGGGTCTGTTATAATCTGGCATTCCAATAGTAACCGACGTTTGATCCAGCAGTGGATGTGGAGATATTAATTGTCTGGCCGTAGTTTTGTTCTTCGCCCGCCGCTCCCACGGAAACAAAGCAACAAGACGCCGCTCTGGAAATGGCGCCGATTCAAATGCCCCAAAAACAAATTAAAAAGACACATTATGGCTGCCACAGAAGCGCGCTCCGCCATAACACTCAGTGTCATTTTTATTAAACTTGAATAATTTATTTAATTTTCTGATTATTATAGGCTTCACTTGCCTTCATATGTTTTTCTGTGTTCTGTGTAGTATAAGACTGCGACACCCTTTCTATTCCTTGGAGTAAATATTATTATTTTATAATTATATAAAACTTCAAGAAATATAATGATTTTTTTCGTGACGAGTGTGGAGATATCACATCATCGTGATCCTGTAACGTAGCGAGATTTTGAATCGATTTCTTAAATGTATATATTATTATTAATCAACGGATCAACTGAATAATCAATAGTCGTCAACGCCTTCGCCTTACTTATGATTAACAAATGATAATGCATACTATCGTTATCATTTGGCTATCGACATATATTTAATAAAATATTTATGTAACACATATACTATTTAATTTAACTCGGTGGGAGCAAAAACTATAAAACTTAAATAAAAAAAACACGATAATGATTTTTTTTTATATTCACATTTCATTGACATTTAACACGTATCATAATTAAAGGTGGCTTAAGAGATAGAGCGTTAGTAGTCGGCAGACTTCACGGAGGTACATTTTAAATATACACAGATAGGTCGGATGTTTACCGTTACAGGTCGGGAGTAACGTTAAGACTGTTAACGTTAACGTTATAATTAATCGTGTAAGCTTTAACCCGGTACGTGTCATGTTAGATACGAGCGCGATAGGCTGCGGTATCTGGCGACATGTTGGGCGGGGACCCGAACATCTCAGTGGCACTAAATATTTTCCAATCATGACCTACTGGAAGATTTATATATTTAAAAGATAGTTCATTTGTCATCCGACATTAAAAAAAACAATTACTATTAATCCTTAAATAAACATGGTTAGAAAATATAAGTTTGAATACTGTCCAAATGATCACGTTTCAGCGTAAGATTTAAACTATCCTCTCGAAGAGCAGCTTTTCACCATTTATAATATAATTTTACGACAATTGTTTGCTTTAGAGCCCAGATCGGAGTCGATAGCTCCGCACAAAATTGTACGGCGGAGAGATCTCCCGCGAACAAACGTCGGAAGTAAACGAGTGAAAATGCTTTCACTTCACGAGACCTCGCCGTACGACAGATTGCCATCTTAATGCACGAAAATATGCGAGAATCATTACAATGTTATTTGCAAGACGCTCCAGCCAGGGTTGCCCAGCAGCAGCTGGAGGACACCGATAAGATGAAAACATTTCTGGTCACTTTGCATCTTTTGTATGTAACCAAAGAAATGTAAATCAATGATACTTCTTGTAAGAAGACGTTACAGAAATTTCAGATAAATTTCATATTGTACTCCATTTTAGATTACGTCGCAACACAATTCTCCTCCGAGTGCTGCCCTAATACATGGTAACCCTAATTTCATTAGTCTATCCTTTGCATTATAAATTTCCAGTATATGTTATATTAAGTTTATGATAAATATCTCAGTAGTAAAACTTTGCAATTTGCTTCCCACGAAACTATTTAATGGATATTTTCAAAGTACGACAGCCCTCTCGCTTATGGGAGTCTAGCGTGTCTGTCGACATTGCAAAACGAAAAAAAAAACTACAAATGGTGAATATAAATGTACGCCAATACTCTCCACACAAAAAAATAATAAAGGAAAATGCAACGTTGGCAACATGACAAGGATAAAGCACGTTTATATTTTATGGGTTTTTTCAGCAGCGTGTCGCCAATGGCACTCTATGGCCTGTGATTCTGACACCATTTTTTTCATATACATGTGAGAATATGGTGGCATAGTTATCTAGAGAATACACTCTAGTCGAGTGCCAACGTTTACACAACCCAACCTGCTGCTAATAAACTAAAAAAAAAAAAAACGGCTGAATAAAATTTATAATTTGCAAGAGATGTAAATATTACATACTCTTCAAATAAACCAAATAAAAACAGATATATAATATAATAAATCGAGGCGAATTAAATTGACTATATTTTTGGTTTCATTTACTGATTTACTGAAAATTTATATATTAGAAAGTAAAGTGATCTCAGAGAGCAGTCGAACGTCTCCCGAGTCTCTCGTCCATAATATTTTAATAATTAAAGAAGGTTCGGAAGCGGTTCGCTCGCCCACGCGGGTCGTCGCCCGTCTAGCACAAATATTTGGGATAGTATCTATCCACCGAAATGGTGGGTACATCATAATACTATCTGTGAATGAAGCCTCGTTAAAACCAAGTCCTGCGCCGCCAGGCAGAGACGCTTTACGAGCCGCCGGGCTGATGATGCTGATGACTGCCGCCCACTCACTATCAATTTTGGTTATCTCACAGACAAGGCATACCATTTGTATGCATTTTAAAAATATTCAATTAAAAATTAAACGCGAAATCGTGACATGCGACGTAAGCAAGAACGAGAAAACCGCAATGGAAGCAGCCGAAGCAGTATTTGGTTAATCAGTAGTATATACACATAGACAAATTGCGCGTAAAAACCGTAAAAATGAAACGTAAATACGAACATCTTCCACCTTTGTAAAATTATTTTTGATGTTCACGTTTGTGCGTGGAAACTTGAGTGCCTTAGCAATAAATATTGTTCATTTTGGAGAAGAAAAAAAAAATACGGAAAACTTAAATAAATTCTATTAAGTATCATGTTATTGTTGTAATCATTTGAAGGACTATACATGAAATAGTCTTTGTCTGAATATATAATATTTTGTAAAAAAAAATCAGGGATGATTCGATGACATCTATTCGAATGGAGTCGATTATTTCTACGATTCGATTGTGCCCATCACTAGAGTAATACGTTTCACGTATTGTGCCGCAAACGTAGCACCGGCTAAACGCGCCAGAGCGTACAATCAAGTATGCAAGTCTCACAGTCTGAAATTTTCATCACAATGATCGAGCACGGAGAAACGGCCCGCAGAAAATTATGTTACAGAGAGAAATGCAATTTTCATAGAAGGCCATTTAACATATGCAAGAAGTGACGGAGGCCGCATGGCCGTTTGGGTTCCCGAAGAGCGGGCGCATTGCAATGCGGTCTGCGGTGTGCATTAGCGCCGCTTAGCAAAATGACTTAACTGTAAGCCACGCAAATTACAAGCATCCATTTTGTTTCACGCCATAATGGCGAAACGCGGCCGTTTGCGAGTCCCGGAACAGTTTACTTTTTACCCGGAGGTGCGATCGTCCGCAGGGAATCGACAGGAGCGGTACATTTGCTCTACAATGAATGACAATCCGAGGAGATCTCATACTTTTGTCCTGCGCGAGAACGAAAGTCTGAAGAACAAACATTGATCCAAGAAACCGAGTTAAAAAAGAGAAAAAACCTGATAGTCATAGAAATCTATAAATAATATCAAACGTTTATTTGCTTGTGAACGCGCAACGCAATTCTCATCGGATCATTTAGTATCCTGATTTATTTTGAAAAAAAAAAAAGACTATAAGGAATTGCGTATCACAGAGATAATACATTGTTAAATTCTGATACAATTTAATCAGATTACATAGTATTCCTACACGCAATACAATATTCCGGAAACACAACAAACGAATCTAGTTACAGTTGTTTTTAGCAGTTTCAAGAAACGCTAGGTAATTTGTTCATACTCTGCTTGTTTTGAGTGTTTTTTTATTATTTCATCCTCATCCTTTTTGACGGGGCCGTCGTGTCGGAGTCACCGCGGCGCGCGTGGGCCGGGCAGGCGGTGCAGGCAGCTTGATTTATGCCGCAGTCGGCAGGTCGCCGCTTCACATTTATCTCTGCTCGTGGCTGTTGCGTGTGCAAGGGGACCGGAATACTTACACTGTTTAAATATTTTATTCTTAATACGGATTTAACGGGATGAAAAGGCTTTTATTAATGAGGGCGATAAATCACACACGTATCGAGTAGATCTTTCCCATCCTACGATTCTATGGGCTTCTTAGCGAGATTGCTCAAGCACTTTTATAGCAAATATGAGAGATTCTTGCAATATCCATGGGAATGTGGCATTCGACTCTATAATATATACACATTAAACCTATGCGTCTGAATCTCTCCTTTTTATCACGGTTGTGTTTCACATTGGTCGCGACTGAAAAAATATTTAAAAAATATTCAAACCATCACCAATTTTCATGCTGCTGATATTTCGCTTCCACACTTTTTCTGTCCCAGCTGCGTCTCGATTCGTACTGCCTTCCGATTATTTTTCAGCTGCCGTTCATTTCAGACGGCCCATTAAATCTTCGTTTCAATAAACCGGTGTCCGACTTGTGAGAAATTATTTGCTCTTTTTCTAATATCAGGTATTTTACGGCTTTGTAAAGCAGATCGAGTATAATTTGAAAAATTCTATGACGACGTAAATTCTGATGATTTTAGGATTTCTTCTCAGTTTCAGATATTTTACAAAACTATATTTTCGATTGCATATCCTTTTTCGATATGAATATATTACTGTGAATAATTATTTTTCGATTTAATTATTTGGACTAGTAATACCATCTGCGATCCGGATCGAAACAAACGCACTGCGTTTGGCTGAAGCGATAAGCTTGTATGGGTGAATATAATTTATTGCAAGTCGCATAAGGCTGTATTGTTCGGTTTAAATGCACCTTTTGATTGCATTTCGATACGGTTATGCAATATTCAGGATCAACAATGGTGGGCGGGCACTCGATCAATTCCAATTTCTATAAGCGCATTCCAATCAACCACCGTGCGACTGCCACCCAATTCCAGTAGTTTGGAATGTGAAATTAAATTTACTTGAGGATTAATATGGACTAGTTGAGAATGCTATTGCAATGTTTTCCGACAATGAGAACAGATGTTTTTATTTCATTGGTAAAATACACTTAAATCTAATTTTTCGCAGTAAATAATTATTAACAAGTGGTTAAATACGTATTGCGTATGATTTGATTACCTATATGCAAGTTTTATTAATATTTTGATACTAATCTTATATAGCTAATAGGAGAGATAGTGCCATACTGTGGAATAACATCAGATCTGAGGGAATACTTTGGTCATCGACAGACTGAGCGCTTTTCCCTTTCAAGTTCGAAAGCATACCCAAACAAAAATTATCGTAATTTTTTAGTCATTTGGCTATTCATATTTCATGAGATACTTTGCCCAAAACTACGTTTATTTTTAGCCTATCTGATATGTTTAAACATTTTATATCTATTTTTAGCATTTATTTAAGTTTTCTTAACTACAAAAAAAGTCATGAGTCATAAGGCAGCCATGAAGCGCAATTTCGCTGATTTCATATTTCCGATTCAAAAAAAAATTTCAGAAATTGGATAAAAAGAATTAAAAAAAAAAACAGTAGCTTTTATAAAACTGTCATTTTTGTGATATCTATTGGGAAATCTATAAGTGTCACTAGATTCTAACCTAATTAAATGTAAACAGAACAGATAAAAATACAACGTGACAGATGTTCCAGAATATAGTAAAGGTACGTGTGCGTGATAAGGCACAATAAATAATCGATTAGATAACGTTTGAGGTAAGATATATCAAATAAATTATTGCAATGAGTTGAAGTATAACATCGTTTGTAAATAATCAAAAGATACGTTCTTGTAACAAAAATAATCAGTAGCGAAATTCCTAACCTTACATGTTTCAGTTTTTTAATATTATATAAGTCAATTTGTTTTAAAACATATTAATATAAATTTGAAATATAATATATTATTAATACACTAAATGCGTAACAAAAATATATTATAATTTAATGTATGTTGAGTATTTCATCAATTTACAATTGATGAATGAAAAAATAAGTATTGAGACTACAGCTTTGGAGATTGAATGAAAATGAACAGAGTGATTCATAGCAGGGAAAATATGGACAATTTTTTTTACTAGCAAATATTTCACAAGCCGATATCGTTTTGTTAGTGCGGTTCGGTGCTATTCTTGTGCAAACATAACTATATTTATCGGGAGGCGGTGAGTGTATCTGCAAACAGAGGTGGCGGTGCCGGCAAAATCAATTAACAATTCAAATGCTGTTGACCCGCCGGGGGGCCCTTATCGGCCGGCAGGCTCCGCGGCCGCAGGGCTGGCATCGCAGCTTTGTAAAGCCTAAAGCCTTTAAGAAGTATTGTAATATATAACATTAAGTAAATAAAGAATCATTAAATTTAAAAAAAAAAAAAAAAAAATATCTACACTCGTCGCGACACAACCGACCACCGACCAATAAATTGCAACAACAAATCTACTACTAAAAACTGTTTGTTTCGATTTGTGTAGAGCGTTTGACCGAACTCACAAATAATACAACATTTGGAACGATTCTACATTAGGTCTTGAATAGAATTGCGCGCAAGCATCGCGTCAAATTGCATGTTTTTATCGAAGTTTTAAATACTATATATGGCACATTAAAAATGGTGTCACGTTGGGCGTTAATTTTCGGAAACTGGTGGGGCTAAAAATACCATGTCATCAAGTGCTTCTCCTCAGAGGAGGTTATACGCATGCTAGTGTTCATGGTTTTCTAGGGCGAAAATAGTGGAGTGGGTCTCCGGGTCCTTCTCCACTTCTTCTTTACATTTATAATTACTTCAAACTATACTTAAATCTGTTTTAGAAAGAGAAATCTTTAACCTGTTAACCGGGCGTGACGTATAAATACGTCCAACGTAAACAATATCGGGTACGGGTAGGACGTAGAAATATGCTAAATTAGAAACAATACATATCTACAAAAAGAGCTAGATTTGGAATGAAGTGGTTTATTTTGAGTGAAAGCCAATCTGGCTACGTACAAAATAAATTCGGTCGACACGTCCTAGTGAAAGAGCTCCCCGGTTAACAGGTTAAGGATAGGAGGACGCAGAGCGATTGCAAACGTGTCCAGATATATACTTTCCCGGCATTTAGCTTGAAGAGGATTTTTCTCTTTTAACTGAAAAAGCACAAACGGGTCTCAAACCCTGGGGAGGAGAAGCGGGCGCGTCAGCCCCTGGGCGCTGGGCGCTCGAGGACGCAAGTGGCGTAATGGCTTGCGAAATGCGCCGAGTGGTTTGTAGGTTAGGTTAGGTTGGCAATCGGCGACCCCCGGCCGGTGGGAAGTGCGCTGTCGTGTGCCGGGAAAGTGGGCCGTGGGAGTGCAGGGCATCTGCACCTCCGCTGCAGCCTCCAGCACCGACACCCGTGAATTGATGGTTTTGGGATTCCCAAGACGCCATGCAAGGATTCCGAAGCCCGGGTCCCGTTGCTGGGACCGTCTTCTTCAAGGATATGTATCAAAATGGATTCTGTTTCCAAAAGTCGTATGTTGAGAAGTTCGCCTTTTAGATGATAAACCTTCATTATTCAATCCTCGAGAGAACGGATAACTTTAAAATGCTCAACGAATAAACAATTCGCAAAAACTGTTTGCGAGTACTTTCGCCATTCAAAGAATTGCACTCATACAAAAATTACATACACTATTCACGATTTTCATTTCATAATTTCCATGCCTTAATAAATATACAATGCTTCTGAAAAAAGATATGCTGATTTTACGGTTAAATAAATAAATTAAAATATCCCAATACTTTTTTTAGTAACAGATATTTGCTTAGCATTTTTATCTGAAGATTTTGCTAAACTTATCTTTACACCGATGAGGTAGTTAGAGTAGGGATCTATTTATATAGTTACTACGTATTGAAGTACCTAACCCAATCTACAAAAGTGAGATATCTTTACGGAGGTGTGCCAGTGAGATAACATTGCTTTAAAGAAAATTTGGCCATGGTCAATGATAACAACATTTCGTAGAAAAATAAAAAACGGATCTAGAAGCTTCTTATAACAACTATCACAAGGTAAAATAATTGGCACGATTCTAGTTGAATTATATTTTTATTTCGTAAATTGTGACAAACAATATATTAAGATAACTTATTGAAAGCTTTAATAGTTATTAGATATATTTTAAGGTAAGATTTACATTTATTAATAAACAAAGGTAGGAATTGGACCTACGTTTCTACGAACTAAAATTTAAATCGTTATATGCATGTTTGTAACCGTTGTACAGAAACATGTATTATACAGGTAATACATTTGGTATTATTTAATACTTCACAATAACCATTAATAGTTGGTTTCTTTAACAAATTAATAAATGTTCTTAAATAAATTTCAATTTGACAGCGTAGTTAATCAAATTGAGTATCGTGATTAATTTCTTAGTAAGACAAAACATATTTCAATATTAATACGAAGCCATTATTATTGTTTTGTAAATATTTGGAGTTGATCACTTTCTCTTGTGTCCCGCGATGTTCTCGTGTTCACGTTATGACGTCGGATAAATCAGGAGAGTAGACACGAATTCTTCAAAAGCCGCCCTGTCTGGAATGCAGAGACGACATCTTTTTGATTTTTCAGATAATGATAATATTTGAGAACAGACAACTGAATGTCTATTAAATTACTAGCAGTAAAATAAATATTTTTAAAACAGTTTCTTGTGTGTCCAACGGATAAAAACTGGTTAAAAATGTTGAACAACTATACAATTTGAAACGTATTGTAAGGCTTTTCATAAAAAAAGTGTACTGAAAAGATGTAAGATATGCAATAATATAAAGTCAATCTTGTTTATTGAATCAATTAAAATCAATATATTAATACATCTGGAGAATTCGTCAAACCGAAAATGCGAAAACGCTCACAATTGAAAAATATCGTAATCTTCTAGCCAATTTTACCTTGTGTTGTTAAATTATTAATAATTTCAAGTTAAAACGGACTATCTTTGGTTTATATTTAAAAAAAAATTCATTTAAAAGGAAAGCTGTTCTACCACAAGGATGTTTTAGATATTTGATAATTATCCATCACCGAAAATAACTGCATTGGTCATAAATATCTACGTCTTCAAATAAAACAGACTATCTTTGTTTTATAAAGTATGGAAAAAGAAATTCAAAAGAAAAGCTGTATTGCTAAAAGTAGGATTTTTAGATATTCATATGGCTTACATGAGGAAGGGTAAATGGGTAAACTGAAGTGTTTATAAAAATTCACGCCTTAAAAAAAAAGAGGTTGTTTTTTAACTCCGCAGAAAATATAAAGATTACTAAAAATTATGACCTAATTTTAACAGATGATAAGCCTACTTATAGCACAGCCAAACATGTAGCTGCACATAAAAGAAGACGAATAAAAGAAGACAAATAAAAGAAGCAAGAGTAGAGCGTGTAGAGATAACCCGGGGAAGTGGAAGCACGAGCGCTGGTAATTTCAATTCCGCAAAAGAAAAACTGGAAGAGAAATCTGAAGCCATTTTACATGCTGGGACGGGCGTCCTAATTAGACATCTCGAATGACGGAACGCTTGGCTAACAAGCGGACGAGGGCGCGTCCCGTGCAAATAAGAACCTTGTTGAACGAACTCCGCGAGATAAGAGGGGGTCGTTCTGCATTATGGTTATTACCAGCCGAGGTGCGCCCTGTGGGCTTCAAACGTTCCCCCCGACCCCCTGAGCTACATTTTCAGAAGATTTTCAGGTAAAATATATCTTCACGGTGTTATTATGTTTGCTTATAGATTAGTAAGTCTATTTTATAGTAAAACACGATTATTTGCTAAAATACGTAAAAAAATCCAGTGGTAAAAATGAACTCTGGTTTTGTCCAGTAGGCAACAAAAAGACGCCCAGGAAACACGTCTTTTGAGTAATTTATCTGAGCCTATGTTCCTGGAAGTTATGAACAAGGTATCCATCTTTCTGTACAACGAGTTTACCTAACGCCATGAGCCCAAGCCCAATCAGTACTGATGCTGAATAAGTTATAACCCGTAACACCGTTGTCGAAGCACTGAGTCTTAATGCCCAGGATCTGACTAGAGGGCTCTGCAGCGGAGGTAATGGCAAGATGCAAGGATGAGGGCACGGTACACAGGATCTGCGGTAGCAAGATCTTTATGGGTATGATGTGAAGACCTGGATTTAACGAACTCGTGGCTTTTTCATTATTATGAATATGTATGTAGAAATGAGGGCGAGAAATTCAAGGAAATATACAATATCAGATTGCCGAAGAACAATGCTGCAAGAGATTTTAAAAAACAGGAGAGGCTCTGTCTGAATGTTTGTGTTGTATGAATTGAACGAAAAGCTCCAACATACATTTTAACACAATCGTGCGGAGTATATCGAAGAAAACAATCGTTCCCGTTGATCAGGATTTCAGAAATCGGGTGTTAACTAACGGAAGGATAATCACTGATTGATCATGCAGTAAATACTGGTTACTTTGAATAGCTATTTTTAAAGCACAGCGGAGCACGGGACGCATCGCTTTATTCGAAATCATCAATTAATTTTAATGGGAGAGTCGAAAATACGTCTCCTGATTAATTGGAAGAGATCGACTTTTTTATTAGATAAATAACCTTCGCCTACGGAAATTTAAATTGGACGAGTCCATTGATAAAATCAATTGTAAGAAAGCGCCCAACAAATTCACTTTAATTGAACGGCTTCCTCGTGGGTAAGATGCAATCGTCGAATCACAAAAGTAATTGTACGCCACACCGAGACGCGCTACTGGGAGTTTATGTAAATAAATAGTTAGCTAGTTTTTTAGGCGCCGAGTTCCAACGTTTCGGCCTCCGTACAGCGGTCATTTTCAGGGAGGCCACTTTTCTCGTTATTTCACTTACAATTTGACTGCGACGCATCTGCATATCGTCCGCAGGCGTGCAAGTAAGGTAATAAAGCGTAATATTTATTTATAGCTCGGTATTAATGTATTAATTCCCGGGAAAGGCAGCGAGTAGTTTAATCTCATGAAAAATTGTAAATGTCATGACAATTACTGAAATTTATTGGAGAGATGCGACCGCAGAGGTCACCCTTGCACGCGAAGCCGGCCTCGGCCGCCCTATGAAGACGTTAAGATGGATAAATATTAATATGGGCCTTAGCCTCTTGTCGCGAGTGAGATTCTGGGTTTCGTGAACTTCTTCCTTTGTTCAAGAGTTTCCTACTTGCTGAGAATCGGGATCCGCCTACAACACCGCAGGCCTTACAATTCACGTTCAAACTTGTAGCTGCTCTTATGAAATATGCACAAAAATACTAAACATATAGAGAAAAAGACAGTCTTACATAAATATCATGAAATGTCATGAAATAGCATCAACATGTGAGGTACGTATTATTTATGTACAGTTAAAAACTATTTCGCATATAAAAACAAGAGCATATTGCTTAGCACAACTATAAGACGCGTTGCACATCCGTGGCCACTAAAAATTTTTCCTAAGAGCAGCGTCTTTTCTCTTAATCCATTAAGAGAAATAAATATTTTTGATAAATTCGCAATGTTTATTTTTAAGCGTCCTATTTATGAATAATTCGCATTTATCCAAAACAGAATGATTAAAATTATAACAGTCCAAATGAAACAATCAAAATGAATAGTCAAATGGCAAAGAGACTACGCTTATTATGGTTTATTAGCCCTTTCGACTTTTAAGAGCCTGAAAAAGTCACTGAAAGGCGAGTGCTCACAAACAAAAATTATGAACAAATTTATATTTATTAGCCAAACGATGGTTTAGCTTTGTAAATACGATTATTTTTTTGTTTAAAATATATTATAAGCCACTGAATAGCATTTTTTTTAAATTTACAATGAACTAAAGTGTTAATTCGTACAAAAGTAAAAAATGAATAGGTTTCGCGTAGCAAATTTATGTTCATGCTAAATAAATAAAACGCCTGAAAATAATTGTACGAAAAACAACAAAAAGCGTTCATTTAAAAAAAAAGTGTCAAAAACAAATGAATCAAGTTGTGAAAAAAAAAAAAAAAAACCTTAAAAATTAACCAAATTTTTATGTCCGCCAAATTTATACCAATTAGGCTAAAATCGTCTGCTAATTCACATCACTACAAGGGGGATTACATAATTCATACGCAGTAAACATTCGGCAACGTTGCCGTGCGCCTGCTATATTTCATGGGCATCGTGAGCGTGTGTGTGCCGGTCCATTCATCAGCTCGGCAGAAGGCGGCGGAGTGACGCCAACAAGAGAGTGAGCACGATTTGTCACCGCGGTCATCCAGAATACAGGCACAAGATTGAAAAGCGAAGGACATCCAAGTTCAAATAATCCATTGGAAACATACTCTGTAAATAGTAATTACGAGGGCGGTCCGATAAGTACTAATCCTCACCGCTCGATGGTGCTAACGTGCTCCGAAGAAGGCGTAGACTGTCCTATCGGCCGGAAAGGTGATGACCACCGTTTTCTGGGATTCACAAGGTGTGATCTACATTGACTACCTGGAGAAGGGCAAAACGGTCAAAGGGTTCTACTATGCCGTATTATTGGGCCGATTCGACGCCGAATTGCAGAAAAAACGGCCCCATTGGTCGAATTGCACTGCGAACTGATCCCCCATCCACCGTATTCTCCAGATTTGTTTAAGTCGAATGAGGAGGTCATCGCCGCCACGGAGGCCTACTTTGCAGACCTCGAGAAAACGTATTTTTCAGACGGGTTAAAGAAGTTGGAGCATCGCTGGGTCGAATAAATTGCCACTTTTCCAAAATTTTCGTTTTTCTTTTGTAGGCTAAGTACTTATCGGACCGCCCTCGTAGTTGACATAGCATCTTTCAATGGCTCAAGTAGCGTTTTCAAAACGGGTTCACAGATATGGCAGCAGTGAAAATCGACGTCGTGCTGTCGACGGGGATCGGAAGCGGCCTGGCTGGTGACGAGGCGCCGCGGCAGACGGGCGGCCAGACGGCCAGGAATAGTCCCGCGGGATGTGCAGCTGCGCCACCGCTCCCGATGCACTTGGCACGTACTCCCGCGGCTGTGGGCGCCGAAATAGAAACGAGCGTGTAGATTGTGCTATCGCTGGTGACAAGTGATTTCCGATGCCGACTCGATTCAACGGCTACGACGGCAGGGACAGTCGCCCCGTTGCAAACTCGTTTTTAATGCGGACGACCTGCGTCCTTCGCATTGGCACGAAATTTCAATGTTTCCGACGATAACTTGCTAATGCTTTTTTCTGTAAAAATATATGCAAATAGTACAAAAATTTATATGACCATTTAAAATTAATGCATAATGAAAAACAAACTCACTACTATTACTATAAGAGAAACGTATACATTTACCTTTGCAAATCGAACTAGAAGCCTAAGCATACCCACACTAAACGAGTTGGGAGTCAAAATAGATGGAACCATCACTGTGCCAAGATATTTGTTAATATTTATTTGGAAAATGTTTAAATTTATAATACTTTTTCTATGATTATTTTAATCAATTATAAGAATTGAAAGAAAAAAAAATCCGTTCGAGTCCAAACATGATACCAACGACTTGGCGTTATTTAAAATATATTTGACAGGAATCTACGTTTGGTCAGCATAAAGGAGTTGAGAAATATACACAACGTTGGCCAACATGGCATTTACTGAAATCGCAAGCTCGTTAATTGGGTTTAGATTGGATTGGCCGCCCGCCATGACACTTGCAATCAAAATGGCGCTCGGTAAACACGCCGCGTGTAAACTTGACCGTTTACGATATTTATTCATGAAAAGGTGTTTTTCAAAGCTTTTGGCGCTTAAATAAAGACTTATTTGCTTTTCACATTTATGAGTATTTGAAGCATCAGTGAGATGTACGGAATTTTAAAAGTGCAATCGGAAAAATCATCAATCTCACAAGTGGCGTGCTGATCGTACAATGAAACGTAATAAATATATAGCCAAATAAATTTTCTATTATGGTTTTTAAATGAAATTTCTTGTCTGTTCTTGTTTTTTTTTTTCAACATATGAATTCACAAATATTCCAAGTATAGTTGGAATCTATTTGCAGGCTGTTCTCGGCACATGGACTAAGCTACAGCTCGGGGACACGCGACACAAACATGGCCGCGTCCGGCCGGGAATTCTGAAACAAAATGGCCGCCCGAAGCGCAGTGGCACTGCTAATGTCAAGGTTGGTTTTTGCAAATTCGCAAATCGTTATGGGAAATCATAAACTGTTTATCACTTCGGGAGTCATGGCTCGCGACATTTATTGCCCATAAAGAATGTGCGGGGTGATTTAGTTTGTATTGCAGGTATTTTTGGGGCAAGAAAAAGATCAAAACATTATTCTCGGGTCACGTGGTCTTGCAATATGTTACGTTATGCCTCAACTCGCATTTCAGTAATGATAGTTCATACAGTGATATTTTATAAAAATATGTCTGTTTTATCCATACTAAAAAAATCATATTTTAAATACTATTGTCACTCCTGCAAATAATTCAGAATGTGCAAACAAAGAGAGCTCCTGTCGATGGTAAAAAGCCTAAAGTATGCTGTTTTGGCTATATTTTTCGAAATAATAAATAAGGCCTACTGCAGCTAGTTATCCAAAAAAAAAAAGGCATTGGCATCGCAAACTAAAGTAGATGTGGTTTTCGCCAGCGGCTGGAAGTGGGGAGTGTAGCCTAATTAGTGAGACTGGCTCAGGACAAACATGTTCAGTGAAATGATCACCAACCTCCTTTGAAAAGAAGTGACTCCTATAGTATCATACACGAAGGTATAAAAAACAAAAAAACAAAAAAAAACATCTAGAATTTTCTTTGGCGACTGGCAGTGAAGAGTTCTCGTTCTATGCGGCACTAGACTAAGAAACATTTAAAATCAGGTAAAATATATAGATAAACAATAAAAAAAATAATTAAATATGCGTTATGATGAATAGACGCGTGTTAAACGGAACGTACAATATAACACGTTAGAAATATCTGATGCCTTGGCTCAACGATGGAGCCGTTGGGTTGACCTTTCGCGTGTGGTCCTTCGTGAATAGAGACGTTTCCTGCTAAAGTGCTATTCGATTGATTTACACGGCAGTCCATATTTAATTACACTGTTTGATTTCCTTAGTAGCAGGAAACAAGCACCAATACCCAAGTCCTATTTAAACATAGCAGTAATTTGCGTAGCAATTTTAGAGCGATTGTGGCCTTCATACGCAAAAATCAAGAAATTTCATATTACAATATTTATTTGTATCTCTTTATAGATTTAATGGTGTTTTGGATGTTTTCAGGCTAGCGATTAAAATGAAACGACGAAAAGCATCCTCTATTTTATTTTCAAGACAATTGCAAACAAATAAACATACGTACTTTATTTTGTATGCTTTTACCGATTACTGCAAACAAATTAATAATAACTAAGATCTTGTATATTTGTCGATGTTTGATACAATATCGATTTGTGGCTAAGGTAAACAATTATTGAGTATTTTTAGGTGTTATTCACGAGGTATGTGGGCCAAGGGAGTGAGAATTCAATACAGATCGGTTAATCGACACACCGAGAATCGTAAACAAATAATCTGTGTTTATAAACCTAACCATAGGTACACCAGTGTAAACAGTCAAATATCTAAGGCGTTTTCGCTTTTCAAGGGTATCGTCAGTAGTAGATTTGACCAATGCATCAAAAGTTAAAAAGGCTATCGCGTTCAGTGAAGAGCAAAAAAGCACTGGCCACCACGTAATGACAAAAGCACCCGAAATATCTAAATATAGCGACAGCGTAGTTTGCCTCCCATTCCTGACCCAACTTAATAGAAAGTTAAGAGAATTTTCCGTGTTGAAGCGTGGGCGAATTCTAAACTGCGAAATGGGTAAGCGAGTCTGCTGATAGTTTTCCAAGACACGAGAAAATAGTTACCCTATAGTAGAAAAGAGGGTGGGAGGTCTATATACCTGTTTAACCGTTTGACGGCTATCCATTAAATCCTCATACATTCCAAAAGTGCTATAGAGAATTTGGATATTTCAAAATAAAAAAATGTGTTTTTACTGAAAATTTTATAACTTTTGCAATTTTACATCGATTTACATATTTCTTTTAACGTTTTACAGATAGAGAATTAACGAAAACAACTATTTAAGGCAATTAATAAAGATATCAGTGGTAAATAAAATAAATAGCGTGAAAGTAAAATTATTGGTTTTTCTTTTGTATATTCGAACGAGCCTTTTTTTTGTTACGGTTACACTATTAGAATTTGCATTGGAGGAAATTAGAATTACTGGATGCGGTTTTGATTTTTTATCTTCGTCCTCTGACGTGTAACTTGACCTTGATTCAGTGTTCGAAATATTATCATCACTCAACGTGATCAGGTATTTTCAATACGTGAAAAAAATTAAAATAATTTTTTATTTGGAATGAAAACTAATTAAAAGCGCTATTTATGCTTTAAAAGACACACTTTATTTACGAAAACGCTAGAGCGGCAAAATATTTGAGATACAGAGATACAGACTCGTACTGAAATGACAGCGCGATAGCACCGCTTAGCATTTATGGACTTGAAATCTGGAAGCGCGATAGCTCATTATTCACTGTAAGGTATGAAACCCAATAAAAGCCACAAATGGATTGATTAATGGAGTATTACATATGACGATTAAAGGAGGAAAGACTCACCGAAAGCCGACGCTCTTGTCGGCTTCGTCGTCGGAGGAGGCTTCGCGGTCGCTGGCGGAGCCCCAGGAGGACTCGTCGCGGGAGGGCTCGCGGCGAGGAGCGCGCAGTGAGCGCCGCCCCTCCGCGCCCCGCTCCGCCCAGCCCGCGCCCCCCTGCAGCCGCGCCTCATCTGCAACCGAACAGACACAACCATCAGAAGTGAATCCAGCAATCCCCTCCTCAAGGGGATCGGACATAACACCCCCGACTCCCTACCCGTGCATACAGGCACAAATTCCCACACCGCATCCTCCAACAGTCTCCGACGGCTCCCGGGGCACTCTGTATAAGAAGGAGCGCCAAGTAGCCAAAACCAGACATTTTAGGATGATTATTGTACCCCATCCCTGAAGTATTTAAACTCAAAATACAACATGTGATGTTAGTCAAATAAGTCAGCTACTGTTCCTTTGTAATAACTAGGATGTCTTGCATTATATAAAATCAGTAAAATCACTAAGTTTACCACCCCGCCTGCCACCCCTATCCCCCCCATTTCTTGTTATGTTATCTAGTTTTAATATTTATATAATTTTCCCTTACACTCAGACAAGAAACTCATGTACGCTACCACCTAGAACAACCCATTGTAAGCCCCAGAAACTGCGCGCAGGACCTGCGGCAAACCATACCGTATTATCAAACATACATTGTAATTTGAATTAATAACAAAATAAAGAAAAGTTAAAGTTATCAGAAACCATCAATCAGAAAAGCACAACACCATCCTGGAGATGAACACTCTGCGCACTCATGAAAATACAAGAAACACATTGCATTACAATCAAAGTTTAAAATTGCGCTGCCTGTCACAAGATAAATTATCGCTGAAACAAAAAGTGTGAATTCAGTTGTGTTGTAGTGCTTTGTGGTGTGAATTGAAATGATTAAGCAGATCGGGCATATATTATGAAATATACTGTATTCAATTGATAAAATGTATTGCTTGATTAAATATGAATACAATATATTTAGAAAAGTAGCTGAAAACTAAAAATTTTACTTCAAAATGTAGGTAATATGAAATACTGTCTCTTCAGGATATCAAGTTTCACACAAGTATCACTTAAATTAATTAATGAACTACTTAATTAAACATAGCAATCACACAGAGTGTGTTAAAAAAAATGTAAACAGACAATTTAATAATAAAAAAGTACGTGATATAAAATACTGCCTATACAAGGTGTCATTTTAACGAAGAGTTAAATTTGTTTAATTGATAGAATGTACCTGTTGCAACATAGCGAACACACAGATCAGTCCGAGAGTTGAATACAAGATTAATTAAAAAAAAAGTCGGAATTGAAAGTTTTAATGTACAAGATAAGTAATTTGAAACACTGACTATACAAGGTGGCATTTTAACGTGCGGTGAGGCCCGACACACTCAGCGCCGGTGGTTAATTGATAGAATGTAGGGCCTGATTTACGGCGACAGGGCGGATAGACCGCGGCGGCCATCTTGGTTTTTATTACGAATTCCTTTCAGTTTTATGGACGCGACTGTTTTCCGTTGATTGGGAATATTGGGAAAGAGCCCGGCGGTGGGCCCCGACCCACCATTTACAGCCTGCGCGAGCCACACAATGGAAGCTCCGCCCGCCCCAACTGTATTAAGGGTGACACCATGCTTCCATACAAAATTATCGAACGGCTATAGATTATGGATTCATCTCATTCAAACGTTTTGAATTCACCGAAAACAACCAAAAAAAAATACAAAGTTAGTGAGAAATTTAACTAATTACAAAATATTTTCAGTCATGTTTTTAGAATCAAAAAAAGATACTACAAAGTATAATCTTCAATAAGTAAAAAGTAATCCAGAGCGAGTTGTGCAACTCGTACGTTTTTTACAAAATTCCGTTCGATGAAATGACAGTCGATGAATTGGTGCATCCACTTGCATATGCCAGCAGTGGGTTGATTACCAGCTGGAAAAGTGGTCGTGGAATCCGTTCAACTTAAGTTATGGCTCAATTCGGTCGAATTTAACGAAGCCGTTTGAATATGTAATTTCTAATAAAATTGTAATAAATTGGTCATCTGACATTTTCAGAAAATTTCACGTCCGTTTTATGAATATCAAATTAAGTAAAAACGACGAGAATTATTGAAGTTGACTTTGAAGCAATAAAAAAAAACATCGATTTTTTCCATCGCTTATTAGCATAGTTTGTAGTATTAAACACGCATTTCAAGTAAATTCAATATCAGTAAATGTGATGGGATGTATGAAATAATGTTTTTTTTTTAGACACTTCGAGTTTAGGCATTTGAGAGCTTTTTGAAATGATGATCGATGGCGGTTGTGCCACGGTGCCTGTAGGGGCCTATGCAACGAGGAAATGAAAAATACATCCATATTTATTCACGGAGTTGTACAGTGATTACTTTTACTATGAACTTTATCGCTTGTATTATTTACAGAGCAGTCACAATAAGCCGGCATGGATCATAAAGCACCATTCCAATCGTCCACACCGCAGGCCAGAGACAAACGCCTCTCGAGGCCTTAATAGTCGCGCTTGGAATGTACAGATTGTGCCATTGCATAATTCCAGCTATTTATTGCAGGTTATATGTATTATATGAAATGCACTAAGGAAGGAATGCACTTTGAGTAAGTCCGGGCATAACTATTGCATTAGGTTTTGTCTCTCGGATTAATCAATCATAGATACCTGCGTCCGATATCTCACCTGGTGAGTAATATCTGCGTGCTTATTTTATTATACGACTTATATATTTTTCTAATAATAATTTAAAATTGGGATGGCCGGAGATAGATATTAGAAATGAAAACATATGCGACGGATCGTTAAGAGATTAAATATTAAAGGACGCAACGTTTTTTGAAGAAACGTCTAGTGGGCACGCGAATAAACTCAGTGCCTTAAAAAGTGGCTAAGCCGTTTTCAGTGTTTCCAGTCAAGGCTGATATAAAGTCACATCTCCGTTAGAAAATAAGGAATAACTTTATTAAATATTTAACTGATATACTTATATATATATATATATATATATATATATATATATATATATATATATCTCTCAAAGTCGTGTACACTTCTGATTAGATTGGGTGGCTCGCGAGCCCGGGCAAAGCGGAGCTCTCGGAGCGATAAATTAAATGCAACAAATAATAAAGTAACATTGTGTCTGTCGGCCGGTGAGACCGCGCCCCGGTCCAGTATGCATCATAGGCGAGAGTCCATTATACAGGAGGCGATCGCAGACAAAGGGGCCTATTAAATTATTCGGCTGTGAAAATTGCCCGCTTGAGTGGGTGCACGCTCTACGATCTGATTTAAAATGTCTGAAATTGAGCTTTGTTAAGAAAATTACACGATTTTTTTTTAATTTCGTTAGAAAATGATAAAAATCGCTTAATGTAATAAAAATGTAGTGAAACGACGTATTGTTATTTATATTTTAAATATATATACATTTATACTCATATTACGCTATCAGTACAATAAATAGTTAAAACATCTCTTGACTAAAACATTATCTACAATTAGTGAATTTTAATAATGACCAATAATAAATCAAGTGATTGAAATAATAAATAAATATTTTTTAAGATTAGTAGGTTAAATTTTGTTGAAATTAAATGAAAAATAATATTATGTTTTTTACATCAATAAAATATTTTTTATTTAAGTGATTAAACCTTTGCTACTGGTTTCAACTGTAAAAAAACAAAAATACTAATTCTTTGCTTACTTAAATAAATACAGATTATTAATCGCTGGACAACCATCAACGATTCACGCTATTCTGTATTACGCTTTAACCGCAGATATTCGTACATTAACACTAGTCCAACAAAACCACGTAACCGAGAATTTAAAAGCAATTTGAATAAAGTGAATCTCGCCTGTGAAGAAACACTGATTACGAGTGCACAGTAATTAAAGACGATATTTAATGTTTTTTTTTTTTTTAAATGCATATTTGAGAATTTTTAACATGACTTGTTAAACGGGTGGAAATCTGTACGTGTTTGAATAGAAAGAAGCTATTTGTTTGGACCCGAGAAAGTTTTTAATAACACACGGAAGCGGCAAAAGGATGACTTTTAATCGCTGTTACAAAAGTTGATTGATTTTTTTATTCATTTATTCATGGAAAAGAAATTAGTCAAATTACAACACCTCTAATATAACAATTACTTGCGCTTACATAAATCAAAATAAATATATCAAATCGCAAATATACGTTTTAACACAGCATGTTTATTTATAACTGGTGACGTTATAGAACAATAACTTTTTACGCATATCAACTCATTTTGTTTATATATATATATATATATTTTAGGAACACATATTTTGTGTCGATATACATGTAAATTTAATCTATGAGGATAGTTGACGCGATCTGGTCGCATTTAAAACGAGGTTGGCGCATGCCTCAGCTTGTCACCGAGTGGCCTGTAATTCGTGATTCGACAACTGCGATTCCGGCGGACTCGATGCAATGCAAGTGCAGTGCCGCACAGCGCGGGTCAAAGACAACCGTAATGATAATATACACGGTGATTCAAAAAGTTTACACACCTAATTTATTAATTTTACTAAAAAAAATTATTTAAGTGTTATTTTATAATAATATTTGAAGTCGTTTATTTGGTCCATATTATAAAAAAATATATTATCCACTCAATGAGATGAGATGAGGAGAATCAGCTGATCACACAGTAAGTACGTTATTTTTATATGTATAATGAAAATACATTTATATCTAATATTTCAAAAAAAAAACATTGTGAATTCATAACAAAAAAAAAATCTCTAGTGACATTTTAATTAGATGAGTACTGGACACATGCTGTTACAAATCTAAATTATGGCTTCGAAAATATTAATAAACTAGTACTATCACTTTCGAGACACCGTGTATAAGGCGAATTAAAAAAAATCGAAACTATCTGGGTTAATCGTGTGATTTAATTGAACACGAACTCTTAACACATCCTGGTAAAAGGGAAAATGCATTGTTAATATTTTATTTGGTATATATATAGTAGACTTAGGCACTGATGTGACATCGGCGTGTTTATATACGTTTGAGTTTATTATTATTTTTTTTTTTATATATGACTGATAATTTCATAACCCGAAAATCCAACAAAATAAGAAAAATAATACTTTATTAAACAAAAATAAAAAAATAAGCTAATCAATAATTTTTCAAAGATAGTTAGTTAAAATAAAAGTTTTCAAGATTCAAGAAGATCAGATTAATCTGTATACATTTCTAAAATATAGTAAAAATAATTTAGATCTAATTTCCTAGTTAAAATAAATAAAATATTTATTTAAAAAAATAAAATTTATATTCAGCCCATCATAAAATTATTCGACACATAAATAAATCTCATATAATTAATATGAGATTTATTAAGATGCTGTTTAATTAAAACAGCTCTGATTCTTTTGATTCAACTGATTCGTTTGATTCGGATCAATAGACAATAAAAATAACATAACCATAAATTTTCTCGGCTGTCGTCCTTTTAATGAAGTGAATAGCCCTCTGGGTTTCCATTCTCTATGGCCGCCTTCGACCATAAGCAAAGCGTCATTAGACCTGGTAATAATGAATGCATCGCATCGCAACCCTTTGCATTTGATGAGGTAAAAACATTATTATTTTATTGTTGATAGTAAAAAAATATCTGCATTAAGTTTTTTTTTATTTGAACCACGTAGAAAATATTTATTTCTTGCATATTGAATGAGTTATTATATTGAAACTCAAAATAACAATATCTTATGTTTTTTTTTTTTATAAATGTCACATTGTGTGCATAACATTATTACATTTCTAAGAATAAAGAAATAATTATTGTATGGGTTATATATAAACTTAAAATATAAATGTTTTACTAAGAATTATTACGACGTGAAAAATACGGTTATAATATTCAGTGTTGTCATTTAAATAAAACAATTTAAAGTAGTAAAAATGTGAAATTGTAGTTATTCAATGCTCGATGGTCCATCGACAATAAACACCGCCGCGTCTCATCTGTGTGGGAATAGTCTATTATTTATACATCATTTATAAGCTTCTATAAATAATTGTCTCTGCGCTCGGGGCACGTGATTGGTGGAGCTGGATTCAGAAATTTAAAGGTGTGATGCAGTTATGCACCGTTCAAAAGACATGATAAAAAATATTTACTGCAGGTAGAAAGTAAGGAAGATTCAATATGAGCAAGTTATATACATTGAAAGAATTTATTTAAATATCATTTTAGTTTAATGTTTATATATAATATTTTTTATGTTCTTGAAAAAACAAAACATTTTAAGTTTGTTTTGAAATAATGTGTTTCCTATATAAAACACATAAAAGTATAACAGATGTATGAATGATTTCATAATTTTTTAACATAATATACAATTTACGTAAGAAAATTACAGTAGACATTTATTCATATGCCATAACAAAACTGAGCAGTGTCTTTACAATAAATTATCAAAAGAATCTAATGAATTGCAGTCGCAGTTGCATAGAAATGCAGATTTACCCATAGCTCAGAGAAACACAAAAGATGCAACCATTGCGTGGAAAATTCTATTATTATAGCAGAGTTTTTCTAGCGTGCAATTTATGGTCTTATATTATTCACAGGAATACTGCGTGTAGTCTATTCAAGTAATGAAAGACTATATGTTTGATGAAATGTCATAACTGACTTTATTCACCATATGATCATTATTATTATTATACATATATATATATACAACACACAGGCAATCATTACTAGGACACATAATCTCGAGGTAGATTTTACCATTCAAACGTCTTTGAGAGTGCTCCATCGTATATATCGTAGGCTAAACAACTTTTTATGGGCAATCGATATCTCTTCTACACACTGCATAGCAGGTTTTCAAAAGACCATATTAATTCCATTGGTCACGTGGGCCTATAATGACCCTCCCTTATATAATAGCCAATGCGCATATAAACTCATGGGAGGTCCAAGTGACGATGGGTCCTCACTACGTGTACGTGCATTTCTGGGGTAACCTATTTAAAACAGCATTGAAACATATAACATATTTTATTTAATCGCTGATTTAATTCGTTTAAACTATTTTTCGACTTTTATAATTACTTTTATTGAGTTCTGACCTATAAATTTTTTTAGCCATTTTTTAAATTTAAAAGTTCTCGGTTTTCTTATATTAAAGTTGGCAAACACATTTGAAATTGCACGTCAAGTCTCGTGCGGGTTGTATGGATTAAAAATGCAAAGCCGCCGGCGCCAGGCAGGCGGCCATGTTGAATTTCCGGCCATTAGAAAGGCGTCCAGCTGGGTCACTGTGTCGGCTTTCCTTGGGGGTGAACCGAGCGCCACTTGCACACAGGGGTTGCAGGGTAGAAGCATTTGTACTGAAGGTAATTCGGCTAGGTGGTCAGCTTTGTAATTTTCATCAAAAATGTTTTTTTAATAAAAATTAAAGATTGATTATCATATAATATAGAATGAGCGGTTGACACGTCCAACGGGAAAAAGCACGAATAGAAGTTTTGATTGTGTATTGTTATGGCACGGGTCACAGCGCGTGGCGTGTCTCCGACACCTAACAGCAACGGCAATAATCCCGCCACGATAAGTCAGTATTTACTGCCAGCTGGCCTGATCAAGTGCATTTGCGTGCAATGCAACTGTAAACCCGTACTGTGCGCAAATATATTGTCATCTTTATCGAGCGTCTAATTTTTTATAGCATTCAATTGCTTTATTTCAAAAACATTTTTTGTTTCATTCTTCTGCGTTTCTTTTGTGGAATTTCAGTGCCGGTGCTACGTTCAGAGAATCGGAGATGCCCCCAAAAATTAGGACCGAAACGTGATTTCAAGTATCTATATTTTTATCGCAATTAATATATTATGATTGCCTTTATTAAAGCACGCATAGTTAAATAATAAAAATAATATAAACGTACACTTAAAAAAACATACTCGTTTTTATGAAGCCTACAAACATATATTTCAAATGCACAAAGTAAGATCAGGGTAGCACGATCCTGCATAATGTGTTAGGAGGATGAAGGGACTGTCCAGGGGGTGCCATAATGGAATAACTCCCCAACATGCGATTGCTTCGCAGGCTTTATGGAGGTTACTGCAGACCCTGGAATACCGACTCGACTATCTAGCAACACTGACTAATACTATTATGATTAAACATAACTGTGACGTTGTTAAGCGACTTCTAGTTTAAGACTAATTAAAATATTACTAAATAAAAAAAATTGACATTCTCTAGGAAATGTAACCAAAAATTTGGGTTTCTGTAATTTCACAGATAAGTAGTTTTTGTAAAGTAATTAATTATACTTTATTACTACTTAATAAGCACAATATAGTTATATAACAATACGCTTTATTATTTTTTTAAAATACAAAATGTGTTACATAATTCTAAGTCTGTAACTGAATATCAAAGTTACAAACTTCTAAATTGATTTCATTCATTAGCTCCAAATATTGATTTTGACGTGATGTATTTAATGACCAATAAAAATATAAGTTAAAAACTGTACAAATTTTGAAAGAATACAATTTTTTTTAAATTGTGCATATATATACTGTAGCGCGCAGTATTTTTTCTACACGTGGATCTAATTACTTATATAAACATAAATTTATATTTTTTCTCCAAAGTGAGCATTAATTTGTGATAATTTTTTCGACAAAAACGTACGTAGCTGTAGCACCATAAATTTTAATCCAATAAATACGAACATCACGTAATTTGTATACCTATCCTGTATTAAATAAATAAATTCACTACGTAGAGTGCACAGCACTATACGTGGATGTAACCGATCCTGCCTTACTGCGACGATTGCCTCATACATATTCATGTTGTTTTTATACATTTGCCTGTAATTTAGGACAGGGTAGACCGCACCGCTTTTTATACGTGTCCTCACCCACGCGGCTCTCTTTTTAGATAAAGTCAGACGTAATTGTGTATTGATAATGTTAAATTGTACAAAATTCCACGCATTTCAAAATAGTTTATTCTGTAATTATACGCCGGCGTACGACGCAGGGATGATTAATTGAGGATTCGCTGTTTTTACAGGTAGTAGCAAGGTACACCAGATACGTCGATAAGCTGAGAAAAAAAAATGATTTCAATTGCAAATTGTTATTCAAGGGTTTATACAGATAATTCACATTAAGAGTATTTTCTTATTCTCTAACGCTATGTCAAACAACAATTGATCTAGCATGAAAAAAAACGGGGCAACATGTCAAATATTTTGATTTAGTAAGTTCGCCTTAAAAAGAGCGAACGTCTTCGAGTTGACTGACCGAATGTCCACCCAATGAGCGTATTTTGACGGGACCGAGTTTCTTGAGAATAATATTGTATGAATTATATATAAAATGGCATCAAAAACTATTTTATGCATAAAGACAAAACAGTAAAAAAAAACCTTCCTTAAACTCAAGTTGAGCTTCTAATTTTTTTCCAAAACAGAAAAGTTACACTATATGAAAACCTATTATTAGGAATTAAACTTTATTTTTTGTTTTAACAATAAATAATTATAAACGGAGTTAAAAATAAATATATCATTTTAAACTTGTAAAGAAATTAGAAAATAATTGACATATAGTATAAAATGAAACTGCAATAAAAATGTAGTAAAAATAAATAAAAAAAACTTTTTCGGAGAAAACATGAAGTAAATTCCTCATTTTAAATACATGAGATTAACAAATTTATAAAAGAAATAAAAAAAAAGAATAAAAGAGATCCAAAACAAAATAAATCAGTAAAGGAAAAACAAACCCAATTACTCATTTTAATTCCAGAAAGAAAGTATTACACCGCAAGGTGGGAGGATAAAAAAGCTTCGAAAGTAAAAGCTTTGAAAGTAAAAAGCTCCTGTATTAATAAATCACAGCAAATGTTACCTCACAGGAGTAATGTTATATTACGAAATAAACGAAGATCAATGGCGAGCTTTAGGCTTTCGAGGTCAAAGTCAACAGACAAGGCCAAGGCTAAAAGCTCTGACGTCACCGGCAGTCTATAACAAACTTAGGATGAAAGTATTTCGTTTTGAGGTTGTGTTTTAGAGGTTCTTACTGTCTGAATAAAACAGAGAAAAAAAAAGATTTACCTTATTTAATAAAACACACAAATATTGTATTATATTTATACAATTTATTTATTCAATATTTAGGTATACTGTTACGTTTTTCATGATGTTGGATTTCACGGGCATTTCATTGAGTTAGTAAAATAAATGAAAATGGTTAAGTTCTCCTGAATAATTTGTATCCGAAAAAACATGGTTAAATATTATAAGAATTAGACCTAAGTGATAAAAACGAAATAATAATTATTAAACGATGAAGTCTGCAGCAGAAAATAATATACTTTCTGTTGCAGATTTTCGCAAAGAGATTTGTCAATGTGTTAATGTTATAATCAATGTTATTTTAGGGTTAAAATTGAACTCTGTTAAGAATTCCAACAAGCGAACGAAATATTGATAGAAAAATATCAAATCATGATAAACTATAGACTTAATCAAGGATCCAATAACTGTGATAAAGTAGTTATAAATACAAATAAATTTCAAATGACATTGTATAACCTAATCTTCACCAAACTAAATATTCAATGGCCACGGCGAATATCGCATGAATGAGTTAATATTCCGACTTGGTAGACTTTGGTTCAAAGCCAGCGTGCATTTCCGAGTATGCGGCCGATCGATGCGCTGTACATTAGTTAGTGAGCTCGGACGCGGGCCGCCAGGAGCTATTTCGGGTGGCGGAATGCAGTCCCGGCCGCATGCAGTTGTTGCGCCGGGACGTCCAGGAGCGGCTTGCAAGCTCAACAATCGAAACTCTCATCATTTTTAATATTCGCCAGTCAGAAGTCAAAACGTCAATTATCACGAAAATAAATGAAATACATTCAAATGAAATGATAATATAATGTATTCATTATATGAATAGACTAAAAATCGGTTCATATGGATTCATAGGTTTTGGGAGACATTGTTGCGTTATGGATGTTCCATCGTGAAGATAGCTTCAACGCCAAGACCGAAACATTGAAAGTAGCAAAGCACGACGCAGCACAACACCCAATAATAATGCAAATCTTTTTGATAAAAAAATGTTAAAAGTATGGAAGGTAAAGAGGAGCCATGGCGACATTCCGACGTACTCTCTCTAACGTAGTTCGATCAAAACAATATAAATAAAGCCATGTAAGTCACTGAATCTGGTTCGTCGCGTCCGCAAGGTACACTGACCCATCTGCAGGCCCTCCTTGTATGGGACGACACCGCCTGGCGCCAGCCGACCTGGTCTCCGCGGGGTCGTTCTTCAGGTGCTGTTACTTTATCGGATACGGTTCTCAGTCTCAAGATATACACTTCATTCAAAAACATTCAATTATATATAACAAGAGAAGTCCCACAAACGTACAAATACCCGTGTTTACTAATCACGCTCAACAGAATACCTGTAATTCCATTTGATTAGTTATGATATTCCGGCCGGGCTGAGCTCCCGATGGGTCGACAATTGAATTGCAAGTTCACCAGTGACAGGTGAGCAGTTCCTGGTCGCACTTTCTAACCACAGGACTGCTGTGAGCGTCAATCACACCGCCGGTTATTCACTACCTGAAAGTACTTGGATTTTCGTACCTGTCAAAAATGATCGATTCGATAGGCGCACGCATATTTCGATAGTTGGCTTCGTTCGTAAGCACAGCTTATTATTAGTACTGATTTAGAATCGCGAGTCGCTATTCAGTCGGATGCCCATATAAAGGCGACTTTTCAAGTGCGCAAATCCTGTCGTAATATTATCCGCAGTCTTGTCAATGAGAAGTAAAGGAAATCGACAGTGTCTCCCATAACTCTTGTTAGAGCTAATGGGTTTTAATGATACGGTTTACTCAACGACAAGCGATTATTTTCGTGTCATCGAATAAGAATATAATTTAAATAAAAAAAAATATTATTAACGAGTACAGGGTAACTCAAAAATCAACGCACTACCTATAACTATTAAAATATAGAAATGAGCATATTTGGATATTTCAAAATAGTTTATTTTGTACATCCGTTTCAATTATTTTTTTTTAGTTTTGCAAAGTGAAAGAAAAAACATTCACAGTAATGGTAAAAAATGATCTATGCTACCTATGTCATAGCCATTTGTTGATATTAAAAAGGATACCAAAAAATAATATTAAACAAAATATGTATTCAAATTACATTGTTTGGCTATATTTTATATTCAAATATTTTTTTGTTAAATGAGCAATGTTTGATCCAATAAAATTATTTTATGTTCTACGTATATTTTTTAACTAGACGGGGCCAAGTATATGAAATTGTATCAACGGCTAGGAGAATGGACAACAGTTCCCGACATCAGCAGTCACAGACACCAGCAATCCATCATCAGCCGAATAAGCCAGAGTGCATGACGGACGGGGAAGTCTCAAGGACAGGCGCCGGCTACGTCATCCGGAAATCACGTTCTTGAAATGATAAAACAATAAATATTTGTCAGTTTCCGGTAGTTAGGCGGCCATTACTGCCTGCTCGTCATCAGTGGCGGCGCTAAATTCTGTCCCACCGCCATTATTGGCGGTACATCGTTATGCGGTAAGATAAGTCCCGTAAAAAACAGCTTCGGCTTCAAAATAACGCGAATTTATTACATTTAACCCTTTGCTAGATTAGCATCTTTAAAATGAGGACACATCGATGAGCTATAATGATTTCACAATTATTCTACTAAATGTGATAATTTATGATAAAATGCATGACATATTCATAGTTTATGCTACTTACCAATGTTGATGTTATCAAATAAAATATGTTATTTAAGTAATTAATTAACACAAAGAATGACGAGATGAATAATAAAAAAAATGATAGACAAAGATGGGATTCGATTAGCACCTCCACCACAGTCATGTATTGAATCCAATTCAACCATAGTGGCTAAGCGAGAATTTGAATCATCGACCTATTTTTATATTTATATATCATCAAAAGTTACATCACAAGTGTACATAATACACTGCATGATTATTCAAGTACGTGTCTTAATCTCCAATATATTATAAGATAACTTACTGATTTTTTTAAGACTCGCATTGTTTTGTAAAGGGTTAAATTTGTCGGTAGATTACATTTTCACCTTGAAGCTTATTACTCCACTGCGTAGGAAGCCACCTATATTTATTACAAAATGAATCATACTTTTTTCACTCACAGAACGGATTAATAAAACAAATCCGTAGGTGTTTAGATATAATATTAAAAAAAACCGCAGGAATAATCGTTGACGTTTGCAATATTGATTGTGCAAGACAGACATTTTTTACGAGTTGTTAAACTTGAATTTAAATGGATAAGTAATTAATTTCACTATAGGTGTGGATAGAATTATTGTAATCCCGTTTAGAAGCTGATTCATAGACAGTCAATTACTTTATTTATGGTGTGTGCACTGAAACATTATCGCCGTAGAACAATAATAAAAAAAGTACATTAGCCATAATATTCAAAGCTCATGGCGGTTGGTGAGGCATATAATAAATTATTATTTACAATGATACCATTTGTAAGGATTGAAATAATTGCTTCTGGTATCTATGGTGGAACAAACATTTGCATTTACACATACGAATATATAATTCCACCCCCGCATGGCTACTGAGTGACTGATGGATGTTTAATTTGTAAAACAGGACGACTAAATTAAAAACAAAGTGAAAAAAATTAAGAAGTTCATAATAATACTTACAGTGCTTGTCTTGATTCAAGCATGCTACATAGTTGTTTTAATTTACGTCTAGAAAGGTAATTTATTTATTTACGACTGAAATTTTATTGTAAGAATGTGTTTTTGCCTCGTATTAAAATGGTTAGTATATTTGCTTATCGAACCTACATATATAAAAATATAAATTGTTTCGTAGTTGTAAGGAAACTATAAAAATCTTTAAAAAAAAATTGTTTTACACAGCAAAAAAAAAGAAATTATAAAAAGTCGTTACTAGAAAAATAAAACGAAAATGCTGTGCAATTTATAATTAGCAGGGCATAACAAATAATATTGTATGTTGATGCGATAATGACTGTAAAAATTGAAAGTTTCTAAGTAAAAAAAAAAAATCCAATTAATCAGACACCAAAACAATGAAAAATTGTTTCCTTATTCGCTTGACATTTCGTCTATTTCGTAAGCGTGGTTTAAAAAAGGCAATCCATTACCATACACTGAGTCCGCCGTGGACAATGGCTGACGTGCCAAAAAAAACATGGCGGAATCAAAAAGTCGAAACGTAAACACAAACCATTTCGAAATAACTGCAATTAAAAATGAGTGATGGATTGGTAGAAGATTGATTAAGGAGTCATGCACTTAATTGCAACGGCTGCATTGCGAAACAAATTAGAATTCACGCTTATTTTGATGGATTTTTTCATATTTAACTCCACGACCGGAAGACAACCGAGATTAGATAATCTGACAAGAAGTTCTAATGAGAATGGGTTATAATTGTGGGTGTCATCAGGGTCTCGCTGTGGGGATTAACTTAATAGTTTGTATTCCTGAATGATCTATAATGCATGATGTTGATGTACACCAATCAATAAAAGTCTATTAAGTTTTAAGCTTAACTTTTATAAAATACAAAGCCGTAAGGTCAGAGATAAGAAAGCGAGTAGAAATAAGTCTGAAAAATGCAGTCTGGCGTTTTCCTTTTTGTATTGAGAAATATATCAGAGGCATCTTGAAATTTATTTTCGTCTCTTTTCATCTGGAGACAATTTATAGTTTATACATGACAAATCGTAAAAAAAAAAAAAAACACAGCTGCACCCGGATTTAAACATCGGCAAGCAAGTGAGCTAATTACCAATCTAGCGAGCGGCATGCTAATGGTGTTATTAATAAATATATTTTTATTATTAATTACATATTTTATGAATATTATTCAAGAAATGCGAAGCAATTTTTAATGCTTGTAATAAGGTATTATTATGTAAATTAAAAAAAAAAGTTGTGTAATACATCAAGCGAAAATAATTAAATTTTATAACGCGAAAAAATAAGTCGATTCCCACGTGTTCTGCCTTAAATGGCAGGTATTCCGATTTCCTAAACTGGTTCTCAATACCAGTATGGATTATTTTATTATTCAGCATATTTAATAAGGACAAACAACTGCCTCAATATTTTCTGCGCCTTAAAAATGTGTTGCTATCGACGAAGGAATTGTTATTGTCTATCGGGTGTAAACATTATTAAAAAAAAGTATTGGACAAACACCTGCTTAGGAGTGTTGAAAATAGGAAATAATTATGTGTATATATGATTTAAATTCTAACTCCGGATCGTATAGTTGGCAAACGAGCATCCTAGCCATGAAGCCCCAAAGCGGTTTGAAATATCTGCGAAAACTACATAATTAGCTACAAATTAATCCCATTGTGACTAAAATGTATGATGTAGAGAGCGCGATTAGTAAGTGTGAGAACTTTGCGGCGCCGCTGGCGATGAAGCCGATAACAAAAATGAACGCAGGACTTCAAATCCAAACAAAAGATGAAGAGGCGATCGCTATCGTCTAAAAGACCAACGCGAAAGTGAAACGTACATCCGAAAGTGAGCATTATGTTCTAATCCCATTCCAAACTGTACAGATCAATATCGCCTGCCGAGCTGTCGGGCTTAGAAACATCTTCGCTATCAACTATTATTTATTTCTGAGTAACCTATCACTACGCAAGTAAAAGGGAAACTTGAATTTGGGATGTATACAGTATCCACGATACATTAAAACCCCAGATTTCTAACAAACATCTTCTACCTGCCACTAACTAGTAGCTAACCACACTTCTCTGTTAAATCGCAAGGGAAGAAGCAAGTAAGCGAACAAGGGAAAGCATTCGGATGTAAAAAAATCTCCAGAGAAATCAAATAAAACCTTCGCGAGATGAAGTTTTCTCTCGGAGGGCTTAACTTCTTTTAAAACGTTGAAACAATACATATATTTCACAGAATTTAAAAAAAATTAAAAAAACTTATTGTCTACCTACTCAGTAAGCTCGACAAGTAAGTCTACACATTTCTAGGATCGGAGGACACCAAAACCTATTTAATTCGCCTGCTGATTAAACTAGATAAGGGTAGGGTAGATTAGGTTAGGTGAGATAAGCGATTTATTTTAATTTCTAGCCAAGAGAGCGATTCGTACTTCACTTATTCAATTGATCTCTAATGCCACGTGCTTTTATTGCCGATAGAATCTTCGAAAAACGAAACGAACTACCATTATCAAAACTTTTCCTTTCTCTGCGAATCTCGGTACACCGTTACCGGCGAGATTCCATAGGGCACACGATTCCAACAGCCACGGCCGCGGTGCGAATTCAATTAATATCAATGTCGGCCTGTCGGAAGCCCATCGAAAGCGAGCCCCGTTCGTGTAACTAAATACTAAGTAACCTGCTGTGACCGCCGCTTGACCCGGCCTGTCTCGCACTTTCGCCATGATGCACCAAGAAAATTCCATTGAATTAACAATTTGATTAATCCACGACAAACTAAATAAAATAGCGATACTAGACATATTAATAATAAAATGTATTGGAGAGACATTCGGGCGTCTTTACATATATATACCATGTAGAATAAAACAATTTTGAACAATGGAAATCTTTCTTGTAGCCAGTCTGACGAAGTGCATTTCTACGATATCTTGTTGTCTTTAATATTTAAATTTTTAATAATAAATAAATTGTTAGTAAAATGACAAATAAAAATTATTTTATAGCCGTGTTAAGTGACACGTAAAAATGTTATAAAATTCTACACGTTAAGTTTACGATACAATAAAAACAATTCAATCATATTTTACTATGTTTTAAAATAAAGATATAAAAAATAGACCGGAAATTGTAATAAAATATCGCGGATTACTTTCAATAGTGTTTTGTTTTTTATTTATTTAACAATAAAGATCAAGGTCCGAGTAAACCGGAGTTTAAAAAGCACTTTTTCACATGACGGTTAGCGTGGGTGTCCCATTAATCTCACGCTAAACACACGACGCCCATGAGCCGCGCAGCCATCGAGAGAAGTGACGGATGTGAGGATATGTGAATGTGGATGTGAGAATGTGGTAGCAGAAGACAGTGCCAAATCATCGATTATGGAATATCAGCAAAATGTTCACTTGTGCATGTTATTCGTTGGTTAATTTAGAGATATACAGGTGTCCAAAGAGAGTATCGGGTATTTGTTAGTTCAGTAAAACAAAACATACTATAAAACAAGTATTTTTTTTATTATTGATTGTAAGAATACAAAATGGAAAATTATTTCAAAAAGATGATGTTATCCAAATGGTGACCGTTACGCGTTGCTGGCACTCTTCTAATCTGGAACGAAGATTGCTGATAACACGCTGACACATAGCCCTCGATATTGCTGCCACTTCTGACCTGATGCTTTGTTTCAATTCCGTTAGGTTCGTCGGATTATTCTCATAAACCCTACTTTTATGGTATCCCCATACGAAATAGTCAAGAGGGCTAAGGTCGGGGCTTCTGGGAGGCCAGTTGATGTTACCTCTACGTGAAATGACCTTATTAGGGAATAATTCGTTAACAGCTTCAATTGATTGATTGGATGTATGGCAAGTGTTCTTGTTGGAACTACGTTCTTGAGTTGAAACCTTGAAACTCCTGCAACTCTGGGCCCAAAAAATTTCGCAGCATATCGCAACAACGGACACTATTCACATTCACCCGATACTCTTTTTGGACACCCTGTATAAAACCAGTTCATTCACTGTCCGTTTTTATTTATTTGGACATAATTTGTATACAAATATTTATATGTATATTTTATAAAAATATTTTTTTATATATAAATATTTTTATTTATTTATGAAATGGTAAAGCACGTGATGAAGTTTGCATTTTAATATTTAATAAAAAATTACAGAGACAAATCTACACGTTAGCATTAAAAATGTATGTATTTAAAAAAATGTTACATTATATAATTACGGTTATCTTTTGGTAAAGGTCTAAAGGTGTTTAACATTACATAAAACAAGGCAGCCTCCAAGAAGCGACGTCAGATATGTTACCTTACACATGGCATGGTGTACGAGGAAATCGCAATGTTGACTTACCTGTAACAAAAAGGTAAATAAAATTAGCATAACTAGTATGCAATAACATCACAAACAAAAAAAATAAAGAAATTGAAACTAACATTGTTATCAGAAAATTGCTTTAAAAAAAAATTGTATTATATAAATTTTGGCTGTTACCAATATATAAATATGAAAAAAAGTTTTGATCTTTAAATGACTATTAAAATCAAATCGATTGCCTTCTATCGATCTTTACTAATTTATTGTGGCAACCATTAGTGTAGCGATAATTTGATAAATGTTTTAGTTCTAAGAAATTGACGATACATTATGAAAAATGTGATACATTTTTTCTAGGAAGATCGTCACTAAAGTGCTAATGAAGATTAAGTAATTAGCTAGCGTGTATTTAGTGTGATGATAAAAATATTTATAATAGATGATCGTTTTAATAGAATAAACTTAAAAGTTATTTATACCTATATAACCTATCATTTAGCTCACAAACTTTTAGCTCAGCGCTAAAAATACACATTCTTTTGACGAGTACACGAATAATTAATTTGATAATTATTTACTATAAATTTAATTTAAACATACGACACATGTGACCCCAATACATAAAAAGATTAGTTCATATGGCAGAATTACTATTTGCATCTGCAATTACCAGTTTGTTTACTCTATTTCAACGATTTTATTAAATCGTTAATTCTCGAGCGATTCATATAAGACATTAAACGAAATATACCTTGAAAGCATTTAAAGAATCTAATTAAATATAACGAAGGTTTTAAATACGTAAATATTAAGCATTTACTATTGATCGACTTTTTATAATTTTTTTTTAATAATCAACAATTTTCGTAACTCTTAAAGTTAATGTTGCATATATCGGAGAGATTGATTAATTAGATTAAAAAAAATCAAAGTAAAATGTAAAAAAATATCAATATCTTAAACAAGGTTACGTAATAACTGAATGTTTATGAAAACGCGTATAAAGCATCACAGCGAGCGTATTATGTATCCTTATATTCTAATTATAGATAGTGTATCGTATACGATAAAAAAAACGCCCAGTACCAAAATGGTGATTAAATTAATCAGTGATTACTAAATTTAAAAAAATATTTTTTGTTTTAAAATCAGAAAAACTGCTCAGTATTTCATATAAAAAATACAGTAGATATTTTCATATTATTTATTAATGACGCAACGAGTTTCGCTAGATCGATTTCTACCCTTCGATGCACACTTAGAATGTTGGCGTCATAAGAAGCAACGTAAAATAATTAGTATCATCGTGTTATATAATATAAATATTAAATTTAAAACGGCTTGCTTAGATTACAAATACATTGCATGACACAACTAGCAGACCTGTATGCACGTTATTTTCTCGCTTCTATCCAAATTATGGCATATTTACAGCGTCAAGTGTTTTCCTCTTCAAAACAATGACGCATGAGTATATTTTAGAGACCTAGCAAAAATATAACCTAACGAGTTTCAATTTTACATGGTTGTGACATTTAATTAAAAATTAATTAAAAGATACACGATTAAACAAGCCATGGAAAATCTAAAAGCTCAAAAGAAACAATGAATGCGTCATGAGTTCAGCAATTGGAAGGAACGAGACGCAGTAAGCTAAATAAATCAAACTATTCATGACAAGACATCACATTTAAAGATTATAAGTGATCGTTTTCTTTTTACTTGAGAACTCCGCCGTCTCTTCTCGCCAAAGATTTTTCAAACAGAGTTGCTTTGTTTGAAAGGCCAACACAAAAGGTTGTGCGAAACTAGTCACAAAGGTAAAAATAAAAATGTTAAAAATAACCAAAATATTTATTTTACAATATTTGGATAAAATATATCATTAAAATTAACGTTTTGAACATTCTTGTCATCTTTTTTGAGTATACGAATCTACCGTTTAAGACAACGCGCGTCCTGGATACAATTTTTTTTAACCGGAAAAAAGAGATCATTCTTTGAAAATATATGTACATACAGTGAAGACTAATTAATGGAACTGGTATTTATTTTGTAATACTCCATTTTATTACAATAAAATAAAACCAAATGGTTTTGGAGACGATGTTAATCAAATCTCCAAAACCATTTGGTTTTATTTTATTGTACAGTGAAGACATTATAGACGTATGGCGATTTTTCATACACCTTTCATCTTAAGGGAGAGGTCAAAGGTTTCCAACAGATTCATTATATCAATATATACAGGTAAACGTATTATGGTACATACCAACATACACCCGATGACGTCACAGGTCCGTAAACATTGGAAAATTTAAACCATCGCATTCTCGCCCGCAACAGACTCCGACGTAAGCGCTTCTACCGAGCAAGCAACTTTATAAACATTATTACACTCTGCACGTGAGATCTTGAACGTGACGTAAACGGTTGATGGTTATTTCAAGTGGCAGGGGCTCGGACTGTATGCTCTTGCTGAGCTATTTTCAGGTAGTTGAAGAGGAAAACTTTGATCCAGTGCGTTTCGAAATATTTGCACGTGACTGCCTAGTCTGAACCCCACGGAAGCCCCATATTAATTTATCAGTAAAACTCTTTAAAAAGATTTATAAAAAGGATGCACCACTCAAGCACTGGCCCCTTCGGCGACATATACAGATTGGCAACCTTCAATAAATTGCACACCGACAGGTATATGTCCTAATCAGGACAACTTAGGTCGGCTGAGAATTCCACCTGGCCATATCGGATCTAATGAAGTTAGTCTCGAGTACATAGGTGGCTTTGTCGAAGGAACCTCTGCATAAGGTGATAGGAAAAATCGCAGCCCCGTGGGAACCACGAGACAATGCCGCCGGAGAGGGACACCTGCAGAGGTACACAGAGTAAGATCGCGGGTCAGATAATTGCTGTCAATTACTAAAGAGCCGAACGTGATTTAAACGAATGCGGTGTGAGAGAGACGCTGCAGATGGGACGCGAGATATCGTGTTTTTGTTGTTGTGGTTGAAACAATTGTGCAATAAAATTTGACACGCCCGACACTTGCGATTTGTTTTGATTGCGCAATATTAAGTTCCTCGAGTGAAGTAATCGGTGTATTTGTAGGCTGTGCAACAGTGCCGATGCGTTTGCGTTTTTCGAAAATGTAGAAATTATAAATATTTAACACATAATTGTAGTTTGCTAAACATACTTTTTTAACCGTCACAACCCTTGCGTTTGAAGGGATTTCCATTAGAAATGCTTCAAGCGACGGTGTTTGCTAATTTATTATCCGTACAGCTTAAAAAAAACACACAAAAAGAACAGCTCAAATACCAAGAAATTACATAAATTTTTGTTTTGTGAGCGTTTCCGCCTTTCAAGGGCTATTTCAGACATTGAAATAATAAACATAAATACCTGAGAGCCTGAAAGAGTTAACAATACGGAACAGTAAAAAAAGGGACACAAATATGTATGAATCACAAAATAAATATTCTAGATATTTGTGGAAACGTTTTTATAATAAATGTAAAACTTCATATAGTCATATTTTGTCACTAATTGAGGATAATGTCTGCCAAAGTATCATTGAAGATTTTCTTTGGTGTCGTGAGTTCTGAAAAAGTAAAATCCGGTATGCAGTACGTGCTTAGCAAGAGTAGTCAAGTATACACTATATACAAATACGAGTACATACTATATATATATATATATCGCACTGTCATAACATCCGCAATTGTTTGTTGCTATTTGCCCCATTCAGTCTTAACTAAGCTGTCTACAAGGGGCCAACTAAGACATGCGATATTACCGGATCTGGGCTTACAGCTCGCTCTTAATAAAGCTCCACTCACTGGACAACCCCGTGACACACGCATTGAGAAGTTGGACTAATTATACACGGCAAACGCTTTTACAAAGATGACACGGTCTCTTGTGTACTGAGCTGTATGAAATATTCTGTTCTCACATGTTTCAGTATCCGTGCTGTGCCTGTTTTCCAGGAAAATGGCCCCACCATCTTAAAAATTAAAAATTGTGTATTTTATTTCCCGTGTGCATTTTGCTAATTTTCTTTTCGTTTTATTTAAGCCAAAACGTAACGATTGTGGTACAATTCTGTACATATTTTTAGAGTTTCTGATTGATAGTCACAATACCTTATAAATACATTTTAGAACACGGAGTTCTTCCACATTGTAAACAATGTTGTAAGAGGCGGTTATATTATTCGCACGAGTTTAATGTGTTTCGTTCTGGAACCAAAACAATTTGCATATAATGGTACCAATGCCTAGATTTGGTAAAATCAACGAGAAGAGTTTTTTTGCAGGAAATAAAAAAATTGTCTAAATTAATTTGTAAAAAATGATTCACTGGTTTTATTTAAGATGAAGTGAATATCGTAATTTTTATTTTGGTACCATCATCATAAAACAAGAATAATCCACATTGGAGTCAGGTTATGTAAGTTTTTGTTTTCGTCGATATAATTTATAGTGCGGTGTAGATATGACAAGTTTAAATGCCAGGTATGATAATATAAACCATTCATATGATATATCAGTTAGATATCATTTATAAGTGACGTCATTATTCGCAAATCAAACGGAAGTTTGAGCCATTTGTTTATTGGAGTGCAACCTTAACTAGACGATAATGAAATTATAATTTATCCTTACAATCTAGATCATGAGGATGTCGACTATAAAAGTGTATAATTACAAAATTAAATTTTATGGCTGTTGTGTGGCTTGTTAAATAAACGGAAAGTTTAATTTCTTAATTTATGAAACTATAAATACATAGTGTGTGTATTTCATGCAAACAGATGACTCATACTGTACTTTTCAATACGCGCAAATATTTAAACTAAACATATCCAAAGTATGTATAACAATGCAATACCAAGATTAAACCCTTACATATAAAACTAACGAACTAAACTTCAACAGCAATAAATAAAGAAATTTATTTCTATCCAAACCCAGACCCATGACCAAAGCCCAGGCTTCATTTCGCTTTAAAAAGCCCATGTTTAGAAAACGCCATACTACATGTTCCTTTATATTATTGTTGTGGCTAGTTGCCATCGTAAATTTCCAAGTTTATTACGTACCAAACTTCATTCAATATTTACGAAGCAAAATAAACAGCAGTTCAATTTGAACATGCAAACATTTGAAAGTGGACTATTGCTTCATGAAATGCATTTTAATTAAAAAATGCTGCGTTCTGCGTTTTTATTTTTATTTCCAGCGCTTCGGTTTCGGTATTGGAGCTATATTTAGCGATTCGAAATTGAGACGTTGCGGTTTGACACCCAAAAACGAATATTTAACAAAAAATATATGTCTACATATACAATCTCAAAACGAACAAACTTAACAAGGAATGAGCCCGAGTACACCAGTTCAGGATTCACTTGTCGAGGCGACGATCAAACCTGGAGCCTTTCGATCAACAGTCTAACCACTGAACTAACAAGCAAACAATGCATCGTGAAATTTGCAGTTAACAAACGTGCAAGCACTTGTTACAAATGTGAAAGAATTCCACGCGAAACGATCGAGAAAGTTCCGCTGTAATCTGCCGCGTTTGTCTTCTACAGAATCTATTGGAAAGTGTTCGGACTAATCCGATGGGGTCCTATTAGCACGCAGTCATGTCATTTTCATTTTGATTCAGAGGCTCTGCTTTTAGCTCCCTGTCGCGGCGTGACGGATGGCAGACACCATTACGGCGAGCTTTCTCGCGAGCACACTGTCGAATGCGCTGAGCTATGCCTGACCAGCTGCTTGCGTAGACGAGGGTCTACGCAAAAATGCTAGTGGATTTTGGGTCAAAAATTTCATCAAAGCCCTATTATTGAAGTATCGATGAGCATTTTTGGCATAAAGCTGTTTTCCACACAACCAGCAGACCATTTCAGCCCAAAAGGAAAAACACTGTATTTTCTTCTATGTTAGCGTTTCGGCCATTAAAGTTCAAAGCCGGAGATGCAGCAAACCGGAAAAAATAGCAAAGTAGCATCTGACAACTGTTTGATTTTCTGCATCTCATTATTCGGTCTCATAGACTTTTCGTTAAGAGAATACGTCGCAAAAAAAAAATTGTTTGAAAAGTAAAATTCGGGCCGCAAGGTTGGCGCGGGTTAATAATAATGGAACAGTCCTGAGCGAGGCGCAATCAGCGGGAGATCTCGAGGAGAAAACCAAAATGGCGGACGGCACTCAAAAGATGTCTATGGTCACCATTATGATAAAAAGCCGAAGAAAATGGGGAAGGACGGAAATGTGTGAGAACACAAGTCATTACCACGGCGCGGCGCGGGTCACGGGCCAGCCCGCCGGCGCTCGGTTTCACCGTTGTTTCCCTATAAGGCACGCGTTTTGTCTCCCGACGCCATCTTGGATTCGATTCACACGGTTTCAATGTTCCAAAACAATGTTCGATTCGCTCCGATCCGATCGGTCAGATTTTTGAGCGTGAAACTTTTTTCCCAACCAAAAAATAGCATTTTATAAATTTGCAAAAAAAATGAGTTAATTACTATTAATTATTGTTTATTTATATAACAATTAAAAATATTTTAATATAGATAAGTAGCGTGTAGTGGGTTTAGAACAAATAATCATATTACGCACTTATTTGCTATGCCAGGTCTACGTGAGCCATTTAAACTAATGACATAGTTCAATTATACATCGCTTGAAAGTTCGCTTTGTAAAATTAAGTTTAGGTGTAAGAGTTGTTTAGTCGTAAAATAAAAAGCAGGCATAAAATCGTTAAACTATGATTAACGTGGATCTAAGTAAGTGAATGACTTAGGATATAGTTGTTTATATTTAATATAAAATAGTTCTAATATATCACGTACAAATAATGTATATGTACAAATTCTGAAGAGTAAAATCACGTTTGCACTGTGAATCACTTTGATGACAACATCAATGTAAAAGTAATTCCAAGGTATAAATAAATAATTGAAAATATATTTTAGATCTAGTAGTGGTTTATTGCATACGTAGACAACTCAACATGAAACGTCAATGTTCGT